>JASKUP010000070.1:5000000-6250000 GCA_030448955.1 Trichopoda pennipes | reverse complement strand
TCTTATACGTTCATTCATCTGCTATGATTCTAAAACATTCTTCTTGACCTCCGTTTAGCTTTCGTCTTTTTAACACGATTTCATTAGTAAATTAAAAAAGAACTCGGTTTTCAGTAATGTATCCGTGTAGGCATTTTAGGTAATAATTAAATAATAGTAAAACTGAAAAAGTTTATTGATGCTATTTAAGAAACACTAGCCTTTTGTGATTACGGCGACTTTTATTAAGTTTTGGCGCTTTTCAGTCTCATTGATTTAAACTATATTTCAACTTAATATTCGTTCTTCCTATCGATTTGCTTTTCCTAAAGCAACAACTTAGACCTGTGCAACTGAGGGAAAAAGGGAGCGCAGTCCCCTGAAGTCAGCAGGGGTACAACTGGAAAATCCACTTTATTTCCACGGGAATCAGTAAGCTCGCAGAGTTCCGTTATTTGTCTCTTTAGACATTTATCTCTTCTCTGGGTGATTATTGAGGTTGGCCCCTATGTTTAATATGGTGGCCAGAATCATTTCACCGTTAATGAGACGCTAGGTGAATGATCCAGTCCAGTGAGCATGCTAGACATGTGTTCTGGACAGGAGTTGCAAAGTCTCCAACTCTTAAGCAAAGAGTAATGATTTGCAGCCCTGCTTTGGAATCATCGAAGTTGCAACTTGAAAGTTCTGTTGCATAGAATTATAGCTTCGGCTTCCTAGGACGAGCATGGCGTTCCAAATTATGCAGTGGTTTGGTCCACCATCTGATTAAGGCTTCATGGCCAGGCGCGGATGTAAATCGAATCACACAGGCCGTGTATTTATTGCAGTCGAAAATTGGGGATAAAATGATTTCGAGAAAGCATACTCCAAGATTGTGCAAGTTGCGAAGCTACTGGACAATGCTGAAGAATCAGCAATAATGATTCTTAATTTTGCCATTTTATCTAGCTGAGCCTTTTTGCGATTTAATACATTTACGAGATATTGTCGTCCTTCACAAATTTGGTGATTAGTTCAGTTCGTTTTTGAAACGACATGCAACACCGCTAATTATAATTTGTTTTTAATTCTTGGCATATTTTTAATGCTTCTTACGCTTTCACTTTTTTCCTAAATTAGCGAATTGCCATTTTTCGCCTTAAAGCGAATTTTAAATTTAAGCCCTTTTTTAACCTTTTTTTGTTATTTTTTTACAGAATGATAGCAATTTTATTCTCTGGCTATAAAGGATGTTTAAATAAAGGTATAGAACTTTAAAGGGTCCGCCATCTAACTTTTGTTTTTTCAACTAGTGCTTATTTCATGAATGGTAACACTTAGCTCATGTTTGATTTGACAGATAATTAGTTTTATTCTTCCGCTGAACGAATATGGTTGTGTATACGCGTGAAAAACGCTGGGAAATATTGCGACATTAATTTGAAAATCATGGTCATGTGGCAGAATGTGTGCGAAAATTGTGTACGGATTTTGGAAAGAAGAGAAGCACCGTGAGCTCCGTATATTCGTTATCTTGTGAAAAAAGTGAAAGAAACTGGCATCCTCATCGAAAAACTAAAGCGTGAAAAGCAAAAAACAGTGCGTCATGTTAAACGAATTTTCGTTCACCTAATTTGGTTTCAGCAGGGCGGTGCTACGTGCCACACAGCCGTAGCTACACTCGATGTTTTCCATTCTATTTTTGAAGATCACATTATCAGCCGCAGAGTTGATGTCGTATGAAGCAGAAACATATAGCGAAATCTTAAGGCATATAAGTTCACAAAATCGATTCCATTTTTACCAAGAGGCTAATGAAAATGGATCGCTAGGATCAACTGCATTTTGACACCGTTGGACTATTATTTGTGGGGTGCCGTCAAAGATAAGTGTTACGCCGACGACAAGCCAGAGACAATTGAGGCTTTAAGGCACAATTCTCGTGAAGCCATTGGTGAAATACAGCTGCTCAGAATCGATAATGTGCTTGAAAATTGGATCGATCGTGTAGGCTGCTGCATGGCCAGCCGAGGCATCCATTTGAATGAAATTATTTTCCATTATTAAACGGAAGGATTGTACTTTCAAATAAAATGCAATAAAACTAAGATGAATTTAATTAATTGATACGAAATTGAAACACAACTTAAATATGATTGCCAGAGCCGGCTGGGACGAAGTCTAATTTGTAGGTTAAATTTTTGATAACTTATTCCAAAATGTTATCCTACAACTGCTTAATCATTTCGATCCTATCGACTTAGACTAGAGACTTCACATAATACCATCGAAAATAATCGAGCCGTGTTTAATTGCACGATTTTGGAGGCGAATTCATGCGTCCGTATTGTGAAAAGTTTCCTTCAATAATTAGGTTGTGGCACAAGCTGTATGATATGTTGTATTGTTGTCCAACTGATGAATGTAAAAGCCATTACTCATGGCTCCAAAGCGATCACCACTGACTGTGACATTTTGAGCAGCATCCTTTTTAAAGAAGTATGGAGACCAAATATTTCACCAGCCCATAAATCACATTCAAACAGTAAGTTATTCTGTATGTAATAGCATGTCAATATACACTTGAAGGTTATCATTCCTTGAAATACAGCAGTTTTGCTTATTGGCGTATCAATTTTAATAAAAGTAAGCTTCTTCGCTAAGCAAAATTCGCTTATGAAAATCAGAGGCAACGACAATCTTATATTGGGTCTAATTTGCACAATTTGTAATGATTACTTAGGCGTCAGTTTATTTGGCTAACAAAATGATGGCCTGTTAAAAAAGTGTTATCAAAATAAAAGTTACGTACCTCTATAGAAAACACCCGATATTGTGGACGCTCTTGAAAGTATTTTGTTTCATTCTTCCTTTCATTTGATGTTAAATAAATACAACCCGTAAGACGCGTAATTTTACACAATGAATTATGGCATTCGACCATCCTTATGCCATTAACCACTGACTGTTCGAACCCTTATTAATGCCCATTCTAAATCATAGTACAGTTTTCTGCTCTCCCTTCCTCTCTCTATATGTAAATCTCTATGTGTGAATGTTCGTTTCTAAGAAAATATTTGTTTTTGTTTCCCAAGTACATTCGACTTATAAAAATATTTGAAATTATAATTTTATACTTTTAATACTTGTTATTGTAATTGTGTGTCGTTGTTGCAATTGTTTTGTTAATGGGTTCTACTAAACCCTCCCATTTTATACACATTTAATCTTTCAAACATTTTCATCCTTTTTCTTTCTAAGGCCGCTAACGACAGCTGTTTAAAAATTGTTAATTCGAATTTTGTGAGGTAAAATTTGAGTTTTAGATGCCGCTTTGAATATTCGAAATCCACAATAGTTAAAATATAATTAAAAATATTATTGTAAATAAGCAGAAGAAGAAGAAGAGATTTAAAATTGAAATTACAATTAGAATTCTTTAGCATAATATTGTTCTGTCTATACCCACGAGTATTTAAAAGCGTGGAAGGAAGTAGTTGAGGAGAAGGGAAAACACAGTATAATAATGATTTAAGAATTGGCTGGGAGTGCTGATTATTCGTTACCAAGAGCTAAATAACTTAGGATCGTATAAAGCAGCATCATATAGCGAAATCTTAAGGCATCTAAGTTCACAAAATCGATTTCATTTTTACCAAGAGGCTAATGAAAATGAATCGCTAGGATTAACTTCGAAATTTGTTTAGACAATTATAGGGTTATGTACGGTTATGGTGAGGTCAGATTAGTATCTAACCTGATGACAGCCGCCAAAAGCTAAAAATAATGAACAACAAAATACGTTGGGATTCGTAGACTTGTTAGATAAAAGGAAAGCCATTTGGTGATTAGTGCAACTCAGCTCTCTCTTTTGTCAATCTCCGATTGGGTTCGTACCAACAGGTGTCCGTTTTCGCATAGACACCCAGTTGAATGTGCTACCTCTACTGTTATTTTGGATGTTAATGTCTATAGGGAATCGAAAACTTTTGTTCGAAAATGTTTTTGGCAAGAAAGTACCAAGAAAGCGTTCAAGTGACTTGGTTATCAGAAGTTTGCGCCACTCCATTTGATCTACTTGCTATCTATGACACCGTTAATATACCAAAAATGAATTACAACATTTATACATGGGCCAGTATTTCCAACATTATTTTAAAAGCTACTCGATCACATTATAGGAGCGCACAAAGAAGCCAAGGCGACAATCGAGTATCCAGTACTACTGACTTACTAGATTTTCAACTGAATATACGATGTGTATCTATGTCTTACTGTTACAACAACAAAAAGTGTTCTTATGAAATCAGAGAACTTGTTCTTAAAAACTACTACATCGTGAGCAAAACACATTCTTCATGAAGATTGCATTTCTTTTTGCTGTCACTTAATATAACAGGGAAATTTCCCGCGTCTTTCCTCTCACTTTCAATAAGCAAAGATTCGAACCGAATGTCCACAAACAATACTCCCTCGAACCTTTTTGCCACAATCTAATTTCCTAGTTGGGTCATATAGCGCTGCATATGTAGGGGCCATCTCGTGAGTGCTGACCGATTACATCATTGTCGCCTATAATTTCATTCGTAAGTGAAAAATGCCCCTGCGTGGATATTTAAAGGAGATGACTGAGTAGATAAAAATCATTTGTGTCTCAATCAAAAGAAAATAAAGAAGAATGCTAAGGCGGGCATTGAGGGCAATCAGCATAGGTATTGATTAAACCAGTGCCCCTATAGAAAACATTAGCTGTGACACTTTTGGGCATTTCTAATTTCACATCGATACCCAAATTATAGTTTTAGTGTCGTGATCATTTTTTTTGGCCAATATGTTCGATGTCCAGATTCTTAAAATAATTTAATATTTGGCCAAGCTTGCAACCAAGCTGTCGGAATTTCCATCAAATGCTTGACAGAACAAACGTTACTATTTTAAATCGACCAAAAAATCGACGAAAAACAGGTGCACACGCAATTGAAAACGTGTGGAGACTATCGTAACGGATTCATAGCAACTACTGCAAAGTTATTTAAGTTGTTTTGGATAACTAGAATATAATACTCAACATAACCTTTACACCAAGACCCAAATTCTGCTTAAAGTTTAATAAACATGACAATTACGTTCATTCGAGATTTTATAGAATCCCTTTGCGCTCATTAAATATATAAAAAAATATATAAAAAGGCGACTAGAATACACCTGCCATATCTTTCCATAGTGAATGAAATTAGGCGATTTTACTCGCTTATAAATAAAAATAGAATATAAGTTGCTTGTTTTATGGCAGTATTAAATTAAGCATCTCAGAGAGAACGGGTATAAAGTGCTAACACATATAAGATGTAAAGTAAAGTCAAGAGTTTTTCAACAAAAGGTTTGTTTTCGAAAACTAAATAAATCAAAAAAATTTAGATTAAGATGATTCATATTTGTATTGTATTACGAAAAGAAAAGTTCGACAATTATGAATGATAAATGACATCTGGCAAATATCCACCACGACCACGCTGACAGATTTCGATTCTTTGATCAAAGTTTTTAATCACTTTTTGGGATAGTGGCGGCACTATTTCGTTAATCACATCACGGTTTGCAAACAAGCTGTCGGAATTTCCATCAAATACCTGACACAACAAACATTACTATTTTAAATCGACCAAAAAGTCGACGAAAAAAAGTTCACACGCAATAGAAAACTTGTGGATTCGCAGCAAATATTGCTACGTTTTAAATCACAAGATCTGGCCAGCCACTCACATTATGCGATCAAGAAATTTGGTTTGCAATAACGTGATCGTTGATCGTTGATCATTGGCTGTGTGACATGTGGCACCGTCATGTAATTAATATCCACGTCGTCAATAATAGGCCAAAATTGAGTTGTTAGCATCTCGCTATAGCGTGATCCATTGACCGTTATCGCATTTCATCTTCGAAAAAAAACTGCCCAATCACGCCTTCAGGCTACATAGCGAACCATGCAGTGGCACGTTAATGAAAAGGCTTCTCAATAATTGCTCTAGGATTTCCAGTAGCCCAAATGCAGCATTTTTTGCTTGTTGACATTCACTGACAAGTGCAAATGGGCTTCGTCTGAAAAAGTGAATTTTTTCAGAAAATCCAGCCGGTTGTTGCTAAATGAATTGAGCGAACCTACGGCCATGTGAGTGGTCGGTCGGTCAATTCCTGCACCAATTAAACCTTGAAAGGCTTCAAAGTCTAATATTTACGCAAAATTCGCCTTGCGATGGTTCTGGATGACCCTAATTGTTGAGAACGTTGAGGAATTGACAAATTTTGATCTGCTTCAACATTGTGGCTCACGGTTGCCATGTTTTCAATTGAACGACCCCATGCGCACTTTTTGTATCGAGCATGTCGACTCAAATTGAGCGGGTTTAGAAGGACGACTATGTTGTCCGAAAATATCACGAACTTTAGGAAATGTAACTTTAACAGAGCCACCATTTTCATAATGGATTTTAATTATTTTAATACGATTTTCGTGCGAAATTGAATTTATTGTAACAATTGCCAATGCATCTACTCCGAATGCGTCAAGAGATTAAATGTCAAAACTATCATGTTGTTGACGTTGCCACAATTTAAAAAAAACAAACTTGTTGTTGAAAAAGTCTTTATTTTGCTATTAAAAGAAAAAGAGTAAATAAAAAGTACCAATAGATAAAGACACGACTATGAATATACCAAAGAACCTTCCTTCCACACTCTATCGCTATGATGTTCGATACACTTTAGGGCTGTCAAAACAAGCTCATGTTGGTTCTAAAAATGTACAGTATTAAATCAAACTTCCAACTTGTTATAATAAGGTATTATAACGACAGTATTTGTATATATTTTACTGAAGAAAGGAAAATTCTTTGTCAACGAAAAATTAGTATACTTTCGCCTTAATGTCTTCTTCATTTTTTTAAAATATTTATGATTCGTTTCGAACCTAAAGACATGTCTCTTGTGGTATCCACGAATAAGGGTGTAAATGATTTAAACCGCTTTTTGTAAATATGTTTGAGTTTGATTTCTTTTTTTGTTATTTAATTTAATTAGAAATTAATAATTAGAAAAGTTGAAGAATGTGCAGACTGTACCCTGTGAATATTCAAAAACAAAAATCAATCAAACTTAATAGTTTCCATTAAGGAGATAATAAAACAAGATTTTACCATTGTCCTCAAGCCAAGACAAAACAAATCAAATAATAATAAATGACATCTTAAACGAAACTCAAACAAGAAGCAATAGAATCAACTAAATATGGCAGAATCAAAAAAAAAATTACACAACCAACTAACCAAAACCAACAACAACAACAGCAACAACAACAACGGTAATCTTAATGGGCAAATGAAAAAAAAAGACAATTGAAAATCCTTAAAGAAACCTCGGTGCAACGAAATGCACACATAACACACCTTGACATACTGACTGATAGAGACAGTCAATCTCACCTTACAACAAACAGGGATGATGATGATCATCATCATCATCATATTCATGATAATGATAACGAAGATGATTAAACAGACAGTTGATGTTTTATGTTTGTTCTTGATGTTAATGGATTTTTAGGCTTAAATCAAACAACTATTCAAATAACAGGGAACTCCCAAATTTAACACTCATACACATTCACACACATATGTACCTTCTCTTAGATTATCATAAACACTAACAAATACCAATGTGTTTTGCTTACTAGCACAGTGTGTGTCTTTTGTCAATGAAAATTACAGTGCGAAAAAATAACTATAAAAAATGTATTGTTTAATTTGGTCTTTAGTACTTCTATTGTTAAATACGGAATTAAATTTCTTAAACAAAAATTTTAGCTAATAGCGGAGAGAGAGGGAGAGAGAGAGACAGAGGGTAAGATAATAGTTAAATTACATACAGTTCATAGTATGTACCTGATTTGAGAAAATAAAACCTTTATAAAATTCCTATTAAAATTAAAACTTTAAATATCTACATAATACACTGAAAGAAAACTAATAGGCGAACTTAAAAAAAATAGGCTTCGGTCTAAACTTACTATGACATTTTTTTAAGAAATGACAAGGACTAAAAAAATAATTTTTAACGAAATTTTATTTTTTTACAAATTTTAAAAAAATCTTTCTATACAAAAATAAGTTGGGTTTTCCTTCCTGACGCTATAACTCCAGAACACACGAACCTATTTCCATGGTTTTGCATTGGTTGGAAAGGTCTCGGGCTCGGTGAGGTTTACAGCAAAGAAAAAATTCAGGAAAAATTTCAAGAGAAAAGCAGGAAAACAGGGAAAATCATTTTTCACATACAGCGCCATCTCTGACACATAGCATGTACTACAACGGCACCAGTACGTGGTGTGTGAATATCCCTCACGAAAATAAGTACGTTTCGTTTTAAGTAGATGACGCCGTGCACTAGATCGCATGTATACTGTTCATCCTAGAAATGATGAATGTTTTATTTGCGACTGCTGTTGGTAAATGTACGTGGATCAAAATCATTTGCGCATTTGCAAACTGTGAATGGCCACCAATGCCAAACATATGGAGAAGCATGTCAACTATTGGATTTTTTGGAGAACGATTCTCATTGGGATTTAACACTTGCGGGTTCAGTTGTTTCATCAAATGCGTGCCAAATACTAACGCTGTTCGCTATTATCATCACCACATGTTTCCCTTCACAACCAATTCAGTTATGGAACAAAAACAAAGACGACATATGTGAAGATATCTTGATTTGGTCACTTTTCGATCAAGATGTGACTTAGCTTTGGCGTTAGTATCATTTGGAATTACGGCGACTCTTCTAAATATCGGTCGTACTGCACATTCTGCGCTTAAGTTGCAACTCAATTTAATTACAATTGATACTCCAACATGCAGTATTTCCCGATCCAGTCCCTCCGGGGGCACATTATATGATCTTTATAGAACGCTCGACTATCTAGACCTGTGCAACTGGGGAAAAAAGGGAATCCAGTCCCCTGAAGGCAGCAGAGGTACAACTAGAAACTCCACGTTATTTGCACGGGAATCAGTAGCCCGCAGAGTTTCCGCTATTTGTCTCTTTAGACATTTAATAGTTCTCTGGCTGACCATTGAGGTTGGCCCCTATATGAAAGTAACGTGGTGGTTGTGGTTTCGCGGCCCTATGACAGACAGGTCAGTTTTAATGGTGGCCGGGTTCATTTCACCTTTGATAACACTTACCTGGTGAAATGTTCCCAGATCCAGTGAGCATGCTAGACATGTGTTCTGGACAGGAGTTGGAAAGTCTCCAACTCTTAAGCAAGGAGTGATGATTTGCAGCCCTGCTCTGGAATCATCGAAGTTGGAACTAGAAAGTTCTAATGCATAAATTTATGGCTTCGGCTTCCTAGGACGAGCATGACGTTCCAAATTATGCATAGTGGCTTGACCACCATCTGATAAAGGCTTCATGGCCAGGTGCGGGTGTAAATCAAATCACGTCTCCCCCCGGGGCACATTATATGGTTTTTATAGAACTTCGACTATCTAGACCTGTGCAACTGGGGGAAAAAGGGAGCCTAGTCACCTGAAGTCAGCAGGGGTACAACTGGAAGCTCCACGTTATTTCCACGGGAATTAGTAAAGCTCGCACAGTTCCGTTATTAGTCTCCTTAGATATTTAACTATTCTCTGGCTGATTATTGAGGTTAGCCCCTATATGGAAGTATCGTGGTGGTTGTGGTTTCGCGGTCCCAAGCATGAATGATTATGGTGGTTAGGATCATCTCGCCATTAATAACACCCACAGGTGAATGACCCAGATCCAGTTAGCATGCTAGACATGTGTTTTGGGCAGGAGTTGGATAGTCTCCAACTCTTCAGCAAGAAGTGGTGGTTTGCAGCCCTGCTCTGGAATCATTGAAATTGCTACTAGGAAGGTCCTGTTGGTAGAATTAGACTTCGGCCTCCTAGGGCGTGAGTGGCGCTGCTTTTCACTCACAGTGGTATGACTACCATCTGATTAAGGCTCACTGCCAGGTGCAGATGTAAATCTTATCACGTAATTTCCCGATCCGGTACAATGGGCAAATTGTTGATGCAATGCAAGCTCATTGAGTGCACAATGGCACATAAGAAATCACTTGAAGCACTTAACTTCACACAGAAGGATCTTCGGCGAAATAACAACAACTTTGGCGGCTTGATAATATTATTGGCAGGCGATTTCAGGTAAACGTTGCCACTAATTTCCCGTGCAACGCCTGCAGAGTAATTGAATGCTTGCTTGAAGGCATCACCTTTGTGGAATAACGTAAAAACTTTATCGCTAACCACTAATATGAGAGCTCAACTTCAAAATGATCAAAGTGCTGCACAATTTTCCAAACAATTGTTAGCTGTTGGAAATGGAAAAGTCCCAGCTGATGCGACATCTGGATTAATTACTCTTACCAACGACTTTTGCCAATTTGTAGACTCGCAAATAGCTCTTACTGAAAATGTTTTCCCAAACACTAGTGAGAATTATCAGAATTATGCTTGGTTAAGTCAACGAGCAATTCTCGCCCCAAAGAATACAGTTTCACTATTCAATAAAAAATCGATGGCAATTTGGTGACATACAAATCCGTTGATTCCATACAAAATCCTGATGATATAGTAACTTATCCAACGGAGTTTTTGAACTCTCTGGAGTAACCAGGATTTCCACCACATAACTTGCAACTCAAAGTTGGTTCAGTTATTGCGTGATTTGAATCCACCTCGATTTGCGGCGAAAAGACTTATGCCGAATTTGATTGAGACAACCATTATTAACGGAAAGTACGCAGGTGAAATTTTATGTATTTCTAAAATACCAATGATTCCGACTGATCTTCCGTTTGCCTTCAGACGATTGCAATTTCCGGTTCGCCTTTTAACAAGTCGCAAGGCCAATCGCTTAGTGTTTGCGGGATAAATTTAGAAAATCATTATTTTTCACATGGGCAGCTATTCGTTGCGAGTTGGGAAACCATCCGCTTTATTTGTGATAACGTTAGACCAAAAAACAAAAAATGTGGTTTGCCAAAGAGCACTTCAATGAAACGGTTAATTTGCAGACACGTCTAACGCTTCGATTCAGTATTTACTTTGGATTCACTTGACAACAAAGCCACAATCATGTGTGTTTATCACATCGGGCCTAGTCACTAAATATCGGATGTCCTTGAATGTGATGGCAGGGTATTCGATAGTCACCCAAAAATTGGTGAAGAGACATAAAACTACTTCTGGCAACTGTGTTGCGGATAAACTGGCAAAGAAGGTAGCAATGTCACCTCCCTATGTGCTTGCAGACAATGTATTGAGGGTGCTTCTTATGATCTGGCCCAGGCCAGATGGTCTAACTATCCTTCTTGTTGACAATCTGGCTCTCATGAGATCGGAAGAAGGCGGCTGCATTGCTACGTTTACTGAGCGTGCAATTGCGTGCCCCGGTAGCAGCTGGACACTGCCGGCTTAGAACTAATGCTAGGAGGATGGGTCTCCCATGCAATGATCCCTGCAGAAGCTATAACAACGAGAAAGCGAGAGAGGAGAGGATTAAATACGTCCCCTGCTTGAGTCCCGCTGTGGAATGTCTAAAACTAAAGCACATCGGGCAATGACATTTAAGGAGCTTGTTTGATGTTTTATCAGTGAAACCATGCAGGATCAGTTCCCTCTTAAGGTACAATCTCAAATCGCAAATCTGTTCTTTGATTGATTACCTTGGCAAATGGGCTTCATTTGACAGCTTAGACCTATGCATCTACTCGTTCCCATTTCCGACTCCCTCTTCTTTCTATCTCTGAAATCATCATTTGAAACATGTTTCTTATCTTTACCTCCTCTTTTTCATCCTAGTTTTATTATTCTCTTTCTTTTCTTTCTTTATCTTTTGGAACTTTGCAAATAAACCAAAGGAATCAGCAAATGGACCTTATAGGACCCTGGAAATACAACTTGCCTACTGAACCTAATCTTAACTATATAAATAAATACATATGTATATGCACACACTTATATATATGCATGCATGCATATAACGCTTTATACATTTGAATAGTAATGGCAATTGGCTCTGTTCTATCTATCACTCGAAGGCCAACATACATATGTATATACTTACACCTACATAAGTATATTTATAGTGAAATTTTGAGTACAAAACTTATTCACAGAAAAGTTAAACTCCTAAAAACTACTTCAACTCGTTTCGCGATTAACTTTTTAGGGTGGCCACTTTTAATTTGAATTCTTTTCAAAGATTTTCCCTTGAGCTCTCATAACCATAATTCCCACCCATTTCCCGAGAAAAATTCGAGAAATATTTTACTCTCTAAAATAAAATTCGCTTAAATTTAATGGGCTCGTAAGCGAATTCGTTTACTCTGTTTAAAATATAATTGCAGTGCCTTACTAATAAAATAACTTTTTAATATTAATTATATTTCTGCGAACATCACAAAGGTTTCTTAATGATGTTTTGTTTAAGTTACAAAAGAAAATAGTTATCGTTAAAAAATTAAACGAAATTACCTATTGTGTCTCTAACAAACTGCATAGTTTTCTTATACACACAAGACAACAACAACATGCCTTTAAGAATTTCCACGAAATAACTTAAACAACAGAAAACAAACAATAACAATATGGGATGATGTTAATGTAGAATATTCTTGTATCGGGTTTTTCAACAAGAAGTTTGTTTTCCAATTGTGGTCACTCCAACAACATGCTAGTTTTGGGATTTAGTTTTTTGCGATATTCCTTACTAGGAATTCATCTACTGATGGATTTGCAGGAAAATCGCATTAAATAATATAAATTCACACCACTGAAAATGATGGTTCCGTTAAAAATACATTTCATAAAATTCGTGTTATTTTCGGACAACATAAAATCGTCCTTCTGTGAACGTTATTAAGAATTTGTTTGTTAAATTTGAGCTGACAGGTTCGATACAAAATGTTCGAACACTAACACGTGTTTGACCGGGTCGTTCAACTGAAAACATTGCAGCCGCATCGCAGACTCACAGTGTTGAGACAGATCCAAATTTGTCAATTCCTTAAGGTTCTCAACAATTGGTGTTAACCAAAACCATTATATGGCGAATTTTGCGTAAGGATTTGACTTTGAAGCCTTACAAAGTTCAGCATGTGGCGAAATTGAAGCCGACCATTCACATTGCTGTAGATTCTCTCAATTTATTTAGGAACAGCCGGTTGGTTTTTGTGAAACAATGATTTTTTCAGACGAAGCCGTTTTCACTAGTTAGGGCATGTCAACAAGCAAAATTACCTCATTTGACTTTCTGAACATCCTAGAGCGATTATTGAGCAGCCTTTATATGCTCTATGTGTCACTGTATGTGGTCGGGAGGCGTGACTGGGCGGTTTTTTTTTCGAAGATGAGGCTGAAAAGCGCTAATGGTAAATGGATCACCCTATCGCGAGATGCTGACAACACGATTTTTTTTTGTTTTAAAGAGAAATAGCACTTCAGGCAGCAATGCCTATTTAGTCAAGTACCATGCTACATTCTTTAGGAAAGGGATAAAGAATAGGTGAAACAGGTGGTGAAAGTAGAAGGATAGTTGGAAATTAACTGCCATACAAAACAGCACAGCGACCAGTGACTTGCCTTCATCGCTGAGCAGCCCCACCGACAGTAAATTTTTATTTTTGTAGTGAAAAAAAACCAAGGTCTTCGTTGGGAATCGAACCCACAACCCCCATACTGACAAGCTAGTACACTACCTATTAGCCTACAGGGGCAAGTAATTTGGCATAAAATGGACATAATTGTGGACATCATTGACATGTGGTTTCAACAAGATGGTGTCACATGTCATACAGTGAATCAAACGATCAATTTGTTGGCAAACGAAATTAAGGGACCAGCCAGATGGTGTGTTTAACACCACTGGATTATTTTTTGTGGGGCGTTGTTAAGGACAGAGTCTATAAGAAGCCAATCGAATCGGAATCGAATTTTGCCAAAAAAGTGATTAAAAACTTTAATAAAAGCATGGACCTCTTTCAGCGTGGTCGTGGTGGATATTTGCCAGATATAATTTTTCATTCATAATTGCCAAATTTTTCTCTTCTGCATACCAAAGTGACACAAACTTATCCTTGCATCCATTCTACAGCCACAGATGCGTATGAATTAAAAACGTAAACGTAACAGTAAATTATACAAATCGTAAAAGCATAAAAGTTTATTTTTTAAACAATAGAAATCATGCATCGTTTGTTCAATAGTTATAATAATAATAATAATAATGTTGCTGTAATTTAAACTGAATGCACATTTACAAAAACAACAACAACAACAAAATGTAGAAAAAAGCATAAAATTTACTTATAAAAATAAAAAACCAAATAAATATTAAAGGAAAACAACAAATTTGTAGAAATTAAATAGTTTGCATAAACAAGAACAGCTGTGTCATTTGATTGTTTGCTTGTACTATGTACTGTGTACTGATATTTAATTTAGTTCCTAAAAATTAAAAACAAAAAAAAAATAAACAAGACAAAAACGAAAAAAAAATTAATAACACTTACCAACTGAACGAATGATCGCATTAGAGAAACCTACTGATTCACTGGTTCACTGGTACGTATAACCAGCATTTATTATGCTGACTTAAGCAGGAAATGCATACAATTCTTTGTTATCGTTTTAGTTCAAACACCAAGATACTCGCTCCTACTTATTTTTATACTTATTTGTAATTTGTATTTGTAAGATTTATTTCCAGTTAAAATTAGCAAACTGATCTCTTTTGCTACTGGTTTTTATTTATTATTTTCATTTGTTTTTTTTGTTTTTGCTTCATTTTCATTTTCGCAACACACAAAAATATTAATACGAGTCACATGAACAAATGTTATTTCTAGAAATAAATAAATAAATAATTTAGTTTCACAGTCATGCAGTTGGCTACAAAATAATTTGGTTAAAGCAAAACCCATATTTAAAGTTAAAAGGGTAAACCTATAGTTTGCTTGCAGATTAATATACAGGGTGTTTATAATAGTGCTAATAACATTTAATGTATGCAATACAATAACAGATAAATCTTCGCCTTACAAATGGCAGCCCATTGCGAGCACACTGTTCGTTACATTTTCACACACTTCCCGCGGTATTTCATTGAGTGCCTTGCAAATATTTTGTTTGAGTTGCTCAAGCGTTTCTAGTTTGTTTGCATAAAACTTGCTTTTCAGTTATCCCCACAGAAAAAGATCCGAAGCTGTCAAATCAGGCGATTGTGGAGGCTAATCATTATCACTATTTCTTAAAATAACTTTCTGTGGAAAAAGATCTCGCAGTAGTTGCCTTGTAATCCTGGCTGTAGGCAATGTGGCACCATCTTGTTGATATCACATGTTAATTAAGGCCAAAGCATGCAGTTGTGGCGTTTAAAAGTTTTCAATCATATCACGATACCGCTCCCCATTTATAGTTACCGTTACGCCGTTTCTTCTTTTTGAAAGAAGTAAGATCCTCCTGACCAAATTGTACACCAGACTGTCACTTTTACTGGCTGCAAAGGTGGCTGTTGAATAATTCCCCAGAACCGACTAATCTGTTTATTCATCAACCCGTTCAAATGAAAATTTGCCTCGTCGCTCATTATGATTTTTTCATGAAAATCGGGATTGTCTTGGGCGAGCTGTAACATCCTATTGGCATATGTATGGCGGCGTAAATGGTCTTGTGGAAGAAGACCTTATGTCAAATAAATCTTATATGGAAACAAAACCAAATCCTTGTGCAAAGTTGTGGCCAAAGTTGTTCTTTGGAGACCAAGCTCCTAACCGCTGCGGTATCGAATTGAGGTTGATGGATTGTTTTAAGCACTTTCTGGAGCAGCAGTAATGTTTTCAGCCGATCTTGCTGTACGTTGTGGTTCATGCTTGGTCCTAATTAATTATTTAATTTTGATAAAATTTTTTAACGATTAAAACACGTTGGCTTATCGAATATTTTTCCATAATAAATTTGACACGTGCCTAATTCACGACTGCTAAATATGAACTGATTAATGATAAGACTAATGTTTACCAAAATGGCAGCAAAACAAAGTAGTATACCTTCCCGGCGAACAACCTTTATATGCTTTATATGCTATATGCTTCGAAGAAAATTGGGAACCATATCATCTCTTCTCAATCTGTTATCCGTTAAATCACCCTCCCGGGGCCATATTTAACGGTCTTTATGGAATATTTGACCATCTAGACTTGAGTTGCTGGGGGTATAAGGGACCCCAGTCCCCTGAAGGCAAGCAGGGTGTCAACTGGAAGTTTTACGTTATTTCCACGGGAATCAGTTAGCCCCAGAGTTCCGCTAATTGTCTCTTTAGACTTTTAGCTAATTCTCTGACTGATTATTGAGGTTGGCCCCTCGGGAGTATCGTGGTGGCTGTGGTTTTGCGGCCCTCGCATGAATTTGATTTAGTAGGCCAGGATCATCTCGCCTTTAATAACACCAACGGGTGACTAATCCGGATCCAATGAGTCTGATGTGATTTGATTTACATCTGCACCGACTAGATAGTCATAATCAGATGGTGGTCAAACCACTTGAATGATTTGCAAACGTTATTCACGCCCTAGGAGACCATCGAATACGTATATCCTCCGGTCACTCCTAGTAGCAATTTCGAAAGCCCGAAGTAGACTGCAGCCTTCACTTCTTGCCAAAGAGTTGGAGACTTTCCAACTCCTGGTCCAGAACGTATGAAGCTTAATATAATTAAGAACACGACGGCATTCATACTCACTGGACCTGAACCATTCATTGTGTTCATTATGAATGATCCGACCCACAAACTATCACGAGGGTCTCGAAACCACAACCACCACGATACTCCCATATAGGGGCCAACCTCAATAACCAGTCAGAGAACAGCTAATTGTCTAAAGAGACAAATAGTGAACTCTGGGGCGTACTAATTCCCGTAAAAATATGTGGATTGTCCAGGTGACTCCTACTAGCCTTTGAGGGGCCTGGGCTCCCTTTTACCCCGCAAGACACCAGTCTAAATGGAATAGTAGGTTCCAAAAAGACTATCATGTGCCCCCGGGGGGAGATCTAGTGGATAGTCTAGTTGGATAGTCTGCAGCTCTTCAGCAAGAAGTAGTGGTTTGCAACCCTGCTTTCGAACCGCTGAAATTGCAACTAGGAAAGACCTGTTTGCTAGAATCAGTCCTCGGCTTCCTAGGGCGTGAATAACGTTGCTTTTCATTCCGCAGTAGTTTGACCACCATCTCATTAAGGCTTACAGCCAGGTGCAGATGTAAATCTTATCACGAAATCCGTCATATCAATCATTAGATATAATGATATTGTTGTATTGTTTTTTTTTGTTCTCGACAAAAAGTTCGTTTTTCAACTGTGGCAACACCAACAACATGATAGTTTTGACATTTAGTTTTTTGACGTATTCGTAGTAGATGCATTGGCAATTGTTACAATGAATTCAATTTCACCGGAAAATCGTATTAAAATAATTAAAATCCACTATGAAAATAGTGGTTCTGTTAAAGTTACATTTCGTAAAATTCGTAATATTTTCGGACAACATAGTCGTCCTTATAAAATCGCTATTAAGATGGATGGAAGTTACATTTTAATCGGCAGGCTCGATAGAAAATGTGCGAAAATCGGGTCGTTTAACTGAAAACATCACAGCCGTGAGTTATAGTGTTGAAGCAGATCCAAATTTGTCAATTCCTCGGCGTTCTCAACATGACATGGCGAATTTTGTGTAAGGATTTTAGTTTGAAGCCTTACAAGGTTCAACTGGCGCACTGTGGGAACGTTTTGCGAGAAGGCGGTAAAAAATATATAACTTTTGAACAGATCGTAATTTTGATACGCCCAAAAATGTTCTTCGCATCCGATATAGAGGGTGAGCAAATTTAAATGGATCCTGTTATCCTAAAAATACACAACTTTAATTCTTAAGTAAAAATATATGAACTGATAATGGATTATTATGTGGAGCAACAGGTCACTTTCAGCGTGTGGGCAAGCATGTGCTCACGCCAACAAATTTAGAGCAAATCTTTGTAAAGGATCTATAACAATTATTTCGTCAACGTGGTACAGAATTTCCAGTGTTTGAAACATGTTTTTCTTTTCAAATAGCCACAGAGAAAATATTTTAACAGCTCTCAATATTGGCGTAAATTACCATCGCCAAGTAATGTCACTTGAGCACTTATGTCTCGCCACTTATGTGGTATTAGTCATCTAAAAGTGATTAATATCAAATCAGGGCACATAGACCTACATTTGGAATGCAGTTGAGTGTTGAGACTATTTGTAGACTATGTGAGATGTCATTTTAGAAAATGAACTGCACCACTTGGACACTTTTTTTGACCTTGAAAAACCCATTATTTTCCTTTAATTTTTGAAGAAGGTAAACCTCTGCAGTCCTAGAACGAAAAGAAAAAGGTGTTATGTATTAGACAACTATTCAAATGCCAATGGTACTAAAAGTTGTCCATGATAATGCCCAGTTATTGCGAACACCTACGAGTTGCTGATGTTCAAAGTTGTGATTCGCTCACTGCGATCTCTATGAATCGATTCTCTTGGTTAATTGCCAGGTTAACGTTCGCGTACCTGCAACTTGAATATTAAAAAACTAAAAGCGGTCACTGACTTAGCATTTCATAACTCAACAAATAATTAATTCTATAACGTCAAATTTTCCGATCCATCTCAAAAATTAAAAATCTTAAGCGCTTTCTTTTTACACGTTGTAAAATCAATAAAAACATTTAAGATTCTAGAAAAATAATTTCTTTCTAATTGCAAAAGCAAGGACTACGCTTTGGTAACTCAGCTTCATTTTTCCAAATTGTTTGGATCTTTTCCGCCAATAAATGAAATACTGTTGTCATTTTCTTAAATTTAAACTGACATTTCTGGATGTTTTTGGTTGTTAGAGTAGTTTTAGTTGTGTAAAAATTTTATCTGAGGTCCTGTTTACCTGTTCGTTTTTTGTCTACTAGGTGAGATCATAGGCTTTCGTCTAAAGTATAAAAATTTAAAATCGACTAGTTAGAAAAATAGTTGTGATAGATTTAAAAATACATTTTAAGTTTTAGCTGATTTTTGGTACGAAAGTACCATAAAGTCACGTTTAGAACTTATACTTATTAAAAACTTAAATTAAATCAGGTAGGGCCAAGCTTTGGCCGCCGTGAGATTTGTAGTACGAAGGCCAAAGATTGGTTTTTTGAAACAATTTGAGTTATAAATTAGCTGATTAAGAAGCAAAAACATAAAACGTACATTCATTGGTTCAAATTTACTTTAGATAAGGAAGTATTTAAGTCCAAAATAAATAAAAATACTACTCGTATATGTAAGCTTTTGTTGTAAATTGATTAATACTTTATTAATGTACGAAAAATTTTTAAAGGATGAAATACATACTGATAACTCTTGAGTTTGGAAAAATTACTATTAATTAAACAATTTTATATAATAGTTATAATTTTTTGACCTTTTTTAATATTTTTTAGTAATTAATTTTAAGCACTATTTTTTTTTTTTTATTATTTTTGTTTTTCCTGATGATGCCAACCAACGGTGTGGCGAAATATCGAAAATATAATAAAAAATAAAGTTTTTTATAAAATTTTTTATTAAATAAGACCTAGTGCTTAAAATGAATTACTAAAAAATATTAAACAATTTTAGTAAATATTGCTTCTAAAAAGCCTTGATTTTCATCTTTCAGAAGCAGTTTAGCTTCTAGGTCTTGTGAAGACCAAAAGTCGGCAGGCTTGTTTTTGGATCACACAGCAATTAGATCACAAGCAATTAAACTCTTAAGATATTTTTCACATTTATTAACTTTTTTAACTGTTTTTTTATTATTATCAAATGAATTCTATTATATACTTGTCATATTTTCAAATTATATTTATTATTTGTTTAATTAAATATTTTAAATCATAATGTATTAATTTTAAAGACAAATAATAGCCGTTAAAAAACGCCATCTATCAACACGAGGATACATCCGTGAGAAGGACATACCATTAAACACAACCCTAAACAGTAGCAATCAGCTGTAGTTTAGTGGTAAGGGTGTGTATGTGTGCCTGGCAGAAACATATAAAAGCGAGATAATTACGTATTTGAGAGGAGTTGGCCACGAGCAAGCAACCGGGCAAGACTGCTTTTAAGTGAGTTAGAATTTTATTCAACTTAATTAAGACAGTCTTGCGAAGAGGTTCAGCTCAGTTAATCAGAGTCAGAATTTTATTCGACTTTGAATTAATTGAGTATAGCTCAGGTCTATGGCTAAGCAAGTTCTCTCGCTGCTTCACCTGGCCAGAATTTTATTCGCCCAGGTGACGGAGGCCAGAGCAAGGTCGCGCTTTGTTCAGCAAGGCCAGAATTTTATTCGCCCTAGCTGAACAAGACGGACAAGATCGTCGAAAGGCTAACACCAATTTCGACGTGGAAGGATTGTCTCAGAATCTTATTCGTGACAACCGCGACAAGTCAAAAATTGGTGGACAGGCAAACTGTTCTGCTCAGACTGGACCTGAATTTTATTCGCTCCAGTGTGAGAGCAGTAGGCTAACCGGCGGAGAGTGGAAATGAAAACTGTTGAGGGCCACGAGGCGGTTGATCGTCGTTGGCGTGCTCAGTAGTGATGTAGTATAATTTTAACTTAGTTTAAGAAGTGGATTATAATAATAAAAAATTTTATTAGTAAAACAAAAGTGGCTCTTGTGTTATCAGTGAAGCAACATTTTTTTTTGTAACGAACCCTGGACACCGCGAGCTTTACCCCCAGCATAACGCGAGAACGTGTCGTTACAGTCTATAGAAGTAGATATTGGACATATAGGGATCTGATGTGCATAACAACAATCAAGTCTTCATTAGTACAATATCTAGAATTTTTTCTTGTGTTATGCTCACGAAATAATCTATAGTCTCTGTTTTGTTTTTCTTGCGCTTCTTCAGATAAATCTTCTATTGGTAGCATATTGTGTTTAATTATACAAAATATTATTAAGTGTGGATGGCATATATCTCCAGGAATATTTTTCGTTGTAAAGTATAGTTGCTTTTTTGGCGCACTCTCTAAATTTTATTGCATTTATATTTCTGCTGCTTTTAAAATAATACTGAATCTTCTTATTAGTTTCAAATCTACTCCTGTGATAGCTGCTGCAGTTTCTGGATCTGAAAAAAATCATCATTTGTGTTCCCTTCTTTATCTACAAAATGATCGTTTGATATCATCACATCAACATCATATATCACACATACATACACATACAGTGTAACGATTAGGCCATAAACAATTGTTAATTGATTGTTTAAAAAAAATTTTGTCGTTCAGTTAAAGATGAGTGATTTAAAGTCTTAAGTGTTAAAGTTGTCTTTCCACACCACCAAAGAAAATTTATACATTTGTTTGACCAAACTTATCTGCAATCCAACGAATGATCGATCCAATCTTCAGACAGTTTCTTGATTCAATTTATGTCGGTCTCTTGTAACATGTAACTTGGTAGTTACATGTTATCCCTATAACAACACACAATACCTGTATAAAATTTACAATAACTGAATAAAGTAATAGTTTTCCAACAAGAAGCTTGTTTTCTATAACAAAATAAAACTAAAAAATTTATATTAATATTATTAAAATTTTTAGTGTATTACGAAGAGAATAAGAAAAATGATATCTGGCAAATTTCCACCACGACCACGCTGACAGATTTCGATTCTTTCATCAAAGTTTTTAAATCTCTTTTTGGCAAAATGGCAGTCCTTTTTCATTAATCACATCACGGATTTATGTCTTAAGGCTGAAATCGATTCAAGTGGCTCCGTTTAGGCTCTCTCCTTAACACAGCCCCACGAAAATACATCATTTGTGTTCCCTTCCCCTTGCTTTAGCTGATCGATGATTGGGTCTTGTTCTAAATATTTTTTTTAATTTTTTTTTGTTTCTCTTTTCCCACTGTTTCTTCGCCTAATTGACCAAAATTCAAATCATAACACAATTTAAGAATATGCTCCGTAAAACGTATTCCAGTATGAAGAGGGGACAATCCAAATTCGTATGCCGCCTTAAAAATGTTATCTTCTGGAACTGGATGACTTATTTGACTTGACGTCCTTTAGAGTATAATGCAGCATGATGATGCCTTTGTATTAGTTAAAACTTGTGCAACTTTTCCATTAATCATTGTGGATACATTTTAAAATTTACTGCGATTTTCTGTTCATCAACAGTAAATATTACAGGTTGAAGGTCTTTAATTTTATCTTTTATCTTTCGGACTTTTTCATTTAGGAGATTTATTGTTTCTTTTTTTAAAGTAAATTTTATTGGTCTGCAATATTTTGTTGATGAGAGTATTTCAGTTTTCCGTACTATTTTACAATCAGTGCAAATCAATTTAAAAAGTAAAGTACTTTTGTTATCTACTAAATTATATCAATTTATGTTTGCAAAATATTTGTGTGACCAACTGTGCATGACTTTGATTTTGACTAAAAATTATTGTTTTCTTTCTGAAAATATGCATATTCATCTTAAACAGCGTCTCTCATAAAGGCAATTTGAAAAATAAATAAAATGCTTACAAAATAGCAAAACAGAAAAAAAAATTTTAATTCCATTTTGCAAAAACTTTTTGACCTTGTGTCAGAAAAATTGTTCTGGTGCTGACGGTCGGATCGTGCCGGGTATACAATGAGGTATAGGCGTATAGGGGACATTTAGGGCTATGACACAGTGCTACTGTTTTTACATTTCCTAACGAACTTAAGCAGTTATGCTCTATTTAGTAAGAGAATTTATAAAAAAAATTGGACCTCTAAAAAATTAATTTCTACAAATGAAAAATCAATCGAAAACATTTCAATTTTCTTACACTAATAGCTAACAAACTACGCTATTATACAAAATTTGTATCGTTTAAAAAACTTGTACAACAAAAGAGCTATAAATGTTTAAAAATCAAAAATTTACAAAGAAATTGCTCATTTTAGCAAAATACTGAAAATGCTCATTTTGAATCACCCTGTTCAGTGTGATATAGTAAAAATAAAGTTTTAATTTTTTGGCTGCCGAGGAACACTAGTATCTACTTTCGGACGAACTTTAAAAGTTTACAATTGGGGACCATGAAAAAAAGGACTTTTGGCCGCCTTCTCGTAAAATGATCCACTGTGTGGCGTAGAAATTAAAGGCAACAGCTCATCAACTTTTTGTTGAAAAAGCTGATTTTAGCAGATAACAAAGACAAATTAATAGGGAAATAGATGAAAATAAAAAAAATCCTAATTGGTATGCATACATGCAGCATTATATTATTAAAGAATCACTCACAACATGAACTCACCCATATGAATTCCTCATCTGTGATAATAAAACTTTATAAAATCTAATTGATAACTTTCTTCACATTCTCAAGAGAATGGTCGTCACTAAAGAAACTATTTTTCTAATAAATGTAAATTTACAATATTATTTATTTTAGACAACAACAATCATCACTAATCAGTGATCATTGTTGCAGTACAACAACAACAAAACAAAGAAAGGGAAATGAAATGTAACAGAAAAATGATTTTTAATAAAAGAATCGAATTTCCAAAAACAACCCCTTTTTTAAAAACATTAATAATTGAAGAATTGAATTATATTAGAGCGATAAATACAACAAAAATTAATAAAAATAGAAAATTTGTGATTTTTCTTTACATTAATCAGTTATGGAAATCATGAAGGAGCCCATTAACCATAAGCCACAATTAAAGAAGAAGAATAATTCATATGCACAAAAGGAAAACAAAAATTATAATCAAAATAAATCGTTTTCGAAGCAAACGTTAAATGAATTGAACAATTTTAAAATAAAACACAAGTATAAAGGGTGTGCCTTCATATTAAGCGAACTTGCTTGGCAAGGTAGTATGTGGCAATATAGGCAGACCCTTTCGTTTAAGTTATTTAAAATCGGCTATCAATGTAATCTAAGGAAATTAACGAGAAAACTAAAATATAAAGGGTGCTCCAATAGTATTACAGTTTTCAAATATATGACTTTAGTTTTCTAACCGGAGGGGGCAGATATTTAAAATTTACACATATTATATGGAAATATGTTTGCTATAAAAATAAATGTGCAAAAAAACGGTTAAAAATTTTAAGGGTGTTGCCATAGATGTCCTCAATTTGACAAATATGGCCTCATCTCTTAAACTGCTACAGGCAGATGCTTGAAATTTGCATAGAGTAAGTGCTGCTATATCGCTCAATTCAGGTTTTTCTGAAATAATCAATTTTTCAGACAAAGTTCATTTTCACTTGTCGGCGAATGTCAACAAGCAAAATTGCCTCATTTAGGCTTCTGAAAATCCTAAGGCGATTATTGAGCAGCCTTTGCATACACAGCCTGTCACTATATGGTACGCTATGTGATCAGGAAGTGTGATTTGTCCCTCTATTTTCGAAGATGGGACTGGAAATGCACTAACGGTCATTAAATCACGCTATCGCGAGATGCTAAGAACTCCATTTTGTCCTATTATTGAAAATGGGGATATCACTAACGTATAACTAACTAACTAACAGCAAAACTGCCTGAACGCCAACACTGACACAACAGTACAAACTACAACCCGGCTTGAGAATGATGCATTCGCATCGAAAGCGTTCGCTTTCGATTACAAACCAGCCAGTTAGGACAGAAAATAGCAATATTATTTCATTTTTGGCGGAGGAGAAATAAACAGCATAATATCACTAACATATGCTTGCAACATGACGGTGCTACATGTCACACAGCCAATGAAGCGACCAATTTGTTGCAAACCAAATTTCCCGAACGCATAACTTTACAACAATCAGCAGTGAAGTGGCCAGCCAGATCTTGTGATTTAACACTACTGGATTACTTATTGTGGAGCTTTGTTAAGGACGGAGTCTATATGGAGTCAATCGAATCGATTTCAGCCCTAAAACTCAAAATCCATAATGTAATTAACGAAATAGGACGGTTATTTTACCAAAAAGTTTTTAAAAATTTTGATGAAAAAATCGACATCTGTCAGCGTTCTCGTGGTAGACATTTGCCACATATTATTTTTCATTTATTATTTTCGAACGTTTCTTCTCATAATACAATTGAATCTTCTAAATCTAAATTTTTATTTAATTTTGTTGAAGAGAATTTGATAAAAAAAATCATGGCAAACAAGAGGCGAAAGTGCGCATTCATTGGAAGCACAACGATATTTTCTCATACGAAAGTTAAAGGCCGTGCTCATATCCCCACAGAAGATAGTGTAGCGGCGTTAAGTCTCATAATCTTAGATATCAACTCACGGGTGCGAAAGGGTCACCTAGCATTTCCTTAAATAAATGAATTATGGTATGACCTGAGTGACATGTTGCACCGTGTAGCTGCAATCATTCCTGCTCTTGCACATCATGGTTGTTTAATTAATGAACGAAAAAGTTCACATTCAAGGCTCTACAGCGATCACCATTGATTGTATAGGGTCTGCCAAATAACTTTTTTTTTTGTTTTAAATGCTATAAGCAAAACAACACAGCTTCGGCAGTGTGGCACGTAGCGCCGTCCAGTTGAAACCAAATGCTGCCAATATCCTTCTCTTCAATTTTTGTTAACAAAAATTCGTTTAACATGGCCCGATAACGATCGTTATTGACTGTAATGGCCATTCCTGAAAAATAACCCAATTATGGCTCTGGATTAAAATCCGCACTAAACAGTGACTCGTTTTGGGTGCGTCTAAGCTTGGCCCGATAATGATCCCCATTGACGGTAACGGCTATTCCTGAAAAATGTCCCAATTATATCTCTGGACCAAAATCTGCACTAAACAGTGACTCGTTTTGGGTGCGTCGAAGCTTTTCAATGTATGCGTGTGGGTTTTCTGTGCCGCAATTGCGATAATTTTGCTTGTTTACATGTTGACGATTTTGTTTTTTTTTTTTAAATCGTTATCTTCTGCAAGTCGATCGCAGGGCCACTTAGCGAAGCGTTATTCAAGCGTTTAGCGGAAGGATGAAACTAATTATCTGTTAAATCAAACATGAGCTAAGTGTTACCATTCACGAAATGAGCACTAGTTGAAAAAAACGTTAGATGGCGTACCCTATAAGATGCTGTTGAGAGGTGACCGCAATAGAGGCCATGAGTATTGACTTTTTCGTTAACGAATGAAGCAACCACGGTATGCAGAAGCTGTGGTTTCAATAAAGCAACGCAACATAATAGACACAGCTCGTGTTATATTTGATTTATTAAAGCAAACATTTGACAACTCTATAACTCTATAACGTTTTGAAAAAGTGAAAAAAAAAACGTTAGATGGCGGACCCTATATGTATTTATGTATGAGCAGCATCGTTTTTTAAAGATTTTATGGACCAATGATTTCACCAGATTTCGAACAGTCAGTTTTTTTAGATGTAATGGTGTCTCAACATATATTTGAGGATTATCATTATTGCAAATCATTATTGCCGTTTGTCTTGAAACCTAAGCGAGCTGCATCGCTAAATAAAATTAGTTTATGAAAATCAGGATCAAGGGAAATCTTGTTTTCGGCCCATTTCACACAATATCGAAGCGCTGTTGAGGCGTTAGTTAAATACCAAACTAAACATAAACCACTTGACAGTTTAGGTTTAGTTTAAAATGGCCGCTGCATAATAAATACACTCGATGTTATAATGTTGTTAACTAAGAAGCTTTTAAGGATTTTTCAACAAGAAGCTCGTTTTCTAAAACAAAATAAAATGGGAGTAAAAAGTGAGCTTCTTCGCTAAAAAAAAATTCGCTAATCAAAATCGTATTTAACGGCAATCTTGGCAAACGACAAAATTCGCTTATGAAAGTGGGAATTAATGGCAATATTGTTTTGGACTCAATTTGGCAGCATTGTTTAGGCTTCGTTCGATTCATGTGAAAATAGCAAACCAAACAAACCATAAATCACAAGATGGCCGCTAGTTAAAAAAGTGTTGCCATTTTAAAGTTCTACAGCTCTATAAAAAACGTTCGATATTTGAAATCTATAGCTGGCCTTGGAATATAAGCATTATTTCAACTATAATAATAATAAAAATAAAATATTCCTGAAAACCTAAAATTACATTTATAATTTTAATGATTTTTAGATTAAATACCAGCCAGTAAGCGATAGTTGGCTAAACAAAATTCAAACCATAATGCCATCATCAAGAGATTTTCTTTCCAAAAAGAAGCAAATTATTATGGCATTGAAATTATTCCCATCCCATCATCCTCTCCTAAGAGGCAAACACCAGTACAAATAAATCTGTTTTAGCAAATGTTAGCTAAGCACACCACTTCAACTGATGTTCATATTCTATTTCATTCCATAACATCAACTGCTCTCAAGCCATCAAACCAAAAAAAAAAAAAAACCAAAATTAATTCATACAATTGTATCCTTTTTATTTCAATATATAAGTATGTGTATGTGTTTGTGTGTCTGTGTGTGTGTGTTCTTATAATTGTGGTGGTTTGACTAAAAGTAGCAGTCATTGAAAATATTTGCTCATTAATAATAATTTTTACATTACACGACATTACAATTTACCATTTATTCAATGGGTTTCATTTTATTTTACTTCTATTCCATTTTATTTCACTTTTTTTTTGTTTGCTTCGTTAAAAAATTTTATTTAAAATAAAAAAAAAATTAAAAAAACTTTGCCTTTCTCTCGTTTATCTCTAAGTTTAGTGTTTTCAGTTTTTTTTTGTTTTTTTACCCGAAAGGAAGAGTTTTTATAGCGCTTTTAATAAATACAAATCTTTACCATTTTTTATTTAATTTCTGTTAGTATAATTTGTATGAGGGCGGTTCTAAAATTTTGTTAATTTGCAAAAGCAGAAAAAAAATTTGTATACATTTTATTAAACTCATTTTGAGCTTGCATCAGTTGCATCCACATCAAATAGCTTTCATAAGCTTTTAAATATAAGAAATATAGAGCTTCGCTACTAAGCTATCGACTGCAAACTAAACAGCTTCTTGACAAATAAGTTTTTTGCCATTGTTGCATTTTTTTATAATTTACAGGGTATTCGCCGGGAAGGTACACTATATCATTTTAGTGCCATAATGGTAAACATTAGACTTGACAGTTCATATTTCGCACGTGGAAAAATTATTACGGAAAAATATACTGTGAACCAATGTGTTTTAATCGTTAAAACATTTTATCCAAACCCATTATCGATTACTGTAACGATGAGCAAGTTGCGTGTAATTTTTGGGAGAAACATCGTGCCAACAAAACGCACTATTTATCGTGTAGTGAATGATTTCGACGAAAGAGGATCTGTGGGTGATGTGCCAGCAACAGACCCTCAGTTTCAGACTGACTGAAAATGCATCAACCTCAATTCGAAGCCGTATTAAGGAGGTTGGTCTTTAAAGCATAACTTTGGCCACAATTTTTCACAGGCATTTGTATTTGTATCAGTTGACACAAGACCTTCTTCCGCAAGACCATTTACGCCGTTATACATATGCCAATCGGATGTTACCGCTCGCCATTGACAACCCCAATTTTCAGGAAAAAATCATAATGCGCGACGAGGCACATTTTCATTTAAATGGTCCAATTACGCCTTCCGACCATATAGCGCCACATACAATAACAATAATAACTCAAGGATTTTCAGAGGCTTAAATCCAGCAATTTTGCTTGTTGACATACCCTGACAAGTGAAAATGGACTTCGTTATTTTTTCAAAAAAACCAGCCGGTTTTTCCTAAATGAATTAAGCGAATCTTACTTTTTTAATCACTTTTTGGCAAAATTGTCATTCTCTATCGTTATTCACATCACGGATTTTAAATTTTATGTCTGAAAGCAATTGGATAGGCTCCGTATAAACTCTGTCCTTAACATAACGCCACAAAAAAAAATAATAATCGAATGGTGTTAAATCACGTGATCTGGTTGACCACTTAACTGCTGATTGTTGTGAAATTATGTGATCGGGAAATTTGGTCTGCAATAATTTGATCGCTTCATTAGCCGTGTGATATATGGCACCGTCTTACTGCAACAACATGTCAGCGATTGTTAGCATCTCGCGTTAGCGTGATCAATTGACCGTTACGGCATTTCCAGCCCCATCTTTGAAAACAGAAACGGCCCAATCACAATTAAAACGTTGAGCATGCAAAGGTTTCTTAATAATCACTTTCGGATTTGAAGAAACCCAAATGCGGCAGTTTTGCTAGTGGACATATCCTGACAAGTGATAATGGGTTTCGTTTAAAAAAATGATTTTATCAGAAAAACCAGCCGGTTGTTTCCGAATTTATTGAACGAATCTACGGCAATATGAATTGTTGGTCGGCTTCAATTCCTGCACAAGTTGAACTCAAATCCTTATGCAAAATTCGCCGTGTGGCGGTTTTACATAACCCCAATTGTTGAGAACGTCGAAAAATAACCAAAATTAGGGTCTGCTTCAACACTGTGGCACACGGCTGTGATGTTTTGAGTTGAACGACCCGGTCGAACACGCGTGAGTATTCTAAGCCAGCTGTGGTGGTCATAAGCCGGTTATGCGAAGTCGCTAGTCTACCGCTTAGAGGATAATATTCGCCATGTTATTTTCGTAATACTGTCACAAATCTTGGAAAAAGTCATTGAAAAATGCAACTCAGTTTAATCTAGAGTCCAAGTCAGCCGTGGTGGTCGTAAGCGGGAAATCAAATTTAAATAATAATGTCATGTAAATTAATAATATAATATTAACACGAACCGATTTCCACGGTTTTGCATTCGTTAGAAAGGTCTCGGATTCCGTGAGGTTTGTAGCAAAGGAAATCCAGGAGAAAACCAGGAAAACAGGGAAAATCATGTTTCACATACAGCGCCATCACTGATAAATAGCATGTACTACAACGGCACCAGTATGTGGTGTGTAAATATCCCTCACGAAAATAACTTCGTTTCACTTCAAGTAGAGGGCAACGTGCGCTAGTTCGCATGTGTACTGTTCATCCTAGAAATGATGAATGTTTTTTTAGTTGTGACTGCTGTTGGCAAATGTACGTGGGCCAAAATCATTTGCGCATTTGAAAACTGTGAATGGCCACCAATACCAAATATTTCGAGAAGCATGTCAACTATTGGGTTTGCTGGAAAACGATTTTCATTGGGATTTAACACTTGCGGGTTCAGTTGTTTCATCAAATGCGTACCAAATACAAACGCTGTTCGCTATTAGCATCACCACATGTTTCCCATCACAACCAATTCAGTTATGGAACAAATGCGAAGACGACATATGTGAAGATATCTTGCATCGCTTGCATATTCGAACGAATAATCCCGACATGCAAATAATCGATGAAATACGTAATGAAGGATTGATTTTGATTGAGCATCAATGCTTGACTATTGCAAACAGGCTGCTAACTGAAGTAGGAATGATCGATCGATGCACGATGCACTCAACCAAGAATTAAATCGAGAGCTGAAACACAATGTTGACACATTGCAGGAATTTATTCGAAATAATGTGCCGTTGCTGAATGAACAGCAAAAACTAACATACGAAACATTTATGGAATCGGCGGAAAATAATACTGGTGGTCTATTCTTCCTGGGTGCACCTGGAGGAACAGGGAAAACATTTCATTTCATTTGTCATTTCATTGATTTTGGCCACTATGCGATCGAGATGTGACATAGCTTTGGCGTTAGTATCATTTGGAATTACGGCGACTCTTCCAGATGGCGGTAGTACTGCACATTCTACGCTTAAGTTGCCACTCAATTTAAACACAATTGATACTTCAACATGCAACCCAGTCTCCTCCGGGGGCACATGATAGTCTTTTGGAACCTACTATTCCATTTAGACTGGTGTCTTGCGGGGTAAAAGGGAGCCCAGGCTCCTCAAAGGCTAGTAGGAGTCACCTGGACAATCCACATATTTCCACGGAAATCAGTACGCTCGCTGAGTGCACTATTTGTTCTCTTTAGGCAATGATGTGCTCTGACTGGTTATTGAGGTTGCCCCTATATGGGAGTATCGTGGTGGTTGTGGTTTCGGACCCTCGTGAGAGTTTGTGGGTCGGATCATTTAATTTAACACAATGAATGGTTCAGGTCCAGTGAGTAAGAATGCCGTCGTGTTCTTGATAAAAAAGAGCTTCATGCGTTCTGGACCAGGAGTTGGAAAGTCTCCAACTCTTCAGCAAGGAGTGACGGCTGCGGCCTACTTCGGGCTTTCGAAATTGCTACTAGAAGTGACCGGAGGATATACGTATTCGATGGCCTTCTGGGGCGTGATTGATGTCCAATCAACCAAGTGGTTTGACCACCATCTGATTATGACTATATGGTCGGTGCAGATGTAAATCAAATCAATTGTACGGCGCTGTCAATATTGTGCAGATCGCGATATGTAAAATGGGTCTGGCCCTGTGGCATGGGTAGGCCCTAAGTTAAAATGGGATATCGTACCATATGCGACAATTTTGTTTGTTTACATAACCTCTTAATTAAAAATGCGCCTCCTCATCACTAAAAATGATTTTGTTGAAAAAATCGCGTTGTATTCGTTCAGTTTTTCAAACAGTCAATTCCGAAACGTTTGACGCAAACAATGATGATATAAAAGCGTTTAAATGAAGATCTCTATGCAAAATGTTGCGCAAAGTGACTCTAATGCTGGCTAATTGTGGCAAACGGCGACGAGTTGATGTTACAGCTTCATTCTCAACAATTTTGCTAAGTAGAGGTTATGTTTGCATCACTAAGGCCACTATGAGTATATTGTTTTGGTCCAAATTTTTTTTCGTTAGGACCAGCACTCAGCTGATGACCCCTACTAATGACCCTCCGGGCGCACATTTATGGTCTTTTTAGAACGCTCGACTATCTAGACCTGTGCAACTGGGGGAAAGAGGGAGTCCAGTCCCCTGAAGGCAGCAGGGGTCAAGTGGGAACTCCACGTTATTTCCACAGGAATCAGTGAGCTCCCAGAGTTCCTCTATTTGTCTCTTTAGACATTTAGCTGTTGTCTGGCTGGTTATTGTGGTTGGCCCCTATATGGGAGTATCGTGGTGGTTGCGGTTTCGCGGCCCCACATCAGGTTTGTTGTTTAATATGGCGGCCAGGATCATCTCACCATTAATAACACCCAAGCTTAATGATCCAGTCCAGTGAGCATGCTAGACATGTGTTCTGAACAGGAGTTAGAAAGTCTCCAGCTCTTCAGCAATGAGTGATGGTTTGCACCCCTGCTCTGGAATCACTAAAGTTGCAACCACGAAAGACCTGTTGCTAAAACTAGTCTTCGGCTTCCTAGGCCGTGAATGACGTTTGCTTTTCATTCTCAGTGGTATGACTACCATCTGATTAAGGCTCACTGCCAAGTGCAGATGTAAATCTTATCACGTAATGTCCCGATCCAGTGCAACGGGACAATTGTTGATGCAATGCATGCTCATTGACTGCACAATGGCACATAAGAAATCACTTGAAGCACTTAACTTCACACAGAAGGATCTTCGGCGAAATAACAACATCTTTGGCGGCTTGATAATATTGTTGGCAGGCGGTTTCAGGCAGACGTTGCCAGTAATTCCCCGTGCAACGCCTGCAGATGAATTGAATGCTTGCCTGAAGGCAACACCTTTGTGGAATAACGTAAAAACATTATCGCTAATCACTAATATGAGAGTTAAACTTGAAAATGATCAAAGTGCTGTACAATTTTCCAAACAATTGTTAGCTGTTGGAAATGGAAAAGTCCCAGTTGATGCGACAGCTGGATTCATTACTCTTACCAACGACTTTTGCCGATTTTTAGACTCTCAATTAGCTTTTATTGAAAATGTTTTCCCAAACACTAGTGAGAATTATCAGATTTATGCTTGGTTAAGTCAACGAGCAATTCTCGCCCCAAAGAATAATAATATTGTACACGCACTGAATTTCACCATTCAATCAAAAATCGATGGCGATTTGGTGACATACAAATCCGTTGATTCCATAACAAATCCCGATGATGCAGTAAATTATCCAACGTGGTTTTTGAACTCTCTGTAGTTACCAGGATTTCCACCACATAACTTACAACTCAAAGTTGGTTCAGTTATTATAATATTGCGTAATTTGAATCCACCGCGACTTTGCAACGGTACTCGACTTGCGGTGAAAAGACTTATGCCGAATTTGATTGAGGCAACCATTATTAACGGAAAGTACGTAGATGAACAATTGCAATTTCCGGTTAGCCTTGCGTTCGCAATGGCAATTAACAAGTCGTAAGGCCAATCGCTTAGTGTTTGCGGGATAAATTTAGAAAATCATTGTTTTTCACATGGGCAGCTATACGTTGCGTGTTCACGAGTTGGGAAACCATCCGCTTTATTTGTGTTAATGTCAGACCAAAAAACAAAAAATGTGATTTACCAAAGAGCACTTCAATGAAACGGTTAATTTGCGGACACGTATAACGCTTCGATTCAGTATTTACTTTGGATTCACTTTGATTTTTGTAATCGAAATGAATTCATTACTGTTGCGCAATGAAATAAAATTTTTCCTTTTCAAAAAAAAATAATTTTTTCTTTATCTTTTAATCCCCAAACGAAATGTTACAAAAAACGAAGCCACCTGGTGGCAAACGTGGCGAAAGGGTTTGCTAGTGTCTCTATAAAAACACCCTTTGCTTAATCATCCGCTGTTCTTTAAGCCAGAAACAAAAAATAATTTATTTAATTATCGCTAGCTAGATCACTTGTGAAACTGACCGCGTATAACAAATACAAATCTCTAATATATATTATATTAATATTTATTTCTGCAGCTGTGTGTGTATGTGTTTGTATGAGTTATATATAGAACAAAGACCACTTTATATCTACAAATTTGAATCTATAAATTTTAGTAAAAATTCAAATTTCTACCCTCTCCTGCTATTTTTAATTTAATTTACCCAAATACGCTTTAAATTCAACAATACAAATACAAAAATATAATTTGACTCAGCATCATCATCAGCATTATCTTCATCATCTTCATCATCATTATTATCATAATAATAATTTATACGAATGCGAATTGTGAAATACGAATGAACGAATATTCATTTGTTAGGCAAACTGACAAATGTAAATAAATACTTTTGTCTAACTTTAAAATATAGATTTCTTTTCTCTTTTGAAAAGGTTCGTAAAGCAACAACAAAAACAACAATAACAATAACTACAACAAAAAAAATTATATAAAATTATGCACACAAACAGATTTTAATTTCTACCATCCATCCCCAGGCCACCACAATCTTCATTAAGTTTCATTTTGAATTATCCATTGTAACTGTACTATTTAGCACTTGAAGCTGGATATTTGAAAGTCCTTTTTCTTCTCTTTGCAGTTAAAAAGGCATTAAAAACATCATTGAACATTTTTAAATTAAATACACTTGAAATAAACTTTTTTTAATATTGATTTGATATTTAACCCTTTTTAAAGTGTTTGCCTGGCTAAAAAATTATCTTATGTTAAGAGCAAATTATAAATACGTTGGGCGGACAAAAAATTCAGCTACATAAAGTACTAAATTGCGTTACCACTTTCCAAAATTTCCGAACAACTAGACGTCAAAAGGAAGCACATTTCTCTCCTTTTATTTATTTTTATCTTTAAAACGCTACGACCACGATTCACAATTACCCACTATCGCGACGGCTTAACCCAAGACTTTCATCTGTTTTTTTTTTAAATTTGATTACAATGTCCCTAACCAAGACAGAGGAATCCCCTTCCCTTCCCTTTAGTAAAAAGTTTTTTAAACAAGAAGTTTGATTTCTAAAACAAAATTAAACAAAAAATTCAGATTAAGATGATTCAAATTTTTATTGTTTTACGAAGAGCAAAGTTCGGGAATTATGAATGGAAAATAATATCTGACATATATTCACCACGACCACGCTGACAGGTGTCGATTCTCTCATCAAAATTGTTGATCACTTTTTGGCAAAATGGCGGTCCTATTTCGTTAGTTACATCACGGATTTTGAGTTTCAAGGCTGAAATCGATTCGATTGGAACCGTATAGACTCAGTCCTTAACAAAGCCCCACAGAAAATATTCCAGTGGTGTTAAATGACACAATCTGGCTGGCCACTTAAATGCTGATTGTCGTAAAATTTGGCAGTAGCGAAATTTGGTTTGCAAAAACTTGATCGTTTCATTGGCTGTGTGACATGTGGCGCCATCCTGTTGAAACCACATGTCAATAATTACAGAGCAGGGCCGCAAATCATCACTCCTTGCTTAAGAGTTGGAGACTTTCCAACTCCTGTCCAGAACACATATCTAGCATGCTCACTGGATCTGGGAACATTTCACCAGGTAGGTGTTATCAAAGGTGAAATGAACCCGGCCACCATAGAACCATAGACTGATATGGAGTCGCGAAACCACAACAACCACGATACTCCCATAAAGGGCCAACCTCAATAATCAGCCAGAGAACAGTTAAATGTCTAAAGAGACAAATAACGGAACTCTGCAAGCTTAATGATTCCCGTGGAAATAAAGTGGAGTTTCAAGTTGTACCCCTGTTGACTTCAGGGTTCTGGGCTCCCTTTTTCCCCTAGTTGCACAAGTGTAAGTTGTTGATTTCTCCAAAGACCATATATATGTGCCCCCGGGGGGTAATCCGTGATGTGATTAACGAAATAGGGCGATTAAAAACTTTGATGAAAGAATAGACATCTTTTTTTTTAAAGAGAAGCAGCACTTCAGGCAACAATGCCTATTTAGTCAAATACCGTGCTACATTCTTTTAAGAAAGGGATAGAGAAGAGATGAAACAGGTGGTGAAAGTAGAAAGATAGTCGAAAATTAACTGCCGTATATAAGACAGCACAGCGACCAGTGACTATGCCTTCATCGCCGAGCAGCCCCACCGTCAGTCAATTTTTATTTGTGTAGTGAAAAAAACCAAGGTTTTCGTTGGAAATCGAACCTATAACCCTCATATTGACAAGCTAGTACACTACCTACTACCCTACAGGGGCACTTGTCAGCGTGGTCGTGGTGGACATGTGCCAGATATCATTTTTCATTCATAATTGCCAACAATAAAAAGTTGAATCATCTGAATCTAAATTTTTTAGAAAACAAACTTCTTGTTGAAAGACCGTTTAGTAATGTCATACATTCATATATTTCATTTGGTGTATGTCCGTGACTGTCAAGGTTTAATGCAAAGTTGGTGCCTTCTCCTTTTCTTGTCAATCTTGTGTGAAATGTTCGTCGAGTTTCTCCAATGCCTTCTCCCCTCCAAAAGGGTTAAACTGAAGAAAATAACTGTATTTTTATGCTTTTTAATTCAATCGCAGGAGTTTTCTCTGACTACGTTTTAAATAAAAACAAAAGAAATAAAATGTTTTCAAAACTGAAAAACCCAACACTCAAACACACATACACCCATACACATGCAAGTGTCGAACAAATAATGAGATTCGATTTAAAAATCAGTTTTACTAACAGAAAGCGCACTTTTGAATACAATTTAATTTTGCCTTCATTTTTAGTTGAATTTGTAAAAATTTTAAGTTTCTTTTTTTTAATCTTATTCTAAAGATATTTTTTTATTTTTGTTTTTGCTTTTTCCTCGTTCTACTTATAACCAGAATAATAAAGCATTTACTCTTAGAACGCAGTTAGAGAAAAAGATATTTAACCCGAGATATAAATTTCTAAGGGATGAGACAGAGATTGAGACTGAATATATTTAATGTTCATATTTGAAATTAAGATGTGTTATTTCAAATAACATCGAACAAAACTAAGTGCAAATGTTAGATAGAAAGAGTTGAAAGAAATCAACTTAAATGAAATAAATAAAAAACACGCCATTAATTTTAACTAAAAAAAATAATAAAATTTGAATTGTATTTAAAGCACAATAGAACAAACGAGGCTTTAGTGACTTTAAATGGCAAAGCTTTTGTTGTGGGGTGACAGTTTTTTTTTTAAAGCGAAAAAATTAAACAAATTATTTCATAATTTAAAAATATATTTTTAATTTCATCTACATTAATTTGTGCTAAGGTTAAAGGAATCACCTTTATGTCAACAGATAAAAAATTATATATGTACGTCAACAGACTTTGGGGGGATATCAATTACAGTTTCTAATTTATTACACATTCAATTACTGAATTACATGTAATTATAATTGTAATTGGAAATGTTCAATTACAATTACATTAAAATTTTGCAATTGTAATTGAGTTTTTTCAATTACACATTACATGTAATTTGTAATTGAAAAAACACAATTACAATTTGTAATTACAATATTCCAATTAAAATTACTTGTAATTGTTATTTAAAAAAATCAATTACAATTACATTTAATTGAATATCTTTAGCAATGAAGGCCTTATTACAATTACAATTACTTGTTATTTGTAATTGAACTTTTCCAATTATAATTACAATTAAATGTAGTTAGTAATTGAAATTTCTCAGTTGCTAATTACAAGTAATTGAAATTGAAATTTTTCAATTACAAATAATTATAATTGATTTTAGTTCCTAATTTCAATTACAATTTGTTGTAATTAGTAACTGGAAACTACTAATTACGTGTAATTTTAATTGAAATGTAATTGAATCCCCCCATATCTGTCCGTCAACACATGCATACCGGGAATACGCTCATTCATTTTATATGGAATTTCTTTTGCTGCAAAGTTTATTTCTATGTTCCGTGATGGTACTGGCTTTACCCAATACATACCATCAAAACCCGCCAAGTACGGAATTAAAGTATGTTGGATATGTGACTCCGTCTCATGCTATCCAATGAAAGGGCAAATTTATATTGCATTGGCGGCATCCGGCGAATGGAAGAAAAACGTAGGTGAGAGAGTAGTAAAGGACTTGCGCGTCACACTTTTTCTTCACTACTTATAACTTAAAAAAAAAAAATTTTTTTTAAAGAGAAGTAGCACTTCAGGCAACAATGCCTACTTGGTTAAGTACCGTGATACATTTTTTAGGAAAGGGATAGAGAAAAGATGAAACAGGTGGTGAAAGTAGAAGGATAGTCGGAAATTAACTGCCGTATAATGACAGCACAGCGACCACTGACTATGCCTTCATCGCTGAGCAGCCCCACCGACAGTCAATTTTTATTTTTGTAGTGAAAAAAACCAAGGTCTTCGTTGGGAATTGAACCCACAACCCCCATACTGACAAGCTAGTACACTACCTACTAGCCTACAGGGGCAAAAATTTTAATGTTGCGCAGCAGTTTATCAACATTATAAACAGTGTATAGAAGAAGACATTTTTGTACCGCCATTATTTCGCTTTACCGAGACGACGGGAAGCAGAGTCAACTACATTTGATTTCAACAAGTGCAAGGTCCAAAGAAAAACATAAAGGAGGTCTCGATAATATGGACAAGCTTTTTGTGGTGTATATATTTATATATATAAATGTATATTGTTACGTTTATACCTTTTATAAATGTTTTGTTGTGAGTTCTTTATTGCAAAATAAATAACACCAGATTTTAGAGTTTTTAAATTAATTATAAGTTTATTTACTTTAACTACACACAAAGTTGACACTACAGAAGAATTTACTTAAGATGCTCGTTTTTACTTCACGAGGTTTTTTTTTCAACTAACTAACTATCCACTCAGACGCTGCCTTTTTATATTTGTCCACTAGAAGTCTAGAAAAATTAAGAATCTTCTACTCCCTTTGTATCACTCAATTTATAGGCGCCTGTATGTCTGTGTGTATTTTTGTTTTTGTTTTTATGCTGATAAAATTTCTTCCTGGTATTTATTTTAAAAAAGTTGTTGTTGTCTTGTGTAGATAAGTTATCTTAGAAAATTGCGCAGTTAGTAAACAGCATACCTATTTGTTGTTGTTTTGCGTGTATAAGTTTTCTTAGCAAGCCATGCAGTTAGTAAACAAGATACCCAGTAGTTTACCTTATGAAAATAATTCACAGTTAAAACCATTCACAAGCCGTCGTAGACAATAGAAAAAAGAGCCAAAATTAAACACGTTACAAAAATATTTTCCACATGCAATGCTATTGAGCGTAAGACGTGCTGCACTAGAAGCCGCGGTAAAACGTGGCAGTACTGGTAGAATTACAACAAAAGTAAATTGATAGATATGCTCAAAATGTTGGCCAACCAAAAAAAGCCTGCTCGTTAAGCAAAAAGCCCGTGTGTGCTGCACATTCAAGTAATATGCCGCATTGCGACAAATACATTTAAGAAAAATTATTAATTAATATTTTCATTATCTTTCCTTATATCTGAATGAATTTGAATTATATTTTATTTTATTAGTAAAAGCTTGTAAATGTTATTCAATAATATCATTCAGTAATATCATCATATTTTAATATATTTGATTATACAGGGTGTATACTTCTTTGTTTTGCCGCCATTTTGATAAACCTTAGTATTGACAGTTCATATTTGGCAGTCATGAAGTAGATACGTATTAATCGTTAAAACATTAAAAATCAATCATCGATTACTGTGACGATGAGAAAGTTACGTGAAATTTTTGGGAGACGCAACATGCCAACTAAACGTACTATTTATCGTGTGGTGAATGGCTTCGAAGAAAGAGGGTCTGTAGGTAATAGACCCAAGCATGGAACGTAATGTACTGTGTGTTTCGATTTACATCCGCACCTAGCAATGAAGCCTTAATCAGATGGTGGATCTAACCACTGCATGATTTGGAACGTCATGCTCGTCCTAGAAAGCCGAAGCTATAATTCTATGCAACAGAAACCTTCTAGTTGCAACTTTAATAATTCCAGAGCAGGGCTGCAAATCATCACACCTTGCTAAAGAGTTGGAGACTTTCCAACTCCTGTCCAGAACACATGTCTAGCATGCTCACTGGACTGGATCATACACTTTGTGTGTCATTATCAGTGAGATGATCCTGGCCACCATAATAACCTTTATACTGTTATGGGGCCGCGAAACCACAACCACCACGTTACTCCCATATAGGGGTCAACCTCAATGATCAGCCAGAGAACTATTAAATGTCTAAAGAGACAAATAATGAACTCTGGGGCACACTGATCCCCGTGGAAATAAAGTGGAGTTTCCAGTTGACTCCCTGCCTGTCTTCAGGGGACTGGGCTTCCTTTTTCCCCAGTTGCACTGTGTCTAGATAGTGCAATTCTATAAAGACCATATTTATGTGCCCCCGGGGGGAACCGTAATGTACTGCAAGATCGGCTGAAAACCTTACTGCTTCTCAAGCCAGTGTTTTTAAAACAATCCATCAACCTCAATTCGATACCGTGCTCAGGAGCTTGGTCTTCAAAAAACAAATTTGGCCACAATTTTGCACAAGAGTTTGCAGTTGTTTCCATATAAGATTCAGTTGACACAAGAGCTTCTTCCACAAGACCATTTACGTCGTCGAACATATGCCAATAGAATGTTACAGCTCGTCTATGACAAGCCCGATTTTAATGAAAAAATGAAAAAATCTTAATGATGTGAAGAGGCACATTTTCATTTGAATGGATGTGTGAATAAACAGAATAGTCGGTTTCGGGGAATGGGAAAGCGTCAAATTATCCATTAAATGTTACAGTCTGGTGTAAAATTTGGTCAGGAGGAATCATTGGACCTTACTTCTTTGAAAATGAAAACGGCATAACGGTAACTGTAAATCGCGATGCATGCGTTGGGCTGGATTAACGTGTGGTATCAACAAGACGGTGCCACATCACATACAATCAGGATTGCAATGGAATTACTGCGAGAACTCTTTCCACAGCAAGTTATTTCAAGAAATGGTGATATTGATTTGCGATATGTGCTTGGCTTTTCCGACGGGGTTATAATTAATATTATTTGGGTACGGTTTTCCGTCGACCCTCGTCAAATTTGGTTTGTGAACAAACCGGTTTCGGCTGTTTGCCATCTTCAGGGGAGAAGGGGGGGAGAAGACGGTTGGAAGAGAGATCGACAGATTAGGTGAAAAGGGACAAACGGAAAAGGAGAGATGCAGGCAAAAAAGACAGAAAGGGACGAACGCAATAACACGAACTATATTAACACGACTGACAATAGAACGCAACTAGTACGAAAGGAACACTGAAGATGGCAAACAGCCGAAACCGGTTTGTTCACAAATCAAATTTGACGAGGGTCGACGGAAAACCGTACCCAAATAATATATTGATTTGCCTCCACGGTCGCCTGACTTAACTGCTCTGGAGTTCTTTTTGTGGTGATATCTGAATCTAGGTTTATGCAAATAAAAGAGAAACGCTTAAGCAACTCAAACAAAATATTCGTGATAAAATTAATGAAATACCGCGTGAAATGAGTGAGAGTATAATGAAAAAAGAGCTCGCATTTTTGAGACTAAAAAGGGCTGACATTTATCAGATATTGTATTCCATTCATAAGATTCAATCTCTTTTATTTAATCAAAAATTAGAAACAAAACAGTATGCCTCCCCGACGGACACACTATACATGCCCAGGCATGCAACTGCTGACGTAAGGGATAGAAATGAAAGAATGGCCACATCCACGGGCTCCATCCCCCAATACTACTCAAATCTAGCATTAAGGTAGAATACACTACAAGTGAGGATTATGAAATTTCAGCTTAAGCTGTATTAACCTGAAATCACTTTCTGGGATACAGCGATTTAAAACCATAAAATAAATCCGGTTATGCTTCTGTTGGCATAAAAGTTAAAAATAAATATTTTATGGTATTTCAATAAAATATATTCGAAATGTATTGCTGCGGGGGAAAGCATATCCAAATGGCCACCTCACTAAAGACCACATTAAAAATAAAAAAAAAATAACCTCAATTTTAAAATCCTGGTTGGTTATGTGGATCCAAGTCCCAGCTTAGTCTAGAGAACAAAATAAAATTATATAAAGTTATTTGAAAACCCATTTTGATATATGTCCTTGATCTGTGGCGTACAGCCTGTAAATCAAATATTGAAATAGTACAACGTTAGCAAACCAAAATAGTCTAAGAAACATTTCGAGCGCTCCATGGTTTACGGCCAATATTCAGATTATAGGGAATTAGAAGTACCCATCATACTATTTGAAATAAATAGATTTAGTTCTAATTATATCACTAAATTCCATTCGATGAAGCAAATAAAATTAAAGTCTTGAAATTGGATTTTGAAACTCTAAATTAAGCTTTAAGCACACTACATATGTAACATATGGACATAATACATTGTAGTTATTAACACGTTATATATTTTTTAACAATAGTAAATGAAAGTGCATTTACAAAATTAGAATATTTTATGGAAAGAGTTTTCGTTATACAAAGTACTTTGATATAAAAAAAGGACTTTTATATAAAAAAGTACTTTTATATAACAAAAGTACTTTTATATAAAAAAGTACTTTTTTAAAAATTTCCTTTAAAAAAATCTTTTATTAAAAATATTCTTATAAAAAACATCCCTTCAAAGAAAATATATTATTTAAAGCCTTTTTTAAGAAAAGTTATTAACTTAAAAAATTATTCTGAAAACCAAGCTTTCTAAAAGAAGGTACTTTACATAAAACAACCAAATTACAAAAGCACATTACTTTTTTAAAACAACAAGAACTATTTTTAACAAAAAAATTTAAAAGTGTGAAATTAAAATTTGGTAGGAAAGCTAATCTTTAAAAAAAAAGTACCTTTTTAAAAAGTACTTTTAAAAAGTACTTTTACTTATACTCTTTTGTGAAGTAGCTTGTTTCAAAAAGTTCTTCTCTTTTGATTAGTTCTGAAACAATAACATTAGAATATATAAAAATATTAAGAAATTTTATTACTTACAAAAATATACTTTAATAAAAAAGAAAGTACCCTTATAATAAAAGAACCACATTTAAAGGTAACTAAAGGGACTTATAATGATAATTTACAGAGTTCTTTAACAAGAAGTTTGTTTTCTAAAACAAAAAATTTTGATTAAGATGATTCAAGATGATTTTATTGTGTTACGAAGACAACAGTTTTGCAATTATGAATGGAAAAATTATATCTGGCAAATGTCCACCACGACCACGCTGACAGGTGTTAATTCTTTTATCACAATTTTTAATCACTTTTTAGCAAAATTGTCATCCTATATCGTTAATTGCATTACGGATTTTAAATTTTAGGGCTGCAATCGATTCGATTGGCTCCGTATAGACTCTGGCCTTAGCATAACCCCAATGGTGTTAAATTACACGATCTGGCCGACTACTGTTGACTGTCGTGAAATTATGCGATCGGGAAATTTGGTTAGCAATAAACTGATCTTTTCATTGGCTGTGTGACATAAAGCCCCGTACTGTTGAACCCACATGTCAGTGATATTCACGTCGTCAATAATAGTTCAAATTGAGTTGTTAGCATCTTGCGATAGTGTGATCCACTGACCATTACAGCATTTCCAGCCTATTAAAAAAAAACAAAAACGACCCAATCACGCCTCGAGACGACATAGTGCACCCTACAGTGACACATTGGGTATGCAAAGGCTTCTCAATAATCGCTCTAGGATTATCCGGAGCACAATTGCGACAATTTTGCTCGCTGACATACCCTGACAAGTTAAAATGGACTGCGTCTGAAAAGATGATTTTTTCAGAAAAACCAGTCGATTGTTCTTAAATGAATTGAGTGAATCTACGGCGATGTGAATAGTCGGTCGGGTTCAATTCCCGCATCAGCTGAACCTTGCAAGACTTTAATCATTACGCGAAATTCGCCATATAATGGTTTTGGATAACACCAATTGTTGAGAACGTCGAGAAATTGACAAATTTGGAGCTGCTTCAACCCTGTGGCTCACGGCTGCGATGTTTTCCGTTGAACGACCCGGTCGAACACGCGTTTGTTATCGCACATTATGTATCCAAGCCTGTCGACTCAAATTTGCCGACCAAATTCTTAATAGCGGTAACAAAAGGGCATATCCCTGTGGGCTAGTAGGTGTGTACTGGCTTCTCAGTCTGGTGGTTGTGGGTTCGATTCCCAACAATGACGTTGGCTGTTTTTACTATAAAAAAATCAAAATTGACTTTCGGTGGTGCTGTTCAGTGATGAAGGCATGGTCACTGGTCGCTGTGCCGTCTTATACGATAGATAATTTCCGATACTACGTGCCTTCTAGAAATGAAAGCTGCCCCGGTTGGCTAGTAGGTAGTGTACTTAGCCTACCAATCTAGAGGTGGTTATTTTCACTACAAAAACTAAAGAGCTTGAAGGCTATAAAACTATTCTCTTCTACTTTCACTACCTGTCTCATCGCTTCTCTATGCCTTTCCTAAAGAAAGCAGGCACAGCTGGGACTCAATAGGTACTGTTGCCTCTTTAAAAAAAATGTCCGAAAATATCACGAATTTTACGAAATGTCAATTTAACAGAACCACCATTTTCGTAGTAGATTTTAATTATTTTAATGCGATATTCGTGTGAAATTGAATTTAATGTAACAAATGTCAAAACTATCTTGCCGTTGGTGTTGCCACAATTTAAAAACAAACTTCTTGTTGAAAAACCCAATGCTTTAAACAAAAAAAAATTTTTTAGCAAACAATAATTCTAAAATTTATTTTTGTGACAACGTCAATTAAAAGAAATTTTTTAGAAAATCTTGACTCGACATGATGTGATGTTTAAAGTGAAATAATAGAAATGTCGTCTTGTTATTTCGCTATTGAAACTCATTAACTTTTACCATCAAGATAAACTTGATATTGAAATATAATTTCTTAAATTGTATAAAAATAATTCTTTTTCAAATTTTGCCTAAATTATTCAAAGAGGCGAGGCTAAATTAAAATTGCTTTCTTCTTCTTCTTAATTTGTTTTTATTTTAATCGCCGCTATTTATAAAAATATAGAAAACGCGACTCAAGTAAATATTAAAAATCTTATTTTAGGGTGGAGCTAAAATATTTTTAAAATATTTTTTTTTGTTCAACCAGTTTTTGTTTTTAAAACTTAAAAAATCAAATACGAATAAGAAAGAGTTTTATATTTCTGTGTACAAATTTATATAAAATAAAATATTTTGATTAATATGAATTTAAGTTAAATTAAATGTCGGCTTTTGTATTTCTAAGAATAAGGCGACAATATATGTAGATCTTTCGTTTTTTACTTTTTTTTGTTTTTTTTTGCCGCTCAACCTTATTTTTGTTGTTGTTGTTGTACTCCTTGTAAATTGTTTTATGTTATCTGCATTTAAATTATTAAATTTATTTTATTTTTTGGTTGTTTTTGTTTTGCATTTTACTTGTGAGTTAAATTACGGTGTTGTGTGCTTTTTGTGTTGTTTTGTTTTTGTTTTCAAGCAGCTCTCAAAAATTATTAATCATTTAAATTTGCTGGTTGATATCTTACAGATACAAGTTCAATAAAATGACCGAATATTTCAGGGTGACATTGATGTCATTCCTTTAAATTTGTTTCATTAATCTTAATATTTGTTTTAAATAATGAAAATGTTTTTAAACGAGCGAGAAAAAAAGGGGATTTAAAAATTCAAGAAATAAATGGATTTCATTAATAAAAAATGGAAAAATTCTTTAAAATTTGATAAATGTTGAAAAAATTGAAATATTTTAAGAAATGGTACTTTTTAAGAAAAGGTACTTTTTAAAAAAAGGTACTTGAGAAAAGGTACTTTTTGCGAAAATATGCTTTTAAAAGAGAGTATTTTTTAAGAACAGTTATATATATTTTTTTTAAAGATATTTTCTAAGAAAAGGCATTTTTTAAAAAAAGGTACTTCTTTAAGAATAGACACTATTGAAAAAAAGTGCTTTAAAGTAAAGGTAATTTTATGATAAACTTGTTTATATAAAATATTCCTTAAACATAAAGAGGACATTTTCAGAAAATAATTTTAATAAAAGGTACTTTTTAAGACCCAAATTACTTTAGAGAAAAGTTACTTCAAAAAATATTTTCTTTTTAAGAAAAGGATATTTTTTAAGAAAATGTATTTGTTATGCAAAGTTACTTTTAATAAAAAGCACCATTAAAAAGGCACTTTTAAGCAAAAGTACTTTTAGAGAAAAGTGGTACTCTTAAGAAAAAATATTCTTACTTTTAAACTCACTTTTAAGAAAAATATTTTTTTATCGAAAATGTTCATTAAAAATATTTCGAAAAAAATTTACTTTTCAAAAAAAAGTACTTTATAAGATAATCTCGATTAAAAAGAATATTTGCTTTATAGGTACTTTTTATGTTTGTTTGTGTTCTGTTTGTAGAAAGTGTATTGTATGATTGAAATCTAAAATAAAGAATCTTTATGGCTTTTCTAATGCAGGTGCATACTTTTTTCAGTACCATGAACACTGTAGATATTGAATTTTAGAGAATCAACAGTGTACCCTTTTTTTCAGGAGTCGTTGCAAAAGCTTAGGTTTATCCGATAAAAATATGAATCTTAAAAAGTGTGAAACAAAATGTGGCGCCATACCTCAATATTTCCCTATTAAAACTGCTCGACAAGTCCACTTCCAAAGTAGTATGAATCAATAATGTCGTCAGATTAAAATTCCATCATAATGGATCCCTTAACATTAAGATAAGTTCCATAGTTTACGATATTTTGTCTTGCAATATCAGTCCTATAACGATTTATAATTTGTATTACTATTCAATTGGTACTAAATGAGCATGTACTAAATAAGCTCATACTCATTTAGTACCAAAGTTTATTGCAACTTCATTCATACGGTCTATCACCAATTTTTATATGGACTCTCCTATATTATATAGAGTTTTAGTTTTTGTGTCTGGAGGGAATCCATCGAGATAGACAATGAAGGCCGATACCCGAGTTTTCTAAAGCCACAAATAGTCGCCAATATGCTAAAAAAATGCTTATTGATATTGGAAAGGACGTAACAAATCCGAAAATAAAATTTAACAGCAAAATTGAAAACGTTTCACCTGAAAACGGAAACTAAAATCCATGCCACTGATTAAAAGACCAGTTCTGAAGTTACCTGAAAGGAGAATATTTTAAAAAGATGGATTAAAGATAAAAGATGGAAGTTCCTTTAATGCAAGCTCGAATTAGGAACAGAGCAGCGATATGATGACTAACTACATGGCGAAATTAGAAAAGCGAACAATTACTGACACTTTTATGCATTCCAACAGCAAAATCATATTCTGCTGTGAGTTTTTTCGGGACTTGAACATAGGCGTGAAATTCGATATGGTGAAAGTTGTAAAAGTGGCGGAATCTTGAATGGTGCTCCAACAAGGCAGCCAAACAATCAACAAAAAAAAATATCTTAAACAAATTTGAAGAAAACTAATTGCCAAAAAAAATGCAACTTACCGAAAATGAAATACAACTCTGGGCCAATGCCTAAAAAACTATTTTGAAAATGTTGGAAATACACCAAAAAACCAAAAAAAAAAATATCACACAAATTTCAAGGAAGCTAAGCGGAATAGCTGCGTGAATGGCCAAAACGGGCATCTTATCGAAAATGGAGTACAGCTGTGGGCCGATGCCTAAAATACTATTTTGAAGTTGCTCGTAATAGACAATCAAAAAATTAAATTAAATTAAGCAGAATATCAACGTGAATTGACAAAACAGCAACTTACCGAAAATGGAATACAACTCTGGGCCGATACCTAAAACTATATTTTGGAGCAGCTCGTAATAGACAATAAAAAAGGTCTCAAACTAATGTGAAGGAAACTAAGCAGAATAAGTGCGTGAATGACTAGAACAAGCAACTTACCGAAAATGGAATACAACTCTGGGCCGATACCTAAAACTATATTTTGGAGCAGCTCGTAATAGACAATGAAAAAGGTCTCAAATAAATGTGAAGGAAACTAAGCAGAATAAGTGCGTGAATGACTAGAACAAGCAACTTACAGAAAATGGAACACAACTCTATGCCGATGCCTGAAAGAGTGTTTTGGGGTTGCTCGAAATAGACAACCCAAAAAAGATCTCAAGCAAATTTAAAGGAAACTAAACAGAATAACTGCGTGAATGGTCAAAACAGGCGACTTGTCGATAATCAAATACAGCTCTAAGCCGATGCATAAAAGAGTTTTTAGGAGTTGCTCAAAATAGACAGCCCAAAAAAGATCTCAAGCGAAGAATGAAGGAAAATAAGCGAACTAACTGCGTTAAAGGCTAGAAAAAGCAACTTACAGAAAATGGAATACAACTCAGTGCCGATGCGTGAAAAACTATTTTGGACAACACGAAAAAATCTCATTGGTGACTATAAGTCAGTTAGTTCTAATGACTCACTGGCGCATCGATGCTATAAGGGACATGCACAATATACGTTCTTCATCAGCAGCCCATCCCATTTGTGGTTCGACTGGCCATCAACACTCGTTACTTTCTGCAAGGAGAAAATGTTTTTTAAGCCATCCGTTTGTATGTGAAAGTAACTCCTTGAAGAAATTTTACCTGTCACCTTTATTCAGTGTGCTAGGATTTTAATCAAATGTACTTCCATTTCCCCAATAAAATTTTCTAGTTGTGGTACAACGAATTGCAAGATTAGCGGTTATTCCCTGAGTGCTGCTCCAATAGAAAAAAACTCAAATATTTATATTTCTCTACTTCCTGTCCCTTTTATCATAGTTGTTATTATTATCACTTCTCCCGCGGGGGCACATAATATGTCTTTATGGATCACGTAACCATCTAGACTTGTGTCTTGCGGGAGTAAAAAGGAGCCCAGTCTTCATCAAGGCTAGAAGGAGCCAACCGGACAATCCACTATATTTTCACGGGAATCAGGAAAGCCCCAGAGTTCCGCTATTTGTCTCTTTAGGCATTTAGCTGTACTCTGACTGATTATTGAGGTTGGCCCTTCGGGAGTATTGTGGTGGGTTGTGGGTCGAATCATTCACCATGAACACAATGAATGGTCCAGATCCAGTGAGTATGAATGCTGTCGTATTCTTAATTATATTAAGCTTCATGCGTTCTGGACCAGGACTATCCAAAGTCTCCAACTCTTCAGCAAGGAGTGAAGGCTGCGGCCTGCTTCGGGCTTTTGAAGTTGCAACTAGGAATGACCGGAGGATATACGTATCCGAAGGCCCTCTAGGGCTACCATGACGCTACATTTCATCCACAGTGGTAATGATCCACCATCTGATATTGGCCCACACGGCTAGGTGCAGATGAAAATGTTATTACGATTTACTATCACTTCATCCTTTACAATAATTTCTTAATTAATTTAATTACACCTGCTAGGAGTTTCCACATACTCGTTTAACTAATGCACAGTGGGTGAGAAACAAAATGTTTTTCAAAAAGCTTTTAAACGGCTAGACCAACTAAAACTAAGTTTAACTCTCGAGTGTGGCAAAACACTTAGACAGTGGTGCCAAAGGATTTCAAATTGCACATTTTTCTTTGTGTACTTCGAAAGATTACATTTGGCCGTCGAGTCAAGGAGTGTGCCACACTTTTTAGAAAAACTTAAGTCTTAAAGAGCTTTTCATAAATTTCCCTTTTTTATCCCCGTTGCGGCATTTTGAAAAGTTAAGCTTTTTTTAAGAAAAAATGTTAAAGCTTGAAACGGATCAGGGCGGGGGTATATTTAGATAGTTAGAAAGATTTGTTTTTATCAGGTTTTTCAACAAGAAGTTTGTTTTTTAATTGTGGCAACACCAACTACATGATAGTTTTGGCATTTAGTTTTTTTAACGTATTCGCATTAGATGTATTGGCAATTGTTAGAATTAATTAAATTTCGCCCGAAAATCACATAAAATAATTAAAATCCACTATGAAAATGGTGGTTCTATTAAAGTTACATTTCGTAAAATTCGTAATATAATAATCATCCTTCTGAGACCGCTCGATGCAAAATGTACAAACACCAACGCATATTCTACCGGGACCTGCAACTAAAAACATCGCAGCCGTGAGCCACAGTGTTGAAGCAGATTCAAATATGTTAATTCCTCAACGTTTTCAACCACATGGCGTATTTTTCATAAGGCTTTGGCTTTGAAGCCTTACAAGGTTTAACTGGTGCAGAAATTTAAGCCAACCGACCATTCACATCGCCGTAGATTCAGGAACAAGCGGCTGGTGTTTCTGAAAAAATCATTTTTTCAGGCGAAGGCCATTTTCACTTGTCAGGGTGTGTCAGCGAGCAAAATTGTCGCATTTGGGCTTCTGAAAATTCTAGAGCGATTATTGAGAAGCTTTTGCATGCTCAGTGTAACACTGTAGGGTGCACTATGTCGTCTGGAGGCCTGAATGAGCCGTGTTTTTTCAAATATGAGGCTGGAAATGTGGTAACGGTCAATAGATTATGCTATCGTGTGATGCTAACAGCTCAATTTTGGCCTATTATTGATAACGTGGATATCACTGAGATGTGCTTTCAGCACGACAGTGTCACATATCACACAACTAATGAAAAGATCGAAAACAAAACAAATTTCCAGATTGCATAATTTCACAACAATCAGTAATTAAGTGGCCAGCCAGATCGTGTTCTGTGGCTGTGGTAAGCCAATCGGAGCCAATCGAAACGATTTCAGTCTTAAAACTCAATTTCCATGATGTGATTAACGAAATAGGACCACCGCCATTTTGCCAAAAAGTGATTAAAAACTTTAATGACAGAATCGACATCTGTGAGCGTGGTCATGGTGGAGTTTTGTCATTGAAAATTGCCGAATTTTTCTCTTCGTCGTAATGTAATAAAAATTTTAATCATTTTAATGTAATTTTTTTTTTGTTTATTTTTTTTTTTGTAGAAAATAAGTTTCTTGTTGAAAACCCCTTTACAAAAAAATGCCAGTTTGACTAAGAACTTTTCTTTTGATGGGGAAAATTTGATGGTATTTTCTTAAGAAATAAGTTGGGTAATAATTTGAAAATGGCTACAGAAAGATAATAAGTATAAATATAAAAGTAAGTATAAATAATAGCATAACATTTATAATTTTATACTTTAAATAATTTTTAAACACGTGTGTAACAATTTTGTGTTACATTTTAAAGGCAGTTGTTTTACTGAAATTTACTCCCAATAGTTTTATCTTTGGGAGAATGAATAAGCGCAAGTTTATTACTAATGCTCGGTCCAAAGTATACAAGCGCACAAAGTTGAAATAACACAAACCAAAATTAATTTTATTAATTTCTTCATAATCACGTATCTTAAGCAATTGTTATTTTACTTTTCTTTTTATTTTTTTTTTTGTTTTTTTGATTTTATTATACAAAAATGTTTAAGTTATACAACAACAACAACAACAATAATAATAAGAAAAGCAATTCTGGTTTAAATTTAATTTTTCCCCTCAAAGTTGAGTGACTGACTGCCTGCCTGCCTGCCTGCCTGACTTTTAACGAATCTTTATAATTATTTTTCATTTTTATTTTAATACAGAAATTAAAACAAAATACGTGATTTATGAAATCATTGTTAAAATAAATAACACACACAAAAAAAATAAGAATAATAATTAAACTATATAACTGGCTATACGGTCTTTAAACTACCAGTGAGTTTGTGAGTGTTTCAAATAATTAGAACGTGGAGTGAGGAGGGGTTGTAAGTGACTTTATTGTAAAAATTTGTTTGGTCGATTAAGAAAAAATCAAATTGATTATTATTCCATTTAGTTTGTAATTGCTTGCTTTTTATAGAAATATTAAAATTAAAATTAATCACTTACTCACTTACTCACTAACTCACTTACTCCTTCACTTCACTCCCTCATGCCATTTAATTTAGTGGTAACTGGTGGGCAAAACAAATCAAAACGTAATGGCTACAAACTGACATATTCTTCAAATATTTTCAATTAAATTGTGTTTTGCAAAGAATGTTCAGAATGTTTAGTTCTGAATTATATTTCAAAACAAATCACGTTCTAAAATTTAAATAAACAAACTAAAAGTGATAATATTTCTACAAGTCATTGCGTTTAAAAAGACGTTAAATTATATTTAATTTACGTAATTGAACGAATTTAATAACTTTTTGTTGTTATTATTGGTGATGAGATTAAATTTATTTGTATTAGGGGAAAAAGTTATTTCTTAAAAAAAAAAATAATGATTTCTACATGTATCCTTTTTGCTTCATAAGATTAACACGGGTTGCCCGCCGGAGAGGTATACTACTTTGTTTGTTTATAATTAGTGATTAAATGAAAGAGAATGGAGAATACACTTCTCATTACATTCTCACACATTTTACGCGGTATTTCATTAATTTTATCATGAATATTTTGCTTGAGTTGATAAAGCGTTTCTTGATATACTAAATAGGCATTGTTGCCTGAAGCGCTACTTCTCTTTATAAAAGAAAGAAGAAAAGAAACAGTTGTCATTCGATATCACGATATCGCTTTCCATTCATTGTTACCTTTACGCCGTTTTTATTTTCCTTCTTATGAAATTTCACACCAAGCTATCTCTTTTATTGGATGCAAAGGTGACTGTTGAATAACTTGAGGGTTTCCCATTCCCCAGAAACAACTATTCTGTTTATTCCATTCAAATGAAAATGTGCCTCGTCACTCATTATGATTTTTTCATGAAAATCGAAATTGTCATGGGTGAGCTGTAACATCCTATTGGCAAATGCGCAGCGGCGTAAATAGTCTTGTAGAAGAAGCTCTTGTGACAACTGAATCTTTTATGGAAACAAATGTGAAATCGTTTTGCAAAATTGTGGCCAAAGTTGTTCTTGGAAGAACAACTTTTGGAAGGTGCCCCTGTAGGCTACTAGGTAGTGTACTAGCTTATCAGTATGGGGGTTGTGGGTTCGATTCCCACCGAAGACTTTGTTTTTTTTTCACTACAAAAATAAAAATTTACTGTCGTTGGGGCTGCTCAGCGATGGAAGCATAGTCACTGGTCGCTGTGCTGTCCTATACGGCAGTATAAGTATATTTCTTCGAAATCATTCACTACACGATAAATAGTGCGTTGTTTTGACACGTTGTTTCTCCCAAATATTTCACATAATTTTCTCGCCGTCACAGTAGTCGATGAATGATTTCGATAAAATGTTTTAACGATTAAAACACATTGGTTTAACGAATATTTTTCCATAATGAATTTGCCACGTGTCTACTTCAAAACTGCCAAATATGAACTGTCAAGACTAATGTTTAACAAAATGGCGGCAAAACAAAGTATACCTTCCTGGCGAACACCCAGTATAAGGCTCGTTTAATTCTTATCGAGAATTATCAATTTAAGTATGTGATTTTTTTTAATAACCCGCTTTCTAATTGAAATGGCAACACTGCTCTTATCCACAGGCAACTGTCAGTTCACTCCTGTTTGTGTTCGGCAGCCGTTGATAGGAAACTATCTTGCTTCGAAAATAAAATGAAAAAATACTATTTTTATTTGGGTGCGGTTTTACGCCAACCCTCGTCAAATTTGGTTTTTGAACAAACCGGTTTCGGCTGTTTGCCATCTTCAGCGTTCTCTTTATACGCAGTATCAAATAAAAATAAATTAAACCCCGTCGGAAAATGTACGCACATATCGAAAAACTGCTACTTTTTAAGCATAAAGCAGGGATTTTACTTGGCGTCATAATAAATAGTCGAGAGCTGCTAAGCGACGCGATTTTGGAGGCTAATTAACATGTCCACTTCTCGAAATCATATTATCCACAAATTCTTCTCACATTGAAAATTGCCATACCCATCATTCTTCTTCGAGACAAATTCACCACAACTTTACAATTGAACCCAGCCAGATTCTCAGTTAAGAAAATGATGAATATTTTTTTTTGCCTTTGAACCAGTACTCAGGGGATGAATATTAATGCCATTTACTGTCCTAACTGGCTTGACATGATGACCCCTACTCATGCAATGAATTGTAGCAGAACTAGGAAAATAGGTTGTGGGGAGAAGGAAAGAGGAAGTAGTGTTTGTGGATATTCAAAATAAACCTTCCTTCATTAAAAGTGACTGAAAAGACCTCTAGGGGGCGTTTATTGCACATACAACCTGTTCTGCTAAAGAACGAATTTTCCCTGTAATGCGTAGTGCGATTCACTGGCACTGGCTGTTAGGCCGCAATTGTTTTTCGAAGTGAGCTAAATCAATCAAATTACTAAAAATGAATTGAATTTTTGCGTAATGTCTCGCCTTAAAATTTATTTAAGTTAGTGATGTAGAAACTAGCCCAGGGTATGAATAGTGCTGTATATTAAGCTTGTTTTGCCTATAAATGCGAATATTTAAGAATATTTTTTTTTGTGTGTAAATTTGCGAAAGAACTATTCTTTCACATTTATATAAACAGGTTCTCAACACTTTCTAAAATTATTTAATATTTTCGAACTTGACTTAAGAATGCGAAACCATAATCAACTTGTAGCTTTAAAATAGCAACAAAAACAATATGAAAAAGGTAATTAAAAATTTGTATTGAAAAAAATCGAAAACTTATAAAATGAAATACAGTCCCTTTTTGACGCCCAAAGTGACTTATCGAAAACAATAAAAACAACAATTATTTGAAATATCGACAAAATACATTAAGAACAAATTTTATATTAAAAAAAAAAACTATTAAATTAAGATACAAAAACAAAAACAAAAGAAAAAGAAAACGAAGAGAAGCGGAAAGAAATTTTAATCCAAGTGGATTGACAACATTTCAAAGAGTTAAAAAAAGTTTCATAAAACAAAAAATATATTTAATGTAAAGGGTTTTTCAACATGAAGTTTGTTTTCTAAAATAAAATAAAACAAAAAAAATCGATGAAATAAATTTTTGTTGTAATGAAAATGATATCTGGCAAATGTCCATTACGACCACGCTGTCTGATGTAGATTCTTTCATCAACGTTTTTAATCACTTTTTGACAAAATGGCGATCTTATTTTGTTAATCATGGATTTTGAGTTCTAAGACTGAAATCGATTCGCTTGGCTCCGTATAGACTCTAAACACAGCCCCACAAAATTTAATCCAGTGGTGTTAAATCACATGATCTGGCTAGTCACTCAACTGCCGGACTTTTGTTGTCGCTTTGCAATAAATTGATGGTTTCATTGGCTTGTGACATGTAGCACCCTCCTGTGAAAATCACATGCCAGTGATATCTACGTCGTCAATAATAGGCAAAAAATTGAGTTTCTAGCATCGCGCAGACCACCCCCCTCCCCCCGGGAGCACGTTATAAGTCTTTATGGATCACACAACCATCTAGACTTGTGTCTTGCGGGGTAAGAGGGAGCCCAGTCCTCTTCAAAGCTAGCAGGAGACATCTGGACAATCCACTATATTTCCACGGGAATCAGTAAAGCCCCAGAGTTCCACTATTTGTCTCTTTAGGCATTTAGCTGTTCTCTGACTGATTATTGAGGTAGGCCCTTCGGGCTGTGTTTCGAGGCCCTCGTTTGAGTTTGTGTACCGGATCATACACAATGAACACAAGGAATGGTCCAGCTCCAGTGAGCATGTATGCTGTCGTGTTCTCCGCCCGGGGGCACATGACAGTCTTTTGGAACCTACTATTTCATTTAGACTGGTGTCTTGCGGGTAAAAGGGAGCCCAGGCCCATCAAAGGCTAGTAGGAGCCAACTGGACAATCCACTTTATTTCCACGGGAATCAGTAAAGCCCCAGAGTTTCGCTATTTGTCTCTTTAGGCATTAAGCTGTTCTCTAACTGATTATTGAGGTAGGCCCTTCGGGAGTATCGTGGTGGCTGTGTGTTTCAAGGCCCCCGTTTGAGTTTGTGGATCGGATCATTCACAATGAACACAAGGAATGGTCTAGGTATAGTGACTAAGAATGCCGTCGTATTCCTTATATATTAAGCTTCATGCGTTCTGGACCAGTAGTTGGATAGTCTCCGACTCTTCAGCAAGGAGTGAAGGCTGCAGCCTACTCCGGGCTTTTGAAGTTGCAACTAGGAGTGACAACGTGTGATTAGATTTACATCCGCGCCTGGCCATGAAGCCTTAATCAGATGATGGATCAAACCACTGCATGGTCACTGGAACGTCATGCTCGTCCTAGGAAGCCGAAGCTATAATTCTATGCAACAGAACTTTTTAGTTGCAACTTCGATGATTCCAGAGCATGGCTGCAAATCATTACTCCTTGCTTCAGAGTTGGAGACTTTCCAATTCCGGTCCAGAACACATGTTTAGCATGCTCACTGGACTGGATCATTCACCTAGCTTATCATTAACGGCGAAATGATCCTAGCCACCATAGAACCATAAACTGATATGGGGCCGCAAAACCACAAGCACCACGATACTCCCATTAAGGGCCAACCTCAATAATCAGCCAGAGAACAGTTAAGTATCTAAAGAGACAAATAACGGAACTCTGCGGGTCACTGATTCCCGTGGAGTGACCGGAGGATATACGTATCCGAAGGCCTTCTAGGGCAAGGATGACACTACATTTCATCCACAGTGGTAATGATCCACCATCTGTTTACGGGTTACGGCCAGACGCAGATGTAAATCTTATCACGTAATCTCGCCATAGAATGATTCATTAACCGCTACCACATTTCCGTTTCCTCATCTTCGAAAAAAAATAACCCAATCACGCCTCCAGTCCACAAAGCGCACCATACAATGACATGTTGAACATGCAAAGGCTTCTCAATAATCGCTCTAGAATTTTCAAAACCCCAAATGCAGCAATTTTGCCTGTTAACAAACCCTGACAAGTGAAAATGGGTTTCAGAAACAGCAGCCGATTGTTTATAAATGAATTGAGCGAATCTATGGCGATGTAAATTATTGTGCGGCTTTACTTCTTGCACTAGTTGAACTTTATAAGGCTTCATAGTTAAATCCTTATATTGAATTCACCATGTTATGGTTTTGGATAACCCGCAATTGTTGGGGACCTTAACGAATTGACAAATTTGGATCTGCTTTAACACTGTGGCTCACGGCTGCAATGTTTTCAGTTAAACGACCCGACGTTGATGTTCAAACATTTTAAATCGAGCCTGCCGACTTAAATTTAACGATCAAACTCTTTATAGCGGTCTCAGAAGAATGTTTAAGTTATCTATAAATATTACGAAATGTAACTTTATGAGTACCACCATTTTCAGTGGTGGGGATTTTAATTATTTTAATGCGATTTTTGTGCGAAATTTAATTCATTCTAACAATTGCCCATGCATCTACTAGGAATACGTTAAAAACCTAAATGTCAAAACTATCAAGTTATTGGTGTTGGCCACAATCAAAAAAAATTTCTAGTTCAAAAACCCCCAAAACAACAACTACAACTTCAAAGAATGTATGTAATCAAATTTTTATAAGAAAAGAATGTTTAAACCGATTGAAATAAACATTAACTCGTTCACTTACACAATGATAAAATATGATAAAAATAAAACTTAAGAAATATAAATAATTTAACATGACCAAAAAAAAACCATTTGTTAACTTAACAATAGATATTTTTTTCATAGAAATGGTTTTAAAAGAATTAAAATTCTTCTCCGAACTTAATAGCGTATCTTGAAATAATAAAATATGAATTGTGTGGTAATTTCGAAATGGATTAATTTTAACTTACGTTAAATAAATAACAAAACAAAAAAAAAAGCAAAAGATACAATTGAAAAAAATTTATTTAAACTCAAATTAACTCTTTCAAGTATTCAAGTATTTTATTTATGTGTGTGCTATGCGTGTTGTGCTTGTATATGTAAATATACATTTTATATTCGATCATTTAGACAGACTGAAATCATTAGAAATAAATAAATACGACAATTAGTCGTACAGTTGAGGCAATTGTTTATGACGCAAATTAATGCGACTATTAATGTAAAGGGAATTATTTAGAGACGGGAATCTGCAGTCGTTGAGATTGCGTGATCTGATTTACATCTGTACTTGGCTGTTAGCCCTAACCAGATGGTGGTCAAACCACTGTGAATGGTATGTAGCGCCATTCTCGCCCTAGAAGGCCTTCGAATACTTATATCCTCCTAGTTGCAATTTCAAAAGCTCGAAGTAGGTCGCAGCCTTCACTCCTTGCTTAAGAGTTGGAGACTATCCAACTCCTCGTCCAGAATGCATGTAGCTTAATAGAATTAAGAACACGACGGCATTCTTACTCAGTGGACCTGAACCATTCATTGTGTTCATTGTGAATGATCCGACCTACAAACTCTCACGAGGGCCTTGAAACACACAAGCACCACTATACCACCATATAGGGGCCAACCTCAATAATCAGCCAGAGAACAGCTAAATGCCTAAAGAGACAAATAGCGAACTCTCTGAGCTCACTGATTCCCGTGGAAATATAGTGGATTGTCCAAGTGACTCCTACGAGTCTTTACGGGGCCTCGGCTCCCATTTACCCCGCAAGACACCAGTCTAGATGGAATAGTAGGCTCCAAAAAGACTATCATGTGCCCCCAGGTGGAGCAGTCGCTGAAATTTCTTCAACCGAAATGTGGAAACAAAATTGAAACTGCATAAAAACGGAATTCGCTCCTTTAAAATTAATTCTTTCCATTTATCCGCCATCTAACTTTTTTTTTTCAACTAGTGCTTATTTCGTGAATGGTAACACTCATGTTTGATTTGACAGATAATTAGTTTTATCCTTCCGCTGAACGAATATGGCTGTGTATACGCTTGAACAACGCTCGGAAATATTGCGACATTACTTTGAAAATCATGGTAATGTTGCAGAATGTTTGCGAAAATTGCGTACGGATTTTGGAAGCAGAGAAGACCCTTCAGCTCCGTATGTTCGTTATCTTGTGAAAAAAGTGAAAGAAACTGGCATCATCATCGATAAACTAAAGCGTGAAAAGCCAAAAAGAGTGCGTACACCCGAGAATATTGCTGCTGTGCCAGAAAGTGTGCGTGAAGCGCCATCAACATCAATTCACCGTCCGTCTCAACAAATCAGGTGCCCCCTGTAGGCTAGTAGGTAGTATACTAGCTTGTCAGTATGGGGATTGTGGGTTCGATTCCCAATGAAGACTTTTTTCACTACAAAAATAAAAATTGACTGTCGGTGGGGTTGCTCAGCGATGAAGCCATAGTCACTGGTCGCTGTACTGTCTCTTATACGGCAGGTAATTTCCGACTATCATCTGTTCTCTATCCCTTTCCTAAAGAATGTAGCACGGTACTTGACTAAATAGGCATTGTTGCCTGAAGTGCTACTTCTCTTTCAAAAAAAAAAAACAATTAAACATTTCAGAGACATCATTGAGACGGATTTTGCATAAAGAGCTTGGTATAACGCCATACAAAGTCCAATTGGTTCAGGAGTTGAAGCCAAGTGACCATGCAATGCGTTTTTGCTTCGTTTAGTGGGCCTGCGATCGACTTACAGATCGACTTAGGATGTTTTAATAGAGATATAGAACCTTGAAATTAAATAAAACAAAATCTTATTGTACTCAATCCGCCATAGATAGTAGGGCTAAATGGGAAGAATTTCGGAGTATGTAGTTCCGATTAACATATCTGAATGTGATCTAGATGCTGAAGTAAGCCTCCCATCGCCGGCTAATAGTTATTACGATAATTTATGTTATGTCCCAGTAGGTTTTTAGTTTCCGGTGTGTGGATCAACTTGTAGTTCTGGAAAGTTTTTCTGCTTTCAATTCTAACGCAATCGCTAGGAATAAGATGGAAGCCCAGTTTTTAAGTTAATTGATCCAGAAGCTCTTAATCCTGATACTAACTCAAGTGTTTAACGTTATCCTCACGAAATCTATTTTTCCTAGGGAATGTAAGTCTTCAGGGATCATTCCTCCACCCGAAACTAATGATGACCGACCAATACCCAACCTAACATTTTTATCTAAAGTATTTGAGAATATTCTCAGTGGGAAATTAAAGGAATATTTAGCTCGAAATTTATTTTAATCTCAGGTGCAATTGGGCATTATTAAAGCCGGAAGCTGTACAACAGTTTTAGTGAACGTAATTGAGAATCTCAAATCCAAACTCGATGGCAACACGGTGGCTTTCTTAATTCTTCTCGATCACAGTAAGGCATTCGTACGGTGGATCATTCGATCTTGGTAGAATCACTACACTACGAAAATTATTTCATTTCTCTAGCTCGGTTTGCAATCTTATATCCTCCTACCTTGCTCACCGATCTCAGATAGTATGTGTTAGCGATAAGAAATCTGATCCCCTTAGGGTTAATGGAGAAATGCTTCAGGGCTTTATATTGGGACCATTTCTTTTCTATCTGTTTACATAAATGACTTGCTTGATGTTGCTATCAGCAGTCAAATGCAGATGTATACTGATGATGTCCAGATTTAAAATTAGAGTAGCACCATCTGTGTAAATATAACAAATAAATAAAAACTGCTGGGCAATGAACAATGGCTTGTATATCAACGCTTCAAAGTCGCAATATATTCTCCTCTCGAAATCTAGGAGAACTTTTGATAATATTCATATGCAAATTGGTGGCAATATTGGTGTAGTTTGGGTGTAGTTTTCAATGTTGGACTAATGTGGACTGATCATATCAACACTGTTGTTCGCAAAATTTACGGAAAGCTTCACACCCTATGGCTGATAAAGAACTCCACCTGGTTTTATATACGCATGCTATTGGCAAAGGCTTACTTACCTAATCCCTTCATTCCATTATGGCTGCGAAATTTATGCTAATTTATTTTTTTTTTTTTGGTAAGAGAAATAGCACTTCAGGCAACAGTGCCTATTTAGTCAAGTACCGTGCTACATTCTTTAGGAAAGGGATAGAGAAGAAATGAAACAGGTGGTGAAAGTAGAAGGATAGTCGTAAATTAACTGTCGTATAAGACAGTACAGCGATCAGTCACTATGCCTCCATCACTGAGCTGCCCCACCGGCAGCTAAGGTCTTCGTTGGGAATCGAACCCACAACCCTCCGACTGACAAGCTAGCCTACAGGTGCACCAGTTGTGATAGTATGAGCCGACTCAAAGTGGTATATAACAATATTGCTCACTATATATTTCAGAAGGACCACCGCGTTCATATTTCACCCTATTCTAAACTTATTTTTGGAATAGAATTCAAATCTCCTGAAATGTAGATGCCTAATTTACTTGCACAGGATCATAGCTTTCCAGTTTACATTGTTACGGATGTGTCTTGCTTAAGTTTTAAAAGAAAATTATTAAGCAATAAAGTGAACTGCTGGCTATGCTGTTTACGAACTACGTGGCTTGCTAAGAAAACTTATGGTACAACAATAAAATATCTAGTTACAAACTGCGTAGAAATTTCGTACACGCAAACAACATCAATTTGTTATGCTGTTTACTAACTGCGTGGCATGCAAGACAAAAACATATTTCTGTTTACTAACTGCGTAGAAATTTTATACGCGCAAGACAACAACAAACATGTATGCTGTTTACCATCTGCATAGTTTTCCAAGAAACTTTTTCTACAAAAAACAGACAACAAATATCTTAAAATAAATTCCAATAAGAAGCTTTATCAGTACAAAAACAAAAATACACACACAGACATACTGGCGCCTATACATTGAATAAACAACATACAACACAAAAATGTAATACATAGGGAGTAAAAAATTCCTAAATTTTCTAGACTTTTAATGGACAAATATAAAAGGACATCGTCTGAGTGTATAGTAAGTCAGTGCAAAATTAAATCTGGTGAAGTAAGGACGTGCATCTTAAGTAAATTGTTCTGTAGTGTCAACTTTGTGTAGTTAAAGTAAATAAACTTATATTGCAATAAAGAACTCACAACAAAACGTTTATAAAAGGTATAAACGTCACAATATGATAAAATAATTTTAGCAGAAAATTAAATAAAACAAAGATGAATTTAAAATATGACTTCTCATCACTATGGCAGGCTCGAAGATAGCCTAGTCTAAAGATCCAACTTTTCATATTCCCATATTCTTGGAGGCAAACTATGCGCTTTTCTTCAATGAATCAATTTTGTGACACGATATGTGACATTTTGCAGCATCTGGTGAAATTGCAGCTCCTTCCTGCACTATATGATTATTCAGTTGATTTACGAAAAAGGCAGTAATCATCGCTCTATAACGGTTACCATTAACTGCAATGATTTCACCAGGCCGAAAGTATTTATACATTTTTGTGTTCAGCAAGGATTTTGCTCCCGCTTTGCAAGATATTCAGGTAAAATAATTCAAACATTTTTTAATCAAATCAAGCTGCAATAATGTTAAAAATAATGTAAAACAAATCCCCGAAATATCACCAAAGTGTTTTAAATTTCCCCATAGAAATTTCCCAACAGCATACACAATTCCCATTGTGTAAAATATCCTCTTGGAAGCAAATCCCCTAATCTGACATTACTGTAGTTAACCCATTAAAGCCGGCTGCCCTCATTTAGGACGGTCCTTTATGTACGCCTATAATGTGTCCTTGGTTCATATACCTCTTTTTTATACAAGATCGTATTGCCTTGAGATTAACTACACAAAAGGTATTGAATTTGGAGGTTGAATTTGTTCCTTTGAGAATAACCTTTTTTATTTACACAAGTGCTCTTAAATTATGATATTACATTAGGTATTTAAGAGTTTTTGCCTTCAGTCCCCGAATGGGACTAATGGGCCTTTTGATTGTTATACTTTTAACGTGTACTGGTGAAAAGCATCAGGAGGAGTAAGGCTTGTTGGAAAAAATAAATATCATTTCTCATGAGCACATCGTTTTTGCGACAACTTCTTTATCAGTTATGTATTGCTGATGTATCTACGTGAAGATGGTTATCGTGCTACTAGGAATATTGGTAGCCCACTACTACCTAGGAAAAATAAAATGTGGACAGAATTTTACTGCGCAGGTTTGACGTGAAAAATCGAATTCTACGTGTTTTTTTTGTAAAGAAGTAGTACTTCAGGCAACAATTCCTATTTAGTCAAGTTCGATGCTACATTCTTTAGGAAAGGGATAGAGAAGAGATGAAACAGGTGGTTAAAGTAGAAGGATAGTCGGAAATTAACTGTCGTATAAGACAGCTCAGTGACCAGTGACTATGCCTTCATCACGGAGCAGCCCCACCAATAGTTAATTTTTAATTGTAGTGCAAAAAAACAAGGTCTTTGTTGGGAATCGAACCCACAACTCCCAGACATGTAAGTTAGCACACTACCTACTAGCCTGCAAGGGCACCTATTCTGCTCATACGTTGGATTGGCAACAACTTACAAAAAGATTAATTTAAAAAAAATTCTTATATGCCCAACACTGAAGAATTTTCCAAAAACCTAACCTAAAAACTAAAATATTAAACATCAATTACAAAAAAATATTTTGCATGCCAAAAAAAAATAATTAAAGTTAGGACATTTATAAAAAAAATTTTATAAAAATTTTTACAATTTAATTTTATTGGAGTAGCTGACAAAACCCACCAACTTCAGAATATTTTCAAGTTTAAATTTTTCAAGTACTTAAAAAAATCTTAAACGAACGAAAAGAAATTTAATCTGTAAACTGCCTTTGATGTATTGAAACTCAGACTCTTTACGACGACATACAGATGTTTTAAAATTTCAAATTTATACTGATTTGTATCTAAAAAAAATCATAAATAATTCATTTCATTTCTATTTTTTCCAATATAAAATTCAATAAAATTCATTTTAGTTTTTTATTTATTTAAAGATTTCCAATTTTCAATTTCTGAGTATCGATGGAGAAAAAAAAAACAAAAGTGGCACAAGATAAAAAGAAGGGTTCGTTCGTATATATAATTAAATCACTATTTTTGTTTGTTTGATTTGGTTGATTTGGACGAGTATTTTGGTACAGTAATTCAAATTAACCCAGAGGCGTATATATGCACACACACACACATACATATTTAATATGATACAAAGATACTTTAACATCCGCTTGAATTTGTTACTTCAATATCAATTAAGCTTATTTGTTACTTAATACTGCCGCTGCTATTACTATTGCTATCGGTATTGCTTATGCTATTGTCGTTTTGCTATTGTTGCTGGTATTGATTATTCTGTCAAAATATTCTAATAGAGTAAAATTATTCGTTTCTAGACAAAAACATTTTTAAAAAACAAATACGAAATTAAAGGGGTCTTCGAAAAAATGGGACATTAACTCCGTCATGAGAAATTAAATATCAATTGTTTAATAAATTACGAAAATAAAATATTTCGTCGTTATTGCATTTTATCATTCAATTCGATCAAAACAACAAATCTCTGCATTTAAATATTTTTTGTGTACTTTTGATTTTTACTTTATTTTATATTAACGGGTTTTTGAAATAAGAAGTTTGTTTTTCAACTATGGCAACACCAACAACTTTATAGTTTTGACATTTAGTTTTTTGACGTACTCGTAGTAGAAGCATTAGCAATTGTTGTAATAAATTCAATTTCGCACGAAAATCGCATTAAAATAATTAAAATTCACACCACTGAAAATGGTGGTTCTGTTAAATTTATATTTTCCAAAATTTGTGATTGTCCTTCTCAGACTACCATTAGGAATTTGGGTGTTAAATTTGACATGTCAGGACCGATACAAAATGTGCGAACATCGATGCGTGTTCAAACGGGTCGTTCAACTTAAAACATTGCAGCCGTCAAACATTGCAGTGTTGAAGCAAATCCAAATTTGTTGATTCCTCGACGCTCTCAACAATTGGGGTTATCTAAAACCACCACATGGCATAAGGATTTGAATTGATTTGAAACCGACTGATCATTCACATCGCCGCAGATTTGCGCTCAATACGTTCAGGAACAACAGGGTTGGTTTTTTTTAGAAAAATTTTTTTTGAAACGAAGCCCATTTTCACTCGTCAGGGTGTGTCAACACGCAAAATTACCGCATTTGGGCTTCTGAATATTTTAGACCGGTTACTGAAAAGCCTTTGCATGCTTAACGCATCAATGTGTGGTGCGCTATGTGGTCTGGAGACGTAATTGAGGCTTAAAAAGCGACAACGGTCAGGGGATCATGCTATCACGAGATTCGTGACAAGATTTCCATCAGTACCCAACTGTTTGAGCCATAACCTGATGGTGGATCAGAGTGTGATTTGTTTTACATCCGCGCCTGACTGTTAGTCTTAATCAGATGGTGGACAAACCACTTTGTATAATTTGGAACGTCATACATGCGTCCTAGATAGCCGAAGCCATAATTCTATGCAACAGAACCACCTAGTTGCAACTTCAATGATTTCAGTACAGGTCTGCAAATCATCACACCTTGCTAAAGAGTTGGAGACTTTCCAACTCCTGTCCAGAACACATGTTTAGCATGCTCACTGGACTGGATCATTCATCTAGCGTGTCATTAACGGCGAAATGATGCTAGCCACCATAGAACCATAAACTGATATGGGGTTGCAAAACCACAAGCACCACGATACTCCCATTAAGGGCCAACCTCAATAATCAGCCAGAGAACAGTTAAGTGTCTAAAGAGACAAATAACGGAACTCTGCGGGTCACTGATTCCCGTGGAGTGACCGGAGGATATACGTATCTGAAGGCCTTCTAGGGCAAGGATGACACTACATTTTATCCACAGTGGTAATGATCCACCATCTGATTACGGGTTACGGCCAGACGCAGATGTAAATCTTATCACGTAATCTCGCCATAGAATGATTCATTAACCGCTACCACATTTCCGTTTCCTCATCTTCATCTTCATCGTGTCATTATCAGCAAATGATCCTGGCCACCATAATAAACAAACCTGTTATGGGGCCGCAAAACCACAACCACCACGATGCTCCCATATAGGGGCCAACCTCAATGATCAGCCAGAGAACTATTAAATGTCTAAAGGGACAAATAATGAACTCTGCAGGTCACTGATCCCCGTGGAAATAAAGTGGAGTTTCCAGTTGGCTGGGCTCCCTTTTTCCCCCAGTTACACAGGTCCAGATAGTTGAGTACTCTATAAGAACCGATAAATGTGCCCCCGGGGGGTACCTGATGGTGGATCAAGTTACTTGAGTGGTATGACGTGATAAGGTTTACATCTGCACCGGTAGTGAGCCGTAATCATTACCACTGTAAATAAAAAGCAACGCCATTCACGCCCTAGAACGCCTTCGAATACGTATATCCTACGGTCACTCCTAGCAGAAATTTCAAAAGCTTGAAGTAGGTCGCAGCCGATCCGACCCACAAACTCTCACGATGACCTTGAAACACACAGCCACCACGATACTCCCGAAGGGCCTACCTCAATAATCAGCCAGAGAACAGCTAAATGCCTAAAGAGATAAATAGCGGAACTCTGCGGGCTCACTGATTCCCGTGGAAATATAGTGGATTATCCAGTTGGCTCCTACTAGCCGTGAAGGGTACTGGGCTCCCTTTTACCCCACAAGACACCAGTCTAGATGGCTGTTTTAGGATCCGCAAAGACTATCATGTGCCCCCGGGGGGAGTCACTGTGTTGAAGCAAATCCAAAATTTGTCAATCCAAATTTGCCACCACATGGCGTATGGATTTGAATTGATTTGAAACCGACCGATCATTAATTTTGCCACAGATTTGCTCAATACATTTAGGAACAACAGGGTTGCTTTTTCTGAAAAATTCATTTTTTCAAACGAAGCCCTTTTTCACTCGTCAGGGTGTGTCAACAAGCAAAATTATCGCATTTGGGCTTTTGAAAATCTTAGAGCGGTTTCTGAGAAACCTTTGCATGCTCAACGTGGTTGAGGCTTAAAAAGCAATAACGGTCAGGGGATCACGCTATCGCAAAATTCGTGATAGAATTTACATCAGTACCCAACTGTTTAAGCCATAACCTGATGGTGGATCAGGCCACTTGAGTGACATGTAGTGTCAGCCTCGCCCTATGAAGCCGTCGGCTATCTCTATCCTCTAGTCACTCCTAGTTGCAACTTCGAGAACTTGGAGCAGGCCGCCACCCCCACTCCTTGCTAAAAAGTTTGGGACTACCCAACTCCTGGTCCAGAACACTTAGCAAGCATGCTCACTGGATCCGGATCATTCACCCTGTGCTCTTGTTCAAAAGTGAGATGATCCTAGCCTCATTTAATGAGGACCGCGAAATCACAACCGCCACAATGCTCCCGAAGGGCCAACCTCAATAATCAGTCAGAGAACAGCTAAAAAGCTGAACTCTCTGGGGCTTACTGATTCCAATGGAAATAACTCGGAGTTGCTCAGTTAGCTTCTGCTAGCCTTTAGGCAACTGGACTCCCTCTTACCCCCGGTGACATATTTAATGATCGTCAGATTCCATCAGGACATATCAATGTGTTCTCTGGAGGGCTATCGCGAGACGCTAACAACTCAATTTGATGACGTGGAAGCATTAATTATCAATTTCTCGATGTTCTCAACAATTAGGGTAATCTGACAACACCACATGGCGAATTTTGCATAAGGTTTTGACTTTGAAGCCTAACAAGGTTCTTATCGCCCTAGATTTGCTCATTTTATTCAGGAACAACCGGCTGGTTTTTCTGAAAAAATCGTTTTTCAGACGAAGCCCATTTTTACTTGAGGCTGGAAATGCGGTAACGGTTATAGGGTACACTACCGCGAGATGCTAACAACTCAATTTTGACGACGTGGATATCACTGACATGTGATATCAACAGAACAATGCCACATGTCACACAGCCAATGAAACGATAAATTTATTGCAAACCAAAATTTCCGATTGAATAATTTCACGACAAGCCAGATCGTGTGATTTAACACCACTGGATTATTTTTTGTAGGGAACAGAGTGATGTAATTAAAGAAATAAGAGAAGAAATCAGAAATATAACTAAAGAAATAAAGAAATAAGACCTCCATTTTGCCAAAAATTGATTAAAAACTTTGATCAAAGAAGGGACGTCTGTTAGCGTGGTCGAAATGGACATGTGCTAGACATCATTTTCCATTCGTAATTGCCGAACTTTTCTCTTCGTAAGACAATAAAAATTTCAATCATCTTAATCTAAATTTTTTATTTAACTTTGTTTTAGAAAACAAGCTTCCTGTTGAAAAACCCTTTATTTTCAATTTCATAATAAGTTCATTTGGAATCGATCAGACTTAATAAAAAACATTGGATTCGTATTCCACTTCTAATTCAGCCTACCAAATTAATACCAACAAGTTGAGATTTTATTTTATTGTTATTAATTGTTATTTTAGAAAAATAATTAACACAAGTTTATATTTTCCGAATACGGGTTGTATATTTATGACTGTGAGAAATGTTCCTTGCAATTGTTACAGAAATTATGTTTTTAATTTGTGTGTCTTTTGTTGTTTTTTTTAATGCTGTTTTACTTTTAAGGCGTAAATTAAAATTCTCATTTAGTTTAAAAAAAAACTTCAAACTTTAAATATTTCTAAACTTTAACAAAAATTATAAAGGGTTTTTCAACAAGAAGTTTGTTTTCTAAAACAAAATAAAACAAAAAATTTAGATTAAAATGATTAAAATTTTTATTGTTTTACGAAGAGAAAAGTTCGGCAATTATGAATGAAAAATTATGTGCAGAAAATATCGACTACGACCACGCTGACAGATATCGAGTCTTTCATCAACATTTTTTTATCACTTTTTGGCAAAATGGCGGTCAATTTTGAGTTTTAAGTTGATCGATTCGATCAACGGCAATATTTGTTTTGGGCCCTAATACGGAAGCGTTGTTCAGGCGTCAGTATATTAATGTCGAAGTGTTGAAGCAAACTAAACATAAATCACTTGACCACTGAACAAAGTGGCTGCTAGTTATAAATTGTGATATGTTGCGCCGTCTTGTGGGAGTCATAATTTCTGGGCATCATGGCTTTTCAATTGTTAAACCAGCAGTCACCATTAACTCCCCTCGGGGGCATATTTATAAGTCTTTATGGATCACACAACTATCTAGATTTGCGTCTTGCGGGGGTAAAAGGGAGCCCAGTCCCCTTCAAGGCTAGCAGGGAGCCAACTGGAAAATCCACTGTATTTCCACGGGAATCAGTAAAGCCGCAGAGTTCCGCTAATTGTCTTTTTAGCCTTTTAGCTGTTCTCTGACTGATTATTGAAGTAGGCCCTTCGGGAGTATCATGGTGGCTGTGTATTTCGAGGCCCTCGTTTCAGTTTGTGGGTCTGGTTATTCACAATGAACACAATGAATGGTCGAGGTTTAGTGAGTATTAATGCCGTCGTGTTCTTAATTATATTAAGCTTCATGCGTTCTGCACCAGGAGTTGGATAGTATCCGGCTCTTCAGCAGGGAGTAGTGGTTTGCAACCCTGCTTTGGAACCGCTGAAATTGCAACTAACAAAGACCTGTTGCTAGAATTAGTCCTCGGCTTTCTAGAGCATGAATGACGTTGCTTTTCATTCCCAGTGGTTTGACCACCATCTGATTAAGGCTTACGGCCAGGCGCAGATGTAAATCTTATCACGAAATGTCACCATTAACTATAATGTTCTAAACAGCAATGTGTTTAAAGAAGTACGGACCAATGAAACACATGCAACAGTCCGTTTTGCTGTACGTAACGATGTTAAATATCCCCACCAAAATTTTTTAGCGGCGTTAAATCGCACTCAGTTTCAATGGCAAATTCACGGGTTCGAAACTTGAAACTCTATATTTATCAAACGTTTCTTTCATTAAATCAATTGAGACACAAGCTGTGTGACATGCTGTGCCTTCCTGTACATCATGATTGTTCAATTGGTGAACAAAAACGTCAGTAGTCATGGCTCTATATATCGCTCACTATTGACCTTCTGATCGCCATCGTTTTTTTAAAAATTCGTTTTTCTTGATGTAACAGTGTCTCAATATCTATTGGGGACTATCATCACTTCACTTGTTTATTGAAGTCTTCATTCATTGCTAAACAAAATTCGTTTGTTCGCCGCAACCTTGATTTGTGCGCAATTAGCACAATTTGAAAGCATTGTTTAGGCGCCAATCTATTCACGTTGAAAAAAATGGGCATCAGTTAAGAAAGGGTTGGCGTTAGCTGTTCGTGGGTTGATCAAGCAAATGCTGTCTTCAAATGGTTCCAGATAAAATAATCCAGCGGCGTCAAATTACAAGAAAGAGGCGGCCAATTGATTTCGCCAAATCGTAAAATTGTACGATCGGCAAACTTTTCATGCTGTAACTGAATTGTTTGGAGTGGTTGTATAACTTGTGGCGCCATCTTGCTGCAGCCAAAGGTAGCTGATGTCAACATTACCCTAAAAAATTGGTTGTCAAAGCTGGGTAGCGTAGAAAATTCACGGCGTTTCCTTGCTTATTTAAAAAAAAATCCAACCGATAATTCCAGCTTGACCACAAACCGCACACCATAACTTCTGTGAATGTAATAGTTTTTTGAGAACTGTTTGTGGAATTTGTGAACCCCTCATGCGAAAAATTAAAAAATTTTACATAATCGTGTAATTGAAAATGAGCCTCATCACTAAAAAAGATTTTGTTGAAAAATGCGTTACTTTCGTTGGTTTTTTTTCTTAAACAGCCAATTCAAAAACGTCAGAGGCAAAAAATTATGGTCGGCTTTAATTCTTGAACGAGTTAAACTTTATAAGTGTGAAGATAAAGATCTAGCGATGTTCAATTTTTACGAAAATCGCAAAGAGCGCCTTGTTTTCAACTATTGACAGCAACAATACCGAGAGTTTCGAATTTAGCGATTGAATTACGCACACCGGTCTCCGATTAAGGCTAATTGTGAGGAAAAGCTCACAAAGTGGAACAATGAAATTTTCACCATTTTGATTGAAAAAAATGTTCACAATTGAAATTCCTTTTTTTATGAGTGTAAAGTTTTTCGCTAAAAATTTCCCAACTTTTTGCTCAAGATAAGTCAAAGGATGATAGTTCAATTTTCGACACTTGCTCATTTTGTTCTAACCTCAAACTTTTCCACCCACTATAAAACACACTCAGTTTTTCAACCAGCAGCTTGTTTTTCAATTGTGGCAACACCAACAACATGATAGTTTTGACATTTATTTTTTTGACGTATTCGTAGTGGGCAATTGTTGCAATGAATTCAATTACGCACGAAAATCGCATTAAAATAATTAAAATCCACACCACTGAAAATGGTGGTTCTCTTAAATTCGTAAAATTCATGATATTTTCGGAAAACACAATCGTTATTCTGAGACCGTCTTTAAGAATTTGGTCTTTAAATTTGAGGCGACAGGCTCATCACTCACAGCCGTAAGTTACATTGTTGAAGCATCTCCAAATTTGTCAATTCCTCGATCTACTCAACAATTGAGATTATTCAAACGCACCACAAGGCGAATTTAGCATAAGGATTTGACTTTGAGGTCTTACAAGGTTTAACTGGTATAGTAATTGAAGCCAACCGACCATTCACATTTGCTCAATTCATTCAGGAACAAGTGGCTGGATTTTTTTAAAAAATTTATTTTTTCAGACGAATTCATTTCCACTTGTCAGGTTATGTCAACAAGCAAAATTGCCGCATTTCGGCTTCTGAAAATCCTAGCGCGAATATTAAGAAGCCTTTGCATGCTCTACGTGTCACTGTATGGTGCGCTATGTAGTCCGGAGGCGTCATTGAAAGCCCTTTTTGTTTTCAAAGATGAGGCTGGAAATGCGGTAACGGTCAATTAATCAACCTATGGCGAGATGACGTGATAAGGTTTACATCTGCACCTGGCCGTGGGCGTTAATCAGATGGTGGATCATTACCACTGTGAATGGAAAGCGACGCCATTCACGCCCTAGAAGGCCTTCAGATACGTATATCCTCCGGTCACTGCTAGTAGCAATTTCGAAAGCCCGAAGTAGGCCGCAGCCTTCACTCCTCGCTAAAGAGGCGGAGACTATACAACTCCTGTTCCAGAATGCATGAAGCTTAAAATAATTAAGAACACGACGGCATTCACACTCACTGGACCAGGACCATTCATTGTGTTCATTGTGAATGATCCGACCCACAAACTCAAAAGAAGTCCTCGAAACATACAGCCACCACGATACTCCCGAAGGGCCTACCTCAATAACCAGTCAAAGTACAGCTAAATGCCTAAAGAGACAAATAGCGGAACTCTGGGGCTTTACTGATTTCCGTGGAAATATAGTAAATTTTCCAGTTGGTTCCTGCTAGCCTTGAAGGGGACTGGGCTCCCTTTTACCCCTCAAGACACAAGTCTAGATGGTTGTGTGATCCATTAAGACTTATAATGTGCCCCCGGGGGACCCTATAGCGAGATACTAACAACTCAATTTTGGTCTATTATTGACGACGTAGATATCACTGACATGTAATTTCAACATGACACACAGTGTGACATGTCACACAGCCAAAGAAGCGATCAATTTAAGGCAAAACAAATTTTCTGATCACATAATTTCACGAAAATCACCAGTAAAGTGGCCAGCCAGATTTTGTGATTTAACATCACTGGATTATTTTTTATAGGACTATTTTAAGGACGGAGCCTAAGCGAAGCCAATCAAATCGATTTCAGTCTTAAAGCTCAAAATCCGTGAGTGGATTAACGAAATAGAATTGCAATTTTGCCAAAAAGTGATTAAAAACTCTAATGAAAGAATCGACCTCTGTCAGCGTGGTCGTGATGGACATTTGCTAGATATTATTTTTCATTTATAATCGCCGAACTTTTTCTTTTCGTAATACAATAAAAATTTTATTCATCTTAATTAAATTTTTTTGTTTTGGGAAACAAACTTCTTGTTGAAAAACCCTTTATAAGAAATAATATATTAAAGTTTAGGTGAGATTTTTCTTTCTGTATAAACGCTCCATTTCCCAGTCCACTTTTTTAAAGCTTGGGAAATTTCATAATGTAGTAGTACCTCAATGGAAGTCGTACAGCCAACGAGTTCTCTTTGATAAATGGCATCTCAATGCAAAATATTGTACTAAAGAAACCACGTACTTGTTGTCTTGAGTTTAAAATTTCACACATAAAAAACAACAAAAAGCCAACAAAGATCCATTTGTTTTGTACAAGTAAAAACTATCAAGCAGGGTATATTTGCGGCAAATAAGACCTGGACTTATCTTAAACAACTGTTACCAAGTCGTTAAACTAAAAATAAACTTCAAATTACGTTTGAACAATATGAACAACAATCGTACGAATAAAATATAATTTAAACAACTGTTTTAAAATTCTTCATCTCAAAACAGAAGTCTTAAGGAACCACAAGGTAGCACGCGACAATACCAAACATTTACGATCGGATAAATTGAAAAAACTACTGGCGAGAACAAAAAAGGGAAAAAAATTAATATTTTGACAGCAACTAGATTTAAGGAAAAAATTATTTCGTCCATTTTTAAACATAAACTAAATTCAATTTTATCGGTTATGTTGTGTTGTCTTGTGTTGTGTTGATTATCTATTTTTTTTTATTTTGTGGAACATTGCTGCTGGTTTGTTTATTCATTTTTTGCTTGTATCCTTAAAGTCCTCACAGGTACCAAAAAACACAATAGCACATAATCACATGCAGTGGCAGAATTAAACATGCACAAGCAAAAAAGTTGTACAACCTTTTATGTTGAAAAAGTTGTAAAAAGGACACATGTTGCAATAACAACAATACCAGTTACCGACATTAATTTTTAACATCAACCAAGAGAGAAAGAGAAGGATTATGAAAGGCAAGGCAAAATAGAAGTCTCTTAATTTCATTCTTTTGAGGTTGAAAACACATGATTAAAAAAATCTATTTGACATTTCCGTTTTGTGCTTGCTACGATTATGGCCAACAGGTGTTGAACACAAGCACATAAGCACAAGCATTTAATTCATGATTAAAATAAGAGATATTCTCAATAGAAATGCTGTGTGATAAGAATTGCAAAAATTGTAATGCCGATCCCTAGAAAGGATGAGGCTAACAACCATGAAAATTACCGCCCAATTGCAAGTTGTTCTCCATTTTCTCAAGATAAGGAAATTATGATTGGACTCCAGATACTTCTTGTGAGTACTGGACTCCAGACATCTCACCAGAGGTATCTAAATCCAACAACTGACTTAGCGAAAGACAATATGGTTTCTTTAGGGAGCACTCTATATTCGACTTGCTAGCTTACCTTTCGGAAAATGGTGCAACTCCATGCATCACTTCGGACAAAGTAAGGTGGTGGCCCTAGATATTTCCAAGGCATGATCCGCTTTTCTCTGGTACTTTCTTCAGATGCATATCGAATTTTCTCAGAAATTGCACTGCACGATTTAATATAAATGGAATTGTATCAAACGATTTTTAGATTAATTCAGGGGTACCTTAAAGCTCCGTTCTTTCTCCTACCCTTTTTCATATTTTCAAACTTTCAACCTTAAATACTCTTTTACAGAAGACAGCACCATTTGTCATTCGTATTCATATAGTAATAGACCGAAAGGCAGGATATGAATGATACGCTCAATTACGATCTCGCGGTGATCTTCAAATAGGGTCGTGTGAATAAAATCAATTTTAATGCTCGTAAGATTCAGTATTGCAGGCTTACGCCATAAATCTATTTTCGAAAATGGTGCTGCACCTTGATGATATAGGTTCATGATGTTCTTGGCATGAAAATTCAGTGTGATGTTCGATGGACTAAACACATTTTTTAGGTTTCTAAAGAAACTTTGAAGTGCCTCGGTTGTCTAAAACGGTGTAAAAGATACTTCACTCCATCCGATCTCCGTACTACTTATACCACCTATATCCGTCCAAAGATGGAATATAACTCTCATGTATGAGCCGGTGCCCCAAAGTCTATTTTAGAGTTGCTCGACTGCGTACCGGAGAGGGCCAAGAGGCGCATTGGGGATAGTAGGGCATCCAACACCATTGATTCGACGCAATGTGGGATGTATATCACTATTTTATCGTTACTACAATGGTAAGTGCTCTAATGAAATTATGGAACTTGTTCCCGAAACTCGCACGTTTTTGCGTTTGACTCGATTTTCGTTGACAACGCATGTATTTGTGGTAGATTGGATATCCGTCCAAAGATGGAATATAACTCTCATGTATGAGCCGGTGCCCCAAAGTCTATTTTAGAGTTGCTCGACTGCGTACCGGAGAGGGCCAAGAGGCGCATTGGGGATAGTAGGGCATCCAACACCATTGATTCGACGCAATGTGGGATGTATATCACTATTTTATCGTTACTACAATGGTAAGTGCTCTAATGAAATTAGGGAACTTGTTCCCGAAACTCGCACGTTTTTGCGTTTGACTCGATTTTCGTTGACAACGCATGTATTTGTGGTAGATTGGACAATGAATTAAAAAACAATTAAAGGAAAAATTCTCTTTTTAGCACAACAGTTCATATGTGAAATAAACTCCCTCCAGAGGCCTTTGCTGTCACTTTCAGTATAAAAAAATTCAAATGGAATGTCCACAAACCACTGCTCTTTCTCTCTCCTCCTCTCTATAACCTAATTTCCTAGTTCTGGTACAATGCAGTGCATGGGTAGGGTTGCGTGAGAAGATTTACATCTGCGCCTGGCTATGGAGCCTTAATCAGATGGTGGTCGAACCACTATGCATAAATAGGAACGTCATGCTCGTCCTAGGAAGCCGAAGACTAATTCTAGCCGAAACTTTTCCTAAATGCAACTTTAATGATTCCAGAGCAAGGCAGCAAATCATCACTCCTTGCTGAAGAGTTGGAGACTATCCAACTCCTGTCCAGAACACATGTCTAGCATGCTCACTGGACTGGATCATTCACCTAGGGTGTCATTAACGGCGAAATGATCCTGGCCACCATATTAAACAACAAACCTGATATGGGGCCACGAAACCACAACCACCACGAAACTCCCATAAAGGGGCCAACCTCAATAATCAGCCAGAGAACAGTTAAATGTCTAAAGAGACAAATAACGGAACTCTGGGGCTTACTGATTCCCGTGGAAATAAAGTGGAGTTCCTAGTTGACCCCTGCTGCCTTCAGGGGACTGGACTCCCTTTTTCCCCCAGTTGCACACGTCTAGATAGCCGAAGTTTTATAAAGACATTCGATTATCTTTTAATATATAGGTGTCTAATTTTCTTGCACAGGATCATCATCCTGGAACGACCATCATATCCAGCAGAAATACATCTATCTGCTATATTAACTCAATGTGTATATGTTAAGGATCAACAGCACCGTCACTTATAAGATGTTATCATCTTGTTGTGCTAGTTGTTTAAAGAATAAAGAATAATGGAGTTCACAAAATATCCAAACAGTCTTGGAAAAACCATAACTCCTAGGGAAAGTAATCGTATGTTGCGGTTGGTGTTCAGGCGGCATCATCGCTCCGTAGTTTTTTGAAAATGAGCCAGGCAATGCTACCAAACCAGGAAAAACAATTTTTTGTGACCCCAATTAACATCGGTAAACTTTAATTGCAGCCAGATGGCGCCACAATCCATACAGCCACCCATATATTTCAGTTATTGTATAATAAACTTCTTATCCCCGTAATTACTTGATTTAACAATGTAATTGGCCGCCTAGTGCTTCTTATTTAACACCACTGTATTATTTTCTCTAGAGCCATTTTAAAGACCGTATTTATGTGAACATTTTAAAAATACTGATAGAATTTATATCAGCACCGGTCATGGGGCTATAAGCTGATGGTGGTCTTACCACTAGGCGGTAAGACGCTTACACACTTGGTGCCTATATACCTTAGTAGCAATTTTCGAGTGTGCAGGCCCGTATCCACGCTCCTTACTAAAGAGTTCGAGATTATCCAACTCCTTGTCCTGTGGCAAGCGTAAACTAGGATAATTTTTTGGATGTTAATCTTTTCTTGTCGTTAACATCTCCTCGGAACTTTCTTCAAAGCCACCACCTTGCTTCACGAGGGGCCTCACCAATAAGCAGAACAGGGCTGTAGCCCTGCGGGTAATTGATTTCCGTGGTACCAGTGTGTCACTGGTCGGATTTCGAGAGTCTTATACTTTTTCCAGTATCGGGCTCCTGATAGCCCAGGCGGATAATGCCGGCTTTTTTTAGCCCTTGCCAAGATGAGGAAGAAATCTAACATGACTGCATACCCACGGGAAAATTGACGCTCTGACAAGTAACTTCAGCGCTGCATTGAAAAGTTAATCCAAGCTTTGTTGCAAAATGTGCTTCAAAATGTTGTAAGAAGAACAGATATCTGCAGGTGGACATTTCCCTGACATCATATACAACATCACTTACATTGGTATCAATAAAACTCAAGTTGTCAAGAAAATTTTTTGTTCCAAACCAAGTTACCTCCTAAACATTGCAGCCGTGAGCCACAGTTTGAAGCAGATCCAAATTTGTCAATTCCTCGACGTTTTCAATAATTGGGTTTATCCAAAGCCACCATATGGCAAATTTTGCGTAAGGATATGACTTTGAAGCCTGACAAGATTCAACTAGTGCAGCCGACCGACCATAGATTCGATGCATTTATTCAGGCACAAGCGGCTGGTTTTTCTAAAAAAAATCATATTTTCAGACGAAGCCTATTTTCACTCGTCAGCGTATGTCAACAAGCAAAATTGCCGCATTTGGGCTTCTAAAAATTCTAGAGCAATTATTGAGAAGCCTTTGTATGCTTAACGTGTCACTGTATGGACGCGCTATGTGGTCTGCAGGAGTGATTAGGTCGTTTTTTTTTTTTTGCTTTCAAAGATGAGGCTGGAAATGCGGTCAGGGTCACTGGATCACGGCATCGTGAGATCCGACAGCAATACAATTTTGGCCTATTATTGACAACTCACAACGCCCCCCCCTCCCGGGGGCACATTATGAGTCTTTATGGATCACACAACCATCTAGACTTGTGTCTGGCGGGGGTAACAGGGAGCCTAGTCTCCTTAGACTAGTAGGAGCCAACTGGAAAATCCCCTATATTTACACGGGAATCAGTAAGCCCCAGAGTTCCGCTAATTGTCTCTTTGGGCGTTTAGCTGTTATCTGACTGATTATTGAATTAGGCACTTCGGGAGTATCGTGGTGGCTGTGTGTTTCGAGACCCTCGTTTGAGTTTGTTGGTCGGATCATTCACAATAAACCCAATTAATGGTCCAGGTGCAGTGACTATGAATGCCATCGTGTTCTAAATTATATTAAGCTTCATGCGTCCGGGACCAGGAGTTGGATAGTCGCCTACTCTTCAGCAAGGAATGAAGGCTGCGGCCTACTCCGGGCTTTTGAAGTTGCAACTAGGAGTGACTGGAGAATATACGTATCCGAAGACCTTCTAGGGCGAGGATGACGCTACATATCATCCACAGTGGTAATGATCCATTATCTTATTAGGGCCCACGGCCAGGTGCAAATGTAAATCTTACCACGTCATCACTCACATGTGGTTTCAACAAAACGCTGCCACATGTCACACAGCCAATGAAATGCTTAATTTATTGGAAACGAAATTTCCCGATCGCATAATTTTACGGAAATCGGCAGTTAAGTGGCCAGCCAGAGCGTGTGATTTAACACCACTGGATTATTTTTTGTGGAGCAATGTTAAGGACAGAACTTATACGCAGCCAATCGAATCGATTTGAGCCTTAAAACTCAAAACCCGTGAGGTGATTAACGAAATCGGATCGCAATTTTGCAAAAAAGTGCTTACAAATTTTGATGAAAGAATCGCCATGTGTCAGCGTGGTTGTCAGATATCATTTAACATTCATAATTGCCGAACTTTCGGAATGAATTTATCTCTTCTTCATTTCTTTAAAAATGTCATGGCATAAATGTAATCAACTTTGATTTCTGTCTTAACAAAAGCTTTTACTTTTACATTCTTCTCAGAAACACCTAAACAATTAAACATTTTTTATTTAGTTATTAGCTTTTAATTTATTAACAAAAATGATTAATAAATTTATTTCTTTTCAAATTTATGGTTTTGAATGTTGTTGTATACAAAATAAATGGGCATTAACACGTTGATGCAGCCACAACAAGCGTTTCTTCATTATTATGCGAAAAGCGTGTTTAAAATAAAAATAAATTTTAACAAAAAAATAAATAAATAAATTCAAAATTAAACCACAAAAAAAAACATTTTTAAAAAAATTTTTAGTTCATTTGAAAATGAGTCAAGATTAGATAAAAGTCTTTTGCAAAATGCAATTTAGTCATCCCACAGTGCTGGTCACCGGCAAACTATTATTGCAAAGAAAAAATATTAATTTAATTTAATTTAAGACGCAATTAACAATTGTTAATGGTTGAGGCAGAAAATTGTGCAAAAACACTCACTGTTAATTTACAGTGGGGAGTGAAAAACGGTTATGCAAACCCAAGTGCTTAATCAGTATTTTTTGTTTATTGCCATTTATGCTGTTAATGGCTTGTGGGCTATTATTGTCAGTTTAATCAGTTCAATCGTAAAGATCATAATCCCACACAAAGTGTTTAAGAAAGAAAATTACCAAATAGGGCCTTCATGGCCCAACCACTTAGCCGAGATACGAGATACGACCTTAATAAAAGCTCTACCTAAACCCGAACACTGACTCACCAGTACAGTTTAGAACAGGGCTTGAGAATGATGTCTTCACATCGAAAGCACTCACCGTTCTCACCCAACAAACAGCCAGCAAAGATGGAAAGAAATGAAAGCAGTATTTAATTAACCGAATGAGAAATATGGTTATAGAAATTAATAAACAAAGGATATAAAGATTAAAGTTCACAAAGAAAACAACAATAATATCAAATAGTGATTTTTCTTCTCCTGTTATTTCACAGAAATACTCATCCAAAAAATGTTCAACGTCTAGTCAAAAGGTCAAACACATTTAAAGCAGCACAAAACAGACAAAACAAAAAACACATTATGCTTTCATTAATAATAAAAGTTTTATTAGTCTTTTAAGATTATTTTTCTCTGGTACTATAACTGCTGTGACTACTTTAATAACAAAACTTATTGCGACTCCTATACTAACTCACATATTAGTTTTTAAAGTTGGAAATGATGATTGTATCATCAAGCCACCATATGGTCGTTTTATTTCATTTCTTTATTTTGTTTTATTTTACTTTATTTACTTAAACCATATTTGCAATAATAGCAAATAGCAAATAAAAATAATAATAACAATTACGATAACGATTACAATAAACAAAACAGGCGATACTTATAATCATCAATACTAAATAGAATAAATTTTTAATAGAATTCTCTAACTTAGGCAAAGCTTCATTGCATATAAATGTGGTCATCATGCATTTCCAGACGTTTGTTATTTTTTTTGTTTTTTTATCTTCTACTCACTAACTCACTCGCTCTGTCACTCACTTACTAACTAAACAACTTAGTTAGCATTCATTTAATGAATAAAGATATTCTTCATTGACTCGTTTATTTGAATTTATTGTAATTATTTTTCAAACATTTTTTTTTACATGTGTGTGTGTTTGTGTGAGTGACTGTGTTAGTTAGTTTGCAATTAGCTGAATCGATCAAATTAAATGGCAGTTCAAATGTGGAATAGATTTAATTTTTCTTCGTTAAGAAAGGGTTTCTCAACAAGAAGTTTGTTTTCTAAAATAAAACAAACAATTGAGATTAAGACGATTCAAAATTTTGTTATACAACAAAGAGAATGTCCATCACGACCATGCTAACAAATGTCGATTCTTTTATTAAAAATTTTAATCACCTTTTGGCGCACTGGCGTCCTCGTTAATCACATCACGGAATAGACCCTATATTTAACATACCCGTACAATAAATAATCCAGTGATGTTAAATCTCACGCTCTGGCAGATCTCTTAAAATTATGCGATCAGGAAATTTGATTTGCAATAAATTGATCGTTTCATTAACTGTGTGACATGTGGCGCCCTCCTGTAAAAATCACAGGTCAGTGATACCCAGGTCTCAAAAATAGGCCAAAATTGAGTTGCTAGCATCTCGCGACAGCATTTCCAGCCTCATCTTGGAAAAAAAACTCCTAAGCACGCCTCCAGACCACATTGAACATGCAAAGGCTTCCCAATAATCTCTCTAGGATTTTCAAAAGACTTGTGTGAAATGTGTCATTGTCCTTTTGTAACCATATGTCGGTCAATAATGGAATAAAACACCAAAATTGAGTTGTTAGCATCTGCCGTTAGCGTAATCCATTGGCCGTTACCGCATTTTCAGCCTCATCTTTGAGAAAAAACAAAAACACCCCAAAACACGCCTCCAGATCACGCAGCACACCATACAGTAACACGCTGAGCATGCAAAGGCTTCTTAATAATCGGTCTAGGATTTGTAGAAGCCCAAATGCAACAAGCCAGTTTGCCATACCCTGACAAGTGAAAATGGGCATCGTCTGAAAAAATGATTTTTTTAGAAAAACCAGCCAATTGTTCTTGAATGTATTGAGCGAATCTATGGTGATGTGAATGATCGATTAGCTTGTAAGGTTTCACAGTCAAATCCTTATGCCAAATTCGCCATGTGGTGGTTTTGAATAACTCCAATTGTTGAGAACGTCGAAGAATTGACAAATTAGGATCTGCTTCAAACTGTGGCTCACGGCTGCAATGTTTTTAGTTGAGCGATCCGATCGAACACTCGTTGGTGTTCGCACATTTTGTATAGCTCCTGTCGACTTAAATTTAATGACCAAATTCTTAAAAGCAGTCTCAAAATGACGATTATGTTGTCCGAAAATATCACAAATTTTACGAAATGTAACTTTATCAGTATCACCATTTTTATAGCGAATTTTAATTATTTTAAAGCGATTTTCCTGCGGAATTGAATTCATTGCAACATTTGTCAAAAAACTAACCGTCAAAACTCAGTGTTGCCACATTTGAACAACAAACTTCTTGTTGAAAAACCCCCATACAAACATATGTGTAAATAAAGGGACGGACAGATCAAGAGTCTGACATATTAGAACATTTGCTTAGTTTTCATTTAATTTAATATTTAAACAAATTGCAAGAAAATATCCATATTTATTTAAATAAAAGCGAGTAGAGCCTTCATTACTTTTCAAATGCGCTACAAAATATTGTTGTAAAGCTTAAAACTTTAACATAGTTATGTATCACTTTAAGGGACTTTTCTATTAAGAAATACGGCATATCTTTTTACCGCTTAAATATTTCATTACAGAAAATCTAAATATTAGTAGAATAAATTCATTGTCCAAATATTTATCGCCTATTCTGGATAAATAAACTCCATTTTTGCTTCTAGTTCATTCATTACCTTCTAGTTCAATTTAGTTTCTTCCTTCTAGTTCAATCGTTACCTTCTAGTTCAATTTAGTTTCCTTCTAGTTCAATCAATAAATTTGTCTGCCCGTTTCCTACAATATTGATAGTGATAACTGTTTAAAGCAGGCTTAGAGCATTCAATCATAGCTTCTATTACATTGTTCTCATAACCTTTGATCCCTGTAAATTAATAAACTCAGAAAATATTTTTGGGCCTCCAGGAAGTTTGAAAATTGCAGATGTGAGAAAAAAGAATTTTTATCTCGACAATCACCTTTAAGTTAGACGTTGTATAACTACAATACTTGCAAAGCTTTCTCAGATTACTTACTGTCATTAGATGCTTAGTACTTTAGTATTCGAGGTAGACTTTTAATGACAATGAAGTTTGCTAGATTGGCGTTACTGATACTCTAAATAGATCTTTCGTGAGTTTTCTTGTTATACAAAACGATCAGTTTTAGAATTTTGCATGAACGTACCAACATTCCTTTTCTCTCTTCCCCCCGGGGGCACATTTATGGTCTTTATAGTACGTAACAGCTATCTAGATCTGTGCAACTGGGGGAAAAAGGGAGCCCAGTCCCCTGAAGACAGGCAAGGAGTCAACTGGAAGCTCCACTTATTTCCACGGGGATCAGTGAGCCGCAGAGTTCATTATTTGTCTCTTTAGACATTTAATAGTTTTCTGACTGATCATTAAGGTTGGCCCCTATATGGGAGTAACGTGGTGGTTGTGGTTTCGCGGCCGCATAACAGTATAATGGTTATTATGGTAGCCAGGATCATCTTACTAATAATGACACGCAAAGTGAATGATCCAGTCCAGTGAACATGGTAGACATGTGTTCTGGACAGGAGTTGAAAGTCTCCAACTCTTTAGCAAGGTGTGATGGTTTGCAGCCCTGCTCTGGAATCATTAAAGTTGCAACTAGGTGGTTCTGTTGCTTAGAATTATGTCTTCGGCTTCCTAGGACGCATGTATGACGTTCCAAATTTTACAATTGTGGTTTGTCCGCCACCTGATTAAGGCTACATAGCCAGGTGCGGATGTAAAACGAATCACACTATTCCTTTTCTCTATCCCCCCAGGGGCACATAATAGTCTTTTTGGAACCTACTATTCCATTTAGACTGGTGTCTTGCGGGGTAAAAGGGAGCCCAGGCCCCTCAAAGGCTAGTAGGAGTCACCTGGACAATCCACATATTTCCACGGGAATCAGTGACCCGCAGAGTCCCGTTGTTTGTCAATTTAGACATTTAACTGTTCTCTGGCTGGTTATTGAGTTTGGCCCCTATATGGGATTATCGTGGTGGTTGTGGTTTCGAGGCCCTCGTGAGACTTTGTGGGTCGGATCATTCACAACGAACACAATGAATGGTTCAGGTCCAGTGAGTATGAATGCCGTTGTGTTCTTAATTCTATTAAGCTACATGCATTCTGGACCAGGAGTTGGAAAGTCTCCAACTCTTTAGCAAGGAGTGAAGGCTGCGGCCTACTTCGGGCTTTCGAAATTGCTACTAGGAGTGACCGGAGGATATACGTATTCGATGGCGTGAATGACGTTTGCAAATCATTCAAAGTGGTTTGACCACCATCTAATTATGACTACCTGGTCGGTGCAGATGTAAATCAAATCACATCTATTCCTTTTCTCTCTCCTCCACGGGGGCACATTTATAATTCTTTATGGATCGCACAACCATCCAGACTTGTGTCTTTCGGGGGTAAAATGGAGCCCAGCTCCCTTAGGCTAGCAAGGAGCCAACTGGAAAATCCACTATATTTCAACGGGAATCAGTAAGCCCCATAGCTCTGCTAATTGTCTCTTTAGACTTTTAGTTGTTCTCTGACTGATTATTGAGGTAGGCCCTTCGTGAGTATCGTGGTGGCTTCGGGAGTATTCGAGGCCCTCGTTTGAGTTTGTGGGTCTGATCATTCACAATGCACACAATGAATGGTACAGATCCAGTGAGTATGAATGCCGTCGTGTTCTTAATTGTATTAAGCTTCATGCTTTCTACACCAGTAGTTGGATAGTCTCCAGCTCTTCAGTAAGAAGAAGTGGTTTGCACCCCTGCTTTGGAACCGCTGAAATTGCAACTAGGAATGACCTGTTGCTAGAATTAGTCTTCGGCTTCCTTCCCAGTGGTTTGACCACCATCTGATTAAGGCTTATGGCCAGATGCAGATGTAAATCTTATCACGAAATTCCTTTTCTCTTAGTAGTGTTAATAAGGCTTAGGTGCTTGAAGTGTTGAGTATAGTGAAATGTGAATAGTGCATATTTGCCCAAAATACATTCCGATTAAGTTTATCAAACTTATATCTCCATATAGCTCCAGCATGCAGACTAACTTAATGAATCTTATGGTTACATACTCTGTTTTCTCACATCTTGGAAAAAAAGCCTGGGATATTAATATTTCGAAAAGTTGATAATGATGAGGATGACTTCAAAATATCACTATTTTTTCCTCTCTATGTGAAATTGCGGAAAATTTTAAAAGTATCAGATTCTTCAATTTGTGATATCAAGTATTTATATCACTCAAATTCATTTTTCATGCGGTTGTTGTTCTACGTCGTTATTGCTATTGCCTGAAATTCCATTAGGAAAATCTTACTGTCAAAACACTTGTCATCTGACCTTATTAACAAGTGTCTCGTTCTAGTTCATTTTCGTATGCTTCTAGTTCAATTCAGCTTCCTTCTAGTTCAATCAGTAATTTTGCCCCCTATTTTTACATTACATTTCGGATGCATGATTGGCCTGCAAGATTGTGTGATTTAATACCGCTAAACCATGTGAAGTTGCTATTGCTTAAAGATCCCACTAGGGAAAATCTGCATGTTGCAGAAAAAAAAGGCTTACTCTCAAAATACTTGTCTGTGGAACTTATTAGCGCATATTTCGTTCTAGTTCAATTTGGCTTCCTTCTAGTTCAATTTAGTATCTTTCTAGTTCAATGAATAAGTTTGTCTCCGTTTCCTATAATGTATATTAGGATGAAACCGTTTTTACAGAGAACGCTGTAGCTCTGAATTGTATTTTTATATTTAAAAGATTGTTTTTCTTGGCAAACACTTAAATTACCAACATCTCGGTCATTCAATCATAACTTCCATTAAAGCCTGAGAAAGTGACAAATTTTCTTCGAGAATATTATGCCTTGATTGTCATTCGGATATTTCTCTCGCGATTCTATTATTTTCGAATAATTCAAATTTTTGATATGACTAGGCGAGAGGAGCTCAGAGAATATTTTATCTTTTGGAGGTTAGTTCCAAAAGGCAGAACATGAATGATACGCTTAATCTCGATCTCGCGACAATCTTGGAATGGGGTCATAGGAATAGAGTAGATTTTAATGCTCGTTGCATGCTTACGCATAGATCTACGTCCGGTAGTGGTGCCGCATCTATTACTATGGGTGATATAGGTATTATGGAATCGGAAGCTCTTAATGTCCTTGGCATGAAAATTCAGTGTGATGTTCGATGGACTAAACACATTTTTTAGGTTTCTAAAGAAGCTTTCAAGTGCCTGGGTTTTCTAAGACGGTGTAAAAGATACGTCACTCCATCCGAACTCCGTACTATCTATGCCACCTATATCTGTCCAAAAATAGATTACAACTCTCATGTATGGGCCGGCGCTCCAAAGTGTATTTTGGAGTTACTCGATCGCGTACAGGAGAGGGCCAAGAGGCTCATTGGAGATGTTAGGGTATCCAACTCTATTGATTCTCTAGAGCATCGATGCAATGTGGGGTATTTCACTGTTCTATCTTTACTACAATGGTAAGAGCTCTAATGAAATTAGGGCACTTTTTCCCGATACTCGCACGTTTTTGCGTTTAACACTATATTCATTAAGAGCGCATCCATTTGTGGTTGATTGGCGAGTGAATCGCACTACGCATTACAGGTAAAATTCGTTTTTTTAGCAGAACAGTCCGTATGTGGAATAAGATCCCTCCGGAGGTCTTTTCTGTCACTTTCAATCTGGGAAAATTTAAACTGAATATCGACAGACACAACTCCCTCTTTCCTCCCTCCCGTAACCTAATTTCCTAGTTCTGGCACAATGCATTGCTTGTGTAGGGGTCATCCCCTGAGTGCTGGTCCGAAAAAAAAAATTTACTTAAGAATTCATTCACTGTTGCATTTGTTCTGGGATGTGGTTATTTACGTAGCGAGAGCTTCAAGAGTTGTTGGCCCCGAAGCTGGCTTCGCCTTTTTCATTTGCATAGTCACATCTTCGCACTGGTTGACACTGCATCTATTCCGAAGACAACTTTCAACCTCTGAATCGGAAATGCTTACCAAATTTGTTATCACTTTTAGACTTGTCCCCGTTTAAAAGGCCTTACTTTTTGCAAAGTCTTCTAACTCCGACGTGAGACCAGGAAAGTAAATACTTTATTAGTCATGTACCGCCTTATTTAAATGCGTAGCGTTTCCTCTCACTTTTGATCGGTGGAAAACATAAAGATGTGCTCTTATTTAAACCATTTTTCAAGTGCCTATTTATTACTATTTCCGAAAATAATGCGAAAATTATTCGAAAAACTGAAATGCAGATAAAATCTTTACCGCCTGGTAGCAGACGAAAAAAGGAGGAAACCTTTTTTTATTGTACAGTTTATCGATGACTAACTAACGTTATGTCTACCTTTAATGAATCTTTCATATTTTAAGAGGGCCTTTGCAGCATCCTCCACGGTCGACTAGACTTTTGTAAATTTCTCTAAGATTGTTAGTCGGTTTTAAATGTGAGTCATTTTACAATTAGTACATGTATGACTTGGCTTTGACTTTTGTTTATTTAATTAGAATTTATATACAATATTATTTCATGTTATTCAGGGTTTAATTTTTTATCTATTGTTATAAATAAAACAGACTAAATATTAATTTTCATATGGTTTAAGTTAAACTATTTAAAATAAAAATAAATATGAATCATGAATTCAGTCAAATATAGATTAGCTAAATAATTATACTGTAGCACTCTTATTCCATTTATAGCCTAAGATATCAAAGTCAGTCTTGGTTCTCTTTTTAATCGACTTCAAAAGTAGAGAAGATTTTTATTAATTTGTATTTTTTTGTTGTTGTTTGTGTATTTATTGCTTCAGAACTCTGCAGTTAATGAACCGTTATTACACATTTCTTTATGTAATTGATGAGAACATATAGCTTTAGCCGACACTAATAAAATCTTATAAGAAAGTTAAACTCAAAGACGGTATACGACTTTGCTTTCCCGCCATTTTGAATAAAATTTATCTTGATAATTCATATTTGGCAGCCGTGAAGTAAATATCTACAGGTGCCCCTGTAGGCTAGTAGGTAGTGTACTAGCTTGTCAGTATGGGGGTTGTGGGTTCGATTCCTAACGAAGACCTTGCTTTTTTTTCAATACAAAAATAAAAATTGACTGTCACTGTGCTGTATTATACGGCAGTTAATTTCCGTAACTATCCTTCTACTTTCACCTGTCACCTGTCGCATCTCTTCTCCATCCCTTTCCTAAAGAATGTATCACGGTCCTTGACTTAATAGGCATTGTTGTCTGAAGTGCTACTTCTCTTTAAAAAAAAATTATATTGGAAAAATAGTCGATAAACCTGTGTTTTAATCGTTAAAATATTTGATCAAAATCAATCATCGATTACTGTGTCGATGAGAAAGTTACGTGAAATTTTTGGGAGAAACAACGTACCAATAAAACGCAGTACTTATCGTGTTGTGAATGATTTCGGAGAAAGAGGATCTGCAGGTGATAAAACGAAGCATGCACCACAAAGTACTGCAAGATCGGCTGAAAACATTACTGCTGCTTTAGAAAATGTTCAAAACAATCCCTGAACCTTAATTCGATGCCGTGCTTGGTCTTCAAAAAATTAATTTGGCCACAATTTTGCACAAGGATTTGCATCTGTTTTCATATAAGATTCAGTTGTTATAAGAGCTTCTACCACAAAACAATTTACGCCGCCGTACATATGCCAAAGGCAACACCGATTTTCATGAAAAAATCATAATGAACAACGAGGCACATTTTCATTTGAATGGAAATAGAATAGTCGGTTCTGGGGAATGGAAACCCCTCAAATTATTCAACAGGCACCTTTGCATCCATTTAAAGTAGCAGTCTGGTATGCAATTTAGTCAGGAGAAATCATTGAACCTTACTTCTTTGAAAATGAAAACGCCATAAGGATAATCGTGAACCGGGAGGGATATCGTGATTTTATTAAAAAACTTTTAACGCCACAACTACATGCTTTGGGCTTGATTAACATGTGGTATTAACAACACGATGTGTTTACTCAACAATGTTTGTACTTGAACTTATTTATCGCCCAGCAAATGGTGCTTATATATCAGTTTTGAGCGGTTCTCTACTTTAACACCATCACATATTGTTGTTGCTATCATCATTCAGCGTAGGCGCCTGTTTGGCTGTGTTATTTCTGTGTTTCTGTATTAGCTGTTCTTGTTTTCTGTTGTTTATCTTTTTTCCTGGAATTTTTAATAGGCATATTGTTATTGTCTTGTGTGTATAAGACTTCTTAGAAATCTGTGTATAAGACTTCTTAGAAATCTGTGTATAAGATTTCTTAAAAATCTTTTACAATTTAATTTATAAAAAGGCTAAAGGATCATTTCGTTTAATTTTTTACTGATAATTATATTCTTGTAAAACTTAAACAAAACATCTTCATAACACTGCCGTTCACTTAAGGCTCAATATCATCGCGCCCATATTTGGCCAGCCGTTCCAGGTGAACTACTTTCATTTTGAAATTCGAACTATAAGATCTTTGTATCCGGTAAATCACGTCATTCAGTTCCTTGTTTACTTTGTATGGTCTCTCCTAGTGGGCTTGCAATTATGAGTGCAGTCCTTTCTTGTGTTGTGCGTTAAATAGTAGAATCATTTGTCCTTCTATAAATCCCTCCGTGTTTGCTGCTCAATCGGACATGTCTTTCATTACTTAAGGCGAAAACGGAGCCATGTTTTCTTAGCAACTGCTTGGCTTTGTTTCTGTTAGGAGATGTTAGTTCTGCTACCCACTTATCCATCTGTTCTGCTAATAAATCCCGTGCTTAAGCTATTATTTTGAGGTACACAGAATTCATCGTACACTTAATTATGGCCCCTGCTTGCTCACATTGACCGATTTCAAAATTTCTGTTAATCGTCTTCTCGCTGCTGGACAGATTAGGTAAGCATGTTGTTGCTGTTATTGTGTGTATAAGATTTCTTAGAAATCTGTGTATAACCTTTTTTAAAAAATCCTTTCTTAAAAAACCTTTCTTAAAAAATTTATTAAAAGGCACAATAGTTCATTTCGTTGACTATTTTACCGATAATTATTTTCTTTAAAAATTTAAACAAAACATGTACGTAACAACATTTTACACTGTAACGATAAAATAATTATAAACTTATTTTATAATTATATGAATTATTATTTTATTTATAATTTTCGGTTTAAGTCGAATGAATTTTCATTTAAGATTTTGTGTTTAACGGCAGCTGGCTGGGCAGCGCCATCTGTACGAAGTGGTACAACTGGGGGCTTATAATGAACGCAGCCATCAGCTGTGGAGTTGGTGTATGAGTGTGTACTTGTGTGTGGCGGTGAATTGGTATTTAAAGAAGAACTAAAGAAGAACTTGTAATTGTTGACTTTTCTAAATTTGTTTAAGTAAAATCCGACTAATGGCTCTTGAGTTATGTTAAACAAAAGGGCCATATCGCAATTGAGTTGCGAATCAATCAGCTGAAAAATGTTGTACTGTGTTATGCAACAAATTGAGAGGTGGTACCTGGTGGCACTTGAAATTGATTAAAAATGTAAAAACAGATATGAGGCAATATATTAGCGGTGATTTCCAACTGCAGGAAAGTAAAGTTAAAATTGCAGGTCCAAATGTTTGGAGAAAAAAGGGATTTTTTTTTATATGTTCATTAAAATAAACAAACAAAAAAAACTTAAGTCTCTGCAGAGTTTATTTTTTCAATTTTAGCATACTGAAATATCCTACTTTAAATAGAAAATAAAAAGAAAAACTTTAGTTCACAACATAAAATAATATTCGTTTTGTAATTCTAAGGTTTAAATTAAGTTGGTTCAGTAAAACATACAGGTACTGAGTTTGAGACGGCTATAAAAAAAAAACTAACAGTCAGATCGGAGTAATTCTTTTTGATTTGATTGTACCATTTAGTCTAAAATTTCAAAATATCATTGCCTAATGCATGAAGCGTATGTTGACCATTTGACTTTTTCCGCGAAATCCCCAGTGTGCGCCGTTGAGCATACTCAAGCAGCTAGAGTAGAGATGTCGTTACAACACTTAATCAAAATAGAGTAATAGAGTTTTCAATTCATTATTGGGGTTTAAAAATAATTTGTAGAGAATTATTATGGAGCCTTGCTTAAAGGCCATTTAAATAAAACTTTTGGCTAAATTTTGCGAATATTCGCATTTTATAATTTGAATTTTGCTTAAAAACGAAATTAATTTTTTCCAAATAAATGCTTCGCAAGAGTTATCCAAAAGCTTGAAAATATATTTAAATTCAGGTTATCAAGGTGCACGCACATGAATGTACTCGCATGTTTGTATGTACATATGTATGTAAATATTTACAATTATTTTATATTTACAATCAACGACTGTGGTTTTGTTTGTGTGAATTTTACATCTGAAGTTTACAAGAAACACGCATGTTGTGTCATTTTCGATTACTTCACAAAAAAAACGGAAAAAAATAAGGCCTTTTGTTCCACCTCTATGCGAAATAGGAATTTGTTTTGTTTGAATCATTAGTCATAATCAAATAAATTATACACGTGTTTAAAAATCGAAAACTATTTATTCTTAACTGGATATAGAAATGTTTCACAAAAAAAAAAGATACAACAACAACAAAAACATACATACAGACATATTCTTATTATTAAAAATTTTTTTACACCAACAAATAGACTGCGAAATAGACACACACAAAAAATGCCAACTAATCAACGGCCTATTGAATGGAAAATTATATTTAAATAAAGAAAAAGTATAAAAAAATTAAAAACTTCAGAATTCAGAAAAAAGGCCAGCACAGATAAGATATATTAATACATTAAAGCAAATGTCAAATCAATTGTCAACCCACATACACAGCCAAACATTCAAACACAAAGCTTTTATAAGCACACATCAGCACAACCGTTATATAGCACACAGGCTTGCAAGATGCAGTACAAAACACCCCAGAGATGGTAAAGTTTGCGCAATTGTACTTTGTTGATTGTAATTAAGTCTAAAGAATTTATTGGAGCAATTATGTTTATCCTTTTGGCATCCAGATTTCTGACAGAAGTTCTTGTTTTTTTTTGTTTTCAACGCTACTTTACGCCTGTAGTATTTTCCTGCAGAATGGAAATTGTCTATGATTACAATGATACCTAAACCCCGTGCCCCTGTAGGCTAGTAGGTAGTGTTTCAGCTTATAAGACTGGGAGTTGTGGGTTCGATTCCCAACAAAGCTACAAAAATAAAAATTGACTGTCGGTGGGGCTGCCCAGTGATGGAGGCATCGCCACTGGTCACTGTGCTGTCTTATACGACAGTTAATTTCTGTAACTATCCTTCTACTTTCAGCACCTGTCTCATCTCTTGTCTGTCCCTTTCCTAAATAATGTTGCATGGTATTTGACTAAATAGGCATTGTTGCCTGAAGTGCTACTTCTCTTTAAAAAAAAAGGGAAAGTTTCCCACTAAATTATTGGCCTATAGGAGAATAAGTTTACTGTCAACGATTTCTAAATTGTTCGACAAATTACTGATGATAAAGTTGACTCCGATACTAAATGCTATAAGATGTATTCCCAACCATCAAATCTGTTTTAAGGCTAAGCACAGCACCATTGAACAAACACACAGATTAGTGAATGTCATAAAAAAGCCTTTTGAAGACAAAACATATTGCTCAGCTCTCTTCGTTGACGTTTCTCACGCTTTTGACAGAGTGTGGCACGACGACTTACTTCACAAAATAAAGCTAAATTTGCCTACAAACACCCACAAACTTCTGGAAAGTTACTTATATGGTCGCCAATTTATCATTAGAGAAGGAGACTGCATAAGCCTCCCTCAGTCAGTTAAAGCAGGAGTCCCCCAAGGCAGTATACTGGGTCCTACCATGTATTTAATTTATGCGTCATGACATGCCAATATGATCCCAAATCCACACTTTAACTTTTGCAGGTGATACTGCATTTCTTAGCGTCCATGAAAATCATCAATTAGCCTCGCGAAATTTGCAGAAACATATTAAAAATTTAGAGAAATGGCTAAAACAAAAAGATGACTCAGATGAAACTAAAAGCAGTGCAACTGAATTGGCTTATCGGTAGAAACTCTACCCTAAAATTATATTGTAAACTTGTGTTGTACAAAGCCAATCTGGTGTTATGGAATTCAATTATGGGATACAGCCTCGGCATCAAATATTTAAAAAATTCAAAAGCAATAAAACCAAATTCTCCGTATGATTACAGCAGCCCTATGGTATATTAAAAACTCATGTATTCACGAAGACCTAAGCGTGCCCTTGGTAAGAGCAGAATTCACCAGGTTCGCGATTAAGTATATCGACAAACTTGAAATGCACCCTAACTCACTCGCACGTAACATCCTTAATTTTGGCGGCCATACTCGGTTGAAGAGAAGGGATACCCTTGCTATCATCCGAGCACAAAACAGATAACTTTGCAGATTTAGCACCCATTGAAATATTACTTTGTTGTTTCACCCTCCCCCCCCCCCCGGGGGCACATTTATGGTCTTTATAGAACGCTCGACTGTCTAGACCTATGCAACTGGGGGAAAAAGAGAGCCCAGTCCCGTGAAGTCAGCAGGGGTACAACTGGAAACTCCACGTTATTTCCACGGGAATCAGTAGGCTTGCAGAATTCCGTTATTTGTCTCTTTAGGCATTTAGCTGTTTCTCCGACTGATTATTGAGGTTGGCCCTTCGGGAGTATTGTGGTGGTTGTGTTTCGCGGCCCCGTAACAGACAGGTCAGCTTTATATGGTGGCCAGTTTCATTTCACCTTTAATAACACCTACCTGGTGGAATGTTCCTAGATCCAGTGAGCATAAAAGACATGTGTTATGGACAGGAGTTGGAAAGTCTCCAGCTCTTCAGCAAGGAGTGGTGGTTTGCAACCCTGCTCTGGAAACACTGAAATTGCAAATAGGAAAGACTTGTTGCTAGAATTAGTTCTCGACTGCCAGGCGCAGATGTAAATCTTATCACGTAATTACTTTGTTGTCTAGCTTCAAATAAATTTTTCGTATTAAGGTTTGTATACAGTAAATTTCATTTTAATTATTTAAGCTTAAAATGGTATTTTTTTTTTTGCTTTTCACATGTAAAAGTAAATGTTTTAAGTTTCGAAACCCGGCACACTCTTTATTTTTACTGGTTATTTTCTATTGCCTTGTAGTATTATTAGGAGCCCTTTTAATACACACCCGAAAGCAATGTCGATTATATATATCCAGTATCGTACGTCGCCTGGCAGGTGTAAGGTATTGGCTCGCCGAATCTGAGGGTACTGTCAAAAGTTAAACTTATGCCAATTTTCTTTGGCGGCCGTAATAAGCAGTTCTTTTCGCAAGGACGGTAAACTAGGTTAAGCAAACCCCACGATAACTTTGTAAATTTTAATGTTGAGCATTCGAAGGAGATGGAAAGGTGAGTATCCAAAAATTTTAAGGTTCTTTATGTCCCACTAGAGGAATCCGAAAGTGATATGGAAGATAACTTCACAAAAAGTGCAGAAGAAAATATCCCAAAGGACTTTTGAGGCAGTAATTGCTTTGCTAACATTTGTTTAGGACCACTTAAAGCACTGTCTGCATGAGGAGAATTAAAATACCAGCAGAAGAAATTTAAACCCTCAAAAAAATTTTTTGTCTTAATAGCTGACATCCCATTTTTAATTTGTAATATACATCAGCCTCCTTCCTATCATGCTGATGAAGGGAAATCCTTCCACATACATAATGGGTGAAGTTACAAATTAAATTTTATATGACAATATCTGTTTTATTGATATCAAAATAGAAATATAGGAATTAGTAGCGGAATATGATGTCGGGCAAATTTCTACCTTTACCACGTAGCCACACATATCTCCTTTCACAAAATTTTGAAGCAACAAAGCTTTGTTTATCTCTTCAAAGCAACTACGAATTTGATCTTTCAGAGCGTTATGTGACATTGCCAAATCGAGAAATTGCCCGACCGGAAAAGTTTCTCATGGGAAAATTAGGTGGCTTATGGCAACATCTAACTAAAAGCAAAATCACTGATGTCAACATTAGGCAATTGGGACCACAAAATAACTGCTTATCGTACTTTCTTTGAATATAATGGTTTTTCGAAAACTACTTTTGAATTTTGTGAACCCTAACGATTTGATTTGTTTACATAACTGCCCAATTGAAAATGAAGAAAATGTTGTTTTAAAATCTGTTGCTTTCGTTTAATTTTACAAGCAGCTAATTTAGAAACGTTTTACGGCCAGATAGCTTTAATTCTTGCGCGGGTTGAACGTTATAAGCGTGAAAATAAAGATCTGTGTGCAAAAAGTTGCGTAAAGTGCCTCTAATGATGCCCAATTGTTGCTAACATCGAAGAGTTTATGTTTCAGGCTCATTCCCAGCACTTTGCCAAACAGGAGTTACTACAGCATTTGTTTCTTTTTTTTCTATTGTCAGCCACACTGAGCCTCACATTTATCGATTAAATTACGCATAGGGGTCTTAGAAGGAACCTGATTCTGAAAAAAAGCTGCTCGAATTGCACGAAGTACTATCACCAGTTTGATAGTAAATCTTGATAGTTAAAATCAAGAGCGTAGCGTCCCATTTCCCAGCTCTATACGAAATAAATGTCAAGGCATGACATTTAATCATTTGACAGACCATTTATTTTCCAATTGCAAATTTGCATACATTTTCGTTTATTTTCCGTTTATTACTTTATTTACTAACTCATATCTAATGCACAAAAGGTGAAATTCCGAAATAACAATTAATTAACGATAGATTTCCAATACATATCCATAACAAATTTAATTTTTATTTATTAAAAATAAGTTTCATTAACTTTCAATTAAAAAGTACAATTTAAAAAATCTGTTGGCAAAAATGTTTTCAAATTCCGTCTACCATCTCTGGCAGCGAATGAACACCACATTGCAGCGTGGTATAAGTACATGCTGCATAATAGACGTCGCGTGCTTCTCTTGTATTCTTTTGTTTGCTTTTGGGCCATTATTATTCAACAGTTGTTGTTGTTGCTTTATGCTGCCTTTGCCTGAAAGTTTTAAAAAATATTTATTTTGCCAAAATGTAAAAACAAAAACATTTCAAATTGCTGAATCAGTTTGAGCCGAGAGATTTATACGCTACGCGGGATAAATTTTAGTTGAAATATGTATACAATTATCGTTGTTTGGTTAAAAAGTACTTTTCTAAATAATAAATTTTAATATTCCTTAATTTAATTTTATAAAATTAAAATTCTGTTGTAGGAATTAATCATTTCTGAGCGATTTTGATTGGTTTCATACATAAAAAAATTATAATTTTAAAAATTTAAGGGTGTTCCAATACAGCACACATGATTTATGTGATGTGATGTCTTTTGAACCGTAACGGCTACCGATATAAAATTTTAGTAATAAAAGAAATCAATAAAAACAAATTATCTTAAGAATTGAAAGGTGACTCCATAGGTGGCTAGGTAATTTCGCTAATAAGATGCTATCTTTTGAACCACTCTATTTATACACTTTTTTTCAGACCAGCACTCAAGAAATGACACCTACATATGCAATGCATTGTGCCAGAGCTAGAAAATCAGGTTACGGGAAGCAGGAAAGAGGGAGTAGTGTCTGTGGACATTCAGTTTGAATTTTCCCAAATTGAAAGTGACAGGAAAGACCTCCGGAGGGATCTTATTCCACATACAGACTGTTCTGCTAAAAACCGCATTTTCCCTGTAATACGTAGTGCGAAAATCGTGTTAAACGCGAAAACGTGCGAGTATCGGCAACAAGTTCCCTAATTTCATTAGAGCTCTTACCATTGTAGTAATGATAGAACAGTGAAATATACCCCACATTGCATCGATGCTCTAGAGAATCAATAGAGTTGGATACCCTACCATCCCCAATGAGTTTCTTGGCCCTCTTCTGTACGCGGTCGAGTAACTCCAAAATACACTTTGGAGCGCCGGCCCATACATGAGAGGTTTATTCCATTTTCGGACGAATATAGGTGGTATAGATAGTACGGAGATCGGATGAAGAGAAGTATCTTTTACACCGTTTTAGAAAACCGAGGCACTTGAAAGCTTCTTTAGAAACCTTAAAAATGTGTTTAGCCCATCGAACATCACAATGAAATTTCATGCCAAGAGCTTTCAATTCCATAATATCTATATCACGCATAGTAACAGATGCGGCACCTCTACCGCACGCAGATCTATGCGTAAGCATGCAACATTGCGTCTTACGAGCATTAAAATCTAATCTATTCACACGACCCCATTCCAAGAGTGTCGTGAGATCGTGATTTCGCGTATCATTCATGTTCTGCTTTTTGGAACTAACCTCCAAATGGCCTGGTCTATTACGAAATGAATACGAGTGACAAATGGCGCTGTCATCGGCAAAAGAATGTATAGGATTGAAAGTTCGACAAAGAAGGTCGTTTAGAAAAATAAGAAATAGAGTAGGAGAAAGAATTCATACACTTTAAAATTATATAGTCAGTTCACTTCTTTATCCATTATAAATATTTACAATAACAAGTTAAAGGGTGTCTCCATAAGCAAAATAGTTAAATGTATTTGCTCTTATCTTTTGAATCCTCAATTTTTATTTTATAGTCGATGACCCTCTTATTGTCTATCCGATTTTTTGATCTCTTGGATCTCTTCCCTTCATAAGCATTATAAAATTCTGACTCACTTAAAATCTGTTTCGCTTCCTTTCTAGGCCTTTCAATAAATTCGTCAGGCTTGAACTCCCCGGGTTGTTATGCTTAAATTTCATCACCACTAGAATCATTTCTTAGTAGTTGTATTTTTTTTCCTTTTTCTAACCACCGAGAAAGTTCCTGCCATTAACTACGTCTCCCTATTTAGTCTCATACTTTGGAGTTCTACTTGATTCCACGGCTGATATACGACCACGTTCCCCCTTCTATAATTGAACCGAAAGAAATTAATTATATAGTTCTATACCTGTACAATTCACAATCTGCCTTTAATTAAAGTGTCTTTAACGTTGCGTTAGCTGTCCTGAAATTCCCTGTACAAATGTAACAGTTTGACGGATATACTTTTCCTACATAATTCTTATTCAAAATTTTTTAAGTTTAAAAAGGAGATGAGGACCTTAACTTTCAGATTCTTGGGATTTTTTATATAAATTCACAAATATGCAAGGACTGATATTGCATATTTTTTAACATACCCGTGGCTCCAACTAGAGCTAATTGTGAGTTACGAAAAGTTGTAACAGGTGGGCAAATTTGAGCTTAGGAAGTAAATAGACTTATAACCTTCAACCTCAGCTTTTTTGACAGCAATGTCAGTTAGAGATATGGGAGTATCGTGATGGTTGTGGTTTTGCGGCCCCATATCAGTCTATGATTCTATGGTGGCCAGGATCATTTCGCCATTAATAACACCCTAGGTGAATGATCCAGTCCAGTGAGCATGCTAGACATGTGTTCTGGACAAGAGTTGGAAAGTCTCCAACTCTTCAGCAAGGAGTGATGATTTGCAGCCCTGCTCTGGAATCATTGAAGTTGTTACTAGAAAGTTCTGTTGCATAGAATTATAGCTTCGGCTTCCTAGGACGAGCATGACGTTCCAAATTATGCAGTGGTTTGATCCACCATCTGATTAAGGCTTCATGGCCAGGCGCGGATGGAAATCTAATCATATGTTATCCTGACAGACCCCCCCGGTGCTCATTTATCAGTCTTTATGAATTACTCAACCATCTAGACTTGTGCTGCTAGGGGTATAAGGGAGCCCAGTCCCCTGAAGGCAAGCAGAGTATCACCTGGAAGCTCCACGTTATTTCCACGGGAATAAGTAAGCCCCGCAGTTCCGCTAACTGTCTCTTTAGTCTTTTAGCTGTTTCTCTGACTAATTATTGAGGTTGGCCCTTCGGGATTATCGTGGTGCTTGTGGTTTCGCGGCCCCCGCATGAATTGATTTAGTGGGCCAGGATCATCTCGCCTTTAATAACACCAACGAATGAATGATCCGGATCCAGTGACTATGCTAGTCATGTATTCTGGACCAGGATTTGGATAGTCTTCAGCTCTTCAGCCAGGAGTAGTGATTTGCAATTCTGCTTTAGGAAAGACCTGTTGCTAGAATTAGTCCTCGGCTTCCTAGGACGTGAATGACGTTGCTTTTCATTCTCAGTGGTTTGACCACCATCTGATTAAGGCTTACAGCCAGGTGCAGAAGTAAATCTTATCACGTAATGCACTGTTTTGATTTATTGAGAGCAACAATACCGTAATTTTCAAGCTTAGCGATTAAGTTATGCACAGCAATCCCAAAAGAAGTATGATTACGAGGAAAAGCTTTTAGAATTTTACGAAGTTAAAGTTTTGATTTTCGCAATGAAACATTCCATGCCTAAAAATTTCCCAACTTTTAACTAAATAAAGGATGACAGCTTAGTTCTTGACATTTAATCATTTGACAGATAGTTTACTTCCTAACCTCATATTTGCCAATCCAATATTATTGTACCCCTTGCATTAACAGATGGACTCAAGGGAAATACTTTTAACCTCCAGTTCTAAGCAGCTTAGATCGATATTCCCTTGTTTAATACAACGATATTAAAATTAAAAATGCTATTGAAAGCTTCTGGAAAACAGTTAGCTTTTTATAGCTTGCGAGCTCAGAAAGGACCGATTACGTTATATAACTTCGTTAAATAAAAATTCTAGAATTCAAAATTCCCTAATTTACTAAAAAGACAAACTTTATAACACAATCAATCGACTCGTCTGCATTTGAAGTTACTTGAGGGCAACAAAAATAAATCAAATCACAAATCGAACAATGTTTTTAAATTCCCAGGACACCAAGTAACAAATAATAACAACAACAACAACAACTACTACAAATAATACAAGCAACAGCTAGAAACTTGAGTGACAACATATTATTCTTTTTGAGTGAATTATGAATTTTTAGGGTGTTTATTAAGATACACACACGTACTCGAATGTCTTTTTGTTTCGTTCGCAGCGAATTCGCCAAGTTACTGGAGTGCGAAATCAATGTGAATATATTTACAAAGCAACAAAGAATAACTTTAATTCAGATTTTCTTATTGTTTAACGAAAACTTGATTATTTGCAATTCACTCAACTGTAAAAATCTAAAGGGAATTATAGCAGGCGGTAGATTAACTCATTTGTAACTTTTGACTGCAAAGGCTTAAGTCAGAGCTTGAAGTATCAAGCGGTTTTTTTGTTTTTGATGAAATTTAAACAGTTTTAGTTCCGTTATTTTTTGGGTGAAAACAAAAAAAAATAGTTAAAGTAAATAAAAATACTTACAGATTTCTAAGTCTCCGCCATCTAACGTTTTTTTTGTTCAACTAGTGCTTATTTCGTGAATGGTAACACTTAACTTATGTTTGATTTGCCAGATAATTAGTTTTATCATTCCGCTGAACGAATATGGTTGAACAACGCTTCGCTAAGTGGGCCTGCGATTGACTTACATAAGATGCCGATTTTGTAAAAAAAATCATCTTTTTAGATGAAGTTCACTGATCTTGGCGGGTATCTAAACAAGCAAAATTGTCGCATTTGGGGCACAGAAAACCCGCGCGCATGCATTGAAAGGCTGACGCACCAAAAACGAGTCACTGTTTGCTGCGGATTTTGGTCCAGAGGCATAATTGGGCTATTTTTCAGGAGTGGCCGTTACAGTCAATGGCGATGGTTATCGGGTCATGTTGAACGAATTCTTGTTTACAAAATTTGGTTTCAACAGGACGGCGCTACGTGCCACCCAGCCGAAGCTGTGTAGTTTTGTTTATAGCAATTAACAAAAAAAAGTTATTTGGCGGACCCTATATACATTCATATCTTTATTAATCCACCCGGGGGCACATTTATCGGTCTTTATAGAATACTTGACTATCTACACCTGTGCTGCTGGGGGTATAAGGGAGTCCAGTCCCCTGAAGGCCAGCAGGAAGTCAACTGGAAACTCCACGTTATACCCACGGGAATAAGAAAGGCCCAGAGTTTCCGCTAATTGTCTCTTTAGACTTTTAGCTAATTCTCTGACTGCTTATTGAGGTTGGCACTTCGGGAGTATCGTGGTGGTTGTAGTTTTGCGGCCCCAGCATAAATTGATTTATGGTGGCCAAGATCATTTCGCATTTAATCACACCAACGGGTGAATGATCCGGATCCAGTGACTATGCTAGTCATGTATTCTGGACGAGGAGTTAGATAGTCTCCAGCTCTTCAGCAAGGAGTAGTGGTTTGCAACCCTGCTTTGGAACCGCTGAAATTGCAACTAGGAATGGCCTGTTGCTAGAATTAGTCCTCGGCTTCCTAGGGCGTAAATGACGTTGCTTTTCATTCCCAGTGGTTTGACGGCCAGGTGCAGATGTAAATCTTATCACGAAATATCTTTATTAATTTAGTTCCAATGTGGAACAATGAACCGCACTTCCATCCAAATCGCTCCCATTGAACCAGCTTCTATTCATCTTCATCTCAGCTATTAGAAACTCCGTTACTTTTCCTGCTGCTTTGGAGAACCCCGGAATTTTCTTCATGTCATCATTCGGTCTCCTAAGGAGACGGCCGATCTTCTTCTATTTCCTTTCCAAATATTAGGACGTCGATTGCTTTTAAACGGGATTTCGTGTTTAAGATGACGTTCGTTAAAGACATCCCTATTATCTTTCGAAAAGATCGGTTCATGAACACCTGTTAGGGATGTTGGTAATTCGCCGCGGTATCCATAACTGTTAATCGATCAAAAGTATGGGACGAATGTATATGATAAGGTTTACGTTACCACCGTTCATGACCGCGAGACCTTAATCTAACCGCGAGGTCTTATCACTGGGTATAGGAAAAGGTGTCCACCAACACCCCTAGGCGCATACACAATTTAGATGCAATTTTCGAGTGAATGGTAGCAGGGCTGTACCACCACTCTTGCTGGAGCGTTATACACAATCCAACTCCTTGTACTGTTGCATGCGCAAGCTAGGACCTACATTATCATCTCTCCAGAACTTTCTTTAAAGCCCGATTAAACCGCAGCCACCACTTTGCTCCTCAACCAGTAACCAGAACAGGGCCGTAGCGCTGCGGACAACTGGTTCCCGTGGTACCAGTATATGCCTATTAAGTTCACACCAAAAAAACAGAACTTCGCTTTTTAATGGGATTTAAGGAGATCTTCATATTTTTTAACTCAGTTTGATCACGTAAGCCGCCGACATATGATATAATTCTGTCCATACCCAACGGAATTGAAATCATCTAGCTCGATATTGCTGATGACGCTTTGGCGTAGAACCTTAGTCTTTCCGTTGTTAATAATGGGTATGCAAATTTTAGGTAAGGACGTAAATTGCCTGCCAAATGTTTAAATGTCAAAAATTAAGCTATTATCCTTTGACATTTATTTAGCAAAAAGTTGGGAAAGCATAAAACGTTACCCTCTTGAGCAAAGAATTTTAATTGTGTAAATTTACTACCAAAATTTTTAAAATTTCACTACATTACCTTTACGTAATTTGATCCCTAAATTCGAGTTCTCGCGGTATTGTTGCTGACAATAAACCAAAGCAGTGCAAATATAGCTGCTGTACGGCAAAGTGTTGAGAATGAACCTAGAATATCAACTCGTCGACGTTCGCAAAGGTTGTGCATCACTATGGGCACTTTTGTGCAGAACCGACCGACCATTATTTGCGACGAACATTTGTTAATTGAATGAATTTTGCAATAGAATCTTTAGTGATGAGGATCATTTTCAATTACATCTGAAAAAAATAACCGTATGGTGCGTTTAGTGGTCAGGTAGCATCATCGGCCAGAGTGTGATTTGTTTTACATCCGCGCCTGGCTATGTAGCCTTAATCAGATGGTGGACAAACCACTATACATAATTTGGAACGTCATGCTCGTCCTAGATAGCCGAAGGCATAATTCTAAGCAACAGAACCAACTAGTTGCAACTTTAATGATTCCAGGACAAGTCTGCAAACCATCACACCTTGCTAAATAGTTGGAGACTTTCCAACTCCTGTCCAGAACACATGTCAAGCATGCTCACTGGACTGAATCATTCACTTTGCGTGTCATTATCAGTGAAATGATCCTAGCCACCATAAATTTCATAGTTCCCTTATGGGGCCGCAAAACCACAACCACCACGATGCTCCCATATAGGGGCCAACCTCAATGATCAGCCAGAGAACTATTATAAGTCTAAAGAGACAAATAATGAACTCTGGGGCTCACTGATCCCCGTGGAAATAAAGTGGAGTTTCCAGTTGTCTCCCTGTCTGACTTCAGGGGACCGGGCTCCCTTTTTCCCCCAGTTGCACAGGTCTAGATAGTCGAGTATTCTATAAAGACCGATAAATGTGCCCCCGGGGGAACATCATCGGCCAGTATTTTTTGCGAAAATAAGCATGGAAACAACGTCACCGTGATTCCTCGATGCTACCAAACCATGATAACTAATTTTTTCTTGTGGCCACAATTTACTAATGTTAATATCAGTAATCTGGGGTTTTAAAAAGATGGTGCCACAAGCCACAGTTATTGCATGAGAAGTTTCACGGTCGCGTATTTTCTTGAGTTGGCAATTGGCCGTCTAGTTCTTGTGACTTAACGGCGCTGGATAATTTTCTCTGGAACCATTTACGAAAACAATCCACAAACAATTGGCGCTCTAATGTAATTCGCAGCTGCATTGAGGAGATAAGCAAAGCTTTGTTGCAAAATGTGCTTCAAAATTTTGTGAAAAGAGTGGACACTTAACATCATATTTCATTATTAATTCGCATATTTCTATTTTAAATTAGCGTTAATAAACCTGAAGTTGTGTGTGTTTCAAGCCAATTTACTTTCTTACCTTAAATTTCTCCACCCTGTATGTTAACTAGTTTTTTTTTAATCCTTTGTATTTCCTGAAGTTATGCGAGAATTAATTAAGAGACATACGCCGTCGACACAGTTTTTGTCTTCCACATGTTCATGCATGCCCCAAGTAATGCCTCTTCTCACGTTCAATGCGCGAGACAGGATACAACTTTAGTGTGCTCCTGTTTTCACATAAATAGAAATTATTTTATTATTTTTACCTCTTCGTTCATATACAATTTTCTGATTTTCCGAACTCTGGTTAAAGCATTCAGTTTTCAAAACGAACACACTCGCGCACACAGATTATAATTGCTTTCCCTTCATATAGATTTTATATAGAATCTAATACATACACACACACATATATTTTCATTTGCAATAGATTTACAGGCCATTGTTAATTATTATATTTGTTGCATTTGTAAAATTTGTCTATATTTTGCCAACTTTTTCTTACGTACATTTTTGACAGAATATTTTAATTTACAGCTGCATAAAACTCCTGCATTTGCAGTTTGTTGAATCGTACAAAAACACAACAACAATAACATAACATTGACGACAACATCGATTTTACAGCTAGAAATTTTTTTAACTTCAAACATACATTCAAACATATACTAATTGATTGAATAAACAAACACACATAGCCCAAGCACACACGGCATTCGCACAACTGTATGAAAACTTTGTAGAAAAATAACTGAAAAAACAACAAAAACAAAAAAATCTTTGTCAGCACTAGAGTGCATACAAAATAATAGTACGAACATGTACTACGAGGGCTTTATATTGAAAGCAAACACGTGCTTTAAACCGATAACATTTAAACAATTGAGCATAAGCTATTGGCAATTTTGTACACTGATAAAAATTTGTTAGTAAACCTTATATATTCGCTTCTATATAAACACTAATTGTTATATATTGAACCTCCTGCATAACATATGGAAATACTTAGTAAATTTTAGATATAATTAAAGAATTTTACATGACTGTGCAAAATAAAAGATAGGCGTAAAAAACGCCAGATTTTAATTTATCGCCATTTTAATATTAAAATGGTCGCAACTCTAAAACAATTTGACAGCTGAGAGTTTATGGTAAGTCATAATGGAGCATTAGTTATACCCTACAAGCAATTTTTTTTTATTAAAAAATGAAGTTTGGTGATAACGCTCCAAAAATTGTGAACTCCATCTAACGTTTTTTTTTCAACTAGTGCTTATTTCGTGAATGGTAACACTTAGCTCATGTTTGATTTGACAGATAACTAATTTTATCCTTTCGTTGAACGAATATGGTTGTGTATACGCTTGAACAACGCTGGTAAATATTGCGACATTACTTTGAAAATCATGGTAATTTTGCGGAATGTGTGCGAAAATTGCGTACGGATTTTGGAAGAAGAGATGCACGATCAGCTCCGTATGTTCGTTATCTTGTGAAAAAAGTGAAAGAAACTGGCATCCTCATCGATAAACCAAAGCGTGAGAAGCCAAAAACAGTGCGTACACCCAAAAATATTGCTGCGCCATCAACATCAATTCACCGTCTTGCTCAACAATTGAACATTTCAGAGACATCATTGTGACGAATTTTGCATAAGATCATGATAAGATTTACATCTGCACCTGGCCGTGGACCTTAATAAGATGGTGGTCAAACAACTGTGAGTGAAAAGCAGCGCCACTCACGCCCTAGGAGGCCGAAGACTAATTCTCGCAACAGGTCCTTCCTACTTGCAATTGCAGCGGTTCCAGAGCAGGGCTGCAAACTACTACTCCTTGCTGAAGAGCTGGAGACTATCCAACTCCTGTCCAGAACACATGACAAGCATGCTCACTGGATCTGAATCATTCACTAGTGGGTGTTATTAAAGGTCAGATGATCCTGGCCGCCATAAAACAATACCTGTATGGGGCCGCAAAATCACAACCACCACGATACTTTCGAAGGGCCAAACTCAATAATTAGTCAGAGAAACAGCTAAATGCCTAAAGAGACAAATAGCGAAAACTCTGCGGGCTACCGATTTCCGCGGAAATAACGCGAAGCTTTCAGTTGACCCCTGTCAAGTATTCTATAAAGACCGATAAGTGTGCCCCCGGGGGGGTGGGAAAGGCTATACTTCACAGGAACATGACACCATACAAAGTTGAAGCCAAGTGACAATCCAATGCGTTTTCGCTTCGCTAAGTGGGCCTGCGATCGACTTACAGAAGATGCCGAACTTGCAAAAAAATCATCTTTTCTCATGAAGCTCATTTTAATCTTGGCGGGTATGTAAACAAGCAAAATTGTCACATTTGGGGCACAGAAAACCAGCACGCATACATTGAAAAGCCGACACACCCAAAACAAGTCACTGTTTAGTCCAGAGGCATAATAATTTCTTCGAAAATGAGCAAGGAGTAGCCGTTACAGTCAATGGCGATAGTTATCGGGCCATGTTGAACGAATTTTTGTTCACAAAAATTTAAGAGGAGAATATTGGCAACATTTGGTTTCAACAGGACGGCGCTACGTGCCACACAGCCGAAGCTACACTCGATGTTTTGCATACTATTTTTGAAGATCGTATTATCAGCCGCAGAGCTGATATCGTTTGGCCACCTCGAAGCTGCGATCTATCACCGTTGGACTATTATTTGTGGGGTGCCGTCAAAGATAAATGTTACGCCGACAAGCCAGACATGATTGACGCTTTAAAGGACAATATTCGTAAAGTCATTGGTAAAATACAGCTGCACACAATCGATAATGTGCTTAAAAATTGGACCGATCGCGTAGGCTGCTGCATGGCCAGCCGAGGCAGCCATTTGAATAAAATTATTTTCCATTATTAACCGGAAGGATTTTACTTTCAAATAAAAGAAAAAGAAATTTTAGAAAATATTCAGTAGCATTTAAAACAAAAAAAAAAGTTATTTGGTGGACCATTTATACAAAATATTCAAAGACACAGGATTAGTTGGAGATACGAAACACACTAGTCATTCAAAAATTTTAGTATTGTTACGAAAATGATTTGTATAAATTTTCGAAGAAAATAATCATCAGAAAAAAATGTAAACGAAATGACCTATTGTATGTTTGTTTATTTTCTAAGAAATCTTATGCACACAAAACGAAAACAACATTTTTTAAGAAATTCAATGAAATAAGCTAAACTACAGAAAACGAAACACATAGCCAAGCAATCACCTAAACAGAAAAACTGTAAAATAACAACAACAATAATGGATGATGTGAAAGTATAATATTCTTGTAAAGGGTTTTTCAACAAGAAGTTTGTTTTCTAAAACAAAATAAAAACTTAGATTAAGATTTCTCAAAATTTTATTGTATTACGAAGAGAAAAGCTCGAAAATTATGAATAAAAAATGATATCTGGCAAATGTCCATCATGACCACGACAACCAAAGTTTTTAATCAGTTCTTGGCCGAATGCCAATCCCATTTCGTTAATTCGTTAATCATGGATTTTAATTTTTAAGGCTGAAATCGATTCGTTTGGCCCCGTATAGACTCTGTCCTTAACATAGTCCCACATAAAATAATACAATGGTGTTAAATCACACGATCTGGCTGCCCACTTAACTGCTGATTGTCATTAAATTATGCGATCGGGAAATTTAGTTTGCAATAAATTGATCGTTTCATAGGCTGTGTGACATGTTACGTCGTCCTGTTGACATTACATGTCAGTGATATCCACTTCGTCAATAATAAACAAAAATAGAGTTGTTAGCATCTTGCGGTAGCGTGATCCATTGACCGTTACTGCATTTCCAGCCTCATCTAAAAAAAAAACGGACCAATCATGTCTCCAGGCCACATAGAGCACCATACAGTGACACGTTGAGCATGCAAAAGCTTCTCAATAATCGCTCTAAGATTTTCAGAAACCCTGGTTTTCTGGAAAAATTATAGTTTTAGAAAACCAGCTAATTTACAGCAATGTGAATCGTCGCTCGGCTTCAATTCCTGCACCAGTTGTTGAGTACATCGATCGAACACGCGATCGACTCAAATGTAAATTATTAATAGCAGTTTTAGAAGGTCGTCTATGTTGTCCGAAAATATCACGAATTTTACGAAATATAACTTTAACAGAATCACCGTAGTGTATTTTAATTATTTTAATGCGATTTTTGTCTGAAATTTTTTTTTATTTATTTTTTTTTATTTTTAAAAGAGAAGTAGCACTTCAGGCAATAATGCTTATTTAGTCAACTACCGTGCTGCATTCTTTAGGAAAGGAATAGAGAAGAGATGAAACAGGTGGTGAAAGTAGAAGGATAGTCGGAAATTAATTGCATAGCGACCAGGGACTATGCCTTCATCGCTAAGCAATCCAACCGACAGTCAATGTTTAATTTTGTAGTGAAAAAAAACCAAGGTCTTCGTTGGGAATCGAACTCACAATCCCCATACTGACAAGCAGGTACACTACCTACTAGCCTATAGGGGCACCTAATTGTATTCATTGTAGCACTTACCAATGCATCTACCATGAATACGTCAAAAAATTAAATGTCAAAGGTTGCCACAATTAAAAAGAAACTTCTTGTCAAAAAATCCGATATATGCGAGAATCGCTTAAAACAATTATATAAGCACCACTTGACACATCGTTGAAAAAAGACAACAAAGCATCCTTTGAGGCACTATGGTGAAATTACCGTAGTATTTATTTTGTGTGTATTGAAAGTAAATAAATCGTTTAATTTAATTCAAAACTCTAAAGTGCTGTGTTATTTTGCAATTAAAGAACTCAATATAGTAAAACTTTTATTGAAAGGAATAAAAGTAATAACATCTAAGCAGCACTTGGGAGTGCTAAATCTTATCCATTTGTCGTTGATTTTTCAGTGAATCGCACTACGTATTATAGGGAAAATTCGTTTTTTTTCGCAGAACAGTCCGTACAAACCCCGACAACTATTAATATTTACTTTATCGTCTGATAACAATATCGATTGAACTGCATACATTCAGTCCAGTTCAGTAAATATACCTATAAATTTCTTTCAGTGTAAAATTATTGTCTCGTGTTAATTGGCTGCTAAAGCTTTGCAAACAAACTCTCAGTGTGAGTATTATGTCGATTGTGGCTGAATTGTTTCTTCTGGGCATTTGCGTGCGCCTTGAAAAACTTAACTTTGTGTGTTCCAAACAACTGGTGGGAATGTAGGTCTGTTCATATGTCATTATGTCCGTCCGTTTATATGTCTATGTCTGTTTATTTTTCTGTCTTAATATTTTGTTCGCGTTACAGAGTATTTGGAATTCTGTTACAAATCGTTATTTCTTTTTGCTTCAGTTTTTCTTTCGATGACTATTCGTTTTGGTATGTGATTCATGTGCAGTTGTTGCTTATTTGGTTGGCTAGTGGGGGGTTCATATGGCACTGTATGTGTGTTATTATTATTCTTATTGTTTTTCTTTTCACTTTTTTTGTTTTGTTCTGCATTTTTGCCGGTACATTTTATAATACAGGGTGTTCGCTGGTTAGAGTTTACTATATTTTTTATAAATTTTGTTTAAATAAAAGGGAATGATGTGATAAGATTTAAATCTACACCGGCAGTGAGCCACAATCAGATAATGGTCGAACTACGCGGATGGAATGTAGCGCCATCCTCGCCCTAGAAGGCCTTCAGATACGTATATCCTCTGGTCACTCCTAGTTGCAATTTCGAAAGCCCGAAGTAGGCCGCAGCCTTCACTCCTTACTAAAGAGTTGGAGACTTTCCAACTCCTGGTCCAGAACGCATGAAGCTTAATATAATTAAGAACACGAAGGCATTCATACTCACTGGACCTGAACCATTCATTGTGTTCATTTTGAATGATCCGAGCCACAAACTCTCACGAGGGCCTCGAAACACACAGCCACCACGATACTCCCAAAAAGGCCTACCTCAATAATCAGCCAGAGAGCTGCTAAATGCCTAAAGAGACATATAGTGGATTATCCAGATGACTCCTACTAGCCTTGAAGGAGTCTGGGTTCCCTTTTACCCCGCAAGACACCAGTCTAGATGGAAGTAGTAAGATCCATAAAGACTATCATGTGCCCCCGGGGGCAAAATAAAAGGGAATGAATGGATTTTATATTGATGAATGTTTTATTTATGTCGGCAATTATCCATAGAATACAACACCAGATTAATTTCCGATTATGTTAGCCTCACAAATGTAAGCCCTTTTGAACACATTTTTCATTACATTCTCACACATTTCACGCGGTATTTTATTAATTTCATCACGCATATTTTATTTGAGTTGCTCAAGCGTTGCTGGTTTGTTTGTATAAACCTTGCTTTTCAGATATCCCCAAAAAAGAGATCCCGAGAAATCAATGTCCAATGTCTAACCAAATTGCACACCACACTACACTATCACTTTTATGGATCTGAATACTTCGACGATTTTCCATTCCCCAGAACCGTCTATTCTGTTTATTAATATATCCATTCAAATGAAATGTCGTCACTCATTATGAGTTTTTCATGAAAATCGAGACTTTTAAGCTGTAACATCCTCTTGGCAGGCAGACGGCGGCATAAATAGCCTTGTGGAAGAAGCTCTTGTGTCAACTTAATTCTATATGGAAACATATGCAAATCCTTGTGCAAAATTGTGCCCAAAGTTGTTCTTTGGAGACCAACCTCCTGAGCACGATGTCGAATTGAATTTGAACACTTTCTTGGACAGCAGTAATGTTTTCAGCCGATCTTGCGGTACATCATGGTCCATACTTACACTTATCACCTATAGACCCAGACTCCGCCCAATTGCAAATAGTTCCGCACTTTCTAAAGTGATGGAAAGTATGATTAACTTTCATCTTGTGAGATAGCTGGAGTCCAACGGTTTATTTAGCGATCGACAGTATGGTTTCCGTAGGGGGCATTCTACGGTTGATTTGCTTGCTTTCCTGTCGAATAAGTAGTGCAACTCCATACACCATTTCGAAAAAAGGCTTCCATCTTTCTCCTACTCTATTTCTTATTTTCTAACTGACCTTCTTTGTAAAATTTTCAGCAGATGACAGTAGCATTTGTCATTCGTATTCATTCAGTGTAGATCGAACCATTTGGAGGTGAAATCCAAAAAGGTGGAACTTAAATGATACGCTCAATCACGATCGCGCAACAATCTCCGAATGGGGTCGTGCGAATAGAGTCAATTTTAATGCTCGTAAGACGCAATGTTGCATGCTTACGCACAGGTCTGTGTTCAGAAATGCTGCTGCATCTGTTATGGGTGATATTACGGTATCGGCCGCTCTTGATGTTCTTGCCATGAAAATTCAATGTGATGTTCTATAGATTAAACACTTCAGATACTTCTTATGAGGACCCCAACAGCTAACTTAGCGAACGACAATATGGTTTACTTAAGGAGCACTCTCTAGGCGACTTGCTAGCCTACCTTTTGGAAAATAGTGCAACGCCATGCATCACTTCGGAAAAAGTAAGGTGGTTGCCCTAGATATTTCCACGGCATAATCCGCTTTTGTCCGGTAATTTCTCCAGATTTACATCGAGTTTTCGCAGAAACTGCACTATACGAGTTGTTATAAATGGGATTTTATCAAACGAGTTCCAAATTAAATCAGGGGTGCCTCAAAGCTCCGTTCTTTCTCCTAGCCTTTTTCATATTTTCAAACTTTCAACCCTAAATACTCTTTTGCAGAAGACAGCACCATTTGTCATTGGTATTCATATAGTAATAGACCGAAAGGCAGTATATGAATGATACCCTCAATTACGATCTCGCGGTGATCTCCAAATAGGTTCGTGTGAATAGAGTCTATTTTAATGCCCGTAAGACTCAATATTGTATGCTTAGGCAGCAAATCTATTTTCGAAAATGGTGCTTCACCTGAGTGACATAGGTATTACGTAATCGGACGCTCATGATGTTCTTGCCATGAAAATCCATTCTGATGTTCGATGGACTAGACACAATTTTCAGGTTTCTAAAGAAACTTTTAAATGCCTCAGTTTTCTGCAACCATGTAATAGATTCTTCACTCCATCCGTTCTTCGTACTATTTATACCACCTATATCCGTCCAAAAATGAAGTAAAACTCTCATATATGGGCTGGCGCCTCAAAGTTTATTTTGTAGTTGCTCGACCGCGTACCGGAGAGGGCCAAGAGGCTCATTGGGACAATAGGGTATGCAACTCTATTGATTCTCTAGAGCATCGACCTAACGTGGGATGTATTTCATGGTTTTATCGTTGCTACAAAGGTATGTGCTCTAATAAAATTAGGGAACTTGTTCCTGTTACTCGCACGATTTCGCGTTTAACTCGTTTTTCGTTGAGAGCACATCCATTTGTGGATGATTTTCCAGTGAATCGCACTACGCATTACAGGGAAAATTCGTTTTTCAGCAGAACAGTCCGGAAGGAATAAGATCCCTCCGGAGGTCTTTCCTGTCACTTTCAATCTGGGAAAATTCAAACTGAATGTCCACAGACACTACTCCTTTTTCCTTCTTCCCGTAACCTAATTTCCTAGTTTTGGCACAATGCATTGCATGTTTAGGGGTCATCCCCTAAGTGCTGGTGCGAAAAAAAACATTGTGGTTCATACTTGGGCCTATGATCTACAGAGCCTCTCTCTCGTATCCCGCATTGCAGGGAATACGTTAGCAAAACAGTCCATATGTAGATGTGAATGGTCGGTCGGCTTCAATTCCTGTACCAGTTGAACCTTGTAAGGCTTCAAAGTCTTTGGATAACCCCAATTGTTGAGAACGACGAGGATTTGGTGTGGCCCACGGCTGCAATGTCTTCAGTTGAACGACCCGGTCGAATACGCGTTGGTGCTCACACATTTTGTATCGAACCTGTCGTCTCAAATTTAACGACCAAGTTCTTAATAGCAGTTTTAGAAGGACGATTACGCTGTACGAATATATCACGATTATTACGAAATGTAACTGTAACAGAACCACCATTTTCATAGTCGATTTTAATTATTTCCCTGCGAAATTGAAATGTCAAAACTATCATGTTGTTGGTGTTGAAAAACAAACTTCTTGTTGCAAAACCCGATACTTAAAAAGATGTTTTAAAGTATAATCAATATTGATTCAAACAAACTTTACAGACCCGTAACAATTAAAAACGATTTCAATTCAGCTAAAAAAGAAAACTTAAGTCTCAAATGTAACTGAAACAATAAAAACTTTTCTTTAAAAACAAAAAAAAACAAAGCATCTCTAGAATTTCGTAAAAACTAAGAAAAAGTGAAGTAAAAGCTTCAACTTTAACATTAAAATAAATTTTATACAATTTTTCAATAAAAGACATTCTCTACGAATCGTCTACAAATTTTGTTCCGTTCTGGTGTTAAAACAAAAAATTTTAGTCAACTTACAAAATTGCAAAATAGTTTATGTTTTATGCACATAAAACTTTTTTCCAAAAACAAAAAAAAACAAAAGAGAAAAAGAAAATTTAATAAAACATAAAAAATGTTAAAAGATTTAGGCCTCCTTCATACCGAATACAACGATTTATTTACTGTTGCTACTTTAATACTTGTGTGTCTACTTCTTCAAACCTTCATGATACTGGTGCTTACAAAAGGTACATTTATCATCAACTATGAAATACTGTTAGTTTTTAGTCCAACTGCCACTTCAGAAATACAGCAGCAGCAGCAGAAGAAGAAGAAGAAGAAAAAGTTGAAGTGCAGCCAGAACTAAAAAGTCCAACAAACAAAATTCACCTTTTTTGTTGAAAGTTTCAACTCTCAAACATTTAACAGAACAAATAAAAGCAACAAGAACAAGAACAAAAGCAAAAACAAAAACACAAATGTTACATACAATTTTCAATTATAAGTTTCACAAACAAATCTTGAAATCATACCGAAAAATATAATAAAAAGAAACAAAAGCAAGCAACTTAACAAAATGATAAAAACAAACGACACGAAACGAACCAACTTCGACAGAAACTTTTGCACAAAATGCACTCTTAACTTTTGTGCCACCACAAAATTTTTAAGACAAGTTTGATAAGAAAGTTTTTTTGCGTCAAACTTTATTTCTCGTTTTTTTGTTTTATTTTTTTGAATTACGCTCGATTCTGTTTTTACTTCTCTCAAACAATAAAATTCCAAAAGCAGCAGCAACAGTGGGTATGTGAGCTGGTTACTTAAGCCTTTAAAAGAATTAAATCTTTTAAAGCTTAAAAAGTTTATATGATTAAAGCTTTCTTTAGATCGCACTCCTTCCAAAACGGCATAAAATGCCATCTTGTGCCGGATGTTAGGTAGAAGATGCAGTTAACAACAGACAAAAATAATGTTGAGATCCGCTTACTTCAATTCTCTAACCTGATCAATGGGGTCTAGTTAACCGCATGACCTAGTTAATTAAGCCTTGTTAATTAAGCTAGAAAACTAGCTGCAGGGCAACTGAACTGACAATGTAGCGTGAATGTAAGCTGAATTGAAGAATTTTGCCGCCAGCAACGGAAACCTCATATGCCCAAAAATTCTTCAAATGTTTAATTACAGGTTCAACAATGACAAGGGAACAATCTTTGCATGTACGAATAAGCAGCTCGAATCCATAACTTAACTGAAATTAGACGTGCACTCTAAAGGCCATTACAAAGAAATAAATAATTGGATTAATTGGGCGGACCTTACTAACGGAAGAGCGCTTAGAAAGCTTTTATGCAGCAGAGAGATTGGATTGAAAGCAAATGACAGAACAAGCAACTTGTAATACCAACTTGCAGAAAAGAGAATAGTATTTGGACCGCAGCTGTTGGGTGCTGGATATTAGGAATTTAGGATCACCGGAAAACAAATATTGAATACGAATTCCACAGAACCTCGAAAACCTTACATGCATTCGAATAATATTTGTTATTCGATTAATATTTATTCGAATAATTTTGTATTCGAATAAATTTTTTATTCGAATAAATTGCATATTTTCACTAGATTGCAGAAATATAATGTGAAAAAGAATAATATTTGACCTGCATCTGTTGGGTGCTGGACATTGGGAAATTAGAAGCACAGGAGAACAAATATTGAATGTGAATGCCCCAGAAGTTCCAGCATTGCAAACCTTTTTTTTGTTACCTTAAATATACATTTTTTAAATTATTTACTTTTCTGAAATAAGTAATCACATGCATTCGAATAATATTTGTTATTCGATTAATATTTATTCGAATAATTTCTTATTTGAATAAATTGCATATTTTTACTAGATGGCAAAAATAAATACTGTGAAAGAGAAAATATTTGAGCTGCTGGACATTAGGAATTTAGAAGCACAAATATTGAGTGTGAATGCCTCATAGGTTCCAGCATTGAATACCTTAAATACACCATATTTTAAATTATTTACTTTTCTTTTACTTATATAATAATAATATTTGTTATTCGATTAATATTTATTCGATTAATTTTTTATTCGAATAAATGGCTTATTTTCACTATATTGCAGAAAAAAATAATGTGAAAGAGACTAATATTTGAGCTGCATCTGTTGGGTACTGGACATTAGGAATTTAGAACCACAGGAAAACAAATATTGAATATGAATGCCACAGAGTTTCCAGCATTGAAAACCTGTTTTTTACCTTAAATATATTTTAAATTATTTGCTTTTCTAAAATAAGCAATCACATGCATTCAAATAATATTTGTTATTCGATTAAAATTTTATTCGAATAAAAAAATATTCGAATAAAATTTTATATTTTCACTATTTTGTTTTTTAATTAGAAATAACTTTTTTACCTTAAATATATTTTAAATATTAAATATTAAATATATTTTAATATTAAAAATATATTTTTTATTCAATTAATATTTAGCCGAATAATAGTTGTTTACTAAAATAAAACTACATATTTTTTTTTATTAGAAATTTCTAAACAATTATTTTTCATTTTTTTACTTCACAATAACAATATAACAATCGATTGGTCCTCAGAAAGATAAATATTGAATGTGAATAGTACAGTGATCCAGCATTGAAAAAAAACATTTTTAGCTTAACTTCTTTTCACCTTAGATTTATTTTCAATTATTTACTTTCCTAAAATAATCACATGTATTAGAATACAGAGTTTTTATTCGATTAAAATTTATTCGAATAAGTTTTTATTTGAATAAAGTTGCATATTTTCACTATTTTTTTTCTAATTAGGAATATCCTCATTCTTTTAAGTAAATTATATTTTCAATACAATCATGTCCAAGTCTAAACTGCAAAAAAAACACAAATCGAGTTAAAACTATAGAGAATAAAATTTTCCCGAAAAGTTTTGTTTAAGGAAAAAAAAACCAAAACTAAAAAATAATTCGAAATATACCAATCGTTTGGAACACAGAAAGACAAATGTTGAATATAAATACTGCAGAAGATTTAGCATTAAAATCTTCTTTTTACGTTAAATATATTTTAAAGTATTTGCTTTTCTAAAATAAGCAATCCACATGCATTCGATTAATATTTATTCGAATAATTTTTTATTCGAATAAAGTTGCATATTTACAATATATATTTTTTTTTAATTAGAAATATCTTCATTCTTGTAGGTAAATTAAATTTCCAATATAATTATGACCGTGTTTGAACTACAAGAAACAAACGTAAATCAATTGAAGTATGGAGATTCAACCTTTTCCGGAAGGTTTTGATTTTAACGAAGAAAAAAAAAATGTTAACAAAATTAAAAAAAAGCATTGACCATTGCAGAACACACTTACTGGAATACGCTTCACTTCAGAACATAGCGTCAGAAATTGGCTTGACCCCAGAAAGATGGGAACAAAATAGCGGCTAACAATGGTCTATATTTTAAATAATAAGAAAACATTCTTTCGAAAAAATAATTAATTATTATCTTTAAAGATAACATTAATTTACATATCTGTTATTTTTCAAACAAAAATACACTTAAAACTCTTGCTTTAACTATTGCCGCCTTCTTGGAGTGGCATGGTGTGGAGTTGGGGTAAGCGTAAACGGCACACTGCATCGCCCAAAAAAAAAAAAACAAAAACGCATAATTCTCGTTACAACTTTAACTTTACAATTGATTCATTCTGACAATAACTACAACAATCTTGTATGTAGGTGAGCAATCATTCATTGCATTCCACAGCCAAAAATAATAAAGTGGTGGTGGCGTTGGAGGCAAAGCCAATTGTATTAGAAATTAAAAGGAAACATGTGTAAAGATTGAGACGAATAGAAGTAAAAATTAAACAATTTAAAATAATAAAGAACAAAAATCAAGTGTTAAATTATTTTAGAATTAAAAGAATTTTTAGAGTTGAAATAATTTAAGAGCGTTTTCAACTGGCTGTGAAAATGTAAACAATGCCTGAGACAATTCCTTAAAAAATTATTTAAAAAAAAACGTTAAAAATTATTAAAATTAAAAATTGAACATGTTATTGAGGAAACAAATGATGGAGTATATTAACTCTAGGCAAATAATAAATCCTTTTCACTCAGGATTCAATGGTGTGATACAATACCGCAGGATTGGTACTAAATATTTCCGAAAATTTAAGGGCCGATATGGACAGTCCACTAAATTCATTAGTATTTGCACTTTATTTTACTAAAGCATTAGGAACATAAGGAATCGTCCTTATGCCACAAAACTTTGTATGAAGGAAAACTTCAAAGTAACTTTGATTTTAGTTCCTAGTCTGTTCGTTTCATAGACAAATTTCTTTATAAAAAAGTTGAATGGCAAACGATTGTCTAACAGAGAACTTTTAGAGGCGTGTCGCAAATCTCTATATTAGTTCTCCTTTTATTTATAAAGCGTATAAATAATACGAGGGCGGATCAATAAGTCCGTATCTTCGAACATCGCTCATAGTTATACACTGTCAAATTTTTAGCAAGCATCGTCATTTATTTGACATTTAACAGCTGTAAGTAAACAAGTAAATGACGGCACTTGCTCAAAAATAGCACTTCAGGCATCAAAGCCTATTTAGTCACCACCGTACTACAATTTTTAGGAAAGGAATAGAGAAGAGATAATAGCCTTCAAGCTCTTATTTTCGTAGTGACAACAACCACCCCTAAATTAGTAGACTAAGTACACTACCTACTAGCCTACCGGGGCAGCTTTCATTTCTAGAAGGCCAATGTTATCGAAAAATAACTGTAGTATAAGGCAGCACAGCGACCAGTAAACATGCTTTCATCACTGAGCAGCCTTACCGATAGTCAATTTTAATTTTTTTTTAGTGACAACTTCCAAGGTCTTTGTTGGGAATCGAACTCACAGACTAGTAAGCTAGTACACTACCTTTTAGCCTACAGGGGTAGTGTTACATTTAAAAACACATAAATGTTTTGAACAGCTGTTAAAAATGGGAAAAAGGTGAATTTCGAGTGTTCATTAAATATAATTTTTTTGCAAAAAATGACGTCATTCCAACCAAGGAGAAGCTCGATAAATACTATTAGGAATCTACACCATCGATTACAATCGTAAGAAAGTGGTTTACTGACTTTTGTTGCGGTCGCACAAGTTAAAATCACGCTAAGCGTTGTGGGCGGACCGAAAATGTCGAAAAAAAATCCACAATATGGCATTACGTGATAAGATTTACATCTGCGTCTGGCCGTAAGCCGTAATCAGATGGTGGTCAAACCACTGGGAATGAAAAGTAACGTCATTCACGTCCTAGGAAGCCGAGAACTAATTTTAGCAACAGGTCATCTCTAGTTGCAATTTCAGCGGTTCCAAAGCAGGGTTGCAAATCACTACCCCTTGCTGAAGAGCTGGAGTCTATCTAACTCCTCGTCCAGAACGCATGAAGCTTAATATAATTAAGAACACAACGGCATTCATACTCACTGGACCTGGACCATCATTATGTTCCTTTTTGAATGGTCCGACCCACAAACTCATACGAGGGCCTCGAAACACACAGCCACCACGATACACCCGAAGGGCCTACCTTAATAATCAGTCAGAGAATAGCTAAATGCCTAAAAAGACAAATAGCGGAACTCTGGGGCTTTACTGATTCCCGTGGAAATATAGTAAATTTTCCAGTTGGCTCCTTGCTAGCCTTGTAGGGGACTGGGCTTCTTATAAATGTGCCCCCGGAAGCGTGATTTGATTTACATCTGCACCGACTATATAGTCATAATCAGATGATGGTCAAACCTCTTGGTTGATTGGACACCAACCACACCCTAGAAGGCCATCGAATACGTATATCCTCCGGTCACTTCTAGTAGTAATTTCGAAAGCCCGAAGTAGGCCGCAGCCTTCACTCCTTGCTAAAGAGTTGGAGACTTTCCAACTCCTGGTCCAGAACGCATGAAGCTCTTTTTTATCAAGAACACGACAGCATTCATACTTACTGGAACTGAACCATTCATTGTGTTAATTTGAATGGTCCGACCGACAAACTCTCACGAGGGTCCGAAACCACAACCACCACGATACTCCCATATAGGGGCCAACCTCAATAACCAGTCAGAGCACATCATTGTCTGATGAGAACAAATAGTGTACTCTGGGGCAACTGATTCCCGTGGAATATGTGGATTGTCCAAGTGACTCCTACTAGCCTTTAAAGGGCCTGGGCTCCCTTTTACCCCGCAAGACACCAGTCTAAATGAAATGTTGATGCCATAGGCAGCGTGTTTTCGATTTTAAATGATCAGCCGGGTTTGAGAAAGTTGTCTGCAAGATGGTTGCCATGTTTGCTCTCAATTGAGGATAAACGTAAACGTGTGACAACTTAAAAGTGTTGTTTGGAGTCATTTAACCGCAATCCGAATGAGTTTTTGCGGCATTTTGTAACTGTGGATGAAACATGGATATAATACTGTACTCCGCAGTCTAAACAATGGGTTTCTCCAGTTCAATCTGCTCCGAAAACAGGCCAAGGTAAGTTTGTCAGCCAATAAGGCGAGGGACACAGTTTTTTGTGATAGACGTGCGATAATCCATCCACATCAATTACCTTCAAAAGGGAAAAATAATAAATGAAGAATATTATGCCAGCTTATTAGACCGATTTAATAAGGATTTAAAAAGAAAACGACCCCAATATGGCCGTGAGCAGTATCAATGGCAAAACTCTATGAATTGGGCTACAAATTAGTACCTCATTCGCCATATTCTCCGGATTTAACCCCTATTAACTACTTCCTATTTTCAAACCTAAAAAAAGTGGCTCGGTGGAAAGAGATTTAGTTCCAACGATGAAATTATTGACGAAGAAACAAAGGCCCATTTTGAGGACCTAGAAAAATCCAATTTTTTGAAAGGGATACCAAAAGTAAATTATGTTGAAAAATAAATTTTTGTTTTGCAAAAAGAAACTGTGTTTCATTTAAAAAGTCACGGACTTATTACCCCGCCCTCGTATAATAACAGATGGCCAAATTTAACGTTAGGAAGTAAATCTCCTGTCAAATGATTAAATATCAACAATTGAGCTGTCATTCTTTGATATTTATTTAGTAAAAATTTAGACAATTTTAAGCATAGAACGTTCCACATTTGAGCAAAGAATTTTAATTGTGAAATTTCATTCTATTACTTCGTCAAATTTAAGCAGCTTTTCCTCGTAATCACGCTTCTTCTGAGACCGCTGCCCGCTGACAATAGAATAAAACAACACACTCGTCGTGGTCGTAATGATGCACACATAACCGCTCTGTATCAAAGTGTTAAGAATGAGCCTGGAACATCAACATGCAACAACTGGACATCACTAGAGGCGCTTTGTGCAATATTTTGCGTAAAGGTCTTCGTCTTCATGCTTATAAATTTCAACAGGTTAAGAATTAAAGACGATCGATAATTGCTTGCGTCGAATTTGTGAATTGGCTGTTTGAAAAACTGAATAAAAACATCGCATTTTTCATCAAAATCATCCCCAGTGATGATAATCATTTTCAATTAGTCGCATATAGATATCACAAAATCTATAAATAGCCGTCGCAGAGCCACTACATCCAAAGAAAGTGACCGTGCGGTTTGTAGTCAGGTGGCATCATGGGCCCTATTTTTCTTCAAAAATGTGCAAGGAAGCGCTATCATCGTGAGTTCTCTAAGCTATCAACCAATATTTTTGTGGCCACAATTAACTCATGCTCACATTGGTGTCCTTTGGTTTCAGCAAGACGGCGCCATAGGCCACATACCCACCCAGTTGTTTCATGAGAAATTTTTCGGTTGCGTAATTTTTTGATATGGTAAATTGGCTGCCCCGTCCTTGTAGTTTTACGCGGCTGGATTATTTTTTGCGGTTATATGAAAGACCGGGTTTACGTGAACAGCTCACAAACAACAGACGCTCTGAAAGATGAAATTCGGCATTGCCTGGAAACCTCCCCCCGGGGCACATGATAGTCTTTATGGATCCTACTTACTTCCATCTAGACTGATGTCTTACGGGGTAAAAGGGAGCCCAGGCCCCTTCAAGGCTAGTAGGAGTCACCTGGACAATCCACTATATTTCCACGGGAATGAGTTGCCCGCAGAGTTCCGCTATTTGTCTCTTTAGGCATTTAGCTGTTCTCTGGCTGATTATTGAGGTTATGGCCCCTTTGGAAGTATCGTGGTGGCTGTGTGTTTCGAGACCCTTGTTCGAGTTTGTGGGTCGGATCATTCACAATGAACACAATGAATGGTCCAGGTCCAGTAAGTATGAATGCCGTTGTGTTCTTAATTATATTAAGCTTCATGCGTTCTGGACCAGGAGTTGGATAGTCTCCAACTCTTAAGCAAGGAGTGAAGGCTGCGACCTACTTCGAGCTTTTGAAATTGCTGCTAGGAGTGACCGGACTATATATACTTATCCGATGGCCTTCTAGGGCGTGTATGACGTTGCTTTTCATTCTCAGTGGTAACGGCCACCATCTGATTATGGCTCACTGCCGGTGCAGATGTAAACCTTATCACGTCATTGCCTTGCTGCCCGCCTCCCCCACGGGGGCACATTTATCAGTCTTTATGGATTACAAAACCATCTAGACTTGTGCTGTTCGGTGGTATAAGGGAGCCCATTTCCCTGAAGGCAAGCAGGCTGTCAACTGGAAGCTCGACGTTATTTCCACGGGAATCAGTAAGTCCCGCTAATTCTCTCTTTAGCCTTTTAGCTGTTTCTCTGACTGATTATTGAGGTTGGCCCTTCGGAAGTATCGTAATGATTGTGCTTTTTTTACGGCCCTCTCATGAATTTGATTAAGGGGGCCAGGATCATCAACGGATGAATGATCCGAATCCAGTGAGCATGCTTGTCATGTGTTCTGGACTAGGAGTTGTATAGTCTCCAGCTCTTCAGCAAGGAGTGGTGGTTGGCGACCCAGCTTCGAAACCTCCGAAATTGCAACTAGGAATAACCTGTTGCTAGAAATTAGTCTTCGACTTCCTAGGATGCGGCGCACACATCATATCGCTCAAGTGGTTTGACCACCGTCGAGTTATGTCATCACGCATTGCCTTGAAGCTTTGTTGCAAAAAGTGCTTCAAAATTTTGTAAAAAGAGCGAGGTGTATATTTACCCGACATCACATTCCATTTAAATTTGCAGTAATAAAACTGAAGTTGTCAAAAAACGGTGTATTTTAAGACAAATTACATCCTAACCTCAAATTTGAGCAGCCATTATTAAAAAAAACTAAAAATATGAAATGTATAACTGTGGGAAAAGCATGCATATCTATATAGCCATTTCGCTGCCGTTTATATAGTAGACTCTACCCAAATTTTGTATAAAAAACTCCAAAATTTTATATCTCGAACTAAATTGATTAAATGAGAATTTTATTCAATCAATAAAGCAAAAAGACTGCCAAATACAAAAAATCTTCAACACAAAAAAAAAACTGCGTTTATATGAACAACCCACAAACAAATGACGCTCTGAAAGATAAAGGTTGGTGTTGCATTAAGGAGATAAGCGAGGCTTTGTTTTGAAAACAGCAGTCATCTGCTGACCTGCTAGAGATAGATATTTGCCCAACATCATATTCTATTATTAATTCCAAGGCCTCTACTTTATATTGGTATCAATAAGACTGAAGTTAGGAAAAACAACATTGTAAGTTTTAAGCCAATTTGCTTCCTAACCTCAATATTGAGCAGTCACAATGAACAAGCTATTGTGAAGAAATCTAGAACTTATTTACTACGATCAATACTTACCTCTACACTCATCATTTCGAATGGCACAGATATGAACCATAAAATTATAAACAAATCACTTTCCTTCTTTCTAAATTTTCTAAAAAAAAGTGCGATTTATTAAACAAAATTATTATTTAATTCACTAAAATAATTGAACACCCCATATGATTTCAATAATAGCCGCTACGTCTTATATACTTGCGAACAAACAAATACGCAAATAAATTAAAAATGAAGGCAACAAATATTAGGCCCAAACAATCAGTGAAATAAGTATCGTCTGCTGTGCGAAAGGAGCCACGCGTTAACACTTCATGGCCATTTTTTATACAGGGATGTTGTTCATTTTTCGGACAATCTATAATTAAAAATTGGAAATTTTCAAAAAAAGAAAATAATCATTTTAATATTCAAATTCAACTCACCTATATTATCCACATTTATCCAAAAATTATACATTAAAGCCTCGTTGGAATAAAAGAAGAGGGATAAATATTTCAAAAATGGTATCGAGTCCACATTGTAATAAGCACCGCCAAATATCAAAAATAACAAATCAAAAGGAGCCGCACACTCCGAAGCCATTTTTTCCGTTTCAAAGATGGTCGATAGAAATAGGCCATAGCCTGTGGCGGCAACGGCCGAAAGACTTAAGATCAGGCCCATTGTTAGATACAACATAAAGCCACGATAGACATAGATGGAACTATAGACGACCGCAAAAAAGACAAAACTTTTAAAAAAGGCCATCGGTAAGAAAGAAAGTACTACGGCCACATAATAGGCTGATAGACTATAGGTACCCTCGCCCACCTCTCGGCGCATTATGGGCAAAGACGAAGGGAACACGTATGTGACACCATAAGAAAATGTAAAAATCATTTCACTACTCAGCATAAATATAGAGCCACCAATATCTTGTATTGAAGTCTGGGAGAGGGTACGAACACCAGAATACATAATGGCTAAAGTTAAGGATGTTATCTGAAAAATTTTTTTAAAAGTACAATTCTAAATAATAAAATTACAATTGATTTTTGTTATCGAAATGTGCAACTTGGAATGAAGAAAATGCCAGCTGCTAAGACAAATCTACTAAATGCCGGTCTTAACCTCAAAATCGCTTTTTAGATATTTTATACAATATTCCTTCATTACACATCACACATTATTAAAGTAGATAAAGTAGCTTACCATAAAAAAGCTCATTGATATCACACCCTGTTTTAAATTTCGAGTATCGTCGGTAAAAAATCTCTTAAGCAGCAAATAGACTTGAAAGGGCCACCAGATTTTTTTACTGAAAACCAAAAAAAAAAAAAATAGATCAGAAGTAAATAAAAATTAAACTTTAAAAAAAAAACCCATTGGGAAAGTTTCTCCCAAAAAAAAGTACTCTATAAGAAGCTAAGGCTAGCTACCATATAATACAATAATGAGGCCACAAAAAATTTTAACCAGAACATGGTGACTGGAAATCACCACTAGTCCTAGTGGTAAGTGCAAGCTCCGCTACAGACAGGTCTTAGGTCTGCCTAGGAATTTGGAGTTTTTAGCATCCTTCTTTCCTGAAATCCCATCCTTTTAAAGCATTTCATGGCAAATAGCTAGTTCCAGAATAAAGGTGGAATAAAGGATTTGCGGTTAGAAAGTAAATTCTCCTGAAGTATAAACTTTTTTCTGACGACTTTGGTCTTATTGATACCAATGTAAAGTAGAACAGAATGTAATGCTGGGCAAATGTCCACCTCTAGCACATCTGCAGACATCTTCTGTTTTCATAAAAATTTGAAGCACATTTTACAGCAAAGCTGAGCTTATCTCATCCAAGCAACGTCGAAATTCATCTTTAATAGCACAAATTCTTTGCGGATTATTTCGTGATAAGATTTGCATCTGCACCTGGCCGTAAGCCTTAATCAGATGGTGGTCAAACCACTTGGAATGAAAAGCAACGTCATTCACGCCTTAGGAAGCCGAGAACAAATTCTAGCAACAAGTCTTTCCTAGTTGCAATTTCAGCGGTTCCAAAGCAGGGTTGCAAACCACTATTCCTTGCTGAAGAGCTGGAGACTATGCAACTCCTGGTCCAGAACACATGACTAGCATGCTCACTGTATTCGGATTATTCACCCGTTGGTGTTATTAAAGGCGAGATGATCCTGGCCCACCTAATCAGTCTATGCTGGGTTCGCAAAACCACAACCACCACGATTCTTCCGAAGGGCCAACCTCAATAATCAGTCAAAAAACAGCTAAAAGTCTAAAGAGACAATTAGCGGAACTCTGGGGGTTTACTGATTCCCGTAAAAATAACGTGGAGCTTCTAGTTGACTCTCTGCTTATCTTTGGGGGACTGGGCTCCCTTATACCCCCAGCAGCACGGGTCTAGATGGTCAAGTATTCCATAAAGACCGATAAATGTGCCCCCGGGAGGTCTTTGCGGATTATTCACATAACTCCAGTCTTTCAAAAAGCCAGTTGTCATCGCCAAATCAAGAAATTACGCAACCGAAACATTTCGCATGCAATACTTGAATTGTGCTTTGAGGAGCCGTCTTGCTGTAACCGAAAGTCACTGATGTCAACAGGGGTTATGTGTGCATCACTACGGCAACTACGAGCATATTGTGTTAGTTTATTGTCAACAACGATGCCGCGAGACGAAAAGCGACTTTAGAAGATGCCTGATTACGAGGAACAGCTTCTCGAAATAATTGTAAATTTTGACAATTAAAAGTCTTTGCTCAAGACTGTAGCCTTCTATGCTTAAAATCTCCCCCCAACTTTTTACCAAATAATTTTCAAAGGATGGCGGCTAAATTCTTGACATTCTTTGCGAATTGACAGGCAATTTACTTCCTAACCTCAAATTAAAAACCATATTACTTGACTCCTAAAAAAACGGCTCGTACTACCTCACCTTCCAGTTTAACTTAATTTTTACAAACCGAATGTTCGCATTCTGATCTTATCTTATCTTAATAATATTAATATCTTATTCTTAATATCATATTAATACAGGGTGTCCGCCGGGAAGGTATACTACTTTGTTTGTTTGTTTGTTTAGGTCCCTGCTTGGGCCTATCACCTACAGACCCTGTTTCTTCGAAATCATTCACTACACGATAAATAGTGCGTTTTGTTGGCACTATGTTTCTCCCAAAAATTTGACGTAACTTTCACATCGTCACAGTAACCGATGAAATGTTTCAACGATTAAAGCACGTCGGCTTATCGAATACTTTTTCATAGTAAATTTGTCACGTGTCTACTTCACCACTGCCAAATATGAACTGTCAAGACTAAGGTTTATCAAAATGGCGGCAAAACAAGGCGGACACCCGGTATTAGTGACCACAACAGAATCGCTATTATTTATTCAAACGGGCTTTAAGCCTGCTAAAAGTAGTTCAAGTACTGATATTTTCGTAAAAACATATTTTTATCACCTTGATGGCGTACTATGAAAACAGGTAAATTTACGATATAGTACTGTATTGTGACTGTATCGTGTGAAATATTCAGGTTCTGAAGAGCTCTTATTATCCTCCCCCGGTTCCCTCCGGGGGCACATAAATATGGTCTTAATAGAATTCCACTATCTAGACACAGTGCAAAAAGGGAGCCCAGTCCCCTAAAGACAGGCAGGGAGTCGACTGAAAACTCCACTTTATTTCCACAGGGATCAGTGTGCCCCAGAGTTCATTATTTGTCTCTTTAGACATTTAATAGTTCTCTGGCTGATCATTGAGGTTGGCCCCCAAAATGGGAGTAACGTGGTGGTTGCGATTTCGCGGCCCCATAACAGTATAATGGTTATTATGGTGGCCAGGATCATCTCGCCATTAATAACACCCTCGGTGAATGATCCAGTCCAGTGAGCATGCTAGACATGTGTTCTGGACAAGATTTGGAAAGTCTCCAGCTCTTCAGCAAGGAGCGGTGGTTTGCAGCCCTGACCTGGAATTATTGAAATTGCTACTAGGAAGGACCTGTTGCTATAATTAGACTTCGGCCTCCTAGGGCGTGAGTGGCGCTGCTTTTCACTCACAGTGGTTTGACCACCATCTGATTAAGGTTCCATAGCCAGGTATAGATGTAAATCTTATCACGTATACTCACCCAGTCTCCCCCCGGGGCACATTTATCAGTCTTTATGGATTTCTCAACCATCTAGACTTGTGCTGCTGGGGGTATAAGGGAACCCAATCCCCCAATCCACTTTATTTTCACGGGAATCAGTAAGCCCCAGAATTCCGCTAGTTGTCTCTTTAGCCTTTAAGCTGTTTCTCTGACTGATTATTGAGATTGGCCCTGGGCGAGTATCGTGGTGGCTGTGGTTTTGCGGCCCCCGCATGAATTTGATTTAGTGGGCCAGGATCATCTCGCCTTTAAAACACCAACGGGTGTATGTTCCGGATTCAGCGAGCATGTTAGTCATGTGTTCTGGATCAGGAGTTGGATAGTCTCCAGCTCTTCAGCAAGGAGTAGTGGTTTGCAACCCTGCTTTGGAACCGCTGAAATTGCAACTAGGAATATCCTGTAGAGTTAGTCCTCGGTTTACTAGGGCGTGAATGACGTTGCTTTTCATTCCCAGCGATTTGACCACCGTCTGATTAAGGCTTACAGCCAGGTGCAAATGTAAATCTTATGCCGAAATTCTCACCCAGTTCTCAGAGTTTAAAGTCCGTTTAAACTAAGAATCATTTAAGTAACTCCTTGGTGGACTTGTCGTTTGTATTACAAAAGCATTTATAGCATACAGTCGATCTAAATTTCCTTCACCAAAGTCAAGAGTTCGATAGCTCTTTCTTTAGATTTAAATGTTATTTTCCCTTTTGCTAATGCATATAGTGATAGCGTGCCCTCTATCCCTGTACCTATTTCCAGTTTTCTTTGCAATCAGTGTTTTGCAAAGAAGAAGATTAATTAATTATAACTTATTATCTCTATGGCGGAGCCTGTATACTTTAAGGTCAGTTCTTAACAAATTAAAGTTAATTGCCTTAATTTAAAGTGGTGAATGTAAAAGTACTTACAATTTCTTCATGTGTGTTAAATAATCGCCACTGAAAGGCTTCGGCAACAGCCAACTATTGCTGTAACGACTTTCTGTTTGAAGACTAAATTTAGCTTTGACTAATTCACCATCATTACGATTCGTATGACTGTCGGATATAGTTTTCAAATAAAAATCAGCTGGATTACAATTATGCGGCATCGTATATCCCAATCTGAAATACCAAATTATTTAAGATGAAATCATAAATATTCCTTAAAGTTAAAAAAAAAACCTGGTGAAAAATACTAAAGCTTCTTCCGTTCGACCTTGGTAAATAATTTGACCAGCATCCATTAAAATGATGTGTGTAAATAATTCAAAGACATCAGAAGTTGGCTGATGTATCGTGCAGATAATGGCCTTTTTATAACGACCATTGGGACTATTATTTAAGGCTTTAAGACTAGGTAAATCTGAACTAAATTGCTCCATTTCAATGGAGCTATGTGGACTGCTGCGTGAACTACTGTTTTCACTGGGTGAAGAATATGAATCTTCGCCATATAAAGTTAAAAGCGAAGGCGCCATCACACGATGACGTGTACAAAGATGCCGTAATGTTTTAACCACCGTGTAGGCATTATAGCTGTCAAGTCCAGTAGTAGGTTCATCGAAAAATAAAAACGGTGGATCCGTTATAAGCTACGAAAGAAAAAGAAGTGTAAATTTTTATTTAAGCAATTTTCTGTATTTACCTCTTCAGCCAAACTCAGTCTTTTGCGTTCGCCGCCCGACAGCTGTTTAATGCGTGTATTTTCTACATGTCTTAAGCCCACCGCCAATAAAAGATCTTTAACCCTTTGATGTTTCTCTAATTTTGTTGTTTTGCGATGCATTTTAAAGTGAGACTAAAAGTGGAAAAACATTATTTTTGGAAAAGAAATTCGATTATGTTTCAGAGCTATGATTTCAGTGCTTCCCAAATCAATTTATTTTTAAAATACGACAATTTTGTTTTTTATACGAAAGGCGAATCTATGACATAAGAAAACAACGGCGAATTCATTCAATTTCCCCGTTATCCTATATGTCAAACTTCAATGCTACGCTATGAGAAGCAAAATTGTTGTGTTACGTTTACTAAACTCTGCTGGGCTGAACTTTTTTGCATTTGAACGAGTACGTCTCCTTTTACCAAGCAGAATCGCTAAGGCTGCTGGATGCGTTGGATCACCTGTCGGAAAGTCAGGTGGATGGAAAGAAGTTTCTCATTTCACTAGACATGCAAACTCACGAGGCATTGCAAATGAACGTCTACTTAGAGTAGACGTGGAATGTGTTCTAAACAGATGTGCCTTGGTTAATGAGGTAACGCTGATATGGATTAAAGGACACATAGGCACAGCTGCGAATAAAGCAACTAATTAGCGAAAAGCGGATCCGCTGTGGATTTCAGTAGGCCAGAACCCAGAAGTGACCTAATGCGAACGACAATCCTACATTGGGTAAACTCATTAAACCTAAAAAGGTAGAGGGAGGCAAATAAATATAGACAGGCTCAAATGGTGCTCAAAGAGCCCCTTTGCAGCAAGCCCAGTAGAGTGCCCAGATATAATAGAAGTACATAAAGCTGGATATTGAGAGGTCAAGAAAACTTCAAGTATCATCCAGCCAAGATGAAAATTTAAAAAAACGATATTTGCAGACTATGGCTGGTAGAAGCTGTGACAGTGGCACACAGTGTGCATTTGTTAGCTCAAGGTATGGGACCACGTGGGCAGAAGCTTATTAAATGTGAATGCAATCGAGGATTTAAGAAGTGATCTGCTTCGATTTTCTCAATACTTTTTTAATAATCAAAATTCTTGGAACTTTACCTACTTTGAGGTAAATAAGGGTCGAAATAGTAGTCTGCAGGCCCAAAAGTTAGAATGTCCAACAAATAAAAATATACAATAAGTGGATGGTGAAAGTATCGCAAGAAATATAAGAGGAGTATTAAGCAGAGTGAAGCTTATATATTTAGCAAAGTGAAGCCTTTATTAAGCGCAACGAAGCCTATACCGTCTTAAAATGTTAGCAGGCTGAATTGCACATAAATAAAGTACCGCAGCCTCCATCGTCGGTAATTTTTATAGCGCTTTCAGCGGCAATGTAAAATAACTAATACAGGGTGTCCTCTGGGAAGGTATACTACTTTGTTTGTTTATAATTTTTGATTAAATGAAAGGGAATGTATCTGATATTGATAAAAGTTTTATTTAATGTCGGAATACAATATCAGATAAATGTCCGGCTCTGTTAGCCTCCCAAATGCTAGCCCTTTTTAGCACATTTTTCATTACTCACATTCTCACACATTTCAATAATTTCATCACAAATATTTAGTTTGAGTTGCTCAAGCGTTTCTAGTATGTTTGCATAAACCTTGCTTTTCCCATATTCCCTTAAAAAGAAGACGACCGTGGAGGCCAAATCAACATCACCATTTCTTGAAATAACTTGTTGTGGTAGAAGGTCTCGCAGTAATTCCATTGTTATCCCGGGCTGTATGCGATGTGGCACCGACTTGTAGATACCACATGTTAATCAAGCCCAAAGCATGCTGTTGTGGCGTTAAAAAGTTATCGTTACACCATTCTGACCAAATTGCACACAACACTGAGACTTTTAATGATTGCGAAGGTTACTGTTGGATAATTTGAGGGTTTCCCATTCCCTCAGAACTGACCAGTCCGTTTATTCACATATCCATTCAAATGAAAATGTGACTCGTCACTCATTATGATTTTTTTAATGAAAATCGGGGTTGTCATGGGCGAGCTGTAACATCCTATTGGCATATGTATATGGCGGCGTAAATGGTCTTGTAAAAGAAGCTTTTGTGTCAACTGAATTTTATATGGAAACAAATGCAAATCCTTGTGCACAATTTTAATCAAGCTCCTGAGCACAGCGTCGAATTGAGGTTGATGGATTGTTTTGAACACTTTCTGCAGCAGCAATGTTTTCAGTACTGCTGTACGTTGCGGTCCATGATTGATCATATCACCTACAAAACCGCTTTCTTCGAAATCATTTATTACACGATAAATAATGCGTTTTGTTGGCACATTTTTTCTCCCAAAAATTTTACATAACTTTCTCATCGTCCCAGTAATCGATGATCGATTTTGATAAAATGTTTTAACGATTAAAACATGTTGGTTTATCGAATATTTTTCTATTACAAATTTGCAACATGTCTACTTCACGCATGCCAAATTTGAACTGTCAAGACTAATGTTTATCAAAATGGCGGCAAAACAAAGTAGTTTACCTTCCCGGCGGACACCCTGTATAATAAATCAACCGGCTTATCAACAACATATGACGTCATACCACTGTCCGTTACATTCCCCCCCCCCCGGGGGCACATAAATATGGTCTTTATAGAATTCCACTATCTAGACACAGTGCAACTAAGGAAAAAGGGAGCCCAGTCCCCTGAAGGCAGCAGGGGTTCAACTGGAAATTCCACTTTATTTCCACGGGGATCAGTGTGCCCCAGAGTTCATTATTTGTCTCTTTAGACATTTAATAGTTCTCTGGCTGATCATTGAGCTTGGCCCCTATATGCGAGTAACGTGGTGGTTGTGGCTTTGCGACCCCATAACAGACAGGTCAGTTTTTAATGGTGGCCGGGTTCATTTCACCTTTAATAACACCTACCTGGTGAAATGTTCCCAGATCCAGTGAGCATGTGTGACATGTGTTCTGGACAGGAGTTGGAAAGTCTCCAACTCTTAAGCAAGGAGTGATGATTTGCAGCCCTGCTCTGGAATCATCGAAGTTGCAACTAGAAAGTTCTGTTGCATAGAATTATAGCTTCGTCTTCCTAGGACGAGCATGACGTTCCAAATTATGCAGTGGTTTGGTCCACCATCTGATTAAGGCTTCATGGCCAGGTGCGGATGTAAATCAAATCACATCCCCCCGGGCGCACATTTATGTGTTTTGACGGACATCCACCGTCATTACATGTGTCAACGGAGATAAAAGAGAGCCCAGTCCCCTTCAAGGCTAGCAGGAGCCAACTGGACAATTCCACTTTATTTCCACGGTAATCAGTAAAGCCCCAGAGTACAGCTATTTGTCTTTTTAGCCTTTTAGCTGTTTTCTGACTGATTATTGAGGTTAGCATTTCGGGAGTAACATGGTGGTTGTATTTTTTATAGGCCCTCGTTTGAGTTGTGTGGATCGAATTATTGAGGTTGGTCCTTCAAGAGTATCGACTATATTTCCACGGGAATCAGTAAGCCCCAGAGCTCTGCTAATTGTCTCTTTAAACTTTTAGTTGTTCTCTGAATGATTATTGTGGTAGGTCCTTCGGTGGCTGTGTGTTTCGAGGCCCTTGTTTGAATTTGTGGGTCGGATCATTCACAATGAACAAAATGAATGGTGCAGGTTCAGTGAGCATGATTGAGGTTGTGTTCTTAAATTGTATTAAGCTTCATGCGTTCTGGACCAGGAGTTGCATAGTCTCCAACTCTTTAGCAAAGGGTGAAGGCTGCCGCCTGTTCGGGCTTTTGAAGTTGCAACTAGGAGTGACCGGATCCACCATCTGGTTATGGCTTACACAGCTAGGTACAGATGTAAATCTTATCAGGTATGTCCATTACATTAATATGTCTTAGTGAAATCTCACCATTAAGATATGTGTCATTTGGGTGTAAAAGGGAGTCCAGTCCGCTAAAGACTAGCAGGAGCCAACTGGGAAACTTCCACTTTATTTCCAAGGTGATAAGTAAGCTACAGAGTTCAACTATTTAGCAGTTGTGTGACTGATTACTGAGGTTGGTGGTGGTTATGGTTTCGCAGGCCCTAATGAAATAATTAAGGCGCCAGGATCATTCACTTTTGACCAAGAACACAGGATAAATGATCCAGTTCCAGTGAGCGTGCTATGTCATGTGTTTTGGACCAGGAGTTGAAAGTGTCCAACTCTTCAGCAAGCAGTGGGGATTACGTGATAAGATTTACATCTGCGCCTGGCTGTGGAGCCTTAATCAGATGGTGGACAAACCACTGTGACTGAAAAGTAGGGCCACTCACGCCCTAGGAAGCCGAAGTCTAATGATTCCAGAGGAGGGCTGCAAACCAACACTCCTTGCTGAAGAGCTGGAGACTATGCAACTCCTGTCCAGAACACATGTCTAGCATGCTCACTAGACTGGGTCATTCACCTAGCGTGTCATTAACGGCAAAATGATCCTGGCCACCATATTAAACAACAAACCTGTTATGGGGCCGCGAAACAACAACCACCACGATACTCCCGTATAGGGGCCAACCTCAATAATCAGCCAGAGAACAGTTAAATGTCTAAAGAGACAAATAACGGAACTCTGCGAGCTTACTGATTCTCGTGGAAATAACATGGAGACTCTAGTTGTACCCCTGCTGACTTTAGGGGACTGGACTCCCTTTTTCCGCCAGTTGCACAGGTCTAGATAGTCGAAATTTTATAAAGACCATATAATGTACCCCCGGGGGGAAAGTAGTGGGGATGGCGGCCTTGCTCCGAGCTCCCGAAATTGCAACTTGGAGTGACCAGAGGATAGAGATATCCAACGGCTTCCCAGGGCGTGGGTGACGCTGCATATTACCTAAGTGGTTATGACTTACATTAACGGCGGTGAAAGTATTTAATAAACTTGAAGCTTTTCCCCGGCCTTCTTATTTCATCACTTTTCTTATTTCTCCTCCTATCTCTTTCCTAAAGAATGTAGCAAGGTCACAAGAACGCTAACTAAATATGAATTGTTGCCTGAAGTGCTACTTCCCATTTTAATAAAAGAAAAAAATATTAAATAAATAAGATTTTTTTGTATTTATTCGAATTATGTATTTTTAAATTCTCACATGGCACTTACCATAAAATATAAATGTTCATAGGCGGTAAATGTTTTAACATTTATTTCAAACTGTGGCAAAAAACTCGAAATGCGTATCATTTCTGCTCGCTGTGTCGCGACGCCATTAACAAGAATCTCCCCGCTCAAATTACCACGTAAGCGTTGTGATATTGCTGCCAACAATGTGGTTTTGCCGGCGCCACTGCATCCTAATATTGCCACTAAATCTCCCGTTTTCATATACCCACTGACTATAAATAAAATAAGAACAAGAAAAAACAATAACAACAACAATAAGTAATGGGATCAAGATCAGCCATGGAGAGATGCAAGAAAAGATAAATAAATTATGTTGTGTTTAACCGCAAAGGTCAACAGCTATTGTTGTTATATTTGTAATGCTAATAATATTAATATTATTATTATTAATAGCATTCTTAATAACAAGTTCTTGAATAAATATTATTGATAACATTATAATACTTGTCGGTTAAATATCATTAACACGGAAATTAGTTGTTTAAATATTTTAAATATTTACATGTGTCATTTGTAAATTATACTTAATGTAAACAAATTGTAAATTATTTTATTATTATAATCAGATCATATTCTTATTATATATAACGGACACAAAATAATTAATTATTGATACAATTATTTATGTTCAATTATGGCCTCTTAATCGGAGTAATTAAATCAAGATCAACCAGCGGTAGAATTTTAGTAAATCGCGATTTATAAAGGGTGGGAAAATGTGAGGTTAGAAAGTAAAGTGGCTTAAAACACATGCTTTTTCTAACAAAATCAGTTAATATTAATACCAATGTAAACAAGAAATATGGAAATTAAGAATGGAATATAATGTCGAACATATATCCACCTCTGGCACGTCGGCAAAAGTTCACTCTTTTCATAAAATTTTGAAGCAAATGTTGTAATACAGCTACGATTATCTTGTCAATGCAGCGCCATATTTTCAATAATAAAATAATAAATTGTTTGTGGTGATTCATGTCTGGTCCTGGTCCTTCAAATCGCTCAGAAAAATTAACCCAGCGGCGTTAAATTACAAGTACGAGCCGGCCAATTATCGGCGTTAAATCATGAAACTACGCGCCCGGGAAATTTCTCATGCAATAACTGATTTATTTAGTTGGGTGTATGGCTTGTGGTGCCTTCTTGAAAAACTATAGCCAATTGTGGTCACCAAAATTGGTTATCATGGATTCGTGGCAGAAAATTCCTGGTGACCGCGTTTCCTTGCTCATTTTCAAAAAATCACAGACCAATGATGCCACCTGATTACAAAACTCACCATACGTTCACTTTCTTTGGATGTAATAATTGTTTGAAGGCTATTTGTAGATTTTGTGAGACCCATATGCGACAATTTTGTTTGTATATATAATCGCCTAATTGGAAATGAGCCTCATCACTAAAGGCGATTCTTCAAAAATGCGTTGCTTACGTTCAAATTTTCACAAACGTTCGACGCAAGCAAAGATCAGTTGCCTATAATTCTTGAACGAGTTGAACATTATAAGCGTGAAGGTGAAGATCTTTATGCGAATTTTGCGTAAAGTGTCTCTATTGATGCCCTATTCCTGCAAACATCGACGAATTGATGTCCTAGACTGATTCTCACCACTTTGCTATAGAACTATGGACCCTAAGAGCATATTGGTTTGCTCTATTGTTAGCAACAATACCGCGAGCTTCGAATTTAGCAATTAAATTACTCACAGTGATCTTAAAAAAAGCCTGATTACGAGGAAAAGCTGCTCGAATTTACAAGGTGATACAGTGAAACATTCACCATTTTGACACTAAAATTTCACAATTAAAATTCTTTACTCAACAATGTAAAACGTTCCACGGTTAAAATTTCCCAACTTTTTACTAAATAAATATCGAAAGATGTCAGCATAATTGTTACGATTTAATGATTTGACAGATAATTTACTTTCTACCCTCAAATTTGTCCACCCATTAAAACAATGAAAGTTAATATGGATTTCGTAATTTGCGATAATAAGCTTTAAAAGCTTATTTTTTACTAAAGTTGTTTAATGTTTTTTTTTTTAATTTTAATATAAAGATAGTTAAAGACCGAGTTAATCGCTCGACTCATAAAATGTAAAGGGTGCTTTTTATAGAGGAATACAACTATGAAATGGAATAAATAAAAAATATTTTTTTTTAAATTCACATGAAATTTACTTTATTCGAAAGATAATTCTCTGGAATTATAATTTAAATATAACTTTGGATATATGACCACCAAGGCTGACTCGCACGTAGTCTAATTTGTAGATCTAATTTTCGATTACTTTTTCCGACATTTGTATTCGTATATCGGCAATAACGCAGCGAACGTTATCCTCCAAGTAATCAATCGTTTCTGACTTATCGGCGTAGACTAGTGACTTCAGATATCTGCACAGAAAATAGTCTAGCGGTGATAAATAGCACAATCTTGGACGCTAATATACAGGCGCGAAACATCAAACTTTGTGGGTATCATTGTGCTACAAACAGGGTGGCATGTTGTATTATCTTATTAAAACTACAGCTCCTGCACACCATGGCTATTCAATTGATGAACGACAAAGTTAGTAATCATGGCTGTGTAGTGGTCATATATGACTGTTAGTTTCTGACCAACGTTTTTTAAGAAGTACGCTTCAAAAACTCCACCAAACAGTCAGTATTTTTTATTGTAGCGATGTCTCAACATACACTTCAGGATTATCATCACTCCAAATATGGTCGCATCCTTTAAAAAAAAGCTGCTTATGAAAATTAGGATCAACGACAATCCAATTTGCACAATTCGAAAGTGTTGTAGAGGTGCCCTTAACCCCATGTTATAAAAGCTAAAGTTGCTTATTATATTTAAAAATTGTATAGATTTTTTTAGTTCACTTCTCAGTTGGTCAAAATAATTTTTAAATATAATAAGCAGCTTAAGCATTTCTAAAATGTGATTAAGGGTTCCCCGACGATTTAAGTTGATTAAACAATGAAATAACCAGGTCCTAGGAACCAACTTTACTACCAATAATCATCGAAATTATTTTCCAAACGTAAATACTACATCTTTGCATAAGTGAAGATAAGCCTGGGTTCTTTCTTATATAATTGTTTGACTAAATAGATGATGTTTACAATAATAATGGATGTAGCGATGTAAAAAATACTGCATTACATTCTATTGGTGTTTTATTTTACCAAGGCACAAATTTTTTATAAGAAATTAAGAAATTAAAATAAATATGAATATGAACTTAAGCCGTATTAACTAATATGTTTTTTTTAATTGCAACACCTACAAATTTTGACTTATTATAAATAAATTGCTTAAACATAAAATTATTAGAAACGTTGTGAACAATATACCTGAGGAATATGAAGGGTTTTTCTATAAGAAGTTTGTTTTTTAAAACCTAAATAAAACCACAAATTTAGATTAAGATAATTCAAATTTTTACTGTATTGCGAGGAGAAAAGTTCGGCAATTATGAATGAAAAATGGTGCCCCCGTAGGCAAGTAGGTAGTGTGCTAGCTTACATGACTGGGGGTTGTGGGTTCGATTCCCAACAAAGATCTTGGTTTTTCACTGACTGCTCAGTGATGAAGGCATGGTCACTGGTCACTGAGCTGTCTTATACGACAGTTAATTTCCTTAAGTACCCTTCTACTTTCACCACCTGTCGCATCTTTTCTCTATCCCTTTCCTAAAGAATGTAGCATGGCACTGGACTAAATAAGCATTGTGGACTGAAGTGCTACTTCTCTTAAAAAAAAAATTATATCTGATATCTGGCGAATATCCACTATGACCACGCTGACAGATGTCGATTTTTTCATCAAAATTTTTAATCACTTTTTCGCCAAATGGCAGTCCTGTTACGTTAACCACATTACGGATTTTTAATTTTAAGGCTGAAATCGTTTAAAAATTGGCTCGATATTCAATCTGTCCTTAACATGGCCCCTGATTGCCGTGAAATTATGCGATCGGGAAATATTGTTTCTAATAAATAGACCGTTTCATTGGCTGTATGATGACATGTGGCACGTTTCGGTGAAACCACATGTCACCACGTCATCAAAAATAGGCCAAAATTAAGTTGATAGCTAATCGCGTTAGCATTATCTACCGGCACCTCCAGCCTCATCTTCGAAAAAGAAAAACAGCCCAGTCACATCTTCAGACCACATAGCGCACCATATAGTGGCACGTTTAGCATGCAAAGGGTTCCCAATAATCGCTCTAGAATTTTTAGAAGAAGCAATTTAGCTTTTTGACATACCCTGACAAGTTCCCCCCGGGGGCACATGTTAGTCTTTATGGATGCTACTACTATCTAGACTGGTGTCTTGCGGGGTAAAAGGGAGCCCAGGCCCCTTCAAGGCTAGTAGGAGTCACCTGGACAACCCAGTATATTTCCACAAAAATCAGTGGCCCGCAGAGTTCCGCTATTTGTCTCTTTAGGCATTTAGCTGTTCTCTGGCTGATTATTGAGGTTATGGCCCTTTTGGGAGTATCGTGGTGGCTGTGTGTTTTGAGGCCCTCGTGAGAGTTTGTGGGTCATTCACAAAGAACACAATGAATAGTTCAGATCCAGTGAGTATGAATGCCGTCGTGTTCTTAATTATATTAAGCTTCATGCGTTCTGGACCAGGAGTTGGATAGTTTCCAACTATTTAGCAAGGAGTGAAGGCTGCGGCCTACTTCGGGCTTTCAAAATTGCAACTAGGAGTGACCGGAGGATAAACGAGGATGGCGCTACAATACCATCTAAAGTGTAAATCTTATCACATCATACCCTGACAAGTCTCCCTCGGGGGCACATTGATATGTTTTGGCGGAATCTCATCGTCATTACATGTGTCAACGGGGGTGAAAGGCAGCCTAATCCCCTTCAAGGATAGCAGGAGCCAACTGGACAATTTCACTGTATTTCCACGGGAATCATTAAAGCCCCAGAGTTTCAGCTATTTGTTTTTACCCTTTTAGCTGTTCTCTGATTGATTATTGAGGTTGACCCTTCGAGAGCATCGTGGTGGTGGCGGTTTCGAGGCCCTCGTTTGAATTGTGTGGGTCGGATCATTTACAATGAACACAATAAATGGTTCAGGTCCAGTGAGCATGATTGCGGTTGCGTTTTTAAATTTTATTAAGCTTCATGCAGCCTGCTCCGAGCTCTTGAAGTTACAACGTGTGATCAGATTTACATCCGCGCCTGGCCATGAAGCCTTAATCAGATTGTGGATCTTACCACTGCATAATTTGGAACGTCATGCTCGTCCTAGGAAGCCGAAGCTTCAATTCTATGCAACAGAACTTTCTAGGTGCAACTTCGATGATTCCAGAGCAGGGCTGCAAATCTAAAAAGACAAATAATGAACTCTGCGGCTTACTGATTCCCGTGGAAATAAAGTGGAGTTTCCAGTTGTACCCCTGCTGACTTCAGGGGACTTGGCTTCCTTTTTCCCCAGTCGCACTGTGTCTAGATAGTCGAAGTTCTAAAAAGACCATATTTATGTGCCTCCGGGGGGGAAGTTGAAGTTACAACTAGAAGTGACCGCAGGATATACATATCTGAAGGCCTTCTAGAGCGAGGATGACGCTATATTTCATCCATAGTGGTATGATCCACCGTCATGTTAAGGCTTACACAGCTAGGTACTGATGTAAATCTTATCACACATACCCTGACAAGTGAAAATGGGCCTCGTCTGAAAAATTAATGATTTTTTCAAAAAAACTAGCCGGTTGTTCCTAAATGAATTGAGCGAATCTACAATGATATGAATAGTCGGTCGGCTTTAATTCTCCGATTGTTGAGAACGAAGAGGAATTGACAAATTTGGATATGCTTTAACACTGAGGCTTACGGCCGCGATACTTTCAGTTGAACGACTCGGTCGAACACCCGTTGGTGTTCGCACATTTTATATCGAGCCTGTCGATACAAATATAACGACGAAATTCTAAATTATATTGTCCGAAAATATCACGAATTTTATGAAATGTAACTTTAACAGTTTTAGTATAATTTTCAAATGTTTAAAATTCTCATTAAGTTCGAAAATTTTTCCATTTCATATTGTCGATTTAAATTTCAACAATAATTAAATTTTACTAATAACATCACAATCAATCATAATACAACTTTAATAGATTATTATCAATTGCTTTTAATTTAAAAAAACACTCTATAAGAGTGCAACAGGTGCTGGGTTACAGTTTGAAGCCAGTTTGATGCCACTAAAGAAATCATATTAGTGCATCCAACATAAAAGACTTGATGTACTTATTGCCTAACAAATTAATAAACAATTTGATAAATAGCAGCCAGACTAATTTAGTTTAAAATAAAAATTATTTGTAATTAAATTAAATCGTTCCATACGTACCATCGCTTAAAAGTTGTATTTCTTGTTGCTTTTGGCACGACTGCCAAAAGCTGTAGTTTGTCTGCTCTTTGGCCGGTACATAATAATTAAGATGTTTCCATTCCAAACATAGGCTCGGTGCGAATGTATCTTCCATATTTTAATTATTATTTTTTGTTTCTATTTCTCTTTGTTAATGATTTTAAATATACAACAACAAAATAAATTGGAAACTGTTGTTGATACTCTTCATGACAACTTCACTTTTAAACTGACAAATGAAATCCGATTTTTCTGTTTTCATGAATTAATTTATTTATCTTATCAGTTTTAACATTCAACATCAACAGTGTTGTTGATGAATGTGATCTTATCAATCTTTTGGTTACACTGTTCCACCCACACAACTAAAGTATTTAATTATTTGATACAGCTTTTTATGTTTGTGTTGTTGATTTTGTAATTCATGCCTGCATGTATGTAAATATTTTATTTGTTTTAATTTTTTTAAAGATTTTTTTTCTGTCTTTAATCCAAATGCAATTTTTATGAATCTAGTTCAAGCCGAACCGAGGGTATTTGTTTAGCAACAAATACCCGATTGTTGACACTTAAATTTTTAAAATGTATTTTGAGCTAAGAAGAGAGAGAGAGAGTACCTTTTCGTTAAAAAGTTATTAACTAACTAAACAAGTTAAAAATTTGTATTAACCACATGGGTTCTAACAAAATTAATAGTTAGCTATTGTCTAACTAACACACAACTGAGCTGTCCAACCTTGAAGGTTTTGTGGCAAATGATATTTTAATTACAATTGTTTTATTTTATTAAGTTAATAGATTAATGCTGTTACGTTTATTTCTTTTACGAAACGTTTTGTTATTCTGAGTTAAATTATTGGAAAATAATAACACGGTACTTTAGAATTTTAAATTAAGTTAAACGATTTATTTACCTTCAATACACACAAAATAAACACGATGGCAACTTTGTTGTCTTTACTCAACGATGACTTGCATTTATTCATTTGCCCATCAAGTGATGCTTATGTAGCTGTTTTAAGTGGGTTCATCAACAAAAAGTTTGTTTTTCAGTTGTCGCAACACCAACAACATGATAATTTTGACAATTAGTTTTTTAGCGTATTCATAGTAGGATGCATTGCAATTTCGCATGCAAATCGCATTAAAATAATTCAAATTCAAAAATGGTGATTCTATTAAAGTTAAATTCCCCATAATTTGTGATATTTTCGGACAACATAATCGTGCTTATGAGACCACTATTACGAATTTGGCCGTTAAATTTGAGTCGATGGGCTCAACACAAAATGTGCGAACAGCAAGGCATATTCGACAGAATCGTTCAACTTAAAAAATCACAGCCGTGAGCCTCAGTGTTGAAGCAGATCCAAATTTGTCAATTCCTTGACGTTCTCAACAATTGGGATTATCCAAACATCACATGGTGAATTTTATATAAGGATTTGACTTTGAAGCCTTACAAGGTTTAGGAATTTAAGGCGGCCCACTCTGCGCCCGGCAGTGAACCTTAATCAGATGGTGGTCATACCACTGTGAGTGAAAAGCAGCGCTACTCACGCCCTAGGAGGCCAAAGTCTAATTCTAGCAACAGGTCCTTCCTAGTAGCAATTTCAATGATTCCAGAGCAGGGCTTCAAACCACCACTCCTTACTGCAGAGTGTGATTTGTTTTACATCCGCGTCTGGCTATGTAGCCTTAATCTGATGGTGGACAAACCACTATACATAATTTGGAACGTCATGCTCGTCCTAGATAGCCGAAGACATAATTCTAAGCAACAGAACCACCTGGTTGCAACTTTAATGATTCCAGGACAGGTCTGCAAACCATCACACCTTGCTTAAGAGTTGGAGACTATCCAACTCCTGTCTAGAACACATGTCTAGCATGCTCACTGTATCTGGATCATTCACCTGTAGGTGTTATTAAGGGCCAACCCCAATAATCAGTCAGAGGAACAGCTAAATGTCTAAAGAGACAAATAGCGGAAACTCTGCGGGCTATTCTGCTGCGTGATTGCGCAGCTTTTTTCAAAGATGAGGCTGGAAATATGGTAACAGTCAATGGCTCACGTTATCGCGAGATGCTAAGAACTCAATTTTGGTCTATTATTGACGGCATGGGTACCACTAACATGCGGTTTCAACAGGACGGTGCCATATGTCATACAGCCAATAAAACGATCAATTTATAATAATTTTACGACAATCAGCAGTTAGGTGACCAGTCAGTTCATGTGATTTAACACCATTGAATTATTTTTTGTGGGGCTATGTTAAGGACAGAGTCTATACGGTTCCAATCGAATCGATTTCAGATTTAAAACTGAAAATTCTTAATGTGATTAACGAAATGAGATTACCATTTGCCCAAAGAGGGATTAAAAACTTTGATGAAAGAATCGACATCTGTCAGCGTGGTCGTAGTGAATATTCGCCAGATATCATTTTTCATTCATAATTGCCGAACTTTTCCTTCGTAATGATAATCTAGAATTTTTATATTATTTCTTTTAACACCACTGAACTATTTTTTGTGGGGCTATGTTAAGGGCAGGGTCTATACGGAGCCACTCGATTCGATTTCAGCCTTAAAACTCAAATTCTGTGATGTGATTAACGAAATTGGACCACCATTTTACCAAAAACTGAATAAGAACTTTGATGAAAGAATCGACATCTGTCAGCGGGGTCGTGGGGTGGCCATTTGTCAGATAACATTTCTCATTCATTTTTGCCTAACTTTTTCTCTTCGTAATACAATAACAATTTGAATCAATTTACCCAGCTGAATAAGTCAATAAGTTTCATTTTCTGATTTTTATTTTCACATTTTTATTTGATTTATCATTCGCTTAATTTCCTCAAACAGCACAGAATATTTCACTATAGTCATTTCACAATTCGATTAAGTTGCATTAGCAATAGTTTTTTCCAGCGATGTGGCACTCAGGTCAACTTGTATCAGGAATATAACATATGCCGACAGAGCGCTGATAATCTGAAAAAATTATGGAAAAGAAAATGATAAATGTAAAGATAAATGTATGATGTCGTTTACATGATGTCGGAATACAATATCAGATAAGTGTCTGCCTGTGTTAGCCTCCCAAATGCGAGCCCTTTTGAGCACATTTTTCATTACTCACATTCTCACACATTTCATTACTTTCATCACAAATATTTTGTTTGAATTGCTCAAGCATTTTTGGTTTGTTTGCATAAACTTTGCTTTTCAGTTATCCCTCACAAAAAGAAGTCGGGAGCAGTCAAATCATGTGACCATGGAGGCCATTCAACATCACTATTTCTTGATATAACTTATTGTGGAAAGAGGTCTCCCAGTAATTTCATTGTAATCCTGGCATCATCTTCTTGATACCACATGTTAATCAAGTCTTGTGGCTTTAAAATGTTTTCAATCATATCACAATATCGCTACCCATTCACAATAACCGTTACACCGTTTTCATTTTCAAAGAATTAAGGTTCAATAATTCCTCCTGATCAAATTGCCCACCAAACTGTCATTTTTAATGGATGCAAACCTGACTGTTGAATAATTTCATGGTTTCCCATTCCCCAGAACCGACTCTTCTGTTTATTCACATATCCATTCAATTGAAAATGTGGCTCATCACTCATTATGATTTTTTCATGAAAATCGAGGTTGTCATAGGCGAACTGTAACATCCTATTGGCATATGTACGACGGCGTAAATGGTTTAGTGGAAGAAGCTCTTGTGTCGTCTGAATCCTAAATGGAAAGAAATACAAATCCTTGTGCAAAATTGTGGCCAAAGTTATTCTTTGAAGACCAAGCTCCTGAGCAAGGCGTCATATTGAGGTTAATGGATTGTTTTGAACACTTTCTAGAGCAGCAGTAATGTTATCAGCCGATCTTGCAGTACGTTGTGGTCCACAATTTCTTTTTGTTTTTTTTTTAAGAGAAGTAGCACTTCAGGCAAAAATGCCTATTTAGTCCAGTACCGTGCTACATTCTTTAGGAAAGGCATAGAGATGAGATGAAACAGGTGGTGAAAGTAGAAGGATAGTCGGAAATTAACTGCCGTATATAAGACAGCACAGCGACCGGTGACTATGCCTTCATTGCTAAGCAGCCCCACCAACAGTCAATTTTTATTTTTGTAGTGAAAAAAACCAAGGTCTTCGTTGGGAATCGAACCCACAGCCCCCATACTTACAAGCTAGTACACTACCTACCAGCCTACAGGGGCACTTGGCCCTATCACCTACAGACCCTCTTTCTTCGAAATCATTCACTACACCATAAATAATGCTTTTTATCGGCACGTTGTTTCTACCAATAATTTTACGTAACTTTCTAATCGTCACAGCAATCGATGATTGATTTTGATAAAATGTTGGAACGATTAAAACATGTTGGTTTATCGAATATTTTTCCATAATAAATTTGCCACGAGTCTACTTCACGGCTGCCAAATATGAACTGTCAAGACTAATGTTTACCAAAATGGCGGACACCCGGTATTATCGACTTTATTCTGCTTATTGTGCTTTCCTGCAAGCCAGCCTTTGTAAGTTCGTCAGCAGCTTTACTGTCCTCAACATTGCAATGACCCTAAATGTAATGCAGTTTGATTCTATATTTGCTCACCGGCATAGTCACAGCGTTTGGACGCTTTAATATTTTAAAACTTCAAGCATCATCCGCCTGTCAATGTGTAAAATTATTTTCGAAAACAATTTCATACCCTTTAAACGACTGGCATCTCAGTGTGAAAACTATGCCAGTCATTAGAAGGAATACATCTTACAATCACTTCATTTTACATTTTAAAGCAAAAGTTACCCGCCCATTTTCCATTAGATGGATTTTTATCTAGATAAATAGATTTTTATTCCATTTCTTTCAATATTTCTTCACTCAAATCGAAATAACGTAAATTTGCGCTTGAAAAATGCTCCGATACATTTTTGATTGAAACTTGTTTATTAAAAATTTCAGTTCAGGTGTCACCATTTGTGCGCCCAACAAGTTTCAGTCTCTTTAACCCCTTAAGATATTTTGTAAGTCAGGATGGCTTTTTTAAGAGTTTGATTAGTCGCATATGCGTAATCAAATCACCATCTTTTCGTTGGCCATAACTGGGTTTTGGAGGAGTACAAATAGCACCATATCTCGCAGCAGGATATTCTCAACAATTGAGGTTGGCGAATTTTGATTTGACTTTGAAGCCTTACAAGATTGAACTGGTTCAGGAATTGAAGCCGACCAACCATTGACATCGCTGTACATTTGCTTAATTCAATCAGGAACAAGCGGCTGGATTTTTTGAAAAAAATTTTTTTTTCGGACGAAGCCCATTTTCACTTGTCAGAATATGCCGACAAGCAAAATTACCGCCTTTGGGCTTCTGAAATTCCTAGAACTATTACTGAGAAGCCTTTGCATGCTCAACGTGTGACTGTAAGATGCGCTTTGTAGTCTAGAGGCGTGATTGGGCCGATGGAAATGCGGTAACGGTCAATAGATCTCGCTATCGCGAGATGCTAACAACTCAACTTTGCCATTTTATTGACGACGTTGATATAACCGACATGTCGTTTCAACAGGACGATACCACATATCATCCAGCCAATAAAACGATCAATTTATTGCAAACCAAATTTCCCGATCGTATAATTTCACGATAATCAGCAGCAAAGTGGCCAGCCAGATAGTGTGATTTAACATCACTGAATTATTTTCTACGGGGTTATATTAAGAACAGAGTCAATACGGAGCCAATCGAATCATTTTCAGGCTTAAAACTCAAAATCAGTGATATAATTAACGAAATATCACCGCCATTTTCTCAAAAAGTGATTAAAAACTTGAGTACGAAAAGTACACTGAAGATGGCAAACGGCCGAAACCAGTTTGTTCACAGACCAAATTTGACGAGGGTCGACGGAAAACTGTAACCAAATAAAAATTAAAAACTTTGATGAAAGAGTCGACATCAGCCAGCGTGCTCGTGATGGCCTTGTGTCAGATAACATTTTTCCTTCATAATTGCCGAACTTTTCTCTTCGCAATACAATAAACATTTGAATCATTTTAATCTAAATTTGTTGTTGTATTTTGTTTAAGAAAACAAACTTCTTGTTAAAAAACCCTTTATTAACTGCTCCTTCAACTTACCGAAAATACAAATGTTAAATCCAATTCGAATATATCAAAAACCGATACCGTATGCTTTCGAACCATTTGCTGCATTAAATATTGACTTATAGTCCTCTCCATATCCACAGAGTCGGTGGGGAAGGTGTTTAGAATATAAAGTGTATTGCATTTCTGAAAAATTAAAGAGATATTAATTCTTTTTCTTTAAAAGACCACTTTTTTCATAACTGCAAAAGAAAAATCTGCTGTAGTTTCTTCATTAATCAAATAAAGGATTTCAACTCTTGCTTCTAAATAGTCGTCAGCTGCCACTTCAGCACGTGCGATTTATAGCTTTTCATGTTAACGGGCGGCAGTGGACTTGTAATCAAAAATCTTTCAAGTAACATTCTAATAAACTCTGGAACTTCTAATTTCAATGGAGATATTTATTGTGTAAGTAAAGCTCTGCCCAGTTGGTCAATTTTTCTCTAAAACCTCTACAACGTATATAAAACGTTCCATTAAAGTCACTGAAAAACTTTAGGGCTTGGTGCAAAAGGGTCGCACCACTCAAAAATTATACTGGAGGAGTGGGGAAGTTACCCGATTGAGAAGACAGCTCTGTTATCAAAAGTATTACTGTTTTGTTTGAAGAAGGATTACGATGACTCTTCTTCGGAAGTTAGCCAACCGACAGAGAAATTCAAGGATATTAACTATGGGAATTCAATTTCGTTCCAATAGGTAGCTGTTGTGTATAACATCCGTGTAGTCTGGCAGCCGGGCCGATCATAACTTTAACCAGACTGGCAACAATCGGATACAAGGTTCGCATAATGATTGAATTTAAAAGTCTAGAAATATGGCAGATGTAAACAATATCCAGGCATGCTTAAATGCTAAGAAGTCCTTAGGCTGCGTTTAAAGAAGCTAAGATACATCGTCGTTAATCGTTTGTGAATATTCAGCACCTGTTGGCATTAGACAAGACACTGAGCCGTTTAAGAATTTCGATTTCAAAACTTTGTTTGGTAGAGTACGTAATTCAATGTATGTAAAACAATGATGATATCAGTGAGAATGAGAGAGTAAGTGAGAGAGAGAGAGAGAGAGAGAGAGGAAGCGAGATAAAAAACTAGTGGGATTCAAAGGTAGAGACTAAAGGTTTTGAAGGAAAAGTTTGGTAACCGCATAGTTTCACTTTTCATTTTCGTGTGATTTACCGTCGCTCGATTAATTTCTGCGGGAATATACAAAGCCACTAGTCTAAAGAAAGATTGCACGATGTATGCGCGATGACACCTCTTCCGAAGAGAGCTAGCAGGGTGCTAAGCCTGGCAGTTCGAATCCGGTCCAATTATGGCAAGAGTTGTATAAAACTTTTGTATAATCTGGCAGTCAGCCAGATCAGGGAACATTATTTAGTGCTATAAAAAATGGTAAACGCTCTGCTGTAGAAGTGATATAATTTCCAAAGTCTAAAAACATTGCAGAAGAAAATGATATGCAGGCCTGTTCAAATGATATTTAAGAAAGTTTTACCCTGTGCCTACAAGAGCCTATAATACTTTAAAAATAGTTCGTTAATATGCAGCACCTGCGGAGAATTAAAAGCAATTTGACCGTAAATTAGGGAGGCATAAGGCTATCCAGAAATGGTATAAAGAATTTTGTTTTTAAAACAATGCCAACATAAGTGAAAGAGAGAGTGAGAGAGAGGGAACGAGAAAGCTCTAATGGAATGAGAAAGCTTTCGTGAAAATCAAAAGTAGATTATAAAAATTTCTCTGATAATTCTAAAAAGTGCTTTTGTAGAGATATAAAACTTTAAGCTAGCAACACATTTTTGACTGGCAGCCATTTTGTGAGCTGCCAAGTGATTTATGTTTGATTTGTTTGTTTAGTATTACAACATGACTGAATCCTGAACAACGCTTTTGTGCAAATTTATTTTGAAATAAAATTATCCTGTTCGAAATACCCGATCCCGCTTTCATCCCGCTTTGTTTAGCGATAAAGCTCACCACTGTTTGAATAAATGATTGCCGTATTTGAAGACATCATAATCCTGAAGTACATATTGAAACACCGTTAAAACTAGAAAAACTGACGGCTTGGTTTGCATTTTGGGTTGGTGGAATCATTGGCCTATGCTTCTTTAAAAATGATCGTGGTCAGAACATTACAGTCTACGGTAACTGCCATAGAGTCATGATTGCTGACTTTCGTTAACCAATTGGACAGCCATGATGTGCAGGAGCAAAAGTGATTTTCAGAAGAAGGTGCAACAAGTTACACAGCTCGTACCATAATTGATTATTTAGAAAAAATGTTTGATAACCAAATAGTTTCACGCTCTAAAGCCTTCAGCAACACAATAGCCACATTATCAGGCACCACAATCCTCAATAATATGTTAAGACATCGTTAAATCTAGAACAATTGACTGCTTCGTATGCTTTACGAGTTGGTAGAATCATTGTTTTGTACTTCTTGAAAAATGATACTTCTCAAAACATTACAGTCTATGGTAACCGCTATAGAACCATGATTGCTGACTTTCGTTAACCAATTGGACAGCCATGATGTGCAGGAGCAACATATTACACAGCTCGTGCCACAATTGATTTATTGAAGGAAACGTTTGATAATTGCATAGTCTCACGTTTCGAAGCCTTCAGCACGTGCGATTTAACGCCGCTAGACTATTTTCGGCGGGAATATGTTCAGTCGCTAGTCCACGCTGATAAGCACGTAATGATTGATCACTTGTATAACAATATTCGCCGCGTTATTACCCATATACGGTAACCAATGGAAAAATTCATCGAATATTGAATCTCCAGATAAGACTACATGTGATTGCCATATGATAACAGATTTTTCAACAAAAAGTTTGTTTTTTAAATTTTTGCAACACCAACAACATGATTTTGACATTTAGTTTTTTTTTAACGTATTCGTAGTAGTAATCTGCGATTACTAACGCGTGTTAAACCGGATCGTTTAACTGAAAGCATCGTAGCCGTGACCGACAGTGTTCAAGCAGATTCAAATTTGTCAATTCCTCAACGTTCTTATTAATTGGGGTTATCCAAAAACCACCACATGGGGAATTTTGCGTAAGGATTTGACTTTGAAGTCTTAGAAGGTTTCAACTGGTGCAGGTAGTGAAACTGATCGACCATTCACATCGCCGTAGATGAGCTCAATTTATTCAGGAACAAACGGCTGACTGTTCTTGACGAAGCCCAGTTTCACTTGTCAGTGTATATGTTCACAAGCAAAATTGCCGCATTTGACTCCTAAAAATCCTAGAGTGATTTTTTTTTAAAGAGAAGTAGCACTTCAGGCAATAATGCCTATTTAGTCAAGTACCTTGCTACATTCTTTAGGAAAGGGATAGAGAAGAGATGAAACAGGTGGTGAAAGTAGAAGGATAGTGGGAAGTTAAGTGTCGTATATAAGACAGCACAGCGACCAGTGACTATGCCTTCATTGCTAAGCAGCCCCACCAACAGTCAATTTTTATTTTTGGTGTGAAAAAAACCAACGTCTTCGTTGGGAATCGAACCCAAAATCCTTTTACTGACAAGCTAGTGCACTACCTACTAGCCTACAGGGGGCACCTTGATTATTGAGAACGACGGTGAATTGATGTTGATGGCGCTTCACACACACTTTCTGCCACAGTGGCAATATTCTGGGGTGAACACACTCTTTTTGGCTTTTCACGCTTTGTTTTATCGATGAGGATGCCAGTTTCTTTTACTTTTTTCACAAGATAACGAACATACGGAGCTGACGGTGCTTCTCTGCTTCCAAAATCATTCTGCAATATTACCATGATTTTCAAAGGTCTTGGTTGGGAATCGAACCCACAACCCTTTTACTGACAAGTTAGTACACTACCTACTAGCCTACACGGGCACCTAAATTATTGAGAAGCCTTTGCGTGCTCAACGAGTCATGGTGCGCTTTGTGGTTTGGAGGCGTAATAGGGCCTTTTTTAAGATGCGGCAGGAAATGCGGTAACGGTCAATGGATCCAGCTATCGCGAAATGCGTACAACTTAATTTTGCCCTATTATTGACATAGTGGATATCACTGACATATGCCCCCCAGGGGCATATAAATATCGTCTTTATAGAATTCCACTATCTAGACACAGTGCAACTGGGGAAAAAGGGAGCCCAGTCCCCTGAAGACAGGCAGGGAGTCAAGTGGAAGCTCTACTTTATTTCCACGGGGATCAGTGAGCCGCAGAGTTCATTATTTGTCTCTTTAGACATTTAATAGTTCTCTGACTGATCATTGAGGTTAGCCCCTATATGGGAGTATCGTGGTGGTTGTGGTTTTGCGGCCCCATAACAGTATAATGGTTATTATGGTGGCTAGGATCATCTCACTGATAATGACACGAAAAGTTAATGATCCAGTCCAGTGAACATGCTAGACATGTGTTCTGGACAGGAGTTGAAAGTCTCCAACTCTTTAGCAAGGTGTGACGGTTTGCAGCCCTGCCCTGGAACTATTAAAGTTGCAACTAGGTAGTTCTGTTGCTTAGAATTATGTCTTTGGATTCCTAGGGCGCATGTATGACGTTCCAAATTATACAATTGTGGTTTGTCCACCATCTGATTAAGGCTACATAGCCAGGTGCGAATGTAAAACGAATCACACTAACACTGACATATGGTCCCCCAGGGGCGGGTCTTTATATAATTCCACTATCTAGACGTGCAACTGGGGAAAAAGGGAGCCCAGTCCCCTGAAGACAGCAGGGGTTCAACTGGAAACTCCACTTTATTTCCACGGGGATCAGTGTGCCCCAGAGATCATTATTTGTCTCTTTAGACATTTAAAAGTTCTCTGGCTGATCATTGAGGTTGGCCCCTATATTGGAGTAACGTGGTGGTTGTGGTTTCGCGGCCCCATAACAGACAGGTCAGTTTTTAATGGTGGCCGGGTTCATTTCACCTTTAATAACACCTACCTAGTGAAATGTTCCCAGATCCAGTGAGCATGCTAGACATGTGTTCTGGACAGGAGTTGGAAAGTCTCCAACTCTTAAGCAAAGAGTGATGATTTGCAGCCCTGAAAGAAAGTTCTGTTGCATAGAATTATAGCTTCGGCTTCCTAGGACGAGCAATGAAACGATCAATTTATTGCAAACTAAATTTCCCGATCGCATAATTTTACGACAATCAGCAGTGAGGTGGCCAGCCAAATCGTGGATTATTTTTATGGGGCTATGTTAAGGACAAGATCTATAAGGAGCCAATCGATTAAGTTTCAGCCTTAAGACTTAAAATCCTTAATGTAATTGACGAAATGAGATCACCATTTGCCCGAATAGGGATTAAAAACTTGGATGAAAGAATCGACATTTGTTAGCGTGGTCGTAGTAAATATTCGCCAGATATCATTTTTCATTCCTAATAATAATCTAGATTTTTTGTTTTATTTTGTTTTTGAACACAAAACTTCCCTTTAGAAGTTATATTTAAATAACAATGCCTGGAGATTTTCTTTCGAATAAAGTATGTATGTGGGGATACGTTGCTAAGTGTTAGTTAAGTTATTGTTAATACACGATAACAAATGTTGAAAAGATGTATCGCAAATTAAGCCTCCAGAGTAGACTATATCTGAGCCAAATGTGGGGGTTATATTTAAATTATAATGTTAAAAGATTATCTTTCGAATAAAGTATATTTCGCGTCAATTTATAAAGTTCTATCTATACCTCTATAAAAATCACCCTTTATATATATCACCCAATTTCGTTCTAAGTTTAGTAAGTCCTTAGTTTACACGAACAGTTATAATTTTATTTCTAATTTGTACTTACCTCTTTGGTTATACCACTATTCGATAGCAAAACAACTATAATGTTAAGCGTATGCACTAAGAGAAGTGCAAATTTAAGAAAGAAAACTATAAGTGTATCGATATTTGGACTATCGAAGAACTTGTACACCGCAAAATATTGTATGGCCATAATTATAAATGAATTGGCGAAATTGAATAGCAGAACAGGGCGAAATACATCAATAATATCACGCAAGTGATCATCTAAGCTTGTGTGTATTTCAGTGATCGTTATCAAAATATCAAGAACTTTAAAAGAGTTTTTAAAATTGAAAGTATAAAATTCCCGTTGGTACCATAGCGACGACTCGAAATAGGACATATTTGAAATAGTACTCAATTGAAGTCCATGCAAAGACACGTGTAAGCTTTGTAAAATATTATTCGAATAGGTATAAAAAAAAGATATGATACGTAAGGCCAGCCAAAAGAGAGTTAAATTTGCGCTATTCAAAATATTGGGTACGTAATAGGCGAAAAATAAGCGAAAAATTTTCAAAGTGAAACCGTGATAAATTATAAGAATTGTAAAACAAAATAAATAGAAAACAAACTGAAAGAGTGTTGATAATATAATTTCTCTTTTAAGTTTAAGATAAAAGATGGCGCCAAAATGTATCTCTGAAGACTGGCACATTTTTAATCTTTCATGCAGCGTAAGAAGATTTTTATGAATTTGCAATAATTTCCTTTTATGCACAAAACTTATAAAATATATTCCCGAAACTATAATTGTATAAAAAATCATTTCACATAATTTAAATACTTTTGTCAGGGTAGTGCCATTATTTATTAAATGGCGTATATGATTTAAGCACATGGTCCATATTAAAAGCCATAATATTAAACACCACAACTTTTGCGAACGCATCAAAATTTTTGATGTTCCCATAATTGGCACGACACCCAAAAATTGCCATATTTTGCGCAGAATATTTAAAGTCTTCAATAAAGAATTTAACGAGTCCTTAATATTTATTTTCAATTTATTTTGCTGATTGATTTTTGCTTTATGTTTTCGAAGGACCATAATTAACGAAAATCACTTTTAACAAAACGCCTGACAACTATTAACTGCTTTAGCAAATCGAATTGTGTATTTTATTATACTGCAGGGATTTAATAATTTTAATTTATAATTCTTTATATATATATATATATATGTGTGTGTGTGTGTGCAGCTAAATAAAGCACAAGTGTCAATTTTTAACTTGACTTGCATGTATTTAATTGTTTAATATTTTTTATTTTCAATGAATTATTGAAATTCAAATGACTTTGATTATTTCAAATAATTTATTGTTATTAAAGCAGTTAATTGATTATTAAAATAAAAATATGTATATCGGGTTTTTCAGCAAGAAGTTAGTTTTTCATTATTTTTTTTTAAGAGAAGTAGCACTTCAGGCAACAATGCCTATTTAGGCAAATACCATGGGACATTCTTTAGGAAAGGGATAGAGAAGAGATGCAACAGGTGGTGAAAGTAGAAGGATAGTCGGAAATTAACTGCCGTATATAAGACAGCAGAGCGACCAGTGGCTATGCCTTCATCGCTGAGCAGCCCCACCGACAGTCAATTTTTATTGTTGTAGTGAAAAAAAACAACGTCTTCGTTGGGAATCGAACCCACAACCCCCATACTTACAAGCACTAGCTACCAGCCTACAGGAGCACTTGGCCCTATCACCTGCAGACCCTCTTTCTTCGAAATCATTCACTACACCATAAATAATGCTTTTTATCAGCACGTTGTTTCTTCCAATAATTTCACGTAACTTTCTAATCGTCACAGCAATCGATGATTGATTTTGATAAAATGTTGGAACGATTAAAACACGTTGGTTTATCGAATATTTTTTCATAATAAATTTGCCACGAGTCTACTTCACGGCTGCCAAATATGAACTGTCAAGAATGATGTTTACCAAAATGGCGGCAAAACAAAGTAAGTATACCTTCCCGGCGGACGCTGTGTATATAGACTTTATAACGTCGCATTTAAAAATAATTCGGTCCTAAGCACATTATCTCACCACTAGTGGTGAAAATTATTAACCAAAGATGGGAATGTGGTATGACTACACATCAATTATTAGCGCCTTAACTAATAATTCAACCTGTTGCAAACGTTTAACTATCAATTAATTAAGTGTCTGCGAAGTTTTCATTTAAATTTACTTCTACGTTGCACACTGGGGATTTCGCGGAAAAAAGTCAAATTGTCAACATACTCTTCTTGCATTAGGCAATGATATGTATTTTGAAATTTTAGACTAAATGGTACAATCAATAAATAAATTAGTATCGAACAACAATAAACCTTCTTCCACACAATATTGTAGAACAGTACAGTTTTTGCATACGTTAAAGAGACTCCTCAAGTTATACGAGAAGAAAAGAGAAGAGACGATGAGGAGTTATCTCAACTAAAAGAATTTGAGTTAATAGTAACTAATCGTAATTTTAAAGTAAAACATGAATTATATTTTACAATGATTGACGGCAATCACTAACAGAAACACAAGCTGCATCTTCTTGTCTCATTTGTAGAGCCACAACATCCAAGATGAACAAAATCGAAATAGTTCAAGCTATTCCCGCAAATGAACAAGCAATTTGGTATATTACCACTTCATGGGCGTATTGAGCGGATGGAGTGTCTTTTGCATGTGGCTTATAATATTGAATTTAAACGTGGGACAGTCCACTCAAAAGAAGCCCTAAAATGTTTGAAAAAGCGTAAACTTAGAGAGAAAATTGAAATACAAGTTATCAACCTCTTAAGTAAGGCTCTGGTACGACAAATTCAGGAAATACGTCATCAAGATTCTTTACGAATCTTGTATTGATTTCCGAAATCACGGGTCTAGATGAAAACATAATCAAGAGGTTTTCCATAATTCTCGAAACTATAACAATCGCCGAGGTAGTAGATCCAAAATAATTTGGTGATTTTTGTTTGGAGACGGCAAAAGAGTTTGTTGCACTGTACGAGTGGTACAATATTCCCCACCTACCCTTCACAAAATTCTAACTCATGACAAGGATATAATTGAAAAGTGTATTTTTCCTGTAGGCCTACTATTCGAAGAGGCTTAGGAATGTTGTAACAAAGACTATAAAAATATCGCCTTAGACACTCCAGAAAATGCAGTCGAATTGCAACGAACGAAGATATTATGCGCAGAACGATGGTAACTTCAGATCCCATGATTTCACATTTGACGCCTTCATTTCACCAGAAAAAGCATAGTGTTATAAGCGATGAAGTTAAGGCTCTTTTACAATAATAAATTAAAAATTAAAAAGAAAATCATTTAAATTTTTTTGTTAGTTATGGCTTTTTTGCATTGCAGGTAACGATCGACATTTCTCGAACTTTCTTTATTTTGATTACTTTTGTGTATTACTGTATAAATAAAACTAAATTTGTGATGAAATCACTACATTTTTTTAAAAAAATATATTTTTTTCCTCACCTCCATACAAAAATCTCCAGTGTGCGTTGCATGTCACTCTAAACAACACTTTGTGCAACCCTTTCGTTAACACGTAGTGACAAGAAAATTATAATTAATTACATTTCATTAATTAAAAAGCCATTTATTAACGAACGTGTTAAAGCGGAAACAACAAACATCAGTCAATATTTAATTTAGTAGTTTGTCGCCAGCGAAACAATATGGAATTTTTACGAAAATCGCAAATTAAAGTAAAACCCTTCAAACAAAAGAAAGTGGAAGAAAAGAGACTGCAATTGGAAAAACAATACTATAAAATTAATAGAAATTTTCTAATAATAGCTCAGTTATTTCTAAGTGCTCCGCTGGGTATTCATAAGCCCAGAAAGTTTAAAATGCCAAGGAATATGATATTATATCGTTTGCATTTAATATGGTGCTTGAGTGTGTACAGCTTTATGGTCTTTTGCATTTACGATGAATTCACCTTACGAAATGCAACGTTGCCAACTATACAAAAACCTCTGTTTTTAAGTGAATATTTAATTTATCTGATTCATCTATTGGAATTTATGCGAATGATTATTTTTAGTGGCGAAAAGTTTTGGAATCTTCAATTATTCATTTTCGACTTGGATTGTAGTCTGTGCGATATGAAAGTATATATAAATTATCGCGATTTGCAAAGATTTCTACGCCAGCATATAGCTTTAATTTCGCTTCATATAATTATTTGTGCGATAAATGGTTACTTCTACAGCAACTGTGAAATTGTTAGTTATTTTCTCACTAATACCGTTTACATTCTACCGAATGTCATCATACACATATCACTGCTGCAATATTATGCTCTACTCTTTATCGTTTATAAACGTGGCGAGAAATTATATGTTCTTTTGAAAAAACTTTTAACTGCAACATCATCTCAAGCTAATCGAACTATTCGCCCGCAGCTAAATTTATTACGAAATCTCTACGCGAAATTGGATGAATTCACCGGCACTATTAATGATCATTTTTCCATTTCAACATGTCTGATCTATTTGGGTTCATTCCTGAATATCAGTGTAAATTTATTTTTATTATATAAATATTTGGATGATTGGGATCAGCATAATCCATCTTGGACTATATATTCACTAGCGTGGACCTGCATGCATTTAGGAAAGATGTTTTTGATTTTATATTACAATCAAAAAGTACAAAATATGGTAAATATTTAAAAGTCTAAGTTGTTAAGCCTTGTAGATTTTTGGTTTTTTTTATAGCCCAAACAATTTTAGAATAACTCCCGATTAACACAGAAATGATAATAACACCGTTTGCTCCTTTATAAATGCTTTTCGTTAAAATCTAGCGTATACCCTCGCGGACTAAACGAAAAGTTTATTTGTGGTACGAAAGATATAGCAGGAATACGGAAAAAGTTTTGTAAACCAATTAATGTTAGTTCCATCAGTTGGTTATTTAAGCCACGTTATGGGTTTGATCAAAAGTCTTTGAATGCAAAATAAAAACCCAACAGAAATAATTTTAAAAAATGGACTTGTGGCGTGCTATCAGCTAAAGGTTTAAAGGTTTAAAGAAACTCCTCTTTAAAAAAAAAATTCCACCGAGCGGATACAAAAATGTTTAGCGTTACTATTTGGACACCTCTTAATTTTATATTTTAGCACTTGCCTTTTTATCATATTTAGCATTCCCTTCTCTGTATAAATTTCAAGCATCTGCCTAAACAATTTAAAAGATTACATTATATTTGTCAAAATCCCTACATCTATGGAAACACCTTTTCAATATATTGTTTATACTAATGTTTATAGCCGCCATTTTTGTTCTTTCCATCCGTGAATTCTAAATGTTTGGGAGCACCCTTTAAATTCATATTTCAGTTTTATATATATTTTTTTATAGCGGATACCAGAATGTTTAGCGTTACTATTTGGACACCTCTTAATTTTATATTTTAGCACTTGCCTTTTTATCATATTTAGCATTCCCTTCTCTGTATAAATTGCAAGCATCTGCCTAAACGATTAAAAAAATTACATCATATTTGTCAAAATCCCTACATCTATGGAAACACCTTTTCAATTTATTGTTTACACTAATGCTATTAACCGCCATTTTAGTACATTACGTCCGTAAATTCTAACGGCTGTATGCATAAAAACTTAAAGCAGGTTTAACTGCCGTTGTTAAGCACAATTTCCTAAAGTTGTATTCAAAAAACGCTTTTACCTTAAAATACCTTTGTTAACTTTAAAGTAGGAAAAACCTACGTTAAACCTACAATAAATTGACAGTTCAATTTTATTATTGAAAGTTCAAAAACAAAACAAATTGTGTTTACAATAAATTGAGCCGTTTATTTTAATAGTGGCATAAGTTACTTTGTTATTGTCATCCTTTTTATTTTAAATTAGTTTATGTAACATTTTAATTTTTAGCCATTTCAACTAGTCTGTATTTAGTTTTCTTTCTGAAACGGATTTTTCTACTGATTGTGTTGAAATCAAATCTTTTTTCTTCATGTTATGTACTGTGAAGAATTTTTTTGACAGGGGGCTATTACTACTATTATTATTTTGTCCTTTACATAAGTCACTATGTGCAATAATATGCTTTTGAGTTGTGACATTCTTAGATATTTTATACAACACGAAACAACCTCCTGAGAATAAAAAAATAAAATAATGGTAAATTTGTGTAGTATATTAGATATTACTATATTTCAGTAAACTGCACTATTCTTTCGAACTAAAAGAAATAAGTCCAATAATCACAACAATACTTCACACACACACTTATTACATGTTTCCGTTTCTTTCACACTAAGCTCCGTAATTAATTTCCTAAGAACAGCGACTAACGCCACTTTCAAAATAAACATTTTTGCTATACCGTTAATTATCAACACTCCTGTCAAACAAATCTCAATACTTCTTAACTTATTAATTTCAAATTTATTAAAAATGAAAAAAAAAACTGTTCAGTTGTGACTTATGCCACTTTCAATGTAAATGGCTCAATTGACAATTATACTTTGTTATTCCAAAAATTTTTTAAAATGTTTATTAAAACAAATTGTAGTATACAAAAAATAATAAAAACTAAAACTTAACATGCCATTCAATATAAAACATTTTTTCATCATTATTTTATATTTTAGAAAAATATAATTATAATTAATTATTTTAAACAAAGATTTATTGATGTACGTAAAATCAAAACAAAGCTCGTTATCCGAATAATTATTTTTTTAATATGAACAAATTCTTTGTAAGTTCCTAGTAAGCCTTGCAAATTAACCTATTTTGGGTGCTTTGCTTTTTATTTAAAAGATTAATAAAAAAAACAAAAAAAAATATGTTGATTTTGCTGAAAACAATAAAAACATTTTTTTATGGATCTAACTACCCGGATAAATAATATTCATTTTTATACATCGTTAACTACAACATGACAACTGAAAATAGTGGCATTGCCAGAATCAAAATACTAATTTTACTAAAGCATACATTAGCTAAAGTACTGTTTATGAATACCATTTTCTAACAAACGTCTGTTAGCCCTAAAGTATTTATTAACTAACGTGTACTTTAAAGCTCAAGTAAGCGTTTTTATGCATACATACAGTCGTCAATGTTTGCTTTGTACGCTTAAAAAACTAAAGCCATATATACGGCAAAATCATTTCAACATGGCAACACCCTTTATATTTATATTTCAGTTTTATTTTTATAACGGCTATTAAAATACTTAAATTTATAGCATGTATTGCAGTTCAAAAACAATCAACTGCACTTTTTTCCCAAACTACTACATACGTATACACGTATATACACTCTTTTACTTGTGATGTATGTATATATTCATGCACATGCTTGTACATTAAGGGATACAAAACGAAATTGTCTTTCTCTTTCACACGTCTGCATAAGCAAGCAGTTTGAATTTTAATTGCAACAATTTTTATGTTGCATACTTTATGGCATATCCTTTGATTTATTTATTTGCATGTGTTTTATCTTGGTTTTTTTTTTATTTTTCCTTGTCATTATTTTATTTGCACGTGAACAATATAAAAACACTTCATTGTTGTTTGTGTTGTGTTATGTTATTGTCAAGGTCCTACTTGTTGGGTCTTGTTTAAAGTTTATTGAAATTTTTAACAACACAATGGTGCCATATTCCTTGTTTCTTTAAACATTTTTATGACTATTTTTTTAAGTGTAGAAAATTGTTGTTTTGGAATTGGTATGTGAATTAATTATGTTTTCTGTTTAATTTACATGTGTGCATATGTTAAATTGCGTTTATATTGTGATTTTAATTAAAGATTTGCTTAGTCTTCGTATATATGTAAGTTTTCTAGTTACTATACGAAGGTAGTTTTAAAAGTATTTAAAGTAAAGTATCTTTAATCTTCTTTAAATGAACAACAGTTTCAGATTTTCCTAGATAACATGATAACAATATTTTTAACCATTAAGCTTTTTTCAGCTTGTATTATTCGAATAGTTTTATTAGTTTTAATAAAAATTATTATTTTCCACACATGTTGCTATAGCCCAAATAGTTTCACCTACACTATGGTAATTTGACGTGTCTACCTATTACTGTTCAAAAATAAGAATATTTTTATGAATATCATGTCACTTTCGAAACACTCTTTTTTTAGTATTATTTTATTACAGCGGCTATAATAATAAATATTTATAATGGGAGGGTTTTTCAGCAGGAAGTTTGTTCTCTAAAACCAAATAAAAAAAATTTACATTAAATTCAAATTTGTATTGCACTGCGAAGAGAAAAGTTCGACAATTATGAATGAAAAATATCTGGCAAGTGTGCATTACGACCACGCTGGCAGATGACGATTCTTTCATCAAAGTTTTATATCACGTTTTGGCAAAATGGCGGTACTATTTCGTTAATCACATCACGAAATTTGAGTTTTAAGGCTGAAATCGTTTCGATTGGCTCCGTATAAACTCTGTCCTTACCATAGCCCAAGAAAAAGTAATAAATTCATAAATTTGCTGTTTTATAGCTTTTTAGTTTAGTAAGGTGCCCCTGTAGGCTAATAAACAGTGTACTAGCCTGTCAGTCCGAGGGTTGTGGGTTCGATTCCCAACAAAGACCTTGGCTGTTTTTCACTACAAAATAAAAATTGACTGTCGGTGGGGCTGCTCAGTGATGGTCAATGGTCGCTGTGCTGTCTTATACGACAGTTAATTTCCATAAAAATCCTTCTACTTTCACCACCTGTCTCATCTCTTTTCTATTCCTTTCCTAAAAGAATATAGCACGGTACTTGACTAAATAGGCATTGTTGCCTGAAGTGCTACTTTTCTTTAAAAATATAAAATAATCCAATGGTGTTAAATCACACGATCTGTCTGTCCACTTAGCCGCTGATTGTCGTGAAATTATGCGATCGGGAAATTTGGTTTGTAATGAATTAATCGTTTCACTAACTGTGTGACATGTGGCACCGTCCTGTTGAAACCACATATCAGTGATATCCATGTCGTCAATAAGAGACCCAAATTGTGTTGTTAGCATCTCGCGATAGCATGATCCATTGACTGTTACCGCATTTCCAGCCTCGTTTTCGAAAAAAAAAATGGCTCAATCACTCCTCCAGAGCGCATAGCGCACAATACTGTGACACGTTTAGCATACGAAGGCTTCCCAATAATTGCTCTAGGATTTTCAGAAGGCTAAATTCGGCAATTTTGCTTATTGTCATACCCTGACAAGTGAAAATGGGTTTCGCCTAAAAACCAGCCGGTTTTTCCTGAATTAAGCAAATTTACGGCGATGTGAATGGTCGGTCGGCTTTAATTTCTTTAATTCCAGTTGAACTTTGCAAGGCTTCTAAGTCAAATCCTTGAGCAAAATTCGCCATGTGATGGTTTTGGACAATCCCAATTGTTGAGAACATCGAAGAATTGACAAATTTGGATCTGCTTCAACAATGTGGCTCACGGCTGTGATGTTTTAAGTTGAACGACCCGTTTGAACATGGATTGGTGTTCGCACATTTTGCATCTAGTCTATCATCTCAAACGTAACGACCGAATTCTTTATAGCGGTCTCAGAAGGCGATATCACGAATTTTGCGAAATATAACTTTAAGAGAATCACCATTTTCATTGTGGATTTTAATTATTTTAATGCAATTTTTGTGCGAAATTGAATTTATTGTAGCAATTGCCAATGCATCTACTGCGAATACATCAAAAAACAAAATGTCAAAATTATCATGTTGTTGGTGTTGCCACAATTGAAAAACAAACTGCTTTTTGAAAAACCTAATACAATAGTTGTATTAATAAATTTTCATTATTTTTCTATTACAGAAAAGCAAAGCAACTATTTTGCTAAGTTCTTTTAAGTACGAACATCAGGAAACTGATACCACGGTAAGAGTAATTAACTAAAGATTTTTTGTTTAGTGGGCGTCGAAGCAAATCTGATCTTTCTTATGTTTCTAGGTGCGACTTTTTATTCTACAACTTATGTCCGATACCCGAAGTAATTATGTTTGCGGCATTGCTGCTTTAGATATGAGCTTTATAACATCCGTTAGTATTTATCTTCAATGCTTTAACTTATAATTAATTATTTAAATTTATATCTACAGCTTTTGGTGGCAATTTCCACGGTATTTATATTTTTAGTTCAATATGACATAACTTTTGAAGCCTTAAAAACTAGTCTTAATTCCAATTAGACAAAAACAACAAATAGTGAAAATGTAAAAGGTACTCTCCTTCAGCTTTTTGATGTTTTCGCTCTCACCTTGATAATATCACAGAATAGTGGTTTAAATTTAATCAAATGTTTCATTTCAATTTTTAACGGAATTCTTTCCAGTATTTGCTTGCAGTGTATAATGGTTAAGTGCAGTCTGATTTAATTGCTAATAAAAATAATGCGTGCTTCAATTCAAACATCATATCAGCATGGTCCATTGGCGTCCTTTGCGTACGCCTGCTGTATGCAAAAGAAAATAACTGCTTAAATTATAATTTATTTATTTATTAGTAGTTTATTATTAAGCACTAGGTCATTATTTAATAAAAAATTTTTAAAACTTTATTTTATTATTATTTTTCAATATTTCGCCAAACCATTGAATAATTAATCATTCATTCTTTTTGTTTATCCTGATGATGCCAACCAATGGTTTGGCGAAATATTAAAAAATGATAAAAAATTAAGTTTAAAAATTATTAAAAAGGTCAAATAACTACAATTATATTTTTATTTATTTATTCAAAATAATAAATTATTTATAATCAAAATTAAAATAACGGCAAAATGCAAATAAGAAAAGCAAGTCTGTTTTATTATCGAAATTCCCAGAAACCATATTGTTTATACTAAAAAATCCCCCTTAAAATAATATTATTTTATATTAAATTCGTTTATAGTAAGTTCACACTTGGGTTTTTGAACGTGTTTAAGCAAAATGTTTTAAAATTTAAACACAGCCGTTCGCACAATAATTGAGATGTTTAAGGCTGACATTTTATCTACTTTTTTTACCTTAAAAATGAGTTTTTGTAGTGAAAACATCCATTTTAGTTTGGAATCAAACCCAAACCCCAGACAAATTAGTTAATTACACTACCTACTAGCATAAAGGTGCAAAAACGCACTTAGCACATCCCAAAATTAAATGAAATTCCGAGTTGTATTTGAAATTTACGTGTTTAACGACGTGTTTAATAGTAAGTTCACACTTGTGTTTTTGAACGTGTTTAAGCAAAATGTTTTAAAATTTAAACACAGCCGTTCACACTATAATTGAGATGCTTAAGGCTGATGTTTTATCTACTTTTTTACCTTAAAAATGATTTTTTGTAGTGAAAACAGCCATTTTAGTTGGGATTTAAACCCAAACCCCAGACTACTACCCTACAGGAGCAAAAACGCACTTAGCACGTCCAAAAATTATATGAAATTCAGAGTTGTATTGGAAATTTACGTGTTTAACGACGTGTTTAAATCAAAAACAACTCATTTGAGATGTTTAACAAAACACGTCAATGTATGGTAAAACACCTCAAATTCGCCGTGTTTAATGCTTAAACACGATTGAGATGTTAAACACGCTAGGTGTGAACTTAGTATTAAGCATTAGCAAAATAATGCGTTACTAATACCGTAATTAACTTTATTTATAAACACTTCTTTATATTTTAAAAATTAAAATAGCCAGTTTTGTTTTTAACCTCATCTGGTAGAATTGATTCGCTTTCCTAATTGTATTAAATATATATTTGGATTGTTGGTTTACGGGAATCCAATAAAAGAATGTAATCTTGTGAATTCTTATTTCTATTTATTCACTTAAATTAATGTTAAAATAAAATTTAATATTTAAGACGTAGCCAACACGTCTACCATAGTTAACAGCACAAAACGGAAGAGAAAACAGAATGCATGTGCAAGTTGTTCTAGGTCAGCAATGATAATAAATACCGGTTACTTATTAATGACACAAAAGGGCTGCCACTTATAGTAATTACGTATTTGTCTACTTTTTGAATGCATACTTTAAGGCGTTTTGATAAATTCAAATTCTTTTAAGTGCTACATATATATAATTTATAATGCTGTATTGATATTACTTTAACACAATAATGCAAGATTGTTTGCTAGTTTTCAAAGCTTTAAATTAAAAAATATCTAAAACATGTATTTAAGTTGGTTGTTTAATTTTTATTTAATTATTTTAAAAGAATCATTAAAAATTCAGGGGGTTGCCTTACAAGCTGCCACTGTATTTTTTCTAAGCTAAGTGATTGGTATAGTTTTATATTCGTGAGCTTCCATATATATGAAGACGTAGTAATTGTTTTTATATGCCAAAAATGCTTACGTTTTGTTGTTGCCTTAGGCAACTAAAACACAAAATACAAACAAAAAACGTGTGATTTTGCACAAGTTCTTAATTTGCTTTTTCTATTTTTGTAATAAAATACATAAATTATAAATTATGTGTGAAGTTGAAACCGTTTCAAAAATCGCCAAGTGCTTGCAAGTGCCTTTGGGTAAAGTACGATTGAATGAGGAGCAGGTGAACAAATCAAAAATTCAATATTATTTTTGTTTATTTATTTGCAGGGGTTTTTATATATTTACATGTGCATATTTTTATCTTCTAGGTTGTCACGCGCACACTCAATAACAAATCCATAACTGGATTTGCTACCATTCTCAGCAATTTGGCTAAAGAATCGAATACAAATATCGCTGCTAACAGCCGTCAAACACGTGAAGTAGAGGCTCAAGTCTATCAATGGATAGAATATGCCATTCTGTACGTTGCACCTGGCTCAAAGGATAGACATATTGCCCAACAATTGTTAAAAGACTTTAATAAGGTATTTTTGAAACAATCGTACTTGGTGGGACATTTTCTAACATTAGCTGATTTGGCCGTATTTTATGCGATTTATGATTTAGTGGTAGGTGAATGATAAAGAATAACTGGCCCTTAAATTAATAAAAAAAAACTATGTTGAATCATCTTTATACCTTTTATAGAAATCGCTTTCCCCCATCGAAAAAGAAAATTTTTTGAATCTATCAAGGTGGTTTGATCATCTGCAACAGCTGCCTGAAGTGCGTCAAGATAGTGATTTGCTGAACTTCACAGCAATTTATTTGCATGGTTGGGCCACTGGTACTCATATTTAATTGCATTGTACTTACCATTATTTTCTCAAGCCAGTTAAGCAATATTTATTTCTAATTTATTATCAATTAAAAAAAAATTTATAATAAAAATCTCGAGCTTTGCCGTAAAAATTTTAGAACTGGGTTAAACCTCAAGAGCTGTTTACGAAAAATTCGCTAAATTTTTTTGTTTGCTGTGGTAAAGAGTTTTAAGAGGATTATCATTTTTTCGCTTTAGGCAAATATTTAATTTTGTTAGATGTCTTTTGCAAAATTTTTGCCGGCGTTTATTACCGGCAATTGGCCAGCATTTATTTTATAGCAAACGAAACTAATTTGACTCTCAATTAGCCAATTGTGGCCTCAAAAAATTGGTTATCAGTGTTTGGTACCGCAAAAAATTCATAATAACCGCGTTTCTTTGCTCATTTTCGAAAAAAAGTACGGGCCGATAATGCTGTCGGACCACAAACTCCATCTTATGGCCACTTTCTTTGGATGTAATGTTTTTTCGAAGACTATTTTTGGATTTTGTGAGCCCCAAAAATTTTAACTGAAGCTTTTTTGACGTCATGTGCAGCACAACAAAACTATGCTAGAATGTCTTCGCTCGACAAAATTCACACTTAGACTAAACTATTGTTCAAGAGAGGGAGCTTTTATATTCTGTTTTAAGCGATTCTAGCATTTACCCGAAAAGTCTAATTTAACGCCATCATAAACGATTTTTCAACAAGAAGTTTGTTTTGTAAAACAAAAAATGTAGATTAAGATGGTTCAAATTTTTATTGTATTACGAAGAAACAAGTTCGGCAATTATGAATGATATTTTGCAAACGTCCACCACGACCATGCTGACAGATGTCAATTCTTTCATCAAAGTTTAAAAAATGGCGGTCCTGTCTCGTTAATCACATCACGGATTTTGATTTTAAAGACTGAAATCTATTCGATTGGTTCCGTATAGACTCTGTTCTTAACATAGACTCATGAAATTACGCGATCGGAAAATTTGGTTTTCTAGTGATATCCATGTCATCAATAATAGGCCAAAATTGAGTTGTTAGCACCTCGCGATAACGTGATCCATTGGCCGTTACCTCATTTCCAGCCTCATCTTTGAAAAAAACGGTTCAATCATGCCCGCAGATCACATAGCGCACCATACAGTGACACGTTAAGCATGCAAAGACTTTTTAATAATTGTTCTAAGATTTTGAGAAGCTTAAATGCGGCAATTTTGCTTGTTGACATTGCGTGACAAGTAAAAATGGTCTTGTCTGAAAAAATGATTTTTACAGAAAAACCAGCCGGCTGTTCCTGCATTAAATGAGTAAATCTACGGCGATCTGGATGATCGGTCGGCTTTAATTCCTGCACCAGTTGAACCTTGTAAAGCTTAAAGTCAAATCCTTATGCAAATTCGCCATGTGGCGATTTTGAATAACCCCAATGTTGAGAAGGTCAAAGAATTGACAAATTTGTATCTGCTTCAACACTGTGGCTCATGGTTACGATGCTTTCAATTAAACGACGATTATGTTGTCCGAAAATATCACGACTTTCACGAAATATAACTTTAACAGAACCACCATTTTTGTAGAGAATTTTAATGCGATTTTTGTGCGAAATTGAGTTCACTAGAACAATTGCCAATGCATCTACTATGAATATGTCAAAACTATTATATTGTTGGTGTTGCTATAATTGAAAAACCCGATATATAAGTATTATTATTATTATTAAGTGTAGTTTTTTTTGTTGTATGTCTTCCTGTTCTCTATTAGTTGTTTTTATTTTCTGATTGTTATTCTTAGTTCATGGAATTTTACTGTACCATGTTGTAGATGTTTTGTGTTCATAAAATTCATAGACACTTCTTAATTTGTAAGCAGACGCAATAAGTCATTTCACTTTAAGCTGCTTCATAACAATATAAACGAATGAAAATGTTATTTTTTCAACTCTTTTATAAAACTTTAAAATTAATAATAAAATTTCAATATTTTTTTTTTAATTTCAATTGTTTATCTTTTCTTTTTAATATTTAAGAACAAATAGCTTTTAAATACAAATCTTAAATAATATTAGAAATAGTAGCAGCAAGGAAATCGAAAATATGTAAAAAAAACTAAAAAAATATTTTACGATTTTTTTGTGTGTTTTTTCTTCCTGTTAATGTTCAATTACAACTAAGCATAAACAATAGTACATAATGGGAATTTTTGTTGTTAAAACAAAAATTTATTAAAAAAATACAAATATAAAAGGAAAAAAATGGGTTGAGAGGATGATTAAAAAATTAATTTGCATGTACTTCACGGGGAGAGTTTAATGAATTATTTAATTCATTGGGTTCAGTACATTTCCAGAGACCATAAGTTTTTCCCACAGTAGTTTGCCATAAACGCAAAGTACCATCTTCGGAACCACTGGCATATAATTCACCATCTGGTGAAAATTTCACTGAGTGAACAGGACCAAAATGACCCTTAAAAGATTCTGCAAATAAATAATTAAATTAAATTAAATTGAGATTTTTTTTCTTCTTTTTGATAACTATTGCGCTTAACCTACCAATTTCATTGCCAGTTATGTAATCGAACTTGTACATTTTAAAGTCTTCACCACCACACACAAAGACATGTTTATCGGGATGCAAGCTGGCTGATGAGACGTTGGTAGGCACTTTTACTTCTTTGAGCTTTTTCAATGTGTCCACCTCCCAGAAACTAATACTACAGCCGTGAGTTATGGTGAGTATATGATTGTCAGTGGAGATTTCTAAACTATTTGGATTGTTGGGAAATGTAAGACGTTGAATTTCATTGCCAGTCATACGATCCCATAACCGTACTGTCTTATCTTCAGCTGCCGATATAATACATTTGTCATTGCGACAGAATAGAGCCCTTTTAATGGCTCCTGTATGGCCACTATACATTTCTGGTTCAGCCTGAGGCTGTTCAAGATTAAACACACGCACCAATTTTTCATTACTGCCAGTCACTATATTCTCAGAATTTGCATCAAATGCCACTGATTTAACAATATGTTTATGTTGGAAACTATGTAGTTCACCGCCTGTTATGGCATTCCATACTTTTCCCGAAAAATCTGCTGCACCTGAAGCTGCCAAGGTGGCCTGTTTATTAAGAGCTACACCCCATACAGCACCCTTGTGACCCTCAAAGGTACCAACCCAATCGCCAGTATCACCTTGTCGTAACATAGGACTGCCATCTACGAATACAAAAAGTAAAAATCTTTATTATTCCATGAATGGGGGGAAAAAGAAATAAAAAGCTTTTTAAATTCATTTTTCACATTTTCAAAAATTATAAGTTGCGGAAGCAACCTTGACTCAATGACTTGCTTCAATGCCAGCGACCTAATAGCCCCACTACTTACAGAAAACTAACAAAATGCACAAACACCAACAACAACAATAATAACATCATGCATCGAATAGAGTGTATTATTTATATATTAATGTGTGCGTGTGTGTTTGTCTCTTGATTTCAAGCGTAAAACGAGAATTGCATTGTCAGTCAGTTCAGTCACAATAGCTAAAAAGCTTTTACAAAATTGCATTCGCTTTTTGTTTGTTGCTTTGTTTTGCCGGCTTTTCTTAATGCGCAAGTCAATTCTGAACACACGCAAAAAAAGGAAAATAAACAAAAGTTGAAAGATTAACTCTTACACTTTTGCTGTCCAATAATTTATTTTTATTTGATTTAGGTGTTAAAGTAATCAATTTTACTTAACTTAAATCATCTTATTTTTATAATTAAATCTACAAGAGTCGAAGTCAACTTTTGAGGTTAGGAAGTAAATTAGCTTAAAACTTCAGTTTTATTGATACCAAGGTAAAGTTAAAATATGGGAACTAATACTGGTGTGTGTGTGTGATGACGGGCAAATCTTCACCTCTAGCACGTCGGCAGATGTCCTCTCATTTTGCAACAAAGCTTCGGTTATATCTTCAATGCAGTGCCGAATTTTATCTTTCCGAACGTCAGTTGTTTGTAGGTTATTACGTGATAAGATAAGCCTTAATCAGATGGTGGTCATGCCACTGGGAATGAAAAGCAACGTCATTCACGCCCTAGGAAGCTGAGTAGTAATTCTAGCAACAGGTCTTTCCTAGTTGCAATTTCAGCGGTTCCAAAGCAGGGTTGCAAACCACTACTCCTTGCTAAAGAGCTGGAGACTATCAAACTCCTGGTCTAGAACACATAACTAGCATGCTCACTGGATCCGGATCATTCCACCACGTAGGTGTGATTAAAGGTGAAATGATCCCGGTCACCATATAAAACTGACCTGTCTGTTATGGGGCCGCGCAACCACAACCACCACGATACTCCCGAAGGGCCAACCTCAATAATCAGTCAGAGAAACAGCTAAATGTCTAAAGAGACAAATAGCGGAAACTCTGCGGGCTACTGATTCCCATGGAAATAACGTGGAGTTTCCAGTTGACCCCTGCTGCCCTCAGGGGACTGGGCTCCCTTATACCCCCAGTTGCACAGGTCTAGGTAGTCGAGCGTTCTATAAAGACCATAAATGTGCCTCCGGGGGAAGTTTCTGGGTTATTCGTATAAGCCCGGTTTTTCAAATGGCCCCAAAGAAAATAAAACAACGGCGTTAAATCATAAGAACGAGGCGCCGAATTCACATCGCCAAATCGAAAAACTAGAAGACCGGAATTTTTTTTGTATGTAATAACTGAATTGCTTGACTACACGCTTATGGCGTCCTCTTGCTGAAACCTAAAAACCACTGATATCATTAGCCAACTATGGCCACGAAAAAATTGTTTATCATAATTAAATAGGGCAGAGAATTTACGTTGACAGCGTTTTTTTTTGCTCATTTTTGAACATATACGAGCCGATGATATCGTCTGACCACAAACCACACCATGCAGTCACTCTCTTTGAATGTAATGGTTTTCCGAGCACTGTTTATGAATTTTGTGAGCTACATATGCGACAATGTTGAGTAGTTACATAACCGCCTAATTGAAAATTCTCCTCATTACTAAATTCAGCCTCATCACCAAAAAGGATTTTGTGGAATAATGCGTTTTATTTTCGTTCAGTTTTTGAAACAGACACAAAAGCTCGACGCATAAGTTATCGGTCGACTTTGATTCTTAAACGAGATTTTTTTTTCTCAGACCAGCATTCAGGGGATGACCCCTACACATGCAACGCATTATGCTAGAACTAGGAAATTAGGTTATGGAGAGGAGTAAAGAGGAAGTAGTGTTTGTGGACATTCAATTTGAATGAAAGTGAGAGGAAAGACCTCTGGAAGAAGTTTATTCCACATGCTAAAAAGCGAATTTTCCTTGTAATGCGTAGGGCGATTCACCGGAAAATCAACAACGAATGGATTGCCTCTCAATGAAAATCAACTTAAATGCGAAAACGTGCGAGTGTCTGGAAAATCAGCCACAAATGGATTGGCTTTTAACGAAAATCGAGATAAACGCGAAAACGTGTGAGTAACGGAAACAAGTTCCTTAATTTCATTAGAGCCCCTACCGTTGTAGTAATGATAAGACAGTGAAATACATTCCACATTGCTTCGATGCTCTAGAGAATCAATAGAGTTGAATACCCTACTGTCTCCAATGAGCCTCTTTACTCGAGCAACTCCAAAATAGACTTTGGGGTTGTATTCTATTTTTGAACGGATATAGGTGGTATAAATAGTACGAAAATCGGAGGGAGTGAAGTATCTCCTTCACCATTTTAGATAACCGAAGCCATTGAAAGCTTCTTTAGAAACTTGAAAATGTTTGTTGGGCTTAAACATAGCCCATCGAACATCACACTGAATTTGCATGCCAAGAACATCAAGAGCGTCCGATTTCGTAATACTTATATCACTCATAGTAACAGATGCAGCACTATTTCCGAACACAGATCTATTCGTAAGCATGCAACATTATAACTTACGGGCATTAAACTCGACTCTATTTGCACGACCCTATTCCGAGATTGTTGCGAGATCGTGATTGAGCATATTATTCATGTGCCCCCTTTTGAAATTCACCGCCAACTGGTTCAGTGCTGTCATCTGCGAAAGAGTATATAGGGTTGAAAGTTTGACAAAGAAGGTCATTTAGAAAAATAAGAAATAGGGTAGGAGAAAGAACGAGTTAGATTTTATAAGCGTAAAGGTCTTTATGCAAAATGTTGCGAAAAGTGATTCGAGTGGTCGACCAGTTGATGCTCCAGACTCATTTTCAACACTGCTGTACAGCGGCTATGTTTGCATCACTACGGCCACTACGAGCGTATTAATTTCTTCTTTTTATCAGCACCAACACGGTAGACCTAGAATTTAAAACTTAAATTACGCACAGCGGTCCCAGAAGAAACCTGATAACGAGGAAAAGCTGCTCGAATTTTAGGAAGTGAAATTTTTAACATAATTTTCACAATTAAAATTCTTTCATGTTTAAAATTTCTTAACTTTTTACTAAAAGTAAATGTTAAAGAATGATAGCTGAATTGTTGACATTTAATTATTTGATAGACAATTTACTTTATAACCTCAAATTTGGCCATTCATTATAAAACAAAGAAAATGTTAACAGTGGACCTGCTTTAAAAAATTGATTCGTTGCTGTCTTTATGCTAACAAAATCAAAAGAAATATTTGTGTTAATGGATATAGAAAGTTTTAGATAATTTCTAAGCTTTCCACTAACCAAATAAACGTGTTTGATAATAAATAATTCTCAAATGGTTTGCAAATAAAATGGTTTGACTAACTAAAATGAATAGATACGAAGAATGTTTCAAAAAGACAATACATAGACAACCATTTTGTGTTTTTTTTTTTCAAATTTCTTTAGAAATAAAAATTTCCTTTGAAAAAATATGAAACTGAAAATATGAACTTAAGCTTAACAAAAATTTCTTCATGTAATTATTTACATTAATACAAACATAAAGGTTGTTAGCCGGGAAGGTATACTACTTTGTTTTGCCGCCATTTTGGTAAACATTAGTCTTGTCATTAGTCAGTTCATATTTGGCAGTCGTGAAGTAGACACGTGGCAAATTTATTATGGAAAAATATTCGATAAAGCCAACGTGTTTTAATCGTTAAAAAATTTTATCAAAATTAATCATCGATTTGTGTGACGATGAGAAAGTTACGTGAAATTTTTGGGGTCTGTAGGTGATAGGACAAAGCATGGACCCCAACGTACTGCAAGATCGGCTGAAAACATTACTGCTGCTCGAGAAAGTGTTCAAAACAATCCATCAACCTCAATTCGAGGCCGTGCTCAGGAGCTTGGTCTTCAGGGAACAACTTTGGCCACAATTTTGCACAAAGATTTGCATTTGTTTCCATATAAGATTCAGCTGACACGAGAGCTTCTTCCACAAGATCATTTATTTGTGTTTGGCTTTGACTTTGTGTGAAAAAAAAAACAGTAAATAAAATCAGAAGCAAAAAAACATTTTTTTAAAACCGAAAGTTCACATTCTACACGTGAGAATAATAAATTTTTATTAAAATTTTTTTTTTTAATTAAAAGCATTAAATTTAAATAATGGGTTAAAATTACTATTATTTATTTAAAATGAAATAATTTAATAAAAATTGAAAATAAATTCAAGATTTTTAAATAAATTTCGTAATGTTCTGGTGCAATCAAGGTGAGTGAGAATAATTGAACGAATGTATGCTGTAGATAGACAGACAGATAGAAAGACAGACAGATAGACAGACAGACGTATGTTTGAAATATTTGCAGTTTATAAATTACAGAAAAAAAATGCACAAATAACAACAGAAAAGCAAAAACCAAAAACAGATATTTTCATTAACAAACAAAAATCGGTAAAATGAAATAAAATAAAACAATACAACAATAAAAGAAAAACAAAGAAAATAAATACATTTAAATACTTAATTAAAACAGTTTAATAAAAATATTACAAATTTAAAAAGTGTTTCTTACTTTCTACTAAATACTAATGAGACAAAAACAACAACAACAACATCAAATTAAATTGTTAAAGTTATTTTGCAAAACGCAAACAAAGCGCGTATATTTTTTTTAATATTTATTTTTTTTCTTAAGCTCTCACAGCAATAAAACGAAATACAAAGAATTGAAATTTCAAGGTGCTTCCCGTATGTGCAACGAGTTTATCAACGAATCAATAACAACAATCATCACCCAACAGCAACACAAACAACAGAGCAGCAGCACCAACTAACTGACTGCAAAAATCTCTTAGAGGAAATTAATAACTTTTAAAAACTTTTAAAAATATTTTAAATTGCCTGCCGCTGCTTGCTAACTCTGTAATATTCGTAATCGTACGAGTGAGTGAGTGTTAGCATTAATAAGTCACACAAACACAATAATGAAAATAATTAATTTGATATAAACTTTTTGTTTTTTGTTTCTTTTTTTTGTTTCTTTGTTATAAAATTAAAATATAACAAATAACAAAACTCGTTCTAAAAAGAAATCAGGAAAAAAATTCAACAATAAAACGTTTCAAAAATGTAAGCGACAAGAAAAATATATTAAAAGTGGCATACAAATTTGTCGGAAATTCAAAAAAAAAATATTATAAAATGTTAACATAAATAAATGCTGTTGGCATTTGTTTTTTAATTTAAGGCGAGCGCATTAGGATTTAAATAACTTTTAAATGAAAAGCTAGCTAGCGACTGGCATTAGTAAAAGTATTAGAAAAAAAAATAACTTTCGACTTCAACTTTACAGAACAATATTTGAATTAAAATCTTTATTTGTAATGAATTTCCGGGTAAAACCTTTTTTGCCAGCTTCAACTTTTAAATACTTAAATTCGCCTTTCGATTATTACTTTAATATTTCAAGGTGAACTTTATAGGTTTGTTAGTCCCAATTTACATTGTACGATTTTTGTCGTTGCAATTTTTGTCGTTCTTTCTTTACAATTACATTCACATATACATTTGACTATTTTGTATTCATATACACACAAACTTCACATTTAAAATTACGAATTGTGAACGAAACGAATTGCAAGAGTACACTCGCATATGTACTTTTTTTAGTTCCTCCCTTCCCCTATTCTTTCTACACCCCTTATTTACCAACAAACTAAGAATTGCAGCGACAAAAATCGTACAATGTAAATTGGGACTTAGAAGTTTCAAAAACACACATGCAAGTAATACATCAACAGTTTATTGTGTTTTGATCTGGCAACAGTTATATGTGATACAAATTTTGAGACAATTTTTAAGAAGATTTGATCCGTTTTAATTTTTTTGCCAAGATGATTTCTTAAGTTTTAAAAGAAAATAATCAAGTAAACGAAACTACCCACTGTGGATTTTACAAACTGCGTAGTTTTCTATGAAATCTTATACACAAAAGACATGCTGACAAAACAAAAAAATTCTACCAAATAAGATAAACAATAGAAAACAAAAAACAACTAACACAAAGCAAAACAAAACACACAGCCAAGCTGGCGCCTAAACTCAATGTCCGTTCATGGTCCAATATCTAGTAATTAGTTTTTATTGCAATAAACAACTTTTTTTTTAATCACAAAATCACTTGGCTGGATTGGCGACGTCAAACGATTTTTTTACTTTCGTAAGTCCATTCTTCAAAACATTTGTATACCATTTTTATTGAATTATCCTCCAGTAAAAGTCATGTGTTTATGGGTAATACTAGTCTTTCAAATGACCCCAGAGAAAATAAACCAGCGGCGTTAAATGACAAGAACTAGGTTGCTTGATGACATCGCCAAATCGAGAAATTATGGGACTGGGAAATGTGTCATGCAATAGCTGAATTGTTTGGTTCACTGTGTGTATTCTAGCGCCGTCTTGCTGAAATCAAAGGTCACTGATCAACATTAGCCAATTGTGGCCACAAAAAATTGATTATCATGGTTTGGTATGGCAAAGAATTCACGGTGATGGCATTCGAGCAAATACGGAACCATACGATCATACGAGCATTACTTGTGGATTTTGTGAGTTCCATATGCGACAATTTCGTTTATTTACATAACCGCGTTTTATTTCCGTTCAGTTTTTCAGACATCCAATTCACAAATATTCGACGCAAACAATTTTCGATCGGCTTTATTTATTGACCGAGTTAAACCTTAACTTAAGATAAAGATCTTGCGCAAAGTGTCTCTAGTGATGCCGAATTGTTGCAAACGCAACGAGGCTCATTCTCAACACTTTGCGCCTATATTTTGGTATGGTCTATTGTCCACAACAATACCGTGATCTTCCAATTTAGTGAATTAATTAAGCACATCGTTCTGAGAGGCCTGATTACGAGGAAAAGCTGCTCGAATTTTACGAAGTGATATAAAGACGATTTCACCATTTTGATAGTAAATTTTTACAATTAAAATTTTTTGCTCAAGTGTTTAACGTTCCGTATATAAAATTTACCAGATAATGACAGTTCTATAGGGTCCGCAATCTAACGTTTTTTTAACAAGTGCTTATTTCGTGAATGGTAACACTTAGCTCATGTTTGAGTTGGCAGATACTTAGTTTTATCCTTCCGCTGAACGAATATGGGAATATTGAAAATCACGGTAATGTTGCAGAATGTGTGCGAAAATTACGTGCGGATTTTGGAAGAAGAGAAGCACCGTCAGCTCCGTATGTTCGTTATCTGGTGAAAAAAAAATGAAAGAAACTGGCATCCTCATCGATAAACCAAAGCGTGAAAAGCCAAAAACAGTGCGTACAACCGAGAATATTGCTGCTGTGGCAGAAAGTGTCCGTGAAGTGCCATCAACATCAATTCACCGTCGTTCTCAAGAATCGAACATTTCAGAGATATCATTGAGATGAATTTTACATAAAGAACCTGGTATGACGCCATACAAAATTCAATTGGTTCAGGAGTTTGTAGCATTTAAAAAAAAATAGTTATTTGGTGGACCCTTTATTTCTAACATGTAATCAGTTGATAATTTGCTTCCTAACCCCAAATTTGCCCACCACACACTTAAAGAAGAAAATTAATATTTTTTATCGAACTTTTGCAAAGACTCAAACATGATATCAGTCTATTTTTGCACATTACTGAAGCACAAGGGGGACTTACTGAACTACACCATAGGCGTTCTTGATCTTTGCCTTGACTAAACTAGTGAAATGCTTTGTTTTCATAAATTTGGTTGTCCGATCATAATCAGTTTTTTTTGCAGCAATTTTGCTACAAATTTATTACACAATTTTATTCAAATATTCTTTTAATCACAAATCACTCGGCCTACTTGGGATTTTAAACCATTTATTTTCGCAAGTTGAAATTTGTGAACAACTTTAACTTAGTTGTCGTCCGGTAAAAATTTTACTATTAAATGGCTGACTTTAGTTAATGACACACACAATGGGTTAAGGGCAGGTATTTATCGCATGCCCCCTTTAATTAGCATGCTTGAGTATAAAAAAGCATTTTTGTTATCGTGATATAAGTGCCTTTGAAATTTGTTTGAAGGAAATGCATATTTCTTAAAAAATAATATTTTTATAAAAAATAAGGAAGTTGTAAAATTTAAGATAAATTATTAACATTCAACGGCATTTATATATAAGTAAGTATATTTGCGATACAAAAATTGTATTTAAATACATTATAATTTGTTCAATATAATCTCTTTATTATTTGTTATTTACATATTTATCGTAACAAATTAATTTTAGTAAGAATTAAAATTTAAAAATTTTATTTACTTTATTCGTTCTTAATTCCTTAAGAATTCATACCATAAATATTTGATGATATATGTATTAAATAAAGGGTGTTTTTATAGAGGTATAGAACTTTGAAACGAAAGAAAACAAAAAGTAAATGTTTTCAAATGACATGAAATTTACTTTATTCGTAAGATAATTTTCTGGCGCTATAATTTATAACAAATATGTCGTATGGCATATGACCGTCACGTTATCGGCAATAATGCGCTGAAAATTGTCCTCCAAGTGTATAATCGTTTTGGGCATAGACTAGCTACTGCATATAGTCCCACAGCAAATATTCCAGGGACGTTAAATCACTCGATCTTGAAGGCCAATTCACAACGTAAAAGGATAAGGTTACCACGGTTACTTTCAATGAATAAATTGTGACACAAAGGGTGTAACATGTTACGCCGTCTTGTTGAAACCACAGCTCCTAAACATAAATTGATGAACGAAAAAGTCATTAATAATGGCTCCATAGCGCTCACCATTGACTATAACGTTCTGACCAGCATCGTTTTTAAAGAATTAAATTTCTATAGATGTAGCGGTGTCTCAACATATTGTTACGAAGATGTGTTTGCTTAAGTTTTAAAAGAAAATAATTATCATAATATATAAAGAAAACCAGTCAGTATCCATTATAATGTATTTTGCTGGGGTAGTTCTCAGTGGATGCCCAGTGGTGCCAGTAATACTTATTGTTAATCTTTTTTTCTTAATTCAAACCACAAAATAAAAAGACGCAAACAACTTTCTTAATTCACTTTTATTCTTATCTTTAGGTTTACAATTTGAGTTTTTATTTTTAAGACTCGAACAGAAACTAACCAACCAGACCGTGCAAGATTTTACATTTTATGCCCTGAACCCGACCGACTTAGATCTCTCGTATCGCGTGCTTCTACTCGGGAGGTAGGATACTGGAACCAGTCAGTTTTTCTGAATGTAACAGTGTCTCAACATACACTTGAGTATTATGATGATTTCAAAAACGCCAGTTTTGTTAATTAGCGATTTATTCAAACAAAAGTGAGAGCTTTGTCGCCAAACAAAATTCGCTTATGAAAACCGTCAATCTTGTTATTTTGGGTGATCCAATTTACACAATTTAGAGGCATTATTCAAGCGTCAGTCTATTCATGATTTAATCCCAAGCTAAATATAAATCACTTGACAGCTGACAAAACTTCCGCCAGTTAATAAAGTGTTGTCACCTTAAAGTTTTATAACTCGGTACCGTATAAACGAGAAAACCTCACACAGGTATTTTCAACAAATTATCAATATTTTATTTAAATTAAAATAATGAAAACTTTAGCAAGTGGTTTCACATTAATTGATCATTAATTATGACTCTGCAGCGGTCGGCAATGACTATAACATTCTCACCAGCATCGTTTAATACGTATCTTAACATAGAGTTGACGTATGAAAATTGGGATCGATCTTGTTTTAAGCCCGATTCGCTCAATTTGGGGAAGTTATTCAGTCGTTAGCCTATTCATGTTGAAATGCCATATCAAACTAAATACAAATCACTTGACAGCTGACAAAAAGACGCCCAGTTAAATAACATAACGGCCACAAATGTTAAAAAGTCATCGAATAATGGACCTCCAGTTACACTACAATTCATATTTAAATTATAAAAAAGAAAAGTAATCTTTATTTTTTTTATTCTATACCTCTATAAAAAAATGCCCTATATATATTACCCGGTTCAACAACTGAAGTATTTTGCAAACAGTGTTGTCAGATTAGGTGATTGGGGATTTTGTTTAAACAAAACGCAGATAAAAATGGTGTTTCGATATTTCTCGAAGAAAAACTCATATGTTTTAGAGATTATTCCTGAACTTCCAGACAAGTCAAATTTTATTTTCTTAAAACGTATAAATAATCTGCTCGAAATAAATTTTGAGCAACTTCGTGTACATGTCAAGATGCTGTGGGATGCTAACTACACTTAAATAAGCAACAAGTAATGCTTGTGTAAAATTCCTTTTTTTTACAATAAGTGCAAATAAGCAACATAATCAATAAAACGAGAATTATTACACACTTCTTAAAGTCCAAAATGTAATATTGTCATTCCTTTCCGCCTTTGCTGGATGTTTGTTCGAAAAGATAAACAACAGTATTTCATTTACTGGTGAAACAAATTCAAACAACTTAATTCCAAAATAAAGTATTATTTTCAGGGAAAGTGGAATATTAGGGTTAAAATAAACTAGCTCGTAGGTGGTTTTGGAAAGCTTTCAGTTAAAGGTTTCAACTTGAAGAAAAATCTGGAAACCCTGTCTACAAGCGTGTAGAGAGAAAAAGAGAAACAAAATGAGTCTGCACTCGTTTCTCTCCTAGAACAATTAAGTGCCCCTGTAGGCTAGTAGGTAGTGTACTAGCTTGTCAGTATGGGGGTTGTGGGTTCGATTTCCAACGAAGACCTTGTTTTTTCTTTCACTACAAAAATAAAAAATTGAGTGTCGGTGAAGCTGCTCACCGATGAAGACATAGTCACTGGTCGCTGTGCTGCCTTTATACGGCATTTAATTTCCGACTATCCTTCTACTTTCACCACCTGTTTCATCTCTTCTCTATCCCGTTCCTAAAGAATGCAAAAAAATTAGACGTATGTAAGCCAGATATAAATTTTGTATGGAAATTTTAAAATAAATCAATTCTATACCTTAACAGTTTATGAATGAGCAGTAATCTATACCATGATTGTTGCCGTTATAGACCAGGATTGCTACCGTTTTCAGCTGCTGAAATGTCTAGTATCTAAATCGCTAGATCAATTAATTTTATAATTCTCATATAATATTTTGTTTTCAATTGAACCAGTTCTAAGCAGATCATCCGTACTCATACGATGCATTGTGCCAGATCTAAGAAGTGACAATAGAGGTAGTGGTGTATGTCACTGGAAATTCAATTTGAATTTTTGCTTACTGAATACGAGAGGAAAGATCTCTGTAGAAAATTTATTCCACATAGGAATTGGGTGATTTGCTGGCCAATTGACCACAAAGGTAGGGGCTCTTGATTAAGAAATTATGGCTTCAGGAAAAAATTCCCTTATTTCGTTTTAGGACATTAAACTACAATAATGATAAAAAGGTTAATAACAGAGCTTGATACCTACTCTCACTAATGAAATTTTTGGCTCAATAATATTTAAACCCACAAAGTGATATAAAAAATGGTGCAGAGTGTAGTGTGTTTGACAGTGTCATCATTGCCATGCCTTTTGCATTGCAACTGGACACCCCACATTCCATTATTGTATGTTTGTCCACGCACACTGAACTTATGAGTGAGAATATGCAAGTCCGCATATTCTCACCACATTATTGTCTACATTTATTTTTAGTGGCAAGAAGACCAGCTGCTCTATATGCAATGATTGGGACCCAAGAAGATATTACTTGTTTTTAAAATTGATCTCAACTTATTTAAGAACTTAAAAAAATTTATAACACATTTGTAGTAGAGAAAATATCCCTAATCGCCTATTGGTAATCGGGGAAGCAATACACTCTTTTTTATTTTTTGTAGCGAATACTTTTTTAAAATAAATGAAATCGATTGATGCTTGGGAACACCTGACCCTACCAACTGACCTTCTTAGTAAGTGCGAAATCAGGCAATTTAAAAACTTTTTTGCATTTTACCTGCTCCACTATTGCTGTCCATAATTCTTGGGACTAAACTTCTGCTTAAAAAAGCTGTCGCTGAGTTGACAATTGGCATGGGGCCAATTGTCAACTCAGGCCAATTGTCAAAATAGGTACGATTGTGGGCCAATGATAATATATACATAGTACAAAAATAAAATAATACACGAGTTGATATTAATAACATATTCAATTTAACCTAACTAATGATATAAAAATTATTTAATAATTAATAATACCCAAATGGTTCCCTAGCCAAAATAAATAAAAATAATTCGAAAATAATAAATAATTGTCCCAAAGTGTTAGCAAGGTCAAGAAAAACATACTAATGGCTAATAGCCACAATATTCAAATAAAACGCCCTAGAAAAGTATAATAATAATCGATTAAAATTTTTAAAATAAGAAAAATACAATTTCTCTATCTGTAATTCACGAAGCGAGAAATAAATCGGCAGTTTTAATCGAAACGCATAAGAAACGAAGCGCACGAGCAAATAGTCGCAGACTTTGCAACGATTAACCAATCGCGTTTTCTTTTAAAAATACTAGGACCACCATTTAGTAATGCGTAACATGCTTACCTCAGGTGTAAAACTGTTAATAGTGCTTTTCGTGAGGTAGTTTCTTATATAAAGCGGGGCTTACAGGATAAATGATATCCTTTGACGACTTTCTTAGATATTGATGGAACTCGCAACATTGTTAAACTAGAGCCTACAAGGAAATCACAGCAGTATTTCAATATCGCGAACTTTGTTTTTAGGCAGCAATGGCTATTTAGTCAAGTACCGTGCTATATTCTTTAGGAATAAAGAAGAGATGCGACAGGTGGTGAAAGTAGAAGAATAGTTACGGAAGACAGCTCAATGACCAGTGACTATGCCTTCATCACCGAGCACCACACCGACAGCAAATTTTTATTTGTAGTGAAAAAAAAACCAAGGTCTTTGTTGGGCATCGAACCCACAACCCCCCGCACACTAGTACACGCGATCTTTCTGGTGAATAAAATATTTGTGTGTTTAGCAGGATAATTATAAACTCAGAACTTTGTTCGAGGAGGTTATTTATTAAAGGAACATAGCAGGATTGTATTGTTATCACGTCCACTAAGATTTTTTTTTTCGGTTGGACCAGTACTCCGGGGATGACCCCTACTTATGCAAAGCCTTATACCAGAACTAGGAAATTTGGTTATGGGGAGGAGGAAAGAGGGAGTAGTGTCTGTGGACATTTGATTTGAATTTTCCTACATTGAAAGTTACAGGAAAGACCTCTGGAGGGGTTTATTTTACATACGAACTGTTCTGCTAAAAACGCATTTTCCCTGTAATGCGTAATGCGATTCACTGGCCAATCGGCCACAAACGAATGCGTTCTCAACGATAATCGACACAAACGCAAAAAACGTGGGGATAGAGCAGTGAAACGCAAAAACGTGGGAGTTTCGGGAACAAGTTCCCTAATTTCGTTAGAGCACTTACCATTGTAGTAACGATAAAGCAGTGAAATACAACCTACATTGCGTCGATGCTCTAAGAAATCAATAGAGTCCCCAATGATACTCTTGGGCCTTTCCTGTACGCGGTCGAGCAACTCCAGGTTGTATAAATAGGCGGATACAGGCGGTATAAATAGTATGAAGATCGGATGGAGTGAAGTATATTTTACACCGATTTAGAAAACCGAGGTACTTGAAAGCTTATTTAGAAACCTAAAAATTTGTTTAGTCCATCGAACAGCACACTGAATTTCCATGCCAAGAACATCAAGAGTTACCGATTCTATAAACTTATATCACCTATAGCAACAGGTGCGTTTTAAGCTAATTTACTTTTTAATCTCACATTTGCCCACATATTACATCGGGTTTTTCAACAAAAAGTTTGTTTTTCAATTGTTGTCACAATTTGACATTTTTTGACATTAGTTTTTTGACGTATTCATAGTAGATATATTAGCAATTGTTCCAATAAATTCAATTTCGCACAAAAATTGCAATAAAATAATTAAAATCTATAGAAAGTAGTATAGGGTATCAAGGAAGTAAACCGATATATACACCATCAATACTAACAAATTTATGCTTTCCAGATAGTTTAGAAATAACAAGCCGATAAGCAGATCTAGAAATATTAAAAATCAGTACCGGGTTATCAATTGAGTTTAAAGTCTTCATTAAACTGGGTGAAGCACAAAATCTGTTAAATTCTACGACATGGAAATGGTAATGCCAAATAACGCATAATAAAAGAACGAAAAATGCAAAGTTTCTATTAAAACTGTCATTAGTCCTGACAAATAATATTTGGCAGTTGTAATGTAGACCAATGGTAAATTTATTATGGAAAACCAACGTGTTTGTTTTAATCGGTAAATCATTTTATCAAAATCTATCATCGATTACTGTGAAGATGAGCTTGGTCTTTGGCCACAATTTTGCACAAGGATTTGCATTTGTTTCCATATAAGAATCAGTAGAAACAAGAGCTTCTTCAACAAGACCACTAACGCCGCCGTACATATACCAATAGGATGTTACAGCTCAGCAATGGCAACTCCAATTTTCATGAAAAAATGAGCGACGAGGCACATTTCAGAAGCAATATCATTGGACCTTATTTCTTTAAAAATTAAAACGGCATAATGACGTAACTGTGAATGTGGAGCGATATCGTGATATGATTGAAAACTTTTTAACGCCACAGCTGCATGCTTTGGGCTTAATTAACATGTGATATCAACAAGCCGCTGCGACATCGCATACAACCAGGATTACAATGGAATTATTGTGGGACTTCCTTCCACATCAAGTTATTTCAAGAAATAGTGATGTTACTTGGCCTCCACGGTCGCCTGATTTGACTACTCCGGACTTCTTATTTTGGGAATATCTAAAGAGCAAGGTTTATGCAAACAAATCAGAAACACTTGAGCAACTCAAACAAAATATTCGTGATGAAATTAATGAAATGTCGCGTAAAATGTGTGAGAATGTAATGAAAAATGTGCTCAAAAGGTCTCGCATTTTGAGAGTCCATAAATAATTGCCTACATTAAATAAAACATTTATTATTATAAGATCATTTAATTAAAAATTATAAACAAACTAAGTAGTATAATAATGATAATCGCGTGGGATTTATTGTAAAACTTTTCTATTTTTATATTTAATCACTTACTTACCTTTACACGCCGATATTAAAAAGTAACCACTATCACAAATGTCACTAAAATCCAAATGCACCACGGGACGAGTGTGGCCACTGCAAGTTAAAGGAATCTGACGCAGATTTGTGGTCATGTTTTTAAATAAAAAAATTTATTATTAAATACACTTTTTAGTTAATACTTTCAATTCAAATTCTTTTCACAAGTTTTATAAACTTTTAATTTTGAATTTTGCTTTCAGATTGTTTTTTATTTTTATTTTGTTTTACTTTAAACAGTCTTATTGCACTTTTTATTTATACTTGTTTTAGAGATATCCTTGCAATATATGTATGTATGTATGTATGTATTTTTTTTTTGTCTGGCAGAAAAATTTTGTTGTTGTTTTGTTGTCAATAAAATTTTCGTAAAATATTTTTTTTTTCTTTTAATTTTTGTTGTTGTTGATTTGTGATGGTGGTAGTGGTGTGTGCTTTTAATTTTGTCAGTCGTCGTTTTTGTTGTTGTTGTTTTTTTATTTCAGCTGGTTTCTTTTTTGCTAAAGTTTATTTTTTCGTTCCTCTTTTTCGTTTTTAATTATTGTCCAAATTGAATTTTTATATAAAAATTTTCTGCACTTTTGATCAAATATACATGAAAATTTAAATTGTTAATTGATTAAAATGTTGTAAAAAATTTAAATTATTTGCATTTAAAAGTGCAAAAGTTCCGTTGTGTATTGAGAAAAAAACAAAAATGAAATAAATTTTTCAACGTTACAGACTTGACGTGAACCCGAAAAAATTAACAAAACGAATGACAACTGCGTGGTGAATTCATATAATTTATATTGATGTTTTCGGTTAAGATTTAGAGCTCCCAGATTTTTGTTCTAAGTACCATTCTCTAATTAAACATTCTTATACCAAGAAATTCCCCAAATATACCCTTGAAATTATTTGTATTATTTCGGAGTTTTCGACATTCTGCCGAAAAAATACATTCTTTACAATCATTTTTCATAAATAATCATAGCAGAGTTCAATTCTGTCTAGTCTTCGAATGGTACCACCAGCGATATTTTAATCTTACAATGTTTTTAATGCTTTGAAAAAATAAAATTTGATGGACTTTATAATCTGAAAAATCGAGTTTTCTTCACGAAAGAAACTACAAATTTAGTTTAGACTTAAGCTTAGCGAATTTAAAGGCAAATTTAAGGTTAGGCAGGAAATTGTCTAAAAATACTATTTTTGGCAACTTCAGTTTTATTATTTTTTTTTTTTTTTTTATTTATTTATTTATTAGTATTAATAATACTCTAATATTCCATTCTTATCTTATATTAAAATTTTCCGTAACCTTATGTTTACATAGATCTTATAAAATTTATACATTTTCTCCTAAATATAATATCATTTGCCTCATTTCTAATCCCAATTGATAGTGAGTTATATAACTTAAATCCTTTATAGAAAAGAGATCTTTGCATCGCTGTTGTTGTTGCTCTTTGAAGCCTAAAATTTTCCGCATTTCTAAGTCCATATGGTTGTATCTCGCCAACGTATCTGATTTGATCACGTAGATATTGTGAAGCATTTCCATTTTTCATTTTTCTAATAAAAATTAGGGTGTTGAGTGCCAATCTTTGCTTTACATTCATCCATCTGAGTGTGTCTAACATTATCCATACCGGTGTATATCTATTGCATTTTAAAATCGATCGCATTGCTTTATTCTGTAGTTTTTGTAGCCTTTCTAGTTGTGCTTCGGTGCAGCATGTATATAATATGGTTGAACCAAATTCGAAGTGAGGTTTTATTATCGTATTGTATATGTTCATCGCCGTCATTATAGAAATTTTATTTCTGATACGTTTAAAAAATCCTATCTTTTTCCCGATTTTTTTGCACATATATTCTATATGTTCTTTAAATCCTAATTTATTGTCGATTATAAAACCCAGATATTTAATATGTTTTACTTTTTCTATTACGTTATCATTAATTTTGATTATAGTTTCACTAGTCTCATTTTATTCTACAATTTTCGTTTTATTTTCATTCAATTTAAGTTTATTCATCTTTAGCCATATATTAATATTATTCACATCCTGTAACATTTTGTTGTGGCATTCTTCACTAGTATCACCTTCTGCGTATATAAGAGTATCGTCTGCGTATAATACTACTTCACATTTATCAAGTATTCCTGGCATATCGTTTATATATATTATAAACAATAACGCACCCGAAATAGATCCCTGTGGAACTCCAAAATCATTATTAATCACACTTGATTTAACACCGTTAACTTTAGTAATTTGTTTTCTATTTGTCAAATACGATTTAAACCATTCAAGTTCCTTATCCTTTATACCATACATATATAATTTCTGAATCAGTATATCTCTGTCAATCGTCTCAAATGCTCTTTTAAAGTCTAGAAACATTGCCATAATTACTCTGTTTTTTTCTATATTTTTATACCGATTTATCACAAAATTTACAGCAGTTTCACATGAAAATGTTTTTCTAAAACCCGATTGATATTCTGATATTAGGTTATTCTGTTCCATATATTTTTCCAATTGTACCTTGACGACTCTTTCTAATATTTTTTCACATGTTTTCAATGTATTAATAGGACGGTATTCTTCACATTTTTTGGTTTTTGCCACTTTTTCAATAGGTGTTACCATAGTTTCCTTCCAATTCTCTGGAAACTCTCCTGTGTTCAATGATCTATTTATTATACCTGCCAATTATCTATAATAATTTTTGTTGATACTCTACAGTAATCTGGTTTGTTTTTTATTTTCCTTACTATATTTTTAAGTTCTAAAATTGTTATTGCACTGAATACGAATTTCGATTTAACCATTTGTATTTTATTTGCATACTGCACATCTTCTATTGATTGTCTTATTGTGTTAACTTTGTTTACAAAATATTCATGAAATTTATTAGATATTTGGTTGTTATCCCTACATTCTACATTGTTAAATATCACATTTTTTATCACAGATGGATTTTTCCTAATAACTAAGTCTTTGATTTCCTTCCACATTTGCTGTTGGTCTATTGCATTTTTAATTCTTCCGTTTATGTATTTATATTTCTCATTTTCAATTTTAACTTTATACACATTTCTAATTGATCGATAATTTTTCCATGCCTCGCTTGTGTTCTCTAATTTAGCTTTTTGATATTTTCTTACTTTCTCTCTTTTTATCAACCATAGTTCATTAGTAAACCATTTATTCACGATATTTTCATATTTTATTGTGTTCTTCACGGTAAACTTTTGTATAGTTTCTTCGATGCACTTATCAAACCTGCATTTATTTCTCTTGAAAATAGGTCCCTTTTATATTTAAATACTTCTCTTTTAATATTTTGTTCCTTTTCCTGGTTATTTTTATCATCTTTTATCAATATTTTTATCATTTCGTGATCTGATATTTTGTTCTTATTGCAATTTTGGACTGATATTCTGTAATTATTCGTTATAACAAAGTCTATAATAGTTCTTGTCGTATTTGTCACCCGAGTATAATCATTCACCATCTGTTTAAGACCGTTGTCGTTTAATAAACTCTTGATTTTTTTCCTGTAAAAATTATTAGTATTCCAATCTATATTAAAGTCTCCAGTTATTATTATATCACATGTTTCCTCACACAAAGCATCCAACATTTCCATAAACATTTCACAGAATTCCGATTCAAAACCACTTGGTGATCTATATATTGCTACAATTATAATGTGCGCTTTTTCACGTTTGGCTGTACATGCTATAATCCAGTATTTTGAATTGACCACTTTTTTAAATTTTTTGGTCACTTTCCACTCTTGTTTATAATATATGATTGCACCTCCAGTTCTTGTAGAATTTGAATACGATATTAACTGATTATAATCATGTAAACATATTTCATTCTCATCAATTTGTTCTGTCATATGTGTTTCCGATAGTATAAAAAATTCCGGCTTCTCACTTGCAGCAATTATTTCCACTTGATTAAAATTATTTGTAAGACCCTGAACGTTTGTATATAATATATATATGTTATTTAATTGTTAAAATGATAAGCCCATTTTCTTTCTTTTAATATGTAATTTATTCCGATAAACTGGACAATCTTTGCTATATGTTGCGTGAATTTCGTCCAATCCCATATTCAATCTTTGATTAGTTTTTACACAGTTTATGCATTGATATTAATGTAAAGAAAAAATATGAGAATTAATAACGGAATATGTTGTCGGGCAAATGTCCACCTCTATCCCATTGACAGACATCTAGTTGTTTCATAAAATTTTGAAGCACATTTTGTAACAAAGCTTCGTTTATCTCGTCAATGGTGTGTCGAGCACTGACTGTGGGTTTTGTAACTGCCCAATTGAAATTGTCTTCATTACTTAAGATGACTTTATTGAAAAATGCATTTTCGTTCCGTTCACAAACGTGAACGTTCGACGCAAACAGTGGTCGGTCGATTTTAATTCTTCAACGAGTTGAACTTTATATGCGTGAAGGGACCTTTATGAAAAATGTTGCTGAAAGTGCCTCGAGCCCAAGACTAATTTTTGCGAACGTCGACGAGTTGATATTCTAAACTTATTCTCAAAATTTTGCTGAGCGTTTTCTATTGATCAGCAGCAATATTGTGAGCCTTGAATTTAGCTATTAAATTCCGTACAGTAGTTTCAGAAGGAGCCAAATAACGATGAAAAGTTAATCGAATTCTACGTAGTGATACAGAGAAATTTTCACCATTTTGATAGTAAATTTTTACAAATAAAATAGTTTGCTTAAAAGAGCAAGATTACATGCTTGAAGTTTTTTATTCTTTATTGAATAAATGTCAAAGGGTGACATCTCAGTTCTTGGCAATTAATCATTTTACTTCCTAACCTCTAATTTTCCCATTCTATACTATGATTGAAATTTTATTGGTTAAATTATTCGGTTTTATCCTACGCATGTTTTTTGTGCCTTACTGAAAGACTTTTAAATATAATATGTCAAGTTGCAATAATGTCAAAAATAATGTAATATGTAAATTCCCAAAAAATCGTAACAGCAAAATCTGACAACACTGTTAGCATTCTCTTTTCTGTGGTGGTGGATAACAGCAATACACTGAAAGAAAATTTTGTAAACACCAACTATGTAGATATATTAAAGTCAAAAAGTTATTTTCCTCCGTTAGAAATTTTTTAGGACCTACGGAATTAATCGACTACTCATAAAAATAAATGCTGTATAATTTCTGAAAGTTCTGGTAGCTATTACTTTAAGCTAATGGCAAAAAAGATTTATCTGAAAATACATAAATATGTGTTTTGAAATTGGCTATGAATATTATCTAATAAATTTTGTTCTAATAAATTTTTGAGGCTAGTTAAAAAGAAAACATGAAAAACGTTTGGTTAAGTATACATTGGTTATTTTAATAATACTAAATTATAAATAGCAAATTTTTTGGAATCGCCTTAACATTATACGTGCTAAACTTTATTGATTGCTTCAAGATATTTATTTTTAATCAAAAAATAATTTCTTAAAAAATTTTTATTCATACAAATTTACATCTTCAGAAAAAAAAATGTACCGTGGAAAAAACATTTAGAAGAAATCAGACCCAATAAACACTTATAACCATAAAAAATTAATAATTATGGGGCAATTCATAAATAAAATAATAAAGCACAATAAAAAAATTTAATTTTTATTTTCAATATTTCGCCAGTAGCATCTTCAGGAAAAGAGTATAATTTATAAACAATTTTTTTTAAATAATTAACAAGTAAAAAATCTTTATTAAGAAAATTGTTCATTAATTTTTTTCTTTTCCTTAAGATGTCATCCAAAAGTGTGGCGAAATATTAAAAATAAACAAATTATTTAATTTTTACATAAAGAGCTTGTGCTCTTTAAATTAAAATTTAATAAAAATTAAAAAAAGAATATTTTTTCACATCCATTGAAACTTAATAATTTTCTATTATAACTATTTTTTGTTATTAAACCTTTTTACTAGAAAAAAAACCTCTCTAATGTTTATATTGCTAAAAATTTCAAACAACAATTTGACACAATAATGCCGTTATTATTTTTTTTAGAAGTAAGAAAAACAGTGATATTTTGTAGGAAAAATCTGAGAGACACAATTTAAATTTATTTTTATAAAATCTCGCAGCCCCCGAAATCGATTCCTTAGTTTTATAGAATTCGCTTCATCTTTGCTCTTCTATTATGCAAAAAGCAAGAAAATAAAAAAATATTGCATACGGAAAGAAAATACCTATTTTTTTTATTCAGCGGAAAAATAGGTTTTACCGAAATAAGATCTTTCTAAATAACGTCTCTTTAATTTTCCTCTTTTATTTTAATTGGGTATAATTTTTCTTTTATTTCCTTGATTTTTAGTTTTGTAATATAGGTTAATTGAGGAAATATTACAACAAATAAATGAATAAATAAATTATTTACGACAATATTATACATTATCTGCAAAAAAAACGTAGAACATCTGTTAAGGAAACGTTTCTACTTCAATATTTCAAAACTAATTAAAAACTAAAGCGCTGAATTAACCACACTAAAACTAAGCATGCTTTTGTCGGCTTTTTTGACATTTTATCTTTGATTCTTGATGTTTTAAATAAAAAGGCGACTTGTTTATAAAGAAAATGTGTTTGCGCTAAAATGTGAAAAATATAAACGTTTAGAAAATTAAAATATATTTATTAAATTTCAAATATTGTAAACTAAAACTAAAATTCTTTAATGCATTAAGATAAATAATTTTTGCATTAGACAATTGGGTAATTACATGCATTAAACAACTACGGATTTTAAAAAAGTACAGAATGGAAGATATTAATTTGGATTTTTTACTTAAAACACCACCAAGGCAAGGTCAGGATGATGTACAGACGACAAGTCCATTTGTTTATAATGCAATTGATGTCACATTTGGTAAAAAGAAAAAAGATTCCAAGAAATTTAAAATGGCACAACGCATTGCGAAAGTTGATGAATTGGTACAAGAAATCAACCAACTTAAAAGCCAAAATGTTGAATTAAACCAACAACTAAGGGATTTCAAAACAACAGCCCAAAAGGTCCAGGAACTTTACGCCAAAGAAAAAGAGAAACATTCAAAAGTTAAAAGTAGTTTGGAAAATTTGCAAAAACAGTACAATAAAATAGATGAGGATTTAACCAACACGACTATGGTAATTGATCAACTAAATGGACGCTTAGAGGAACAAGATGGCCGTCCCATAAGTTATAACAATTTGGTTATAAAGTATGTGAGAATTGTCAGTAGACTAGAGGGTGACGATCTCCTCAAATACTTTGCTGAAAAGGATTTAGTCGAAAAGCTTAGAGAATATTGTGAATCTTTTAGATTAAAATTGCCACAAATAAAGAGTCCAAAAAAATCGAGAGTAAGGGAAAATAAAGCAAAGTCCTCAGATATGTTTGTGCAGTGTGATTTAACGGAAGAAATTCCATTACAAAAGCTCGATTGTCCAATATGTAAGAACAAGCCCAAAATGCAAGATCAAAGTATTCAGCATGCTACAGTTAAATGTGAAAAGGGGTCTCAGTATATAAGTACAATGATTACACGGCAAACAAATACCGAAAAAATAGTAAAAAAACATGTTCAAACAATGTTTCCAGAGCCACCTGCAATTGATGAAATAATAGATGTTTACGCAAGATGGTCGGATATAAGATCTGTGTCACCTTTACTGGAATCGCCATTACGTGTATGCCGTACACCGTCTGAGGAAGTATTAAAAAAGTTTTCAACTACTGGAACCTGCACCATGTTGTGTAATATAAGGCGAAAAATTGACTATTTACCCCCAAATAATTCATCTAATATAAAAGAGGAAGTTTATACACCTTCCGTCTCACCTACTTTAAATTCTTATACCACAACAACGACTAGAAGTAAAGAAAATTTACATCTAAACAATGCGCCGGACAACATAAATTCCAATTTAAAATTAAATTTCTTTAATTCCACAATAAATTCATCTTTAGGACAATTATCTTCTAATGCATTTAATGAACTGTGGCAAATATTTGGTAAAATGCTTTTAAGTTTATTACAAAATAGCAATGCTGGCATTGCAAATACCATACAAAATTCTGCCTTAAATCAACAGCAATTTCTTGATTGGCTTTTGGATATGTTTGTAAATTTTCAGTCTCAAACTACATCCACGGTACAGGCTCAAACTTCAGAAAAAAATGGTATTTCATTGATGTGTGCTTATTATTTTGATTGTTGCTTTAATATTGATTCTCTATTTTATTTAGTTCCTTCGCATTCAAGCGTTTCAACGAGTCCATTAATTTTTAATGATGCTTCGGTTTTGTTAACGAATGTTGTTAGGCCTGAACCACAAAAAACGTTGACACCAAAAACGAATGCCCAAGAGAAAGAAACTAACGTCTGCTTAAATTTAAGTTCGATTGGTAAGTTGAGAAGCCGAGTTTAAAGAATTTTAAATTTTATGGAATTTTAATTCAATATGTAAGTTTCTTCTTAAAAACTTTCCTAGAAATATAACGTTGGGTGCTTCGTGCACAATTTGAATTTCTGGACTTTTTTTTAAGGAAAATGATAAAACTTGTTATGTATGCTATATTTTAACACCAATTCTAATTTCTGGACGGTTCGGATTTTTGATATTCTATTGCATATATATTTTTTTTAAATTAAATCGATGTTTATACCTTTACTTGATAATATAAAAATCAGTAACTATTAAAAGCTGTTAGCAGTAGCAAAATAGCAATGAAAAAAATATACTTCTCTTTTTGTCCTATATGAGTTCAATGTGTGCCGCATTGCATTACTGACTTAGCTTGTTAAGGGAGTGTGATAGAACAGAGAGCGCTTTCTTGCATAAAGCGTGCGTTCGAAGCGATACAAAGCTTGTAGCTTTTTTTTTTTTTGTAAATTAACGTTGCATTCCTCACACTTAATGATTAAAACTTGGCAGTCAGTTTATAGCATACATTATTGCTTAAATCGCCAAACAAAAATTATAATTTTTATACAAAGTTGTTTTATTATTATTTATTTAATTAAATTGCATGAACGGGAAATTTCTAACTTGCTGGAACCGAAGAACACCGATATCAAAATCAGCCAATTGTTGTCACAAAATAATGCGCAGAGAATTCAATGTAATGGCGTTTCCTAGCTCCTTTTTCAAAAATAGCGAGCCGACGATGCCGCCTGACCACAAACCGCACCATACTGTCACTTTCTTTGGGTGTAATTGTTTTTCAGAAACTGTTTGTGGATTTTGTGAGCTTCTATGCGACAATTTTGTTTTTTTCCATAATCGCCTGATGTAAAATGAACCTCATCACTAAATACGATTCTTGAAAAATGCGTTGTTTTCGTCAAGCTTGTGAAAACGGTTGATGCAAACATTGGTCGGTCGGCTTTAATTCTTAAACGATTTGAACTTTCTAAGCGTAACGATGAAGATGTTTATATGAAAAGATGTAAAACGTGCGCCGTATGATTTTCAATTATTGCGAACGTCGATGAGTTGATGATTTAGGTTAATTCTCCACACTTTGCTGTACAGAGGCAACAATACCATTAGCCTTCTATTCAGTTATTCTGTTGCGCACAGCGGTCTCAAAAAGTGTCTAATTACAAAGAAAAACTGCTTGAATTTTACGACGTGAAGTCGCGAAGGTTTGATTTGATTTTCATAATTAAAAATGTTTGCTTAAGAGCGTAACGTTTCATGTTTAAAATTTACCAACTTTAACAACTATCTAAATATCAGAGGATGACAGCTTATTTTTTGACATTTAATCATTTGACAGACAATTTACTTCCTAGCCTAAAATTTGCTCAGCCATTAGAATTCAAATTCTATTCTGACAGTGATAGATTATATTCGATAACGGTAACTGGCATAACGATTTGAAGTAGACCAGGCAAACCAATATCGTTGAATAATTAGACGGCGACTGATTTATTAGATATTATAAAGAACAGCTAAATGATATTTAAACCTTTCCGTTTTTTTATTTCCAGACAACAACAACATATTAAGTCCTACTTGTACATCTAATACTCCATTGCAAAGCTTTTCACAGGATTCTAACTCTATGGACAGTGAAGTACTACAAATAGAAATTACCTCCAATACAATGGAATTTCAAGCTACAAATTCTTGTGTTGCCAAACTGCAGGAAAAACAACTAATAAATACCACCAAACAACAATCTAAGTCTGCCAAAGAATTAAAAACTACCCATCAAATTATAGATCGAATACAGGAACTGCTGCCCGAAGTAAAGTTAAATAATAAAAAACGTAAGGCTTTGAAAAGATTATTAAAGAATAACAATCATCGAAAAAAATCATTTGAGAATAGAAAAAATATAATCCAAAATGTTATGAGTGAACACACATCTCCTATAGTAATAGTAGCAAATGAAAGTTTAAGTGATGATACAACTGAAACTGCAATCGATTTTCTAAAAACATTTGCAATAGAACAGGAAAGTAATCAGCCACTTGAGGAAAATATATCAGAAACCGAAAAGATTTTCATAAAACAAATCTCAAATAACAATCTAAATAAACCTGATGAATTTACCTTCACCAAACCTTGTAATAATTTATCACAGTCACGAGCTGTAACCAAACTCAATAGCAATACTTTCGTAAAGCAGCCGATAAAGCTTAAAAATTCTAAAGACAAAAATCAGCTTAAAAATAATTTCCAATTACTTTTTGGTGATTCGGATAATGAATTTGAAGAGCATGAAATGGAAATGGAAAATTCAGAAATTCCTAAATCTGTGATACAAATTACCCCAAACTCAAGTAGTGAAAGTAACAATCGTTATATTAATCAGTGTACTGATAGTATGGACGATAGCATGAGCTCTCAGGAATTCCATCAAATTCAACAACAATTTCCATTTACTTTTGAAAATATTTTTAATCGAAATTCTAGTCAAGTAACGCCATCACTATCAAATGAACCAATGTCAATTATTGCGAACCTTCAAAATACTTTCGAAATTCAACAGGTTGTAAATAACAAAAGTTCTGAATATTTTTATTTGGACAATGACAAGCAAGGCTTTGAAACAAGTAGTGATAGTAGCAAACATTATATTAATGAATGCACTGAGAGTACGAATCAAAATTTAGCCATTTTGGATTTAAATCAATTACAACAACAACAAATTCCCTGCACCAATAAACCAATGGCAATTTTTGACAATTCCCCAAACCGAACTTTCAGTCAAGAAACACTATTAATATCACATGATCCAAAGTCAATCCAAAATTCTTTTGATATTCATCCTGCAAATGCTTACATACAAAGCTTTGATCCATCATCAACAAAAAACGTCAACAACTGTTCCTTAATATATATCGATAACAGTATGGAAACTGATTTGGATTTATCTTCAAATTATAACAATACTGAAGAAGAAGAAGTTTACGAACATGCTTCAAACAAAGAGACTGCAACAACTAAAGAACTAAAATATCTACACGATAACAGAAAATCGAATTCTCCTAGTTTTGAGCGAATTAATAATAAAAAAACTGATAACTTTTATATAACGTCAGTGTCAACTTTAAAAGAATCTACAGTTAAAGTGGATGAAAAGCTAGTTACGACATCTATGCCAAAGCAAAATTATGATGACGATTTATGCTCTAACAATAGTCTGGAGGAGGTCTCTAATCATCAAGTTGCCCCGGCGGCGTATCCTAATGATTTTGAAAAAGATTTTGAATTATCGTCAGACAATGAAAGCTTTATAAGTGAAAACGAATTAAATAACACAACATATTGTAGTCCAACAAAAACAACAACAACAACAACTATCGAAAAACCAAAATATAATGAATTTAATAACTTAACTCTTAACTCAAAATCTGAATGTACAGGTGAAATGGTGAGTCATGAACAAGAAAAAAAGGATCTAATTTCAATAAAAAATATTCCAGCAAAACAACCAAAAAAATATAATCAATTAGATAAATGGGAAACAAGTTTTGCAAGTTTTATCTCAAATCTTTCATATCAAACTAAAAGCAGTTTTGGAAAAACAGTTCAATTGGGGAAAGAAGAATTGAAAAAACCACAAAGTCGACCAAAAACCCATAATAATATTGAGTCGAAGCAACTTAAAAATTGTTTATTTTCTAGTAGAAGCATATCCGAAACAAATTCTTCAATTAAACCTACAAATTATAACACATCAAAATATAACTTTAAAAAGCAAATAGAAAAAGAAGAAGAGAATATAATAGTATTGAATAATATGGGCACAAGCATTTTGAAATCAATTTCTAAATCTGAAGAAAATGAAAGTACTGAAGAAACAAAAAATTGGATTAAATCAAATGAAAATAATAAATCAAAACAATTTACATCAAATCTGCAAATTGACACAAAAGAGAGAAATTTACGGCTTCAGCAAAATGGAAGTGACGAATTAATTGAAAAGGGGCATGACGAAAAATTTATAGAAGTTGAAGAAAGCTTATGTGAGACGGAAAAGTCAAATAATTTTTTAGAAGCTAAAAATACTTTTTTAAAAACAAAAGAAAAAAATGAAATTATCTTAGAAAATGTTTCGAAATCGAAAAGTAGCTTACAATCACACTCTTCTAAAGATGAATCTATAGATCATAGTTGCTTAAGTGAGAAAAGTTCTTTATGTTGGTCTGTTATTACTGTTTCAGATTCATCTTTAAGCGACGAACTATCAAAAACTTATTCTAGAAAAGGAGACAATAAAATTGTTTCTGGAGAATCAAGACAACTAGATTGTAATTTCTTGACGAATATCAAATCATCTAAAGAAGAAGTGATGTCAAATAATTCAGAAATATGTCAGAATTTTAAAGCAGAAAATAATACAAATTCAATAAATGAAAAAGGCTTTAACACAAACCCAAATACTTCTACTAAATTGGGAGGAGTATTAGCGGAGCAATATGAGCACATTCCCCAACACAGTTCGCAGGATAAGAAAATAAGAAGCATGAAAATAGCAGATATAGACAATTTAGAAAAGAAGGCAATGCAAAAAAATGCTTACGGATCCTACACTGAAAACGATAATGTAATGAAAACCTGCATTATGGAACAACAAACTCCTTTAAATGATAGAGATAATATTGAAGCGCGGCCGCAACCAAACAATGAAATTTATTCTCACCGTTTAGAGGATCAAATTAATTCTAGTGATAGTTTATCGATTGATAATGAATTAACGATAGATGAAGAACTGAACAAAAGTAGTTCAAAGGAATTGGATACTGATGAATATAACAGGGACTCCATGATATTAACAGATTTGGATAAAAGTAACAATGACTCGGCAAGTTTAAATGATAAATCGACTTTATTAAGCAATACTCTGTACAATGAAATGCTTTCGGAATCCTTAGAGCTCATAGCTGATGAAATGCTAAGGACGGACACAATTGTAATGTCACCTATACAGAAAGTAAAACCCAAAACACATCGTAAACGTAAAAGTGACTGCCTGGGCGAAGTTATACCTTGTAAACGTTCACAACGTCTCAAAGCTAAGCAGCAAATGATATTAGAAGAAACTCAAAGTCTCTGTAAAATACCCATAGAAATCGGCAAATATACAAAAGTGTGCAAAAACACAATAAATAAAGTGGATATAAAATCTTCCATTGGGGAAGAAGATATTAAAAAGAAAAATTTACAAACAGAATGTCTCGCTATACAAAATAGAAAATTAATAGAAAATGAAAACTCACTAAAAATGGGCTTCTTTCGGGAAAGAGATGTCGAGGAAGAGGTAATAGCCAAAAACGATAAACAATTTAATACAATAAAACAACAAAAGCCACAACCAAGTAATTCAATTTCAACATCCAATACAGCTGAATGTCAAAACCAGCTTTCGAACTGTTACAATGCCAACGAAGAAGAAAAACAAAATCATCTTCTAACTATTAAATGTGATCAACAAGAAGAAAAATTTTATAGTCAAAAAGATTGTATAAGTTTGAGAACCGTAGAAAAATGTATTTATTCTAATTCTCCACAATCTCCTAAGTCCACATTCAAAGAACTAATTTATTCCGATTCACCACAATCACCCGCATCTTCAACTGCAGCTGTAGAAACAAATAATGAAAATATCTTGGAAATACCACTGGAACGTCTACCGCAGTTTATGCCGCAAAAGAATCACCAAACACTATTTGATGTCTTAATTAATACATACAAACACAACAATCAAAAGCTTGTTTTCGATTCGATTACCAGCAAAGAGTTTAAACGGCAAGAAAACATTTTAAATCAGCTTAGCGAACAACTAAATTTATTTTGTTATGATGAAATGGAATTGGATTTATACTGTACATCAACGCATGTTATTAATAAACTTTTAAGTATATCCCCAGATTGCAATCTCATCCAGACAGCCATTATAAATATAGCGAAAAAGGCCGAAGGCACAGATGTATCCGCAAATAATTTACCCTCAGTTATACAAGAAATGCCACCACAACATTTGTCTAAATGTTTGCAACGTTTATTTGCTTTCCTACGAAATATGGTTACAAGAAACAGCGATTTTTGTCAAGAGTTGGCCACTAAAATTGAAAATTTACTGTTTAAAATAAAGCAAATCGATAATTTATCCCTTCAGGCCACCTTAAATTTAACCCAACTTTATTTAATGGCCTGTAAGATACAAGAATACTTGCAAATTTCTAAACATCCGGCACGTCTTTTTATAGCCAAATGCCTTTATTTTCATTTGGAAAAATCTGCTCTAATGATACACGAAGTGCTTATGTGGTATCCAACCGTATTGCCGCACCGTGAAGATACAACATACGATCGTTCAGATGCTTTAATAAGTGTTATACAACAAATACTAATGAACACTAAATATGAAATGAATAAGACCGATTGCCGCCACAGAGTACTTTTATCCAAATTGCGCTATGAATATCATTTTGAACCATTTAAACCCTCGCTGGACGAAGTCGTTACAGTATTGATGGAAAAATTAAAAAATTCCAAATTTTATAATATTTGTTTGGCCTTTGGTCTGCTAGCTAAACGTAGTGGCATTTCTATTACAGAAAATAATCTGCTGAATCAAAAACTGTTGCCATTGGCTAACGACTATTTTAGCTTGGCCTTGCAAACAAACGAATATGATAAACGTATTGGAGTATTATTGGAAGTTATTTCTATGCTTGTAAAAACTTTACCCCGCGACGCAGATGTCCAAAAGTATTTTAAAGAATTCAGCCGATTTCTTAATGGTTTTGATCGCCAGCCAATACAAGAAGCGGCCTTGTGTTCGATATTGCGCTTGCAGCGATACAATGTAGAATATTGTTATAATTTATTACGCCACCTTCAACCTACCTACACTCTGACCAACCACACTCAGGCCATGTTAAAAACATTTTTATATCGTCGACCCCTAACATTCTGGAAGAATTTGCAAAAACAAAATTTTATTAAATTTAAGTAGTTTGTAAGTGCAAGTTGTAATTGTAGGATTTTTAAGAAATTCGAAAAAAGTAATAAACAAATGTAAATGTACTTGTTAAAAAATATATTCAATAATTAATGTAAGGAAATATTTTTTTTTTAATTTATTTTATCTGTAAAAAAATTGTTTTGAATGCGAATAGAAATACAACCAATTTCAATGTGCAGAAGCTAAAAACTTCCTAAGCTTTCCTTAAAAATGTTACAATTCTGTTTATTCTTGTTAGGCTTGAAGAAAACTGATTGCGCATATTTTATTAGTTCTACATCGAGACTAGAAAAGATTTATTTTAAGAAAACTATTTAAGCAAAATAAACAAATTTTGTCACTACTATTAGCAAACAAAATGCGTTTTCTAAATTGCGTTATTTACATAATTTATAATTTGAAAATACAATACTGCCAACGTAAGAAATAAGACTTAAGAGTAATATAGCAATAAAAATATACAAAGAAAATAAAAGTTGGTTTTAAGTTTTTTGGGATTTGTTTCGCCAGTAAATAAAATACTGTTGTTACTCCCTTCGGTAAAAACCCTCGCTGCTGGCCATTTGTTCAGTATGATCGGCAAGCGCTTTCGATACGATGACATCATTTTCAGGCCGCTCTTTTAGATAGTACTAGAGAGTTGGTATTATGTCAATTAGTATTGTTACGTGTATTCCTTTAAATTAACGTTTGGTTATTTTGAGTTCTTTTATTGCAAAATAATAACAGTACTTTAGAGTTTTTAATTAAGTTAAATGATTTATTTACTTTTAACACACACAAAATAAAAACGATGGTAACTTTGTTGGCTTTACTCACTGATGACAACTTGAATTAACTTATTTGTCCAGCAAACAAATGTTTTAAGCGTTCCTCGCACATATGTACATGGAAATATATATATATATATATATATATATATATATATATATATATATATATATATATATATATATATCTAGAAAACTTAAACACAATTCATGATAAGATTACATACACAATGGAAAAGGAACAAGACAGAAATTTACATTATCTTGACATCACTATAACACGAGGAACTGACACTACCATCCACAACACCTCAATCCACCCTACCCAACACAAAGACCCCTTTCACACAGGCGAACTTTTCTTTGCAAAGTTTTGATTTTATGTGAGAGCGAGGGAGAAAGCATGATTGAGTGTACAGACTTTGATATACTCGCAAAGTTGCTTTGTTTTTCTTTCGTCGCTTATACACAGTTGTACTTATACACAGATTGCATAAAGCACCAAGTGACTAAAACAAAATTTGTAAAAGAAAACTTTTTGTGTTTGAACATCAAAGAAAGTTTAAAAGAAAATTAAAAAAACTTTGTCAAAGTAAAATTTGCCTGTGTGAAAGGGGTCAATCTAGCAGCGTTTAGACATATGATACACAGGCTTGGGATAATTACACTTACTCCAGATAAGTACAGGAGGGAACTCGACACAATCTACGCCATAGCTATGAATAACGGCTACAAAACCACTACCATCGATAAACTACTTAGACAATACAACACTAAGAACAGAAATAGAGAAGACAAAGAGACAGCCGATTCAACACGACGGCACACCTTTACTCACACAGGACCAGAAATATACAGACTAACTACCCTTTTTCACAAAGAAGGAATACTCACAGCATTAAAAAATGGAAACACCCTCAGACATAAATCTCAGATCAACGACAGAAACAACTGACAAATTTAATTCCAGCGGGGTATACAGACTTACCTGTACCTACAAACGAACCTATGTAGGGCAAACTAGACGAACACTAAAAACAAGGTTTACAGAACACATACGCTCATACAAACGGAAAAGAGAAGATTCAAACTTTGCATTACACCTTGACACTCACGGACACACACCAAGGGAAATAGATGAATGTATGACATTATTACATCCTAGCAAAAAAAGACGAAGACTAGACATTCTCTAAAATATGGAAATGTACAAAACAAAAACATTCAACAACGACATTATAAACGAACAGGTAAATACGACCTCAGACACAATTTTCACACCATTGAAACTACTCATGCAAACGGTCAAACGAAAAACACCCTCAGACGGACACACGTACCTACATAATAATAAAAGACGGAGGTGTCGATAAAATCACTTTGCATACAAATGCCAGGTGGCTTGTATTCTGCTTTCCTGAATATATACGAACCTAATAACAGAACTGCCTGAACGCCAACACTGACTTAGCAGAACAAACTAAACCGCGGCGAGAATGATGCATTCGCATCGAAAGCGCTCGCCATCGAATACAAACCAGCCAGTTAGGACGGAAAATGGCAATATTATGGAAATATATTGTTACGAATATGGCTTGCTCAAGTTTTAAAATAATAAAGCAATAAAGCAAGTTTTAAAATAATTAAGCAATAAAGCAAACTCCTTGTTACAAACTGCGTAGAAGTTTATACACACACAACTACAATTTGATATGCTGTTTACTAACTGCCTGTCATGCAAGAAAAAAAAATACATGTATGCTGTTTACCATCTAAACGCAAAAAAAAGACAAAAAAAAACTAATTTTACAACAACAAACATACATGTTTTTTACCATCTGCGTAGTTTTCTAAGAAACCCTTTTCTACAAATGACAACAACAAATGTATTGAAATAAATCCCGAACCGAAACCTCATCAGCATAAAAACAACTTGTTGAGGTGGGAATTGAACATATCGACATATGTCATTGTGAATATTAAATGATCGGTCTTACCCACTTTAGAAAAGGAAATTTCCGGTATTGCCGGATTGTAAAAGGGTGCCAAAAATCAATAAAGAGAAGTTTGTTTTTAAGTCTCTTTAAAAGAGAATACTAAAGGCCGACTTAATTCTAATGAAAAAGGTTCAAGGTTACTTTTAAAGAGGACATTGACCCTGTTTGTATGCTTGTGAATATAGGTTTTAGTTGTCATATCGGTTGTTCGTTTTTTTTGGACTAGATTGTGTTTGTAGAAAAAGATAAGTTAGAATACTGTTACAACTGGTATGAATATTTTAGAGAAAAGTTAAGTTCTTTTTAGTTAGTTGAAAATTGTCTGCCAGAGGAGAAACTTGTGATCTAAAAAAGAATATAATTTGAATTAAATTTGGTTATTTTTGTGGAGTAAAAAAAAGCTGAAGAAGTAAAGGTCACCAAGAAGAAGTCGTCCAATGAAAAGCTAAAAGGTAAAACTAAAATAACAATAAAGTCCCAAGAGGAGAATATTACAGCTGCAGTCAAATGAGATAAAATAAAAAAATTTAGGAACGTTGATGTTAACGTAACGGCTAAAACGACGAGCAGTAAGAACATGCAAAAATCAAAGTTAAAAAAATCAAATATCTCGCAAATCTATTAATTTAGTTGTAAATCCGACGTCTCCACGGCTTCAAACAATAAAAAGATTAAAAAAAACAGCTGCAAAACCACAAAAAAAGTCTTACCAGCAAAAAAAAAAGAAAAAAAACTTAGAGGTACCTACATCCGGAAAAATGATAGAAACATAATTTTAAAATGTTTATGTAATTTTTGTTTTATTTATGTTTCGTAATTTTGCGCCCAGATTTATAATTTTAAAAATAAAAAAACTCAATTTTTTAGAAAAATTTATAAGTAGGGTAGTATACATAAGTTATTGTACGGTGATTTTCTATGTTAGTTTTGTGTGTTCTAGTAGTGATAATAAAATATTAAACATTATTGTGAAAGGATAGACTACGAGAAAAAAAATCCCAGGCCAGAGAAAAAACTGCCTTAAGAGAGTTGCGATAGTTGGAATCATTTTTTTTAAAACGTAGTAAATTCTTAAAATAGGTGTTCTTGAATTATGTGTGACTATGTTTAAGCAGGAAAAATAGGTTAAGTTATTTTGTTTTAAAAATTATTTATAAAAAGTAAACTAAAAATTTAAAATAAACAGTGAAAATTTCAAATTTGTTAAAAAGAAAGAAAATTAAGTCAATTAAGTTTTTTTTGGTTATTAGTTTTTTTTTTTGTACCCAAGATGAATTATTGTCTAAATAAGGAAACAAATAAGGAAACAAAAAATTTTTTTTTGATAATTGTTTAGATTAAGCATCATTCATTGTTAATAACAAAATAATGAATGGAATGAGTGCTTAATCAGTTTTGGTAGGGTTTTGGAATAGTGGGTCGCGGGCCATTATAACAAATATTAATCTTGTGTAAATAGGGCCACTGACAATAAAAAGGTGTGGCAATACTTTGCCAACAAATAAACCACAGCTAACTTAATACAGTTTACCGGTAGCCATGTAAACATGTTTCTCAACATGGCTACTCAATGAAGGTTTTAGCAACAGCTCGTTCAGTTGTGATAAAGTTGGCAGCATGGATACACTAATTGTGGAAATATATAAGTACGCTGGAAGATGGACTTGCTGCTTAGATTAATAATGTATAAGAGGTAAGAAACTATTTTGTGAAGTAAAATATATTTGTCGTTCAGGGTTTTGTCAAAATTTTCGGTTGGATTTTTTTTATTAAGTTTTTGTTTAAAAATTATTTTTTTTTCTTATGGTTTAATTTATTCAAAGCTAATGTTACATACATATGTGAATATAAAACAAAACATTTATATCTTCTAACCGGGAATATTTTTCCAAGCACGCGGTGTTTTATAAAAAATGTCTACTTTGACCACTGGATGAGTTTTTAATCAAAAAAGTTCTTGGTATCTTATCAATTAATTTTAAAAAATGCAATTTTGTTTCAGAAAACTTTGATAACATCAACTAGTGGAGTGTCTTTCCATATTTAAATTTTTCATTAGGATTATTTTTGTCTGAGAATTTAAAACTAGTCTTTAATTTATTGAATGGTAAATAGACATGTTTTCTACATATTTCTGTAGACACGTGGTTTATTTTCGATATCGCCATAATGCTTTTTTTTTCTTTGACCGCTTTCAGACAGGCAAATTTTACTTTGACAAAGTTTTTTTAATTTTCTTTTAAACTTTCTTTGGTGTTCAAACACAAAAAGTTTTCTTTTACAAATTTTGTTTTAGTCAATGTAATCTGTAATGTAATCTGTGTATAAGTACAACTGTGTATAAGCGACGAAAGAAAAACAAAGCAACTTTGCGAGTATATCAAAGTCTGTACTCTCAATCATGCTTTCTCCCTCGCTCTCACATAAAAACAAAACTTTGCAAAGTAAAATTTGCCTGTCTGAAAGGGGTCTTTTCATATTTTTAATACCTATAAAAAATTACACAATTTTTTTAGTGTGAATGCGTCAATTGCTGGAAATTTTTAATCAAACAATAGATTCTATTTGAGGTTTCCTGTATAAGTACACACGTTTCTCTTAATTCTGGATCGAGTTTACTGCACTGGTTTGTACCAGTTGAAGTTATTTTCCTAGCTGGAATTTTTCGTATACAAAAATGTTTGCTAAAATCATTTAATTTTAATAGCATTAAAAATGTGACTTAAGTAGCAAAATCGATGCTACCGACGAAGTTTGTTTTTCATGTATTTGCTGTAATATTTTGAAGCTTTAACTTTAATACAAATTTTTGTCTAAAAATCACTACGTAAACTAACATTTGACACGTGTTTTCTTTTCTTGCGTAATGAAAAAAAAATTAATAAAAGTTGCGATTATGTAGTTTTTTTCCCCATATGTACGTCTGTTTGTTCACTACTGAGTTCTGTTTTTTTGTAAAATAAAAGATAACAACGAATATAGGATAAAGTGATTTATTTAAGCCTTTTTTTTATTACTAAAAGAAATAATTTGTTGATGATTTTGGTACCGCCCCAGTCTGAACTTAAATGTTGATAATGGTTATTACTGAATTTTATTTTTATGTATATAACATTTTATATTATTAATTTCTTAATTCAAGCCTTTTTTTTTTTTGAAAATTACAGTTCATAAAAAGATATTACCTTAAGGGTATTTTGGAACCTAGGAAAATGTTTCGAAGACAGTAAATAAAAGGTAAGAAATAGTCCCTTGTTTTAATTCCTTCTAGATGATTTTCTAATGATGAATTACTAGTAGACAAGCATATAACTGATTTTCTTATGCGGAAGTTACTCTGTCTGAAAAATCAATAGCCTATTTTATAATATCGAATAAAAGCCTTCGATCGCAAGAAGAGAACACTGATTTGATGTTTATTGTCTTTTTTTATACACAAATTAGTTCTCTTTCGCTACTATCCGATTTCAGTTTCGATCCTATTGTAAGTTGCGAAGCGCTTACTACTGCGTTCATTCGATGTTTTAAAGTAGGTGTTTATAATGCCCAATTTCTTTTTTTTTATTGGTGGCAAACGATATTTTTAATTGTAGTTCTCTTTTATAGTTTGGAATAACATCACAATTAGAACCAAAATAAAGCTGCATAGATGTGTTGGAAATATTACATTTTATCATCAAGGTTAGTATTTTATTCTCAATTGTATTAAAAATTGGTTGCTTGTCAACGTAGCTATTTATTATTGTTTCTCCGTATGTCTGTTTGTTCAAAAAATAAATTTATTTACTTAGAGAAATAATTTAATTGATGATTTGTAGTACCGCCCCAGTCTGAACTTAAATGTTGACTGGTTTTTACTGAATTTAATTTTTATGTACATTTATGAAATTTTTTATTTAATTTTTTAATTCAATCATCATTTTTTTTTAATTTACAGTTTATAAACGGATAATAATGACTAAAAATATTTCGGAACGTCCGGTGTAATCAACCTAGGAACATATTTTCAAGCAACCAAAGGCAGTAAATAAAAGGTAAGAAATAGTTCTTTATTTCGATTCCTTCCACATGACTTTCTAATGATGAGTTACCAGTAGACAAGCATATAACCGATTTTGTTATGCGGAGAAGATAACTGTCTAAAAAATCAATATCCTATTTTACAATGTCGAACAAATGCGCTCGATCGTACTCTCAAGGAAAGAAGGCTGTGGTTAGCTTTCTTTCCCTAAGTTCCGTCCAGGCGTGTAATTTTTGCTTCTATTTTCTTAAATTCAGTATCTTATGAGTTATCCCAGTGTGTTTATTCGATATTTTAAAGTAGGTCTTTTGTAATGTCAATTTTTTTCTTGTTTTCGGTAGACATTTTTTTTAAGTGTTTTTTCTATTTCTTTATAGTTTTCTCATTTAAATCATACAGCACGATTGGAATTGTGTTGTCATTTCACGCTTGCAATTATGTTAGTTGAATGTTCTCAAGGTAAGTGTTTTATAATTTTAAAGTGAAAAAATATTTGGCAATGATGATATTTTTAGTTATCCCTGTCATAAAGTAAACTCTTGATGATACTATCGCCTGAAAAACAAATTTAAAACAATATTTAAATTTTTTGATATATATAAAGGAATAATTTAAAAACATTTTTTTAGGTTGACTGGACGCTGAACCTGGTTTTTGATGACTGAGGAATTTAAATTTATGTGCCGCACTCAATTCATATAAATGTTACAATTAAGATTTATTAAAAATAAATATTTTTAAACTAAACAAATGGTATTTTATTGTGCTAAAAAGTCATTTTTAGTAATTTATTTTTAGAAATAGTGAAATTACTTTAAATATAGTGGAAGGTTTCGAATTGTTTGCTTATCTTCCGTCAACTTGTGTGTTGTGTGCATATGTACGGATGCCAGTTTCAATAATTCATCTGTATTACTTTAATTTTTTTATTGGTGAAGGTAAAAAGTTTATACTGACTTCTAGTAAATAAGCATTTTTCATGCCTATGTTTGTAAGCACTGATAGCAAAACTATCCAATGTCCATCTCGTCACAAAATGCAAATCAGTAAATATGAAATAATCCCTGTATTCCGATTAAAATTTTTCTGATGTTTAAAAGCTGAATAACTTCTTTTTTAAATTTTTCTTAAAAATATTTCATGCTTAAATCAAGGCCAATTTATAACAAGTGAAATTAACTTTTACTAGTTGCAGACCACTTGAGCTAATGATACATTTAACTTTTATCGATTCACATCGGCGATGTACCACTGTTACATGGCGAATTCATTTATATTTGCCGTCAATGAATTGATTTGGGGTTTCAAGTTGTGGCAAAAATGAATTCACTACCGCTATTATATTACCTTAGTTGGTGCAAGTTTTACAATGTCACTGTACCAATTATTGTGAACATAACACAACTGTAATATAAAGCATCCCAAAACGATTAACCATCAAGCATTTATTATCGCATGCGATTTGACAATCATGGTATTTTCTGCACTAGAGACAAAAAAACATGTTTTATTCCACTCCGTTTTATAAAAAGTAAGAAATTGTACCGGCACTATTGTGAATGACAAAAACTACAGCATTAAATACTTATATATGTAGTTGTTTACAATTTGTGCAAGAACTTGCAAAATCCTTGTTCCATTCTGTGAAAAACATGTTTTCTTATACCTTGCCTAATGGTTTAAATACCAAAACATATATTACACCTGATGGACAAATTAAATTTGATCCTCCCGTTTACGAACAACGCTACACAACAGCCATTCGTATCATAGAAGATAAATGTTGGAAAGAGTCAATAAAAAAGGTATTTAAAAGCATATGTACATATTTCCATGAAGTTTGTTTATTCTTAAATCTATAATATGTTTAGGTTGTTGACTTTGGCTGTGCTGAAATGCGCTTGTTACCGTTATTACGTCGTATACCTCATGTGGAGCACATTTTAGAGGTAAGTAAGCTGTTTTAGTAAACTATTAAAAAATAGCTTGGACCTGTATGGATTTAAAAAAATACACACTTCCCTATGTTTACATAAAAACAAATTACGTTTTGGAAATGCTCTAAAATTGTTTCTTTGTTTTTCTTAAGGACTTGTAAAAATTCCGTTTTGTGATACGAAAATCAGGCATTACATACATGCATACATATTTTAAAAATAATTTGTACGTTAACAATGTCTAGATAAAAGGTTTTAATTTCTTTAAGAATTTATTAACGTTTAAATTTTTTTTTTTGGAAAACCATGTAACTAATTAACTTAAAATTGTCTTTCTTGTCCGAAGACACAACTTCATTCAGTGTACATAAAACAATACAGAAGCAGATTTTGATTTTTTATTAGTAACATTGTTTCTCACTTAGCTAATGATGATCAAAATATAAATTTTTTTAGTTTATTTTATTCGTGAGCTATAGAAAATATATGGCCTCATATTCGTCAAAGTGATTCATTTAATAAAAAAAATAATAGTAATTAAATGAGAGTACAATGGACTTCCAACAGTACAAAATATATATTATCAGACCAGACCTATATATTGATAGTAGTGGAAAATTCGCATTGTTGTATAAAATTTTATTTGTCTAATATAAAATTTATGCATTTGGCAAGTATGCATTTGACAAGACAAGTCAAAATTGCTAAACATTTTAACACATCACTTGATAGATTACCCAACAAAACTGTCCATCCTCCTATATTAAACCCAAATCAAAATATCACTCACACAGAGAAAAACAAAAATTTGTTTATAGTTATTCGTTCGACAGTAGAATTGTCGAAAATAAATGTTGCCTTTCGTATATAAAATGCTCCTGGGGTTAATGTTGAAAGTAGATTAAATTAACTACTGATACATAATAATTCTTTTGCATTAATATAATTGTTTTTTGTTAATGAACGTTAATTGTAATTGTTATTTGTCCTTTAAACATAAGTATTTTTGTGTTATTCTCATAAAATATTTATTATTCAAAAATTGAAATGTATTACTGTGGGGAAAGATTATTCATATGACCATTTCACTACTCCTCATATAGCTCATTTGGATTTTGGTAAAATTTTGCATGGAAAACTTAAAGAGTCTCTTAATCTAAAGCTTAATTGATTAAATAAGAATTATATTTAACCATTACAGTAAAAAGATACCAAATTTAAGAAAAACTTTACAGAAAAACACAGTAACCATTAGGAAACAATTTTTTACTTTTCTACACAAACGTTTTCATTGGAAGCCATTTATATTTATTTTGAAAAACAGTTATCACGTTGTAGTTAACGATGTATAAAAATGAATATTATTTATCCGGGAAGTTAGATCCATAAAAATGTTTTTATTGTTTTCAGCAAAATCAACATATTTTTTTTTTGTTTTTTATTAATCTTTTTACAATTTGTTTTAATAAACATTTTTAAAAATTTTTCGAATAACAAAGTATAATTGTCAATTGAGCCGTTTACATTGAAAGTGGCATAAGTCACAACTGAACAGATTTTTCAATTTTAATAAATTTGAAATTAATAAGTTGAGAAGTATTGAGATTTGTTTGAGAGGAGTATTGATAATTAACGGTACAACAAAAATGTTTATTTTGAAAGCGGCGTAAGTCGCTGTACTCAGGAAATTAATTACGGAGCTTAGTGTGAAAGAAATGGAAATATGTAATAAGTGTGTGTGAAGTATTGCTGTGATTATTGGATTTATTTTTATTAGTTCGAAAAAATAGTGCAGTTTACTGAACTATATTATAGTGATATCTAATATACTACACATAATTAGCATTATTTTGTCATTTTTTTATTCTCAGGAGGTTGCTTCGTGTTGTATAAAATATCTAAGAATGTCACAACTCAAAAGCATATTATTGCACATAGTGACTTATGTAAAGGGCAAAATAGTAGTAATAGCCCCCTGTCGAAAAAATCCTTCACAGTACACAACATGAAGAAAAAAGGTTTTATTTCAGCACACTCAATAGAAAAATCCGTTTCAAAAAGAAAATTAAATACAGACTAGTTAAAATGGTTAAAAATAAAATGTTTTATAAACTAATTTAAAATAAAAAGATGACAATAACAAAGGAACTTATGCCACTTTTAAAATAAACGGCTAGGTTTTTTGTAAACACAATTTGTTTTTTTTTTTTTTAACTTTCAATAATAAAATTGAACTGTCAATATATTGTAGGTTTAACGTAGGTTTTTCCTACTTTAAAGTTAACAAAGGTATTTTAAGGTAAAAGCGTTTTTTTAATACAACTTTAGGAAATTGTGCTTAACAACGGCAGTTAAATAAACCTGCTTTAAGTTTTTATGCATACAGATGTAAATACTTATCCGTTAAGAACTAGCACGATTAACGTACATTACTTAAAAATAATTCCAAATAATTTTTGATAAGTATTTTCAAAAATTGTTAGTTGACTTCTCTCTAGATTTTGAACAAGCTGTGCTATTTAGTTTGTGCTTGGCATCCGTTTATGGCATACTACCTCGCGTTTTGAGAAGAAAATCGAAAAAAAAAAAATTTTTTTTGCTTCCATGCTTCGTCTACGGCTTCGAACATCTCATACATCTGTCTTCGGTTCTGTAAAGTTAAAATCTTGACTTATTAAAGAGATGATTTTAAATGAATAATTTACTTTAATAATTTCATTGCATGATTTTAATAATAATATTAATATTGTCTTTTCTTTAAGTGGACCTCTTTATACTTTAATTTTCTTTTGATGGACGCTCATCTCAGGCGAAACATTTTCTATTATTTCTTTAATTTTTCAACATAATTCCTTACGGTGTTCTGCTAAAGTGAAAGTACTCTTGCAATAAATCAATTTTATTCTATAAGTGGAGAACCTGCTTTTTATCGTCTAATAATAGGCTTATAAATTTTTTCATGCGAGATTGGTTGTTACATGTGTTTTTGTTCTAGGCAATATAAAATAATTCATTTTTGGCCGATAAATGCTAGAAATAGTCGCGTTAAAAAGGAAATTTCATTGTTGCTTTTGCTGAATACTGCGTATTTTATTTGCTAAAGCGAACACAGCATTGTGCATTTCCCACATAAGATTTAATATGCATAATGTGGCATGTTAGTCGGAGTTAATATTTGCAAGTTTTCTATGTTTACACTTTAGAATAATGTTATTGCAGTTCCTGCTTTTCATTGTTTAGAGTTTGTTTATAATTCCTAAAATAGAAATTGCAAGGTATGAAATGATTTTTATAAAGGGTTTTCCAACAAGAAGTTTGTTTTTCTATTGTGGAAACACCATGATAACTTTGATATTTAGCTTTAGTTTTGACGTATTCATAGTAGATGCATCGGTAATTGTTACAATGAATTCAATTTTGCACGAAAGTCGCATTTAAATAATTAAAATTCACAATGAAAATGATGGTTTTATTAAAGTTACATTTCGTAAAATTTGTGATATTTTCGAACAACATAATCGTCCTTCCGAGATCGCTATTAAGAATTTGGTCTAAAGACAAAATTTGAGTCGACAGACTCGATACAAAATGTGCGAACACCAACGCGTGTTCGACCGGGTCGTTCAACTGAAAATATCACAGCCACGACGTTCATATTTATGTACTTTGTTATCCAAAATCACCACATTTTTTCAGACGAAGCCCATTATCTCTTCGCAGAGTATGTCAACAAGCAAAATTGCTGCATTTGGGCTTCTGAAAATCCTAGAATGATTATTGAAAAGCCTGCGCTTGTCACTGTATGCTGCGCTGTGTGGTCTGGACCGTTTTTTTTTTTCGCAGATGAGGCTGAAAATGCGGTAACGGTCAATGGATCAGGCTCCCACGAAATGCTAAAAACTCACGCGGAAATCACTAACATGTGGTTTCAACAGGACGGTGACACATGTCACACAGCCAATGAAACGATCAATTTGTTGCAGATTAAATTTCCCGATAGCATAATTTCACAGCAGTTAAGTGGCCAGCCAGATCGTGTGATTTAACACCACTGGATTATTTTTTGTGGGGCTATTTTAAGAATAGAGTTTATACGGAGCCAATCAAATCAATTTCAGCCTTAAAGTTCAAAGTCCGTGATGTAATTAACAAAATAGGACCGCCATTTTGCCAAAAAGTGATTAACACCACTGGATTATTTTTTGTGTGGATATTTTAAGAATAGAGTCTATACGGAGCCAATCAAATCAATTTCAGCCTTAAAGTTCAAAGTCCGTGATGTAATTAACAAAATAGGTTAGCCATTTTGTTGAAAGAACCAACATCTGTCAGCGTGGTCGTGGTGAACATTCACCAGATATGAGTTTTCTTTATTAATTGCCGTACTTTTCTCTTCGTAATACAATAAAAACTTGAGTCATCTTAATCTAAATTTTTTGTTTTAGGAAAAAGAATAATTCTTGTTGAAAAACTCTTTATAGCTTGTTTTTACGGCGCCTGCTTCGCTCTCTATTCTTGCTTCACACCCCAAGCATAAGTGTATCAACTGCTTCGCCTTACAAAATTTTGTTAACGAAGCTGGTAGATTCATATTGAATCTTGCTGCGAATCAAGGAAAAATCCTGTCTTCTGTAATTTTTATCGTAAGTTTATCTGCACTAGTTGTCAAAATTAAACATTTTTGTAAACAAAGAAAAACTACAAACAAAACAAAATTAAAAGTGAAAACTTAAAAAATAGAATTGTTTTTTGTGTATGTTTGTTAATTTGGGTGTGTTAATTTATTTTAATTTTATAAAACTCAAACAAAAATTGATAGAAAAAGATGATACTAAATGCTATCGCGGCAAGAAGAATATCTTCCAAAATAAGATTTATGGAAGATTCCAAAATGTGCTTGAAGTTAATGACGGCGTTGAAGCAGAAGCATGTACAACTCTTGGAGCAGGTATAACTGCTTAATGTAATTAAATTGATGAGGACGGTGACAGCAATGATTGTGTTCCAATATTTCATGAAATATCTTAAATATAAATAAATAATTAATAATGTTTTTAATATGAGTGTTATTATTTTCAATATCTATGCTTGTTGCTTACCATTTATGCTATCGGAAACTAAATCTTCCGGATGGTAACTTTTAAATGGAGCCAACAAAAGTTCCATACTCTTGTGGAGCTCCCACCATGAGGGAGAACCACCGGTTTTCAGTTATTCTTTCCTGTAAATACGACTCAATTATTTCAACGTAAATAAAAAACATTAAATTCTACGTATTCATTGTAACCTGCGCATAGCAACTCGGCCAACACATGTGTATAAATATATATTTTAACATACTTACCGGTATCTGCACGTCGTATTACGCATTTTTGCCCTCAGTCCTTCTTGCATATAGCTAAAACCATGCACTGCCGACTCCGCAGCCATTTCCATATGAATGTGGCTGTTTTCTGCCCATATTTCTAAAAGAGCCCGATCTCCAAGCTGATCCCACTTGCTCGCACTTTTTCTTGCTGCTCATGAAAATAAATATGTACATACATATGTATTTATTCTAAAACCTAACTAATTTTAACTTACATACTTTTTTCTCTCCATTCAAAAGATGTTGTTTTTCAACTTATGTTTCTGTTTATTCCCTTGTAAAACTGCGGTAATACAGGTGCATATAAAATTGCAGTAATTGCTATTTGTATAAAATTGCGGTAATGCAGTGTTAAAGAACTTAGTACACTTATAGGGCCCATACACGACACAATCATAATGTCGCAATCAGTTGATTGTACAAGCCGATTGACCGTGTGTGGGGTTGATGTATGATTGATCAAGCTGATTGTGTAAAATCAAAATGAGTTTGATATTTTCATGATTGTGACAGCGTGCTTGTGTCGTGTTTCGTGAAATTTGTTCAGTCATTCATTTATCAAACAATGAACACATCGCCGGAGTAACTGCTAACCGATGAAACGGTGAAATTGGTTCCCTCATCATTGTGCTTTTCTTAATAATTAATGGCGTAACTTCCTTTAATAATTTATAAAAATGTTCTTTATCCATTCTTAAAAAATTATTTAAATCGTCTACGGCACTGATTGACAACTCTTTTAGAAGTTTAGTGTCTCCTAATTCTTCTCTATTTATTAACCATTTCTTCATCCACAGCCTTTTCTTCTTTTCTTTACGTTTCTTTCTTTTAATGCTAATAGCAACAATAACTGCAGCACAAGCGTCGTCGCTATCCATAATGACCTTATCCACACAATACTTGAAATCAAATGAATATTGAGCAATCGTGCTGGTGTGGTGTTTGGTTAAAGCGTGATTGATCAATCATGTGATTGCGACAGCATGATTGTGTCGTGTATTGGCCCCTTTAAGGGGCCCATACACGACACAATCATAATGTCGCAATCACATGATTGATCAATCACGCTTTAACCAAACACCACACCAGCACGATTGCTCAATATTCATTTGATTTCAAGTATTGTGTGGATAAGGTCATTATAAATAAATGAATGATTGAACAAATTTCACGAAACACGACACAAGCACGCTGTCACAATCATGAAAATATCAAACTCATTTTGATTTTACACAATCAGCTTGATCAATCATACATCAACCCCACACACGGTCAATCGGCTTGTACAATCAGCTGATTGCGACATTATGATTGTGTCGTGTATGGGCCCTATTACTATCGACAAAGCGTGTGAATCTACTAACAATGTATAGTGTCAATGTGCTTACAGAAATATTGGTTCAAGGAATCGCAGTTTTTAAAAATTTCAAAACGATGATTAAAATTTCATCTTTTCTATAAATAGAATTTTTAAGCACTTATATTATAAGGTTGACTTTTTTCTTGTTAAAGGAACGTCAAATTTTACAGCAGCGCAAAGTGAACGTAGACCGTGTATAATTTTAAATTCACTATACAACTTCTGAACTGAATTCGGAAAGATATTTGCATGTCGCTGTATATACTGGTAATTGGCTGGTATAAACTGTAATAGTGGCCTCGAATTTCCCTACATCATTAAAAAGGAAACATTATTTTCAACTATGCGAATGTTGAATCTATCTGAAGTTGGACTGAACATTCGATGCAATGTGTTTCAATTTTTTTTTATTTGTAATAATTTTATTAGGTGGACCTAGTACTCCGATTACTTATAATCCCTAAATTGTTGGCGCAAGACCTATCATGTACGAATAAACAAAAAAAATTACATAAGATGCATTCGAAGGCCATTCTTCGTACATATGTATATTCGGAAGCATAATTTATAAAATTACAAAAATTGCCCATACACAATAATTAGTACATTAGTTTTTTTTTATAATTTTGTTTATTTAATTTTGTTGCTTTTTTTGATATTAAGATAATTTCTTATGAATTATTATGTTTATAATCTAAAGTAATTATAAAGTATATTTTTTTCTTTTGTAATATGATTTCCTTGTAGTGTTAAATAATTAACAAGACAATTAATTCTACTTATGTAATATACAGATAAAATAATAGATGAATTCAATAGCATAAATGAAGTACAGAAAAAACTGACATGAATTTATTACAAATAAAAAAACAATTAGGGATATTTCAGTTAAAATTAAAATAACTAATAGTTTCATAATAAAAAGATACGAATAATAACGATGAAATGTAATAATATAGGAGGATGATTATTAACTTTTGATTTAAACTAATTAAAATAGATTGAATTGTATTCAATTCTTCTTTTTTTTCGTTTAAATGTAAATTTAACAGAAATTCAATTATTTGAAACTTAAAATTAAATACTTAAAGTTATTTTTCTCTTTTTAAATGTAATATATATTTTTTTAATTGATATACACTAATATTTATTTTCTCAACTTTTTGATATCAATATTTGTTTTAAATTTTATGTTTGAACTATTCAAATTTTTTTTTTTAATTTAGATAACGTGAGTGTGGTGTTGGTGAAAATTAAATAGAGATATATTTGTATTTTTTGAAAATTATTTATATTTTTTTTACTATTTAAATAAGAAAGAAATATCTTATTTTTAAAGCATTTTTTTTCGAAATATAATTTTAGGTTTTTTAAAAATAAAATAGCATCAGGTTTTGACTAATTAATTTTTTTAATACTTTTTATAGTGTTTTGTTTTTATTTTACTTTTAATTTCTTAACAAAATAATTTATTTCTTTATTTTTGCTCATATTACAGTGAATAATTATTTCAACTAAAGTTATAAAAAAAAATTAAATTCTTTTTAATAATAAAATTATACAGCTAAAAAAGCAAAAATTTTATAAACCTTTCATATTGTAAGTAATTGTAAATACATTGGTTATGGGTTAAGGGATTTCTTTAATATGATAATGAAATCATTTCTTGCAGTTCCGGGAGTACATAGCTTCAGTATTATTTTTCCAAACACTTGTGCTAAAATTTGAATTTGAATCATCTTGTAGGCTTTCGGGAGTTGTAAGATCAATTTTCATCAGCCGTCGCCTTGTATAATGTTTCCGTTTAGTACTAGAGTTAGTAAGTTTCTGGCGTTTTTCTAATTCCTCAGGAGTTGAGGCAGTGCGACGTTTCTTTGTTGACTTTGCCAGTTTGGCTTTGGTTGTTGATAATCTGGGTGATGGCGATATCGTTGCAGCTGTTCTTTTGCCTCTGGTTCTAGCACAAACAGGTGTAGTAGTTAATGAAATATTACCACTACTAGTTTCAGGCGCCAGGACGGGAGTTTTTAAAATAAGCTTTCTGGCTACTGTGGTTGCTTTTTTGGGATTTGTATTTGTTTTTCGTTTAATATTTGTTCTTTGTTTAACAGCTGTTGAAGTTGTTATTTTGCGCCGCGTGTATTTTTCACATGTTTCGGTAACGTCTGATTCGACTTCATCGCCGCTCTGGCCATTGTAATCGTCGACATCATCATCACCACCATCTTCCCTATCATCAGCTTCATTTTTATTATCACATTCATCAATCTCCTCCATTTTGTTCTAAAATATTAATAGATAATTTTATTTATTTAAAATAACATATTTTCATATAAATTTTATTTTTACCTCATTTTCAGTATGTTTTCGTTTATATTCTTTCTCAAGTTTAATCGTCTCTTCTTCGTAATCGCTCACCGAGCGTCTTAAGTGGGCTAAAATTTCAACGATAGCATAAGTTGGTTTACCTTGATAGCGCCTTACAGTTGGTTGCTGCACTATGCTTAATTCTTCTTCGCGATCAAACTCTCTTTCTGCTCGTTCTCGTGCAATTTGATCTGGATCCTGAGACAAAATTTCAGTCCAAGAAAACTTCTTCTTCTTTTTAGATTTTTTATCGGATTTTGAACGAAGGTTCTTCGGCGAAACACGGTTTGAGAGTGTTCTTTCGTGAAAAGGTGTACCGCTCACAGAAAGATTTTGCATTATGTTTAAAACAGTGTTGCAAGTTCCATTGATTTTGTTCGTTTCGAAGAAATCATTTTTATTTTCAATTTCTTCTTTAACGCGTACACAAGTTTGTTGAATTTCATTCATTTGCAGACGCAGCTCGGTTAGGGAATAGCCAAGCTGCTGATATTCCCTTTCGAACAGACGCCTGTAACTATTGTAGTCAGGTCGTTCATGGTACGCTAGTTGGCCCACCAAATAAAGGTATTCACCCAAATATTTGGGCACTTGCTTTCCGTAAATTTGGCTTAAAAGTTCTCGTACGTCGGTCATTAAGAACTCTTTAGCACGGTGAACTTTCTCTTGCTGTTGATTGGTGGCTGCCTCTTTCCATGGCAAGTATCCTTGAGACCAAAAAAGCAGGTTGTAACCAAGACATTCCATATCACTGCGTCTTGAATGGGCTCCCATGTGAGCATCGCGGGAAGTAAATTCAAGAGTGCCATCATGGGCTCTCCGTTGATCCATAACAAATGGACGATGAACTCCATTGTCTATGTATTTTGATGCTAAACCATAATCAATAAGAAAAATGCGTTCTTCATTTATTTCGACCCATTCCTGTTCGTTTCGGGGAAAGTTGGAAAAGTTTTCGTTTCTCTCAGTTTTTAATTTATTCTTAATGCCGTTGTCATCATTGTTCGTGCTACAATGCATTTTAGCATTGATTTTGTTGTTGCTGACGCCTAGCAGTTTTTCCTGGCGCTTTGTTAAACGTCGCGACTCTAAATTTTTAGTATATAATTTCTTGGATGATGACTTAATAATGCGACGTACTGATAGAGGCAAAAATTCTTCGCAACCATCGTCCGAGGTGTTGGAATGCATATCACTAGCTGAGTAACTATCACCACCATCTTTATCTTTAACTGAAACACCATCCTCGTTAAAAAACTCCAAGTAACTGATGCGTTTGGTAGGACGTAAATAATGTGATTTTACCATTTCATCGTATATAGAATTTGGTTTGTCACGACGACATGATCTAACCGGATTTGAGCCACTATATGGTACAACATTTCGCGTAGATGTTATTTTTCCTCCTGCACGTTTGTTTTTATTTTCAGGTGTATCATAAGTGTCTATACTGTTACTGTTCATGCTATTCGTGGTAGCGCCATCATCGAAATCTTCATCCTCATCATCTTCGGTTGAAGATTCATCATCATCTATTTCATAATCGCGATCTATGTCCTTAGTATTATAAACTTTACGCTTAACAACAAAATCTTCTTCCTCCTCATCATTAGCTTCCTGCTCTGAACTATTTCCGCTATCTGTAGTCTGTTGTTTTTCATCAAAATGATCAACATATTTTGATGGTTTAATGCGTTGTTGTTGTTGTTTATCATTAGCAGTGCTTCTATTTGAAAATGTCAAGGAAGACGTTGTTGTTGTTATTGATGCTTTCTTTTTTTGTTGAACGAAATATTTGCATTTTGATATCATAAGATTTTGGGCTTTGACGTCATTATGACAGTAGCCCTTATCGTGCAAATTTTCCAAAACATTTATGATGTGTATAGCCAGTGTTAATACCGATTTTTGGTGAACACGACACCGTTTTATTAACGAATGCAGATCTCGGTCAAATCGAGGCAAAACCAAAAAACGATATCGTGCGTTTCCAAAATAATGTGAACCAGAAGCTATATAATCAGGTATTCCGGAAGGTTCACCTTTTGGTATGTTACTACAAGCAGTTGTAGAATCTTCAAGTTTTTTGCATACTAGAGTCTCATTATCTTTTAAAGTGTCTAGAATTGAATAGAAAAGTTATTATATTTTTAGAGGATCCGCTGAAAAGAGGGTTGACTGTAGAATGAGTAAAATATGATAATAGATAAAATTAAAAAGGAGAGTTGTATTCGGATTAAAGGTCTTTTTAAAAATAAATGAATGATTGCACAACCCCGACCCTACGGTAAAATACAATAATGTTTACAAATGTAGTTAGAAATAAATCCTAATTTACAGGAATATATAATAAAAGAAAATAAGTCCGTATGGGCGCCAACATTGGAGAAGGTAACAGCTCACCAGATCTCAATTTTTCAAGCAAGTTCTTGAACCAAAATTTTGTTTGTTTATATAGCCGCCTAATTAAAAATGAGCCTCATCACTCATCTCATTCACAAACGTTCGAAGCAAACAATGGTCGGACGGCTTTAATTCTTAAACAAGTTAAACTTTATAAGAGCGAAGATGGAGATCTTTTTGCAAAATGTTGCTCAAAGTACCTCTAGTGATGCCCAATTGTTGCCAACGCCGATGAGTTAATGTTCCAAGCTCATTCTCAACACTTTGATAAACAGCGACTAAGGCATCACTATGGCCATTGCAAGCATATTGTTTTCGCCTATTGTAAACAACAATACCGTCAGCCTCCAATTTAACGATCAGTGATCTCAAAAGAAGCCAAAATGCGAGGAAAAGCTGTCCTAAGTTTACGAAGTGATACACTGAAATTTCCATTGACAGTAATTATCAAAGAACGACAGGCTCATTTCTTGACATTCAATCATTTGACAAACAATTTACTACCTAACCTTCTATTATTTAGATTCGTTAAAAAAAGTTCCTTATATCGGCTTATCAGTATAAAATAGATGTCCACAAATAATTAAAATAGTAAAAGATTCAATTTCGATCAAAAGAGATTAAATAAAAATGTATGTTTTTGAAAGCAAGAAAACAATTTTGACTCTCCTTTTAGTTTTATGGTTTTACTTTTCAGCTGACGAAATGTAATTTCGTAGATCTATTAAAATGTTCAATGTAGAGACTGTTCATATTTTTACGTTTACACGTATATGTATAATTACATTTGAAATAACCTATGAATGGTAATAATGAATAACCTATGAATAATAATAATGTCACATGGTTTGTCATATCAGATAAGATCGCACTCTACTTGATATTTTATCATTGGACGTTTACAATATCAACGTTACAATTTTTTTACATATTGTGTAGTGTCAAACTTGCCAAGTTGACAAAATTGTTTTGTTGTGTCAAGCTTGACAAGCCATATACAAAAACATCTAGTGTGGAAAAATCTTCAGTTTATTATATTTTCACCAACAATCAACCATTTTTATAATTTGAGTTTTGTTTGTACAAATTGTGCAATAAGTGTATGTTGCTGCTCCCATAAAAGATGGCTTAAATGAGCACTGATATAAATATAAAAAAACCGTAATATATAAATTAATATATATGAGACATTTAATTTTACTACAATTATGTTTATACTCACAAGTTTTTTTGGCAGTGTTCATAAGACAATGTATTTCCACAAAAAGTGGGCCATTAGAGTGTGGCTCAATTTTAACTACGAATTTAGCATTTTCGTTTGTAACCGGAATGCTGACATTATCAGATGCTAAAAATATTTCTCCAAAATTACCTTTGCCTGCAATAGAAAACAAAAAATAAAAGCGCAACAAATTAAATACAATTTTTTTTGTAAATTAAAAAAAAATGTCAAAAAAACATATAGTATGTTTAGTATGTATACAGATAAATTTTATAATAACTTACCTATAGGTCGACCTAAACGCCAAGGTTTTTCTGTTAAATCATACAACACCGTGCCATTGACAAGGGACGGTCTTAGAGTGTACACAGGTTTGGGTGACTCAGTTATTGGAGAATTGTTATCAATTTTTGTAAGGCTTAGATTTAAGGAGTTGTTCAAGAGTATGGAGGAATTATTTGCTTGCTTGCTGGATGCATTACGCGGTGTTGTGGCAACGTTTCCCAAGGGTAAACCATCATTTGAGGATGAATCTTCGTCATCGTTTTCATGCCAGTAATTGTTATGAGAATCATTTATGCGTATATTTTTAGTGTTTGTAATGTTAGAATTGCATTTTCGCTTGCGTATGTTACGTTGTCCCGTAGAAACCGGGGTCACATATTGATGATTATTATCATGGCTATCAACAACAACACGTTTACCCATTTTATTCTTGTATTTTTTTTCCGAAATCGATCAGCTTTTTGAGTGTTTGTATTTCAATGCCGACGAATGCTTTTTTACTTAAATTTTCAGTAATTCCATCAATATTAATTACTACTTTTCTTTCAGTCTTTTTTAAAATATACAAATATATTATTTTGTTTTTGTTCTTAAAAAACAGGAACGTAGTTGTTGTTAATTTTTTTATTGTTAATATGTACTGTCATGTCTCTCCCTATTCTTTTTTTCTTCTTCTTCCTTTGAAGCCTTATTACAGGGAAAGTCTTTCACAATTGCACATAAAATATCTATTATTTTTCCACAGATTTGTGTATTTTTATGTTGATTTGCTCTCAACTCGTTGCTGCAGTCGTTTAAATCAAATTTAATTTGGTGTATTTGATAATTTGCTGCTTGCATTAATTAACAAAATGCTATAATTATGCCAATGTTTGTAGTTTGTTTATACTAATTTGATGTAGTTGTAGGTATGTTACGACTTTTATTTTAATTACAATCGTAGAAAGAGAGAGGGTGAATATACAAAAAAAAAAACAAAAGGGAAAAGTCAGTTAAAAATCGTTTGTAGGTAAATATTTAAATTCTTTAATATATTTGTTTGGACACACATTGTAGCAAATACATAAATGAATTTAAGAAAGTAAATGGGCATACGAATGTGTTTGTTAGTTTGTTATTTTAAACGTCAAAATGAGATGTTTAAATGTTATCGTACTCTTTATAGGTATTTCATTTCTATACGTGCAATATAACGCATTTACTTAAATTTTGTTGTCTCTTATTAACACTTGCTTAAAAATAGTTTTTGTTCAATAAAAATGAAATAATGTTTGTTTGTTAAAACACATTAATTGAGAATGGCTGGACTGGCTAAATATATTGTTTTGTAATATAAATACTTAGCTGCATTAAATAATTTGTAAAATTATTTGACCACTTATTTGTATGATTAGTGAAGTATAAAGCCATTTTGGGCGATCAATTTTTAAGATTTATTATTTTGTTATAAATGAGCTCAAAAGAAAGAAAATCTAATATATTTAGTGGTTAGTAAGAACACACAAGCAATCGCCACTGTCATGACGTTTTCGTAATTAAGACGCGATCAAGATGTTACGATTCTGAAATTTGAACGTTAGACTTTCGCTATTAAGATAAAATCTTTTTCTTGCAGATATAAAAATTGTAGGTGTATTAACTACTCGTATTTAAGTATTATAGCCAAAACTGATCATACTGATCCACTGAAGAAATACTGTGAAGGAAATTTTACATATTTACTTGTATTACGCAAATTCTTTGTATTTTAAAGAAAACACTTTAAATTTCAGATCTGTCATTTCTTTATTTATTTTTCATTTTTAACATATTCAATAATTAAGAACTTAATAGAAATATTAACTTATAAACATGAATTTTAAATGCCTTTATCTTGATAAATAGACTACATTTTCATATAAAGTTAATGTTTTTATATATTTTCATTACTTTACTTTATCGTCAAACATATAATTGTCTCTCTTTTGTAATTCACTGGAATTTAACAGCCAGGAAATCTCAGAGAAATGGTTTCAAATTTATTTATAACAATAGTACTTTCAAAATTCCGGTAATTTTAAATTCAAATGAAGTACCGAACATGTCGCCAGGTTGGCTAATTGAATCCCAAGAAATCAATTTTTTCTAACTTACAAAGATGGAACGTTACGCACTATAAAAGAAGTAAGGTTTTCAAGTAATACTCTTTTAGAATTCTGCAAAATAGGGTACACTCCAATAAAGCACTGTCGAACCAAAAGGTTACAGCATTCAAGTTTTTTTTTTGTTATATTTTTTTATACCACAGTTCTTACTTTGATGTATATATTATTTAAATTATTTTAATTTTAGTAAAAACAAGTGAAGGCGAATATTTACTTCAACTAGAAGAAATGTTTCTTTCAAGATGGGTTTATAATTTAAATTTTATAGTATTTTGTAAAATTAGCAGTTTTTTTTCGTATAACACAACCCATTTTACTTATATTAAATACAGATTCTTAAACTAAATAAAAATATATATTAACCATAAGCAATTGTCAGCTTATATTACATTGAAATTATAAAAAGTAAAGAATTACAAATCTAAGTTCGATTAAAACAATTTTGTAGTAGTCAAATGAGCAAATATTAACTTTTTTATCTTTTTAAATTCAGTTTTGTTTGTTTTATTTAACAAAAGCTTATTTCTTCCAAAATAAAATACTTAATAGTATTTGAGAACAGAAAATATATTTAGACAATTTCGTCAGTGTATGTTTCAGATTACTTACACAAAAACTTGCAAATGCATCTTAGCAATCGTTAAAAACAAAGTCTAAAAGAAATTTAAAAAATGGTAATATTCGGACGAGACGACAAACACTATCAAATTGTTCATTTTTACACGCGAATCACTTAAGAAACAGAGGGGGGACGAAGAAAAACGGTCACAATATTGCCGACAATACCGCTTTATAGACACAATAAACATAAAAGGTGGAAATAAGACAAAAGGGAACAACAAAAACACACATGTACAAACCGACCGAACAAGAATTTGGAAACTGCTCTGCCACAGCAGCCAACTGAAAGTGCAAGCAGAGCAAGTATATGCATATACGTTTTTTCATAATACTAGTTCATTTTTTAATTATTTTTATTTATAGCTAATATGTTAAATTCAATACCATTTTAATTTTTATATTTAAATATAATACAATATTCCTTTAATCGACCACATATTTAAAATGCTGCAGCTTTTCTATTTTTTCTACATACTGAACTGACATACACACACACACGCATATAAATTTTTATTTTCAAATTATCTTTTCTTCACAGTTTTGTTTCATTTTCAACATGAACATATTTTCTTTTCATTGAAAAAAGTTTCTGCCACATTTCACTTGAAAAAAAACAGCTTTTAGGGTATTTAATCCTTTAAAATTTTATTTTAAATCAATTTGTAGCCTTTATTTTATATAATTCGAATATTATTATTAATATTAGTGATAATTTTGCCACTTAAAACTTACAAAAATTAGAGCCACTTATTTGGGCTTTATTTTTTCTTCTATCACACTCAACTTTTCATACACACAAGCACACTCTTAACTGACAACTGAAAAAACCAAACTGGAAGGTGTTTCATTTCAATTTCTGTATCAATTTTTTTTACGAGTATTGCCAGATGAAAATAGGGAGTTTTTAATTTTGTGTAAATACATGAGTATCAAACAAAAATGTTACTTTTATGTACGTATTTATATTTATTTAATAAAAAAGAATCAAGAAAAATGATTAAAGATATTCCTATTTAAATACATATATATTTGTAAAGACAAAGTGGAATAGATACAGGTAATCATTATTGTGAATGTTTTGTATTTATAAAGACATGTTCAGTTGTCACTAATATTAACCCTTTAAAGAGCGCTTACTTCTTTCAAGAAAATCGAGTAACAACCATGTTAAGGATTATACTAACGTCTTAACAAATTTTTCTGATTTTATATGGTTTTTTATGGTTCCCTTCAGGTTTGCAAAAATGAATAAAAAGCACATATTTTCTACTGCAACAAAGACAGAAATGTTCAAAAGATAATATAGAATAACGCTTATTTTAAAATATATTATCAAGAAGTTATATTTTCTGTGTCACTTTCTTTTATCCCTATTTTCCTTCAAGGTTGATATAGATGCAGAACTATTAAAAAGCCGCCAACAAAGTGCTACGCCCCTAATTTCAGATTACTTACAAAAACGGGAAAATCCACTACGTATTGAAGTACTACAGGGTAGTATTACGGACGCAGTTGAACAGCTGCAAGATGTCGACGCAGTTTTAGGGCTTGAAATGTAAGTAAATATAAATTTTTTAGACAATTTCGGCATGTAATACATTTGTTTTCTCCAACAACTAATTATGTTAATCCCGAAACTCTTCTGTCTACAAAGAATTGAACATTTGCACAAGGAAGTTTTAGACAAAGTCCCCGAAAATGTATTTGGCTTTATACAACCGAAATTGGCTTTATTTTCTACACCAAATGCAGAATACAATGTCCTGTTTGGTCCGATGTTGGGAAATGGCTTTAGACATTATGATCATAAATTTGAATGGACTCGCAAGGAGTTTGAAACATGGGCGCATGATATATGTAAAACCTATTCAAATTATAGTGTGTCCTTCATGGGCTTAGGTAAACCACCGCCTCAACATAAAAATTTAGGTTATGCTACACAAATAGCACTATTTGTTCGTAACGATCTTATTGACAGACCCTTAAGCAGTGAAATTGTAAAAAAGCCAATTACATCCGAAGTTCAATATAAAGTAATATATGCAGTAGATTTTCCATTTTATAAAGATGAACGCTCTAAGGAACAGAAAATTTTAGACGAAACCAACTTTTTTATTAATCAATCAAAAAAGAATCCATTATACTTTAACAGAGAACGTTGTATTTATCAACTGCCGTGGAAATATCTACTTGATTTTATAAAAAGTATTAATACTGCTGAAACTGAATTTTTAGAAATATTGAAAGCTAACAATTTTAATATTGAGGGCGATTTCATAGTTTTGCCTGAATATGATGAAAATGATACTGACTCTGATGATCTTGACTACGATGGAGAATTTAATTTGGAAGCTCAGCCTTATAAATATAATTTAAATGATGAAGATGAAAATGTGTTGGCATCGAATTTGGCTTCTGGCTGCAATTTAACTGCAAGTGATGTTAGCTATGACACGGAAGAAGATTGGGACTAAGTTTTAAAGAAGATTTATTATTTTAATATAAATATATGCGCATGTATGTACAAATATGAATATTTCTATGAAAATACGTTTTTTAATGAATTTGCATTCTCATTTAAAGTTAATAAACATTTTATTAAACGTTAAATAATGCATACATTTCGTATGAACTTTTAAATTAAATTGCATTTATATTGTTTAAATTAAAATATTTTGCCTATTACTCCAGAATAAAGAAGAGGTTTATAAGAAGTATAAATACATAGTTTAAAGAATTGTCTAATGAAATTTAAATACTATTGCCTATTAATTATTGTGCCTTCAGTAAATGGTAACACGGTTTTTCACAGTAGAGCTGATTGTTGTTTTCTTCAGGGTTGTTTTCGCCAGGGTTGTATATTAAAGTTCTTAAAATGAAGAAATTAATACTAAGTTCACACCTAGCGTGTTTAATACTAAGTTCACACCTAGCGTGTTTAACATCTCAATCGTGTTTAAGCACTAAACACGGCGAATTTGAGGTGTTTTACCATACATTGACGTGTTTTGTTAAACATCTCAAATGAGTTGTTTTTGATTTAAACACGTCGTTAAACACGTAAATTTCAAATACAACTCTGAATTTCATATAATTTTGGGACGTGCTAAGTGCGTTTTTGCGCCTGTAGGGTAGTAGTCTGGGGTTTAGGTTTAAATATTGACTAAAATGGCTGTTTTTACTACAAAAAATCATTTTTAAGGTAAAAAAAGTAGATAAAACATCAGCCTTAAACATCTCAATTATAGTGTGAACAGCTGTGTTTAAGTTTTAAAACATTTTGCTTAAACACGTTCAAAAACACAAGTGTGAACTTAGTATAACATCTCATTCGTGTTTAAGCATTAAACACGGCGAATTTGAGGTGTTTTACCATACATTGACGTGTTTTGTTAAACATCTCAAATGAGTTGTTTTTGATTTAAACACGTCGTTAAACACGTAAATTCCAAATACAACTCGGAATTTCATTTAATTTTGGGATGTGCTAAGTGCGTTTTTGCCCCTTTATGCTAGTAGGTAGTGTAATTAACTAATTTGTCTGGGGTTTGGGTTTGATTCCAAACTAAAATGGGTGTTTTCACTACAAAAATTAATTTTTAAGGTAAAAAAAGTAGATAAAATGACAGCCTTAAACATCTCAACTATAGTGTGAACGGCTGTGTTTAAATTTTAAAACATTTTGCTTAAACACGTTCAAAAACACAAGTGTGAACTTACTATAAATCTTAATAAAATAATAACACCCAACAGTTCTGCATAGGTAAAATAATTTTCTGTTAAAATAAATAACAAAAAATATCTCCAACACCAAATAAAAAATTACTCGGTATACATCTTGCTAAGCGCTTGACTTGGAAAAATTAAGTAGAAACGAAGTTTAAGAAGATGAAATTTAAAACAATGCAAATGAAGTAACTTATTGGCAGAAACTGTTGTCTTAGCTTAAGCTACAAAGAACTAGTTCAATAATTTTGTCACGAATTTTTTAGGGGTTCTTTTAGTATAGGTTGACAGTTTAAAAATTGTTTAATTCCTTTTATTTCTAGCCGCGAATTCTTGCGCTTTATTACTAAACATGCGCTAGCTTTTATAACGCTCCGACGACAAATGAACGAAGTACTGTCTCTCTCGAGCAACTATTCGATAACTTAGTTAAGTAAACTAGGGCGCTGTCGCTACAGCAGAGGCTAAGGACCCATCACTTCCTCTTTCTCTTCTATCATAAACCACCGAAATCACCATTGCCATTCACACAACTCCTTTTCTTTAACTATGCAGTAGGCTTAACTATCATATCACCTGCTGATCTTATATTGTAAGGCACCTTCACTTATTTTTCTGCCGCCTTTACATACACCTTAATCCACAATTTACCATTTTAGACGCTGCCCACAACTATTATTTATTTTTATTAATACGCATATCGTTGTTGGCGGGATTGAACTCATAAACTTGGTGATCATTTGTTTTATAACAGGCAAATATCTCTGCTAATGCAATCATCACGATTGCTCGAATTCATCGATTAATCTCTTTTGCAATTCTGCCTATTGCTCGTCAAACTTGATTATAATTATTTTACTTTTTCACTTTTGACACCAGCTGCTAAGTTTATTTCTTTAATAATCGTTTATGGATTTCTATTACAAAATAATTACACACATTTTTAGAGTTTTAATTAAACTACGCGATTTATTTAGATAGCTATTTGCTTAAAAGCTGCTGCATCAACTTTTGTGTCTTCACTTGATCACGTTCACAATAAAACTGACTTTTTTCTCAAAAGAAGGACAAAAGTAGTTCTAGCATTTACTAGAAAACTCTAAAAACTCGCATTTAATATAAATGTTTTTAGTATAGGTGTTTGTCAGTTTTGCGCCCTGCCTATTTGTGTTTTTTCTGATTGTTAATATTAGTTCATAGAATTTTAATGTATCATGTTGTTGTTGTTTTGTGTTCATAATATTTCTTAGAAACTTCTTAATAAACAGACCCAATAGATCATTTAACTTTACTCTTTCTTTAGTGATAATTGTCTTTTTATAACTTAACAATACGATACTAAAATCAATGTGTTGCTGCAGTCATGAAGCTCTGCATTTGTTTTACGAATGGTCAGAATAGTTTCCCGGTTAGATAATTATTGATTTACCAATTCGAATATCCTACCGTTTAAACCCGACATAATATATATGTATATATGACGATATAGCTATATATGGATTTAGCTAATGAACATCTAACATCGATATAGCTAATGAACAGATCTAAATCTGCTGTCCGCAATACCTTAAATTCTTATGGTTACACTCGTCTAAGAAGGAGTTTGTGTTTTTTTAAATTAAACTTTAGAGATATAAGCATGTCATCAGCAAGATGATATTAGTCATGTCAATCATTCTGCACGGATCCTTATTTACAGATGAAAGCAACAGCCCGGTTGGTAAGTAGGAGCGTTGCGTGGGGCAAAAGTTTTTTGAGGTGTCTGCAGTCATATAACGATAAATGAAACTGTTCCATGAACAAAAACTTCCAAAAGAAGTTAAAAATTCTAAATTTGGATGTATTAATCCTTCCTAGGCCATCCTTCGATTGTGATTTTGATTTTCCTAAGTACACAGCTTAAGCAAATAATACCAAAAATTAACATATATACATATATATCGACCGATCTCTTAAACGAAAATGCTTAGTTTAAGTTTGAAAAGAAAGTAACTATTACTAAAAGCAGTAAATGAAATGACCTATTGTGTCTTTTTACAAACTACACAGTTTCTAAAAAACCTTATGAACACAAGACAACAACAACATGCCAATTTAAAATTCCAGAAAATAAAATAAACAAACAAAAACAACACAAGGTAAAAAGACAAAAAGGCGCCTACACCGAATAAAGACAACAGCAACTATATGTGATGATGTTAAAGTAGAATTTTCTTGTGTATGCGAGAACCGCTCAAAATAGAATACATAAGCACCATCTGTTCGGCAATAAAGCTACCGTGGTGTATTTTTGTGTGTATACACGCGAATAAGTAAATAAATCATGTAATGTAATTGAAAACTTTAAAGTATTGTGTAAAATTATTTTGCAATACAAGAACTCAATACAATAAATAAACCTTGTGACAACCTTGTTCCTAAGGTTGTAATTGTTCATATAATTGAATTGAATTGGACAAACTTAATGTTCTTTTCCTTTAACTACTTCACTTTAATATCTTCAATAACTAGCAGAGCTCGTCCGATATACAAATACTGGACAGAGATGTTCATTTGTTGAAGGCAGAAAGCAAAGTGACTTTATTCATGAAAGCGATGTTGCTTATATACTAGTTTTAGAACATGGTTGTGAAAAAGAGTACAAGTAATATGAAGAAGTGAGGTTGTAAAACATAGTACTAACAGAGTTGTATTAAAAGAAAATCCGTTAATTTAAAATAATCGTTAAAATAATTCATTAAGATAAGTTTATAAGAATAAAAGAAAAATAAATAAATGAAGTGCTTCAGTCTCCCCCTTTTGATGCTATAATCGTCCCGATAATGCATCAAAACATTTACTTCCTTGGTCGACCTCTCTTACGCAGTTTTGCCACTGGCTGGAGGGACTGATTTACTGACCCCACCACGGGTGTCAAGGCTGAAGCGTGGTAAGTGCCCAACGGCAAATTCAAGTCATCTTGGTGTGCTATGGTATAAGAAGTTGCACCTTTCTTATCTATAATAACATAGGGACCATCTCGTTTTGGCACAAACTTGGATGTAGTGGCTTTGTTGCTGTTGCTTAGCACATGTGTAGTCACCAACACCTTGCATCCAATTTCAAGTTGCGGTTGATCTCTTCTATGGCTATTGCTGTTCTTTTTGTTATGATCTTGCTGTTGATGGACGTTTTCTTTAACGTCTTTGAAAACGTTGACCATGTTTTTGAGATATGGCGTTATTTCGGCAATGAAATTCTCTGATTGAATAATTGATCTCAAATCATGCTGCACATCATCAAAAGTTCGAAGTTCACGGCCAAATGTCAGATAGGATGGCGTATACTTAGTACTTTGACACAATGTTGTGTTCATTGCAAACCGAATCGCAGGCAGTTTTTCATCCCAGGATTGATGATCATTTCCAACCAATATAGCGAGCTGCGCTTTCATATCCCTATTTTTCCTTTCGACTGGGTTAGCCTCGGGATGATACACCGGAGTTAGAATATGTTTAATATTTAGGCAATAAACCACTTTCTGCATGATAGCTGAAACAAATTGCACGCCGTTGTCACTGATGATCTTCCTAGGAACTCCATACCGTAAAAATACATCATTAATGAGAACTTTGCTGCAGTTTTCCGCGGTAGCAACATCTAAGGGAAATATTTCAACCCATCGACTAGCAATATCTTCTACTATAAAAATCCATTGGTTTCCTCTTGGCGACATAGGTAGTGGACCAAACAAATCGATGGCAACAACTTCAAATCGTTGATTGCAAGAGACTGTCTGATATAATCCCGCAGGTTTAAGATTTGTGGCCTTATATCTCTGGCAGTCCATACATTCTTTCACGTATTTGCCTATGTCTTTTCGAATACCAGGCCAATAATATCTCTGTGTGATTTTGCGCATAGTTCTCTCAATTCCATAGTGTCCGGCAGTTTCATCATTGTGGTAGTAGTTAAGGATCTCTTCTCTTTCCGCCCTTGGTATGACGAGCTGTGCATCTTCAGAGTCATCATTACTATAGCAGTAGAGAACGCCATCATTCATAATGTAACCTCTATTTGTCCAATATGTTAAATCACCGGTCTTGTCTTCGATGCATTTTATTATATCCTTCAATTGCGGATCCTGTAGCTGGCCTTGCCTAATTTCTCCCGCGTTTTTTCTTGGCATCTCGATAGAAAATGAGCATATTTGGCATTTATTTTCATCCTTATGATCTTCGCATGGAGGCCTCGAAAGTGCATCTGCAATGACATTGGTCTTACCTGGCTTATATTCAATTTGGATATCGAATGGCTGGAGTAGTAGAGCCCATCGAGCTAGACGTCCACTTGGTGTTTTAATTTTCATTAGCCATTTTAGGGGTTGGTGGTCAGTGACAAGTTTTACTGGACATCCTTCAATATAGCCACGATATTTCTGGACCGCCCAAACAATTGCAAGCGCTTCCCTTTCAATGGTAGAATAATTACGTTCCGCATCTGATAATAGTCGGCTGGCGTATTCGATCGGATGCTCGTCTGGACCCTCCCCCTGGAGCAAAACTGCCCCTAGAGCATAACCACTAGCATCGGTCTTTAGGATAAATGGTTCGTTTTCGACTGCTTGTTTTAATATTGGGGATGATGTCAATAAAGTCTTCATTGTATCGAATGCCCGCTGTTGTTCCAAGTTCCAGCACCATACAGCATTCTTTTTTGTGAGTATTGTTAACGGTTTGGACACATCAGCGAAAGAGGGTATGAACCGACGGTACCATGAACACGCCTGTAGAAACGACAGGACTTCTTTGACATTTCTAGGATTTTTCCGATCGAGTAGTGACGCAACCTTCCCAGGATCTGTCATAATTCCTTTTGGAGTTAGCACATGACCCAGATATTTGACTTCACTACATGCAAAGCGACACTTCTCTAGGTTAGCTTTAAGACTAAACTCTTTTAGTTTATCAAAAATTTTCTGTAGATCCTTGATGTGCTCATCGAAATTTCTCGAACAAGAAATTATATCATCAAGATATGCTAGAAGAATAGTATCTCCCAAGGAGGCTTTAAGACGATCTATAAGCCTTTGAAACGTTGCGGGCGCATTTCGTAACCCAAATGGCATACGAGTAAATTTATACATACCAAATGGCGTTACAAAAGCTGTTTTATCTTGATCTGCTGGGTGAACACCTATCTGCCAGTAACCGCTTTGCAGATCAATTGTTGACATATAACTCGTTACTTTTGCCTCATGCAGTATATCATCCACTCTTGGAAGTGGGTAACGATCAGGTTTAGTTATTGCATTAAGTTCACGGTAGTCAATGCATACTCGAATTCCACCAGTCTTTTTAGGTACAATCACCACAGGTGCAGCCCACGGAGATTGGCACTCTACAATAACTCCAGATTTAATCATTTTCCTTATTTCACTCTTGAGAAGCGTCTTTCTAGCTGCTGACAAGCGGTAAGGAGGAAGTGCAATGGGATCATGATTCTCTGTGTGAATTCTATGTAACGCGTAAGGTGTAGCACTGGTTGCTTCCTCAAATATCGACTTATTTGCTACAAGAAGTTCATCGAGTTTACCTTTCTGATCTGCGGACAACCCCATGCCATCAGTTTCTTTTAAAAGTTTTATATCAAGTGAGAAAAGGGGTGTAAAATAGTCATTCATATCCTCAACTTTCCGAGTTTTGGCTGGTATTGTGGGAGAAACTATTACATTCTGATTGTCACAAGACTTTTCCCCTCTGAATATGGGTTGAATATACTTCGGAGAATGATCATGGTGATATGGTGATATTTGTTGTATAGATTCGCCTTTGGCAATTAGTCTTCCTTCCAATATTTTCTCACGGATATATTTAGGATCATTGGTGTTAGCAAAAGTTGGAGTTTTTTGGTAAAGCTAAACTTTCTCCGCCTGCCGTAGCACTTTTCGGGGTTCCGTGAATCGGGGAAAGGCTACTTAGCCCCTCTGCGTACTTTATAAATGTTGTCATCTCTTTCATTGCATATGTTTTTGGAGATGTTTTTTCGTTAATTGAGCAAATTTCTATAGTATTTGAGCTCTTAAACGCATATTTTCGTTTTGGATGGTCTTCGAAGTACCAATACCTCTGGGCCATATTGAGTACGATACCAGCTTGCTCGAGAAAATCAGCACCAATAAGCGTCCTATTCTTTGTTGCGCCTGGCAGGCATATGACTCTAATTTTGCGCAATCTATCTCCAATAACAATGTCGCAAATTGTGGACAAAACCTTGTTGGTTGACACCGACCCGTCTGCTAATGTAACTTCAGCATGTACATTTTCAAAACTGTATTTATTCGCAGTAAGAATTTTCCTCAATTCCAAGCTGGCGACGCTTGTTTTTGCTCCGCTATCGAATATGACTTCACCTTTGACACCACAAATCTCAACGTGAGTGGTTGGTAACGTATGCCCGATAACGGGTGATGCGATTGAATTAAAGGCCAAATGCTGAGGATTGTTCTTACCATTTGCACTACATGCTGAACAGTTTGCCCTATATACCCCTGGTGCTCCACATCCGTAGCACGAAAATGTAGGTTTTCTCAAAGCATCAGGAACTTGTTTTCCTTGTGGGTGATTTGACAAGGGATTATTCTGCTGTAATGAAGCTTGACCGTTTTGTTGCTCATCTCGCCCTTTCTTTTTGAAACACGTTTCTATGGAGTGGCCTTTTATTCTACAGAAACTGCAGCGGTTTGACCTAGCCTTGTTTTTCTCCTCAGAAGTATTTATAGGCAGTGGTTGGACTTCCAAAAAAATTGCTTCTGCTTCACGGCTTGCAGAAATAAGCTCCTCAAACGATTTAATGTTCTCACGCCGTACACGCTCCCTTATTTTTATATTAAGTAGACCATACAGCATATTTATTTGTATGTCTATAGTTGGAGGATTTTTAAGTTGGGCGAGAAGAAGTCTCTTTTTGCATACAAAACTATCAGTTGGCTCAGTGCTTTGTTGCTTTGTTTCAAAAAAATTTGAAAATATACGCCAGTCAGGCATGGGAGGTGTGAATGTACTACGAATGAGAGAAACAGCCTGCTCAAATGTTTTTACGGTATCCTTAACCCCAATCCACCAAGCTGCCGCATAGTCATCCAATAATAGAGGCATTCCGCGTACTGCATCCACATCTGAGATCTTTTCAATGTCCTTGAAAACACTTATAGATGAAATAAACTCTTCAACTGCTGCGGGATCTCTTTGGCCTCTAAAACGAGCAGCACAGTGTGTAAATGATCCACTTCTAGTATTGCTACCCATCACAGCTAATATTTGCTGAAATTGTTCAACAGAGAAAGTTGCCATTTCTTCTATACAAGAATCAGCAGATAGATATTCAATCTCCTCTTCTTCTAGCGTCGCGCTTTGTTCGTCAGCTCTGGTTTGTCTTTGTGTGGTATCTTCCGCAGCCACAAAGTAGGTATTGTTTGTGTTGTCCAAACTCAAAACCTGGTTGTTATCTTCTCTAACGATAGATGTGTGGTTGTTGTCTTCACTGCAACTGATTTCGCACTTCCTGTCTTTGGTAAAGGTAGTTGGTTCCTCACCACGCACCTTGCTGCTGGCCTTTGGAGTCGTAGCCACTAAGTTGGGCGCCAATGTGACAACCTTGTTCCTAAGGTTGTAATTGTTCATATAATTGAATTGAATTGGACAAACTTAATGTTCTTTTCCTTTAACTACTTCACTTTAATATCTTCAATAACTAGCAGAGCTCGTCCGATATACAAATACTGGACAGAGATGTTCATTTGTTGAAGGCAGAAAGCAAAGTGACTTTATTCATGAAAGCGATGTTGCTTATATACTAGTTTTAGAACATGGTTGTGAAAAAGAGTACAAGTAATATGAAGAAGTGAGGTTGTAAAACATAGTACTAACAGAGTTGTATTAAAAGAAAATCCGTTAATTTAAAATAATCGTTAAAATAATTCATTAAGATAAGTTTATAAGAATAAAAGAAAAATAAATAAATGAAGTGCTTCAACCTTTATTAAACGAAAAAACGCAACAATATATATTTACCATATATGATATATATTAGGATGGACCGTAAGCCTGGTACTTCTCATACAAAGTAAATGATAGTTATAATATTTCTGTTGTCATTACTTTCGCTGAAAACCGTCATTACTGGCTGTTTATCAAGTCCGATTTTAGAGAGTACTATCTTGACAATAATGTCATTGCATCGAAAGTGTTTGCCGATTGTACCGAACAAACAGCCAGTAACGACGGTTTTTACCCAAAAGAAAGGAATGACAATGATATTTTATTTACTGGCGGAACAACTCCAAACAACTTAATACCAAAAAACAATTTGCTATTCTCAATAGCGCCTTCAACAAATTACAAATTATTAATGCTTGCTAATGGTTGCTCTCACACATGAATCGGCAGCTATGTGTGTGTGTCACAAGCTACTCTAGAAGAAATAATTGCTGAGAGATAAAATGCTGGCTGTTTTTTGTAATTATTGTAGAATTGCTACCATGACAACATTTATAAAACAAATATCGCCAGTGCCCCCTTAAAACATTTAATTCTCACTGCAACAAATGGGTTAATAAATATGTATATTCTAAATTTCAGATACTATTAAAATATTTAGAAAACAAACAAAAGAATAATTAAATAATCGCAAAATGCATACTTTTAAAAACAAGGGTTGAAAGTTTAGTTTAATTGTTGTGATGTCATGATAAATAAACACAACACTTAAAATGAATGCCGATGAATTTAATAATAGAATGTAGCAAAGAGATTTGTTTGATTTCTACAAAAAACGGGAAAGGGAAAAGGCGACGTAAGAGAGTTTAAAAAAAAGGAAAGAAAACCAGTTAAATTCTATTGTTATCAATTTATGTGTAAGGGATGGCGGAAATTGTATAAAGTTTCTGCATTGTGTATTTGCACTTCCGCCAGTATAAACAAGTTGTGTGTACATACATTTATAGGGTAATCCATAAAAAAATCAAAATGTTGAATACTTGTAGAATTAAATTAAAAGAATATATAAAAGTTATAGTTATTTGACCTTTTTAATATTTTATTAATAGTTTATTATTAAGCACTAGGTCTATTTTTATAAAAAAAAATAATCTTTTTATTACACTTTTACCCTAAAAAAAAGTGTAATAAAAAGTTTCTATTGACACGGAATTTGTTAGGCCTGACTAGCTAAAGTTTATAAAATTAACTACATTGAATCTTTATTTATATTTAAAATATATAATAATTATATAAACCTTTTTAATATTTTATAAATAATTTTTACAAACACAAGGTCTTTATGCTAAAATTACATAAAAATTATTTTTACCTTTGGGTGAAATTTTCAGGAATAGAAAAGTGTATAATTAATTTAATTAATCAATCAATAAATGAAACATTGTTGACAAAATTCAAACAATTATTTAGAAAAAAATTTAAGTAATTTATTAATTAAAATAGTTAATTAAGAACTAACACAAAAGTGCCAGTTGTTTTGGTTATGAAAAATATTAAAAATTATTGTTGCTTAAAAAACAGCAGAATTTTGTATTGAGTAACCCATATATTAACTATGATATGATATGGGTTAGACTTGGCGCATGCGTTTCCTTTCGCTTTACAAGTGGTTTATTTTGCAAATAACACAAATGACAAAGGACACCACAACCAACAACTAAGGGAGTCAAGAAGCACTTCATTTTTCAAAAACTTATTAATGAGCTGGAAATCTAAAAACAGACACAAGTTTTATGAACACTGGAGAAAAAGTAAAAACAGAATCAAATATAATAAATATATAAAAACATAAAATATTTAATAACAAAAAGTTTGAAAATTGTTTAATCAAAAACAATTTTGAAGGAGAAAATAAAATTTAAAATAAAATGGCTGATGATGGCGGCAATCCGGAAAAAGAAGGTGAAAAGAAAATTGTACATGTTTATCCTTTAGTTAAGGTATAATTCAGCAAAACAATAAAATTATTTAAATTAAAAAAATAAAAATTTTCTTATTCCTTTTCAGCATTCAGATATGAATGAAGAAATGCGAACTGAAGCTATTGAATTAAGCATGACGGCTTGCGAAAAATATTCGACCAATTATGAGGCAAGTTTTTCAAAATCAAATTCAGAACTTTATATGCTTAACTAAGTTATTAATATTTCTTTAATTTAGCATGCTGCACGGGTTATTAAAGAAGCAATGGATAAAAAATTTGGCATTTATTGGCATGTGGCAGTAGGTGAAGGCTTTGGTTTCGAAGTCACATATGAGACTAAAAATATTTTATATTTCTTTTTTGCCGGCAATTTAGCAATATTGCTATGGAAATGTTCTTAGCCATATTTGTACTTAAATATTTGTGTTTTTTTTTCTAACTTTAAAATTTAAGATGTCCCTTTGATATTTTTATAAAAATGATTTTTTTTTAATATCCATTCGAAATGCTAGAACAGATAATGTTTTCTTATTTGCATGTTGTTATGGCGATAAAATTAGTTTATTATTTGTTCAATAATATTTACAGGAAAGAAAAAGTCACCTGATCATTTAGCTGCTTAACAGCTGACAGCTGTAATTAAAAAATTTAACTACACCGAATGCTTTTTACCGTTCATATCAATATAAAATAAAGCAGGGCCCTTTTAGATTTGTGGGTGTGAGAGGAAAGGTCGGTGTGAAGGGGAAAAACCGATCTTTCCTCCCACATCCAAAAACACAAGACTTGCGCAATCAAAGTTGCCTAATCTGAAAGGGGCCTTACATATTGCATTAAGTCATAAGAGCAACAAATGAAATAAATATTAAATGCTAGACGAAATGTAAATAGGTAATAAAAATTGCAAAAAGCGAGTATTATTCTAAAAAATGTCGTACTGCAATTGACAATCGCTAAACATGGAATACTATTCGTAAAATTGTCAGTAGTAGTGATGTCGGAAATTTTGACTGCAATATTGATGCGTTTGCATCAATTGATGCGTTTGCATCAATATTGCAGATCCTAATTTTTTTAGCCTTTTCTCAAAACTCACTTTCGGTTTTCCTGTATTACTCAATGTGATGTAATGTTAACATGTTTTTCAATCAAATCAAATGCTACTGCTACTGAAAGTGTTTTTGCCTCTGATTTTCCCTTACATTACATATCTTTTTAATAATATTATTAAGTCATCTACGTTACCATCGATATGAAAACATGCAAAATTTTGCTTCTGCCCTAGGCAAATAGCAAACACAGGCCAATTGCTATTCTTTGTGTTCTATCAAAAGCTTTTGAAAAAATTTTGTATTAACGACAATAAATTACTTTCTATAAGGTCCGCCATCTAACGTTTTTTTTCAACTAGTGCTTACTTCGTGAATGGTAACAATTAGCTCATGTTTGATATGACAGATAATTAGTTTTATCCTTCCGCTGAACGAATATGGTTGTGTATGCGCTTGAACAACGCTTCAATAAGTAGGCCTGCGATGGACTTACAGAAGATGCCGATTTTGCAAAAAAAATTATGTCTTCAGATGAAGCTCATTGATCTTAGCGGGTATGCAAACAAGCAAAATTGTCGCATTTGAGGCACAGAAAATCCCCACACATACATTGAAAAGCCGGCACACCTAAAACGAGTCACTGTTTGGTGCAGATTTTGGTCCAGAGGCATAATTGGGCCATTTTTCAGGAGTAACCGTTACAGTCAATGGCGATCGTTATCGCGCCATGTTGTACGAATTTTTGTTCACAAAAATTGAAGAGGAGGATATTGGCCACATTTGGTTTCAACAGGACGGCGCTACGTGCCACACAGCAGGAGCTGTGTAGTTTTGTTTATAGCATTTAAAAAAAAAAGTTATTTGGCGGACTCTATAGTACAGAATAGTTACTACAGAAATAGTAGTATAGTTCTAAAATATACGACAGGAACAGGAAGGTAGGAATATATGTTTTTTAGTACAACTAGATCACTCTAAACTATTTGACATAGTGGATCATAATACATATATTATTAGAAAATTAAAATTATTTTTCAGATTTTTAGGTACTTCGGTCAAGCTTATTAAATCGTATATATTGAATCGTACACAGTTGCTTTTTGTAAATAAAGTATGGTCGGACACATTTTCACTTGTCAAAAGCGTGCTACAGCGGTCTATTCTATGACCACTATTATTTTTAATTTGTATAAATGGTTGGTCAAAAGTGCTTTCAAAATGCAATACCCACTTATACGCAGAAGATGTGCAACTTACAATAGGTACCCCAGCTGTAAATGCTGCAGCTGATCTATCGCATTTAAATAATGAGTTAAGGAAAGATTATCACTGGGCTGGTGTAAACGGACTTTGCTTGAATCCTTATAAATCTAAGTGTATTGTCATAGGCCGCAAAAGTCTAGCAAGAACTTTCTCAGGGAACGTTGTTTTGAATGACGGGAATATTGAATATTTTAAATAAGGCAAGAAATCTCGGCATAATTTTAAAAAACTGGTTGACATGGTTGGACTGGACATGGCCCTTTAGTAAAAGAAAATTGAATATTTTATATAATAATATTATTAGATAGGTCTAATGGTTTGCTTAGATTTTACCACGTTTCATTTTCGAAAATCTTATGGTTTTTTTACACAAGCCCCTAAATATTTGAAAAAATACGTTTTTCCCAATCGCCTAGAAACCGAAACATTATACCTCGACATCAACATCTACTATCGGAGTGGCAATTTTATTTATGTACTGCTCGCATTTAGAAGTCTTCCACCATATCAACCACTTAATAGCAACACTAATAGCTTCAAACAACAAATCTGAAAACAGCAGAATTTCTCCGGATTTTAATTTTGTGATTTAAACCAAAGTATTCAACTCTGAACGGGATTTGGATTTTAGAGCCAAAACTAATTGGAATTCATAATGATTTTAAGATTGCTTGCTGTACAGATATGTAGTGGAAGGCTATCGAAATAAAAAGAATTGTTTTTGATTTCGTTTCAAGAAATGTTTTCTCATACATTTCCACAAAATTGTGTTGTTGATTTGCGTTTTAAAATTAATTGAAATTTATCACGATCCATAAAAACAATTTTTTTTTAAATCGATCGATTTCTATCACGTTCGTTTTCCACAAACACACAGATGACCACGGCTCAGAGCATTATGAAACTGCTTTTTTACGTCATTTGTTTTGAAAGCTAGCACGAGAATTAAGTCCGTTGCAGTTTTGTTATCTTGGTTGTTCTTAATTTCGCTATAAGAAACCATCTGCAATTTTGACGCTATTCCACTGAGTCCTCTATGATTTTACTAATGGGCTTTCTGCCGATATTACATTATGGTTCGGTCTTTTGTTGTCCCGCTTAGCTAATATAATATTTTGCTAAAATTGGATCCTCATACTGGGCCTTAGACCAGCAAATTTGGGTAAGACGCACATCACTGATGTACTCCTTTTTCTCGACTTTTTTTGCAGTGCATGGGCGTTTGAAAGGGCTTCAGCATTATTCTGTGCACAACACCTGTTTCCACCTGAGATAATAACATCTGTCCAACGGCAAATAGCTTTTTTACTATTATATCAAACATCCAGGGATTTTTCGACATTGCAGCATGTTGGCTATTTGTTGGCCCGTGAGCTTTCATTAAGTCTGCACCGATAATGACTTCATCCACTATGCCAGCAACAAAAAAAAGTGATCTGTGCTGATTTTTGCGGTAGTCAGTTTTACTATGGCTCTTCTATATACGGTTGCTAAATCCCTAGAAGGGGTGCGCTATTGTACATAGTTAAACGGCCCCACTGCTCCTTTTACTAAGTGTAATGCAAATAGTTCAAACCACTTAAAAATGCACTTTTTTGTTTGACTTTTTTTTTAATAAATTTTAAATTGCTGAGCATTGTTTGCTCGTAAAAATAGTAGATATTAGAATAACTACACTAATTGGTTTCCGCTTCCTTTATAACTGGAGCACGTTTTTTAAAAGAACTATTTTAATGAGTATTAAGTATATAAATGCGCGCACATTTTCATTTAATAAATTGCAAAAGATAACAACTAAATCAAAAAGGTTTCTCCTGGGAATTTGTTTTATCCTCTTTTACTAAATTGTTCATTTTAGGCTGGGTGTCGACTTACTACCACTCTACGATTGTTGAAATGTTATCATTTTCTTAAAAAGCGAGGGAGAGAGCAAAAAGGAGCATAAAATTGTGAGAGCCAAAAAGTTAGTGGCATATTTTACTAAGTCCCAATTTACATTGTACGATTTTTGTCGCTGCAATTCTTAGTTTGTTGTTGTAAAAAAAAGGGTGTAAAGAGAATAGATAAAGAGAGAAACTCTCTTTACACCTCTTATTTACAACACCAAAATAAGAATTGCAGCGACAAAAATCGTACAATGTAAATTGGGTGTAACAAGAATCACTCAAGCAGCTTTTTGTACTTTTGTTTACACTATAATTTTTGGAAAAATGTAGGAAAAGAAAATACACCTAATTCTCTTTTTACACGATAGATACGTTTCCAAAGAATTCGTGTAATACCCTGTTCAGATGACAAAATGGATATTCTAATTATGTTACTTTTTATTATTTCCATTTTTATATGTATAAATGTTTTTTTTGCACTTTCTGTTTTGACTTTTTCATTGTTTACAGTTTTTAACAAATAGAGCAGATAAGTAAACGATAACTTGTTTTTAAAATTAGAGAACACAGTATTTTATCGTGGTTCACAAGAAAATTCAAAATGAACTTACAAGATTCGCTCTCATATTTTTGTATGTCGAACCAATGGGAGAGCAAACTTCGATATTTGCTGCTCGTGTGAACATAGTATAAAAATAGAATTGGTGAAATCAATATTAAATTATTCTTTTTAGAGTTCACTTAAGTATACTGACACATTTTAAAGGCCCAAAGTGGCTTGAAAACGTTTTTTGTTTAAAATAATTCGGTAGCTCATGAACATCATGTTGTCCAGCAAAAGTCGTGTTTGGGAGAGAACTAAAACTACCAGCCGGCTTAGAATTTGGAGTTAAACCGATTCCTGCACACGACGATAATGAAAATGTTCCTCAGTTACAAGAAGACCTGCACGAGCTTCATGAGTTTGTCCGCAATTGCATTAAAATGTCCAGCGATAAAATGAAAGGCAGGTATGATCGAGCAGCAAGTACAGAAGGACAACTGGTTCTACTATATAACCCACAACGAAAAAAAGGACTGTCTCCCAAACTGCCAACCCATTGGGAAGGACCATACAAGGTGATCAAAAATTGAATGGCGTGGTTTAGCGGATACAAAAATATCAAAGTCCGAGAGGTCTAAGATGAAAGTGGTCCACTTGGAGCGGCTGGTCAAGTATGGCCGAGGGAATATTGAACCTGTTCGGGACTAAAAGACTTAAGTGGGCGGCAGTGTTACGGATGTGTCTTGCTTACTTTTAAAATAAAATAATTAGGCAATAAAGCGAACTACTGGGTATGTTGTTTACGAACTGCTTGGTTTGCTAAGAAAACTTATGATACAACAACAAAATTTCTAGTTACAAACTGCGTAGAAATTTTATACACGCGAGCAACAACAATTTGATATGCTGTTTGCATATAACTGCGTGGCATGCAAGACAAAAACAAATTTCTGTTTACTAACTGTTTAGAAATTTTATACGCGCAAGACAACAACAAACATGTATGCTGTTTACCATCTACGAAACCTTTTCTAAAAAAGACAACAACAAATATCTTAAAATAAATTCCAAGAAGAAAATTTATCAGTATAAAAACAAAAATACACATAGAAATACTGGCGCCTATACATTGAATAAACAACAAAATGTGATACAAAGGGAGTAGAAAATTCTTAAGTTTTCTAGATTTGTAATGGACAAATATAAAAGGGCATCGCCTGAGTGGATAGTCAGTGTGAAATTAAATCTGGTGAAGTAAAGACGTGCATCTTAAGTAAATTGTTCTGTAGTGTCAATTTTGTGTAGTTAAAGTAAATAAACTTGTTAATTCAAAACTCTAAAAACTGGTGTTATTTATTTTGCAACAACAAAACGTTTATAAAGGGTATAAACGTAAAAATATTATTTAATAATAAAACATTTGTAATTTATTGAAATTAAATATTCAAAAGTCTTATTTACTTCAAACAGTTAAAAGAGGAATTCAATTTAAAATTAAAATATAATTATTTTTATTATTTTTTACTTTTAATACGAAAAAATTTAATGTATATATTTTATTTTTTATTCACTATATCTATATTAATAATAAATGTTAAAAGAAAACGCAAAACGTGAGTTAATTTAGGCATAGACATCTTCACGATCTGCTCCTGAACCATCACCACCATCCTCCAAATTCGCAAATAGAAGGAAATGTGAAGGTCGATGAATTTCGTGATAGAACTCTTTGGGATTTGCTAATTGTAGATCATATTTCATATTAGGATCATGGCGCACACCCATAAAATTGTAATTCCAACTGCCCTGTGAGGGTACCATAAAAAATCCCAAGAATTTGTTGGACAACAACATTTGTACTCTTTCGTAATGGGAGGGTAGATAACCTTTTGGATTGTTACCCTTGTCGGTATTCTTAGAGCCCCATTCAAAGCCAGATGGAGTCAGTTTGTAGGCGGTTAGAGAACAAGAGCCAGGTGTAAAGGAGCAGGTTATAATAATAGTCTTTTCACCGTCCCATGTAGAATTTTCTTGCATTATTTTAGCATGTGTCGTAATGTCCTGCGGTGATAATTGTGGCAGTTCATTGGGTTGTGTATGAATCCAGCCCAAAGGCTCCATATCTTTGAGATATTGATGCGTTGGCAAACTATTAGGCAAATTAATAGTTTGATGTGTGCCCCATTGGGGTGGCATGACAATGCAACGAATTTCCTTAACTTGCGGATTATCTGGCGGACTAACACCATATAAATATCCAGCAATTTGTGCTCTTAAGTCCGATATGGTTACGAATTTCTTTAAAATATTTTTCGGTAATATATACGTGTACCCCGTTTCCTTAATATCATCGGAGCTGACATAAATATGATTTGTTCGGAGATGAAGATTTGTTGCCGATATCGCTCGGACACGCCATTCCGTTTTTGAACTAAATGTCTGTGTTTCATAATTTGAGGTCGTTGAGGTAATAATTTCATCACCATGCTTATTGGTTGTTCGTGTAGTGGTAGCAGTAAGTTGATTTTGTTCTTTTGTTTGCTTCTCAATTTCAGCTATTTGCTGTCTTTGAGCCGATGGCGCACTTATTTCCATACCTAAGATAATATCACGAATTTCCGACTGCGTTAAAGAGGCAACATTTACGTTATTCTTTTTGCCATAATCAGCTAATATAAGATCTTTCAATTGCACTTCCACTTTAATCCATTCTTCGTCAGTAAGCGTTGGCCAAATGTGATGAGCCTCGGTAATAGTGGTTTTATCCGGCTTCAGTATAATTTTCGTTCTTTCCGTATTCACATGTAAAGCTCGTAGTATCAATATTAAACGACTGAATGCAGTATAGGAGGATATAGTCTTAAGCCAATCGTCATAAAGATTAAATAGAACCATTTGAGGCTCGGTGGCCTTGAGAATTAAATCACCAAATTTCTCAACTTTCAGACAAGCTTGAAACGGTAATTGTAGTTCTGAACCTTTTATCACAATATTAGGGAAATCCAATAGATGCACCTCCAAAGGATCCAACATGCCCTTACGAGTAACTATAATTTGCTTTGGCTGTTCTTCAACCGGCAATGAACGAATAAGAGCAGCAACTTCTTCAGCGGTTTTCCATTTAGCTAACTGACCTAAACGTTTTTGACCAGCCCATACAGAAGTATGAATTATTTTCAAGAAGAGTTGACCCGTTCGGGGATTAAAAATGAAAATCGCCCCATTGATGGGCTTGGTGGTTAAATTACCTTCAAACGTCTTGTGTATGGTAACGCGATAAACGTTTGTATCATCTACAAACCAAATAATCTGATTCGAAAAGAGTTCTCCATAATTTTGGGAACTTAAATAGGGTTCAGTTGGCTCGGAAGAATATAATTGCAAAGCTTTACGTATACGTTCTCTTAAAACATACAGGGCGGGATTGGCTTTCATTATTTTGGCCATAGCTTGTTGTATCAATGTTTTACAACCGGGGAACCAATTCCCATATGCCGAGTGCAAGTTATAGGCCAAATCAATTGCAATAAGCACACCTGTTGGAGAGGGATAGATAGACATGTTATCTGTTGTATAATCCAAGAACTTTGCTCTAGCATAACGTTCAACATCATGTGAATCATAATCACCCCAACGCAGCTGTATATCAAGCCAATATTTTTGAGTAGTTGTATTGTCCATTGTGTCTTTGGTGTCGGCCAGCAGTGAAGGTCGTGAAACATTCCACTTATATGCCGGAAACAATAAAATATCCGCACAAGATGAGTTCATTTTGTATGACTTACGCGGATGTATAGTTTCTTTTTGTACCGTCTCAATTTCCAAAGCATCTAGTTCCTGATCAAATACCTGACACAAATCCATAACAATTGACTCGTGTATTTTTTGCCACAAATGGGCTCGAAAGATTTGAATTAAGGAAATTTTTAAAGTAGGTATCTTGCCATGCATAAAGATGCCCGTTAAATCCAATTGCACTTGAAAACCTACATAAACGTTTGCTCTGTTAATGGTGGGAGACCACCACAGTGTAAAACGACGGTTAGGAATTTGATTCAAACCCGAACGCTGAGCGTTAGTTAACTTTTTATATTTCATAGACTCTTCAAAACCAGATGCCTTCTCCCAGAAAAGACCTTCCCAAGTGGGGAAATATGTTCCCTTAAAGAGGGTGTGTTCTAAAATGCCTTCGACACCTCCCAAAGCCTGTATCATGTCTGTGCGATAATTGTTCAAATTCCATAATTTACCATCATGACGTTGATGAGTCCACCAGAAGGGATTTTGTTTGAGCACTTGATATTGTTTAAATTCCGTGCGTATACGCCAACCTTTGTCATAAGCCAAAGTATGACGATCTTTTTGGAAAAGTGTATTAATGCGCGGTATACCACGATCCCATGAATCCTCTAAATCTTCTAGGGTTAAACGTCTATTTTGTGTACTGGCTTCTTGACGTTTCAAAGCATATTCAGCCCATACACGTTGCGAATCTATGAATTCACTTTCCCAAGGTTGTATATAACGATAAAGGTTAGGAATCAATTGATCCTCATCGTGAGACATACCTGTGCAAAAAAATAAAATACATATCTTAATTAATTAAAATAAAAATGTTGTTAGCATTATACGGTTAATACTCTTCTATTTTTAATCTTTAGCAATGCCGTTTGATTCTGAACAACGTTTTTTTATGGGAACTTGTTTCCAAGAGATAAAAGTATTTTAAAAATAAATATCTGTTATTCTTTTTACGGTCTTTTTTTAATTAATTTAACAATATATATTTTTTCTCAATATTTCGCTTTCCTATGGAAAGCTTCTTCAGGAAAAATTAATTTTAATAACAACAATTGTTAACAAATTGAAAAATTTTTTTAAATTTTCCATAGGAAAGCTAAATATTGAGAAAAAATATATATTGTTAAATTAATTAAAAAAGACCGTTAAAAAGCATAACAGATATTTATTTAAGATATAAAAAGGTCGATTTAAAAAATAAAAAAGTATTTTAAAAATTTAAATTAAAGAAAAAAGACGAAACTTACCAGATCTAAAATGTGTGATGCCTACATCAGTTTGTTTAGACCATCTTAAATCAGATTGTGGTATTAAAACGTGACCCATACTCAGCATACCTAAGCCACCCAATTCTTTGGGGGTATAAAATACCACCGGCGGGAAACGGGAAGGCATTTTAGAATTCAAACCAATTTTGATACGAGTTTGTATTTTATTCTCGCATTTAACTAAAAGATCTAGAAGTTCTTGAGTATTGACAACAGCCTCACGAAAATATGTCATCAAACCAATTAAAGCTGTATTCCATTTGTTAACGATCTAGAAATAAAAAATATATAAAAATCAAAACCTAAGGGTTCAATTAATAATAATTAAAAATTTATGTCACCTTGGTAAATGTGGTAGAACCAGAAGCCATTAAAATTTGTCTCACACGATTATGAAAACGACCTAAAGATTCATCATCGACACGTAGAAAACATTGAGCGGTACGTTCTTTAGTAACTTCATTTTGAAGATTCCAAACACCATCACGATGCGTAAATTCTTCATTTTGTGTGCGACACTGAAACCAAACAAAAATAAATTTTAAAAATAAAAAAAACTACGAAACAAATTATTTTTTTTTTAATAAAAACCTTCGGTAAAATTCGGCATTCGAAACCACACATATTAAACAAAAGATTGGGATTGTCTTTCGAATAAACCGAAACAAATGTATTTTCCCAACTAATAGTTGTAACAGAGCGTGGTAAACGATTTTTTATATCCCAAAAAACGGCACGGCCCCTGTAATAAAAATTCATTTGATCAAATATTTTCTTTTTTCACAGAAATCATAAACAATAAACTCACAAATTCACATCGTGTTTCATTAAACGCATACGGGCATCTCTTGGCCAACATTTTTTATTATTATAACCCACAATATTTTCATTATTTGGATCTGGATGTTCGGTTAAGTAACGTTGAATTAGATCTCTAGCTTCTTCGGCACTAAAGCGAAAGAATAAGTGAATACGATCAACATAACGACAATACAAACGTATTGGATGAGCCGTTTCTGTAGCGGTATCTTGGAATGTTAAGAAATCATTCGGCATTTGTGGTGGGCCAGCCATTTCACTAGCTCTATGTAAACCAAGTACCAATAAATCCAAAACTAAACCATAATATTGTGTAATAAATGAAGAGAATTGTAGTCCTCGTATAATGCCATAACTATTTGTATGATTCATATCCTTATAATTAATGACAACATTGTTTTTAGCCGTCATATAATCGGCAATATTATGATCGACAATAAGTCGCAAAAGACGATTAAGTAGCGTTAAATCGATTTTTTCATAAAGTTTTTCAAATCGACTTTCTAACAAAACATTACATTCGCCTTCGCTGACATCCCAAACATCTTGAAGATTATTTATACCTGCAATGACACAAATGAATCAAAATATTATTTAAACAAATATTAGGGTCACGCCATTTATTATGTACACTTATTTATATTTAGAATAATTTTAGAAAATTACCGAGCCTTGCAAGGACTGATCAGCAAGTTAATGATTTTTAATGTCCCACCTATAAATTTAATTGGCAATATGGCTGCTCTCACGGTCCCGTCAGTAAGCATTTGTCAGTTAACTTCAGAAAAAGTGAAACTTAACAGAAGTTTATAGCGTTGTTTGGTCATAACGTTGAGGAGTTTTAGCATAATTTCGTAACCGTATATCCACCATAACACACGTGGTACCAAACAGCAGCCAAAAGAAGTGGGCTCTGTGGCAGGGAAGTCTGCTAGTAATGAATATGAAACACAAACTGAATGACTCGACTTGATTAAAATTTAAAAGATGCCTATTGAGAGCAGCCATATTGCCAATTAAATTTATAGGTAGGATATGCAAAAAATTCGAGGACGTTTTGACCTGACTGTAAATGTTTTTATTATATGGAACAAATAATCTCCTACTCTATTTCTTATTTTTCTAAATTACCTTCTTTGTCAAACTTTCAACCCCACTTACTCTTACGGAGATGACGGCAACATTTGTCATTCGTATTCTTTTAGTTTTAGACCGCACCAGTTGAAGGTGGGTTCCAAAAGGTGGAACATGAATAAGACGCTCAATCGACACAATGTTGCATGCTTACGGGTACGGAATTGGAAGCTCGTGATGTTCTTGGCATGAAAATTTAGTGTGGTGTTCGATGGACTAAACGCATTTTTCAGGTTTCTAAAGAAGCTTTCAAGTGCCTCAGTTTTCTAAAACGGTGTAAGTGATACTTCACTCCATCCGATTTTCGTACTATTTATACCACCTATATTCATCCAAAGATGGAAGACAACTCTTACATATGGGCCGGCGCCCCAAAGTTTATTTTGGAGTTGCTCGACCGCTCACAGAAGAGCGCCAAGAGACTCATTGCGGACGGTAGGGAATCCAATTCTATTGATTCCCTAGAGCATCGACGCAATGTATGTTGTATTTCACTGTTTTATCGTTACCACAATGGTAAGTGCTCTAACGAAATTATAGAACTTGTTCCCAAAACTCGCACGTTTGTGCTTTTGATTCGATTTTCGTTGAGAGCGCATACATTTGTGATCGATTGGCCAGTGAATCGACCTACGCATTACAGGGAAAATTCGTTTTTTAGCGGAACAGTTCTATGTGGAATAAACTCCCTCCAGAGGTCTTTCCTGTCACTTTTAATGCATTGCATGAGTAGAGGTCATCCATCCCCTGAGTGCTGTTCCAAATGAAAAAAAAAATTTAAGTCTACATGATGGATGACGGTCTTAAAAATCATGGTGCTAATTTCCCAATTCCCAATATACACTATAAGACTAGAGAAATTTCCACTTAACTCTGCAAGCATCTTCTGAGCAAATTCACTTTTTTTGCTTAGGCGCCACTCCTCACTTTAGGCTGAACGGAGAGATTTTTATTTATAAATGTCTACTAGGCTGTGCACTTTTTTAACCGGATACAGATAAGGAGATAAGGAGGAAAATCGTGCACTGTTACATGACAACCGATTTTCAGAGATTGTTGTATTTCATTGGAAATCAAAACGTACGAAACTTTTAGTGTTTTTATACAAACTTCTATTTATACCAGCAATGCTTTGTGTTATTTACGAACGTTTTCATTTCGAGTTAAATATTGGACGTTATTATAGAGGTATAGAACTTCAAGTTGTTAATAATTTTTTAACTGGCGGCAATTTTGTTTTGTTTTTTGTGGTTTATCTAGGCTTGTATAATCATTGGTCTGTACTTCCTTAAAAACGATGCTGGTCAGAACGTTACAGTCTTTGCTGATCGCTATAGAATCATGACTACCAACTTTTTCTTTCATCCATTAAACAATCATGATGTGCAGGAGGATCTGGGGTTGCAATAAGATGGCGCACCATGGCGAACAGCTCGTGTACAATCAATTTATTCAAGGAAACGTTTGATAACCGCTTAGACTCATATTTTGGACCAGTGAATTGACCTCCGATAAGCCCGAAACGATTACCTATATACGACCACAAATGTTGAAAAAAGTCATCGAAAATTGGACCTCATATATGCCACAAGTCATATTTAAATTATAATCCCAGAAGATATCTCTCGAACAAAATAGAATTCATGTCAATTTAAAAAATTCTTCTTTGTTTTATATTCCATTTTAAAGTTTTATATCTCTATAAAAAACACCCTTTATACATCAGAAGCAAATAATCATTATATAAAAGGTGGAATATAGTATGTCTGATTTTAAAACTTGGTTCTACAGGAGGAAAAAGAAGGAAAATTGGAAATTTCTGTATAACAATCGCGTGTTATTATAATCGTACACATTCTCCTCAGAAAGTTGCCAGCCAATCGATTTAAAAGAAATTTTCTATTTGCGTTCTTTGGCGTTGCTTTTAATATTTGAAATTTTTATTTCCAGAACTGCTGCGTTGGCATTGCAGCAACTGAATGCAAAAAAAGATATCTGCTAGACTTATCGTATCCCGAAGCATTCAATTGCTCATAAGACACGCTATCATCCTTCACAAAACCTCTTGCCAAGTCGGAGTGCTGCTTCATAAATTTTATAAAAATATCTACCTGTGCGCAAGTTTTATGTTGTCCCCTAATAAAAAAGTATTTTATTAAAATTTTCTTATTATATTCCAATAAGATGCTTTTACATGATGAACTTTTTTATTTTTAAATTTGGAGCACAAACAATTATAAATTGACAAAACAAAGAAGTTGTAAGAGTTTGCACCGAAACGTAAAATTACAAATCAAATACCAAAATTTCTTGCAATATAAAGTGTCTTAAATTTAATTATTATTTTAATATAAAAATCAATAAAAATTTGTTAAGGCATTCATTTAATTATTTTATTGCCAAGTTCAAAATAGAGTTAGTGAAAAAATAACTAAGTAATTCTAAATCGGCAGGCATTTAGATGACCAGTTTAAAATTGGAAAAAATCAAAAAGTCTTATGTGCAATATTGACACTTTTCCTGTTATTCACTTGCGATTTTCAGAATATGCCTGATAATTGTAAACCCTAGTAATTCAGATTAAAAACATAAATACAAGTTAAATAATAAAATCCGTAAGGAAGACAAACAGAAGGTCTAATTACTATGATATATAAATAAAATATATAATATAAATGAAATACGAGTAAATTAATACTAATAAAGCGACTGTAGAACTCCTTATATACAAATATACTTACCATCATGTGCTTCTTAATTTAAAATTTTCTCACTTTATTTGCCACATGTTGTTTTTAAGGCACAATCAGCGTGAGGTTTGCAACAAGGGGATTTTAAATACAAATCACCTTGCTTCAAATCACACGTAGAGTATGCTTACATATCTGCCACATTATAAAACATACTTCAGACAAACTCACCTTGACACCATTTATAAGCCAATAGTGGTGGTGGTTCCGTATCACTTGGCTTAATCCATGGGGGGAATAAGCGTCTCTTGTCGGCTTCGTACCATAGATATTGATCTAAGTAAGCATCGGTAATTTTTTCTAGAGGTTCAACATCATACACAGGTATTAAATGACTATATAAATCCATAAATTCAATGCCCACTTCTTTGAAAGCTCTTTGTGTTAGTAAATGACGTTTGATACGTGATAGAGCTTCATGCGGATTATCATAGGCTTGTTCGATTAGACCCAATTCTTCACGTTGACTTTGATTTAAACGTGACTTGACACTGTAGGCTTCTTTCAGACGTTCCAATGCCAAGATCAACAGTTTTGTGTCATGTTTGTAGGACAGAGGAGGAAAGGGTATAGGACCAAACCTACGAGACTCTAACCAATGCACTGTTGTAGTATAAATAGCTACAGCCTCTTCAGGCGATATATAAGGACCATCTTTTAAATAGTTGTGTTGTCGTTCTTGTTCAGCCTTAAGATAAAGACGTGTTAAACGTCCCAAATTCTTTTTGCAAACAGTTTTATCTACGGTGGCTCCACGACGTATGCGTTCGCGATTATAGTGAGCTGTATTAGTCCACCAATCAGCTTTCATTTTTACATAGCGCAAAATCATGTTTTCTATTGGTATCGGTAGACCGGGTACTTTCCAGGGTATGTTGGCTTTCCAACAACGCCAAGCTTCTGATAAATGTTGAAGAATTGTTCTGGCTTTGTTTTGTTTTATACCTTCAGGCATCATATCAACAATATCGTGCATAACGGAGGCACGCAACTCCAAATCGAAATGAGATTCAACACGTTGTTTGGTTACAGTTTTGGCAACGCCTTTCGAATGCCGTCCTTCGAATTGACGTGAAAGTAAATTGCCCAACCAACGTTCTAGGAGGGGAGTAATACCGCGCATAAAGAAAAGCCAAACACGCCAACCTGGAGCCCAAAATCCACAACCAGGACCCTTACCCACAGGACCCTGCAAATAGGTAAGATAAAACCATTTCCGTGACTTGATTTTTTTTTTAATTTCGAACTGTATTAAATTAATTACCGTGTTAAAGCGATAGTATATTAAATGTTTCAAATCTTTGCACATACGAATTTGTCTCATAAGTTTATATTTGTAACGATACATGCCGGTCAATTGACCCACATGTGCAAATATATACTGCAGACCATCAGCCAACTGGAAGGCATCTACATTGTTCAAACGATACTGAACATGCGAGTCAATAATTAATTTCGTTAGTCGTAAAATTTCACGACACAAATGAAAAGCTATAAACAACAAAAATATAAACGTAAAAAAGGGCATTAATAAAAGAGATATTTTCTATTACCATTTCCAAATCTGGATTTTTTTCGTTCCTTGGTAGTCAAAGTTTTAACTGGTTTTAAATTGAAATTGTAATCCAAATGCAGATAATTCAAGTTTTTGCGATGAATCAAAAGATTTAACATATTGTAACCTTGACGACAAACTTGCAAGCCGGCTTCTACCCAATCTAGAGTAGTAGTTTGAAAGAATTTTGTTGATTTAAACGAACGGAAAAGATATCTGTATTTAAAAAGAATATAAGAAAATCGATAGATTGGTGACATAAGACTGATTTCTTTTTGAACTCACCTTTTTCGTTGGGGTTTTGGTCGACGATGTTTTAAAGCATTTAGAACATAATATTTCAATAATTTTTGGTAACTAACACGAACTTTTACAGGATGCCCAGGTGGACAATGCTCTTTATACCAACATTTTACCAAAGGTATATCAATAGCTCTTCTACAACGTCCAGATCTTAAGTTGAAAGGTCTTGGTGCCCACAACAATGATATACCGTTAGCAGTATTGTCAGTATACAAGGGTGTATCTTGCAAAAATGGTTGCACTTCCTCTGGCAACGAAAAATCCTCATCGTCATCTGGCAATGGCTCAGGAATTTTTGTAACATTTGCATGACGATGAGAAATAGGATTAATTAAGGGGTCAAAATAAAAGGCTGGCAAATCAGGATCTTCAGTTTTAATATACACAACATTGGGTGTATGATACCTGTAATAATAGAAATGTTACAAATTTCTGATTTCAAAATTTAATCGCTTACAAAATTGTTTTCACAAATAAGCAATAAATTATAATGTTCGATTTGTCCAGCAGCATAAAATTATGGACTTTTAAATTCAATGCTTGCGTTAACAAATAACCTTTAAATAATAATGTCTTTTATAGTAATTTCGAAACGTAATTGTAGTAATATTTCTTATAAGGTTTATTTGATATTTCACTTCTATTCAAATTAATCAAAATAAGCTTAAAAATTTTGATTTAAATTAAAAAGTGAACAACCGCTTAAAAATGTAACGGGTGGCCAAATTTGAGGTTGAAACACGCACATGTTATTTTAAAAACAACATCAGTTGTATTGATAACAATGAAAAGTAGAAATAGTGAAATGAAAAATAATAATGGAAATGTCCACCTCTAGCAAGTCGGCAGAAGTCGTTCTTTGTACAAAATTTTGAAGCAAATTTTCCCACCCCATATAAATGAACAACTTACCAAGAAAGATGGACAAAATGGGGCATATTATTGTAGAGATAGGGGAAAGCAATTCTGTATTCCGTACGTATAGGTTGACGTATAATTACTTTATTTATATCATTGAACTCATTCCAATCTTCATCCCTACAAAATAGTAAATATTAAGCAATCAACAAATAATATAATATCAAATATTGTATTCAGAGTTTGTCCATATACTAACCCAACATTATGATCTTTAATTAAAGGTTCGAATTTTGGGCCACCAGGTATGGCCATGTTTAGAGCCTTGGCAGTAAAGAAACTTTTTGGATCGAAAAGGTAAAAGAAGTTGTCATCTACTAAATCGGTAAGTAACTGATTGGCCAAACGGTACAAGGTTGCCAATTGGGGCAGTGTCAAATTCCATTTACGATAGGTAGAACCATTAACATACGGTGTTCCTACTAATGGGCGATGGTCGTAAAACCATTTGTAAACAGCCCCATCTTCTTCAGGATCCAATTCGATCTGTATAGCTTCTAAAGGTTCAACATCTAATACGTTATCTGCATAGTCCAGGGGAGGTTCCTCATCATCAAAGGGTGGAAAACGCATGCGTTTAAAATGGCGACGATCACGTTTTTCACGACGCATCATAATCCACATTGTACCCCACTGGGCTATATAAACCGGTTCAATTACCCATGGTATCTCATTAACAAATGTAATGGCGCCCGTTATATGATATAGAACTTGTACATCTCTTATTTGTTCCCAGGGCATGGGCATATTTTCTAAAAGTTTAAGTACAGCATGAGGCATATACTTCAAAGCTCCCAAATAAACACGTTTGTCGTGTCGATATTTCCGTGATGTCATATCACCATGGTCTCGAATAATTTTACGAATGTGTTCTGGTGGCATATCTTCTTTTTGAGCATCAACGAAGCCAAATTTACGTTTATCCGCAAAACGTTTAGATTGTAATTGCTGCCATTTTAGAGCTTTCTCTTGAAGTTTCTCCTCTGGTATGTCGGGCTTAGGAGTAGGTATTTGTCCCAATTGACTCTGTACAGTTTGCGGTGGTAGAACTAATTGTTGGGGTGGCGGAGGAAGAGGCGCACCAGGTGGTGGTATTTGTTGTATTTGGTTGGCCATCTGGTGTGCATGCATCTGCGCTTGTTGAGCTTGGGCTGCTGCAGCATAAGCCTGTGCTTGCTGCTGAGCCATAATTTGAGCCGCCCATGCACTAGGCGGGATCATATATGGAGGTAAAGACATTTTATTTCAGTTTTAGCATATACTGATCTGAAAAGACAATGTTTATAATTAAAAATATGCGCAAGAGTTAGGTCTCCAAAACCGACTGCAATATACGGCGTCGAGCAATTTTTTTTTTCTCTTGCCGACACTGCATACATTTCTGAAAATTTTTTGTAACTTAAATTTTGCTATCAATAACAATCTTTTTCCAAAAATAATATACTCACTTGCTGCTTTTCTGTTTTAATTACACTTTTTAACAATTATTTTGTATTTAAAGGAAATTAATTAAGAAATTATAAGAAAACACTGGCACACCAAAAAAATACGTTTTCTATAACGAGGCGGCAGACATTTTTTCAGTACACCAGTGTGCCGATTTAGCGATTTTCAATGCTAAACAACTGTTCGCTTTACTTTTAACAAATAAATAAATAAAAAATAAATATTTATTTTCAGTTTTATTCGACCTTTTTTTAATTTCTATTAAATTTTAATCCCTTTACACGGTCCTTTAAATTATAGCGATTTATTTTTCTTTTTTTCTCTCAATATTTCGCTTTCCTTTGGAAAGCTTCTTCAGGAAATTATTTTTTATATTTTCAAAAACAAAAATTATAATTTTCAAATTGTTATAATTTTTGTTTTTGAAAATATAAAAAATAATTTCCTGAAGAAGCTTTCCAAAGGAAAGCGAAATATTGAGAGAAAAAAAGAAAAATAAATCGCTATAATTTAAAGGACTGTGTAAAAAGATTAAAATTTAATAGAAAATAAAAAATAAATAAAATTATTGCTTTACATATAAAGTTATACTTTTATTCAGGGTGTTTAAATTTCAAAAGAACTATTATTTTCAGTAAATCTTGAGATAGTTGATATATGTATTAAATTTTGAAAAAATACATAGAGTAAATTCAGATAGTGGACAAATGTAAGCCAATTTGTTCAGTCTCTCTCCAATTATCTTTGTATCTTTATATTTATGATAAAATAAATATTATATGTATAAAATTCTTGAAATATTAAATAAATATTAAAATATTTCATTTATCATTAGTACAATCGTTAATACCAAATTCTAATTTACCTCATATTTTTTATTTTTATTCAATTGAGTAAAAAATATGTATTTTGATAGCAGAAAACATGTAACCTTCGTCTCAAATATTTTACGGATTTTGATGAAAAAAAATATTGAAACTTTTAACAGTAAATAAGTTATTCTTTTTTTTAAGAATTAGATTTTGTATGCTTTAGTTTGCAAAATGGGCTAAAAATTAAGAAACAAAAATTCTTCAAGGACCCAGACCGACTTGGGGATATGATACATATTAGCCTGAAAGACTGCGAAAGCTATGAAATGGTTTTTATGAACTGAAACTTGGGGACCGTTTTGGTTGTTGATATTCTCCAGATAAAGAATACACAAATTAAATAATCTCCATATTTAACTTTTTTAAATTTGGTTTTAAATTTAATTAGTCGCTAGGTGACTAGATTTTATATATAAACTAAATTAGGTGGCTAGATGTTATATGAACTATTATTTTGAATATGCTTTTACAAATATTTACTCAAATATGCTTTTTAGCCTACGTTCCCTCTAGAGTTAATCATCATTCATGGACCCAATGATGAAAAAATTTGTTAGTTATCTTTTCTCTGGTAACACTGCATAACGATTCAAGTAAAAGAAAATTGGAAAAAAATAAAAATCTGTCAAATTTTTTTCTTTAAGTGAAAATTTTACACGTATCGATGTATTTAAGTGCAAAGAAAATATAAGTTTTTGCGAATATTAAACGAAATAAATAAATATCTTAGCAAAACAGTGGAAAAAATAAAATGTTTGCAAATTTAAAAAATAAATTAATCGAAGAAGTAAAAGCTTCTCCCTCAAAATTTCAACAATTTGCCACTGCTGCCCAGGTAACCAGAAACCTAAAAATATAAAAAAATAATATAAATGACTTCAAAAAGCAAGAAAAATAATACTTCATAATGTTAAAATTCTCTTAAAAAGTATTTAAGATTCTTAAATGAAAAGTGAAATTAAGATCAGAACTAAAGACTACAATTAAAAATAAGACAATTAGCACACAAAAATATATTGTTTTTTTCTCCTTTCACTTTCGCTTTCAGGCTGCCGTCTCTTCTTCAGCAAGCACACCCAGTGGTTCTGAATCTACTGCAACCACGAATGCTACAAATGAAAATTTTTTTAGTATTACCGAAGAAGGTAAAGTGTAAAAGCTTTGAGTAAAGTATTTTATATATTATTGAACAATTTTGCAGATACTCCACAAAATTCACCATTCAGGCCTACAAAATTGACAGCTGGTACTGTTCGTGGTCGAAATTCAACATCTCAAACTACTAATAATGGAACTGGTGCTATACCCAGAACTCGCAAATTATCGAATTCATCTATGGCGAGTGATGTTTCATTTCGATTACCAACTTGGGATGCTGGTTCAGTAAGTTTTAATTTTATAAAATTTTAATTGAGTTAATACGTTTTAAAAAAACAGTAATGTTTGTTTATTGTAAACGCGGTTTAATAAAATCGTCATGAGTTGGCTAGTTTCGGGTGACTGATAAATTTAAGATAAAATTAAGAAATTCAACTAACTTTTTGTAAAGTTTATGTAATTTACGTGTTAGTAAGTCATTTGAAAAATAATACATTTTTATTAAAGTAATTCATGAAGTTTTCAAAATAAATGGCCTTCACCCTCGGTGACATCTTATCAAAAAGTTATTCATTAGTGCCTGGAGTGTTGCAGCGGGAATTGCTTCAATTACCGTTCGAATGGATTGCTTTAAATCATCCAAATTTGTTGGGTTTCTTTTGTAAACTTCTTCTTTGCAATAAACCCACAACAACAAAAAATCATGTGCAGTGAGGTCAGGAAACCTGGGAGGCCAACAGAATGTTGTAAAGTTTGAAATCAGTTTATTGGGGAATTTTTGCCGCAATTCTGTCATAACACACGACAAGTTGCTCCATCTTGTTGAAACCAAACAGAGTTGAAAGGGATTCTCTTTCGGCGTGATTCTGGAAAGAAAACTTCTTTCAACATCTTTAAGTAACGGTCACCATTGACCGTAACAGTAAGACCATTTTCTTCGAAAAAGTAAGGACCGACAATGAACCTTAAAGTAATTGCACACCGCACTGTGACGCGAAGTGGATGTAATTGCACCTGATGGAGTATCCGTCGGTAAGAATTACTCCATATTCGACAATTTTGTTTGTTGACATTGCCGTTTAAATTAAAATGTGCCTCTCGTCATACATAAAAATGCACTTTAAGATGTTTTTATCCTCCGACGTCATTTGAATGATATTACAAAATTCCAAGCGAATCGTAAAGTCTTTTGGGTTCAGTTTGTTATTAAATCTTATATGGAAATAAGTTTAAATCTTTGTGCAAAATTGTCTACAGTGACTGTCTGCTGATACCCATTTTAGCAGAAAAGCTCCTTGTCGAAACTCGAGGATTGGATTGTATGACAGCAGCGATAGTTTCCTACGTCCGAACTAAGGGATCGTGATGAGAAGGACTTCTTGCGATTGCGCCATGCTGGGACAAATTCTTCAGGAGCTTCATTACAGTCCATCTGCTAGGAGGAGTGCCACCAAACGTGCGCCTATATTCTCTTTGGACGGAAACTACAGACTCTAAAGCGTGAGCGCTTCCCCATTCCAAATTCTTGTTTAATTGTCCCAATTCTCCATTTTAGGTAAATTTAAAGTTCAATATATAAAATAAAAATGGAACAGGTTGGTTACACAGAAAATAAGTTATTACGTTTTGGTAGCAGCTTTTTAAAAACACACTTTGCGCTATAAAACGGATAATATGGTCCGTGTTAAAAAAACATTTTAAAGGAAAAATTTACTTAGATAGTATATAGCATACCGTACAGCGCGTAGAAACCACAAACATCTCCTGCTATTTAACGGCACTGTTTTGGTCAGCTGCTTAGTTTAAGCTCATAGCAAAATTAAAAACTAACCGTGGTTTTTTATACAGGATGTCCGCAGGAAGGTATACTACTTTGTTTTGCCACCATTTGAGTAAACAGACTTGAAAGTTCCTAGTTGGGAGTTGTGAAGTAGGCACGTGGCAAAAAAAAAAGTCTAAATGAGTGACGAAGCACATTTTCATTTGAATGGATGTGTGAATAGTTGGTTGTGGGGAATGAGAAATCCCGACTATTCACAAGACGGTGCCACATCGCATACAGGCAGGATTACATTGAAATTACTGTGAGACCTCATTCCACAACAAGTTATTTGAAGAAACGATGACGTTGATTGGCCTGCACGGTCGCCTGATTTGGCTACTCCGGACTTCTTTTTGTGGGGATATCTTGAAAGCAAGGTTTATGCAAACAAACCAAAAACGTTTAAGCAACCCAAACAAAATATTTGTGATATAATTAATGAAATACCGCGTTAAAGGTGCCCCTGTATGCTAGTAGGTCGCTTATCAGTCTGGGGGTTGTGGGTTCGATTCCCAACAAAGTCCTTGGCTGTTTATTTCACTACAGCAGTCGGTGGGGCTGCTCAGTGATAAAGGCATGGTCGCTGTGCTGTCTTATACGACAGTTATTTTCCATAACTATCCTTCTACTTTCACCACCTGTCTCATCTCTTCTCTATCCCTTTCCTAAAGAGTATTGCACGGTACTTGCCTGAAGTGCTACTTCTCTCAAAAAAAAATGTGTGAGAATGTAATGAAAAATGTGCTCAAAAGGGTTCGCATTTGTGACGCTAACAGAGGCGAACATTTATCTTATATTGTATTTCATATATAATTGCCGACATTGTATAAAAGATTTATCAATATAAGATCTATTCTTTTTTTTTGTTACCTTCCCGGCGAATACCCTGTATTTTGCTACAGGAAAAAAAGTAGCAATATGATCGAGATGTATAACCCATTAACAAAAGTGAGACAATTTTGATATTGTGAATAATTTTGATATCATGCTATGCAAAAGAAGTGCTAGAAGAATCCAGCATTTTTTTCGTGACAATTTTATCGTGTTTGAGAGATCCATGGAAAACATGTTTATTCACTTCGACATACCATAAGATGAAGCGTACATTACTAAATGTTCAGTTAGTGGTGTATATGTATATACATATGTACTTCCTTAAGATTGCGAATTTAAATCATAATGAATATACTTTTTTTCGGTCAAAACAAAGTTGTAAAAACTCGTACGTAAATTAAATGAACACTTAATTAGTAACGTTTATTTTATTTTCAAGGCAAAACAAACCTAAATATGCATAAAGCGCCGTCTATCTGTCAAAATTGTTACGCTTGTTTCTTCTAATACATGTTTTATTTTAAGTTCTTTACTTTCAGTACACATAAAAAATAAACTCGATGGTAACTTTGCTGTCTTTACTCACTGAAAACTCAACTTGAATTTAATTAATTTGCCCAGCAAGTGGTGCTTATGTAATTGTTTTAAGCGGTTCTCGCATATACAAGAATATTTTAGTTGTTATTATCATTCAGTTTAGGTTCCTGCTTGCCTGTGTGTTTTTTTATGTTAGTTGTTTTTGTTTCTGTTGTTTATCTTATTTGATAGAATTTCTTATAAGCATGGCTGTAAAATTCCCAGTGGGTCGTTTCTTTTACTTTTTTACTGATAATTATTTTCTTTTAAGCTTAATAAATCATTTTCGTAACAATATGTAGATGAAGAGCCCGCCGTCAACAGTTTAAAATGGGAATAGAGGATTTTGATAGCACATAAGTCTACTTGTTTGTTTGGTTTATAGTTGCTTTTGTCATTGTTAAGCAGTAATGAGAATTTATTTATTATAAGGTAAATCTAGAGATATCATTTCTTTTTTATTTTTAAGTTTTTAATTAAATTTTCATATAAAAATCGATTTTTGTAGGTGATCCCAAATTAGCCTTATTTTTGCGAAATTCCTCTAATTTACCGAGATACATCCATTTTAAGTTTTTAAATTAATTTTCATATAAAAATTGATTTTTGTAGGTGTTCCCAACTTAGGCTTATTTTTGCGAAATTCCTTTTATTTACGGAGATACAGCCATTTTAAGTTTTTAATTAAATTTTCATATAAAAATCGATTTTTGTAGGTGCTCCCAAATTAGGCTTATTTTTGCGAAATTCCTTTTATTTCCAGAGATACAGCCAGTTAGGCCCCTTTCAGATTAGGCAACTTTAATTGCGCAAGTCTTGTGTTTGTAGGTGTGAGAGGAAAGAACGGTCTTTCTCCTTCACACCGACCTTTTCTGTCACACCCACAAATACAAGGCTTGCGCAAGTAAAGTCTTGTAAAAATCTGAAAGGGGCCTTAGGCTTATTAAACAAGATTATTAAATATAACTGTTTAAGATCCAATGTTGACGCTCGTATTTAGGCATGACATTTTAGCGTTTAATCTAGGCGTTTGCTACACTGATTTAAATTGTTCGATAAGAAAACAAATTTTTATATGATTCAAATTTTAATGACTATAACAAGAAATATTACGTATAACATTATTACGAAAAATATTTCTGTTAGTTTTTTATTATAAAAATTATTATTAATTTTAGGTGTACCACCTTCAATCCGATTTAGATGAATCGGGCAGCGAAATGGGCGATACCGCTTCCACGGCTGCCAAATTAGATGTCATAACAAAGGAACAACTTTTTGATGCATATCGAAAGTCGCTTGATCGTTATCATAAATATCGATGTCGTTATACTGATTTGGCTAAAAAATATAAAGATCTTGAACGCGACAGTTCTAAGGCAAGGGTATGTTTTAAATACTTATTTATTTCTTCATCTATTATAATTAAAATTATAATAACTCTTAAGAACTAAAGCGCTAGTAACTAGGACTATCGGTTACGACTTATATTTTTAAAATAATTATTATAACCATTTTATAAGTATATTTGTAGAAATTTATAATAGTCGTCTACGTATGTAAATTTGTTCGTTTTTAGAAGCATTTCAATGAAATTTATATTCTTGAGAATTTACTTACAAAATTAATAACAATAATATAATAGTTGACTTATAAAAATGTATACATTTAAAAGGAAAGAATAGGAAAAACGTTTTTAGTTTTTGAAGAAATATCCAACTTTCACCTCTAAATCGACTCCACTTCTGAAACGAAAAAGGACTGTAAGGTTACAAATTTCTTAATGCAATGTTACGTTTATTCCTTTAACAAAAGTTTTGTTGTATTGCGTTTTTATCGCAAAATAGTTATAGACATCACTGTTTTGAATTAATTACAAGATTCGCGTTTATACACAAAAATATACGATGGTAACTTTAACCAGGGTACGGATTTGCACACTCATGTGCAGCACACGCACATGAGGGCAAATATGCACACAAAATAAATACGCACATGCACATGCGTAAGTGCCAATTTTTGTATGTGCCTACTAAACGCACATGTGCAAGTTCAACTTGCGTAGGCACATTTCATGTGCCACTCTTAAAATGAATGGCACATTTCATGTGCCGCTCTTAAAATGTGCGGCACATGAGTGCACACGATCTTGCACATTAATATATGTATGTGCAAGACGAAGAAGTACAATAATAACAACAATAAATTGTAGTGTTTTGTTGTTATGGTATGTGTTGAATATTTACCCATTTGAAAATAATTTTAACTGCGTAGTATAATGATGTGCATGAAGATGAGCATTCATGTGCCTGTACTTTGCACTTGGCACATGTGCGTGTGCTTCTATTGTCCATGCACACTCATGTGCCTTCATATTAAGATCAAAAATTGTTGCACATATTCATGTGCATGTACACAAATTTTGGCACATGTGCTGCACATTCATGAATAAATTTCTACTCTGACTTTAACACTTTAACGCCTAAACGTTTCTCTATCATCTTTATGCTTTTATTCGACAACGGCTGCACTTAAACTGACCTTATTGCCCACCAGATAGTGCTTGTATATACTGTTTGGAGCGGTTCTTGCATTTATAGAAACTCCTACTTTAATACTATCACATACAGTTGTTGTTATCATTGCTCAGTATAGGCGCCTTTTTCGCTGTAAGTTTTTTGCTGTTGTTCTGATCTAGTTGTTTTTGTTTTCTTTTTGTTTAAATTATTTCCTAGCATTTTTAATAAGCATATAGTTGAGATCTTGATTTAGATTTCACAAAAGGTAATTTAATTTACTTTTTTACTCATAATTATTTTCATGTAAAAAACTTAATCTAAGCATATTTGCAACAATAATATAGTTGAAAGATCTATATATTTCGAACTTCCTTGATTTCTTTTACTCATTACAGTTGAGAGCATATCTGTAAAACACTTCTATGTAAAAGTTTCGTTGAGTAAAAATAAGTTTGAGCTTTTTATTCTGAATACGTTGTATATTTTAAAATTTTTTAAAAAACTTTATGAAAAGATCGGACGCCTGTCGGCGTGCTGTAGGCGGACATTTGCCCGACACCTATCTCATTATTTATTTCCATATTTCTTTATTTTAAATTGGTATTTTAAGCCAATTTACTATGTAACCTCCAATTTGATGTCCATTACATTGAAATGCAACACAACTATAAGGGCAACGTATTAAACGTTGGATGAAATCAAATACAATGTAGACAGGTGGAAAATTTGCTGTGATCTAAAGGTTTTCAACATAATGCAAGGCATTATAAAGGGGTTTTCAACAAGAAGTTTGTTTTCTTAAATAAAATAAAACAACAAATTTAGATTAAGATGATTTAAATTGTTATCGTATTACGAAGAGAAAAGTTCGGCAATTGTGAATGAAAAATATCCACCACGTCCACGCTGACAAATGTCGATTCTTTCATCATTATTTATAGTTACTTTTTGGTAAAATGACGGTCCTATATCGTTAATCACCTTACGGACTTTGAGATTTAAGGCTGAAATCGATCCGACTGTCGATATGAAGCCGCCTTCTCGAATGATATTAGTTCCAAAGAAAGTCATGCGAAAGCAGTTATTGTATTCAAGGATGCGTTGAAGAAAATGGTTGGAATCGGGATCAGTTCCATCCAACAGTAGTTTCAGTGGATGTGGTGGTGTAAGTAATGGATCCAGTTTGACTTTTCCACTTGCGCAGCACAATGCAGCCGTTTTTCTTTTGAACTTTAACGCATTGCAATATCGGCATACAGTCGTCATTGGTCCAATGTCTAAATTGTCATCGTCACTGTAGTTCGCAGTGGAATCATTGTATAATGCCAATGATGTTCGTGTGCTCACGCGTTGTCTCAATCGGCTATTTTCTCTTATTATATTTTGTCTTTCTTCGCTTAAGTTATGTGAATACACTTGTTGCTGGCTTACATGTCTTGTGCGGCGACCGATGTTCGCACGTCGTCCTCTCGGCATTTTGGACTATGGACAGACTGGTGAATTTAACCTCAAATGCACGATTCACATAATTTACACAGTTCAACTTGCCACCTTAAGGACAAATGCCTGCTGTTGAAATTAAATATAAATTTGCACAATACGCATGATTGATTTGATGGTTTCCAATTGAACTGTTAGGAAACGATTAACTTTAACCTTAATTTCACGTGCGCATGAGTAGCTGTCAAACAATGTATCACGTACCGGCGCCATCTACTTAAAATAAAACGTACTTATTTTCGTGGGCGATACTCACACACCACGTACTGGTGCCGTTGTAGTTCATGCTATGTATCAGAGATGGCTGTATGTGAAAAATGATTTTCCCTGTTTTCCTGCTTTTCTCTTGAAATTTTTCCTGAATTTTCTTTGCTATAAACCTCATGGACCCCGAGACCTTTCTAACCAACAAAACCGTGGAAATCGGTTCGTGCGTTCTGGAGTTATAGCGTCAGGAAGGAAAACCCAACTTATTTTTATATATATAGATAAGGTAGTATGTATATATGTAGCAAAAAGCAGATTATTATTCCTTTTAAAACACATTTAGTTAACGAAATATATGATTAATTGCGATTCCCATATGATTCATCCCAAAACAATCTGGATCAATACACTTATAAATTTCATTATCTATCATGAAGTCATCCAATTGTCATGTTTTGGACAATTTTCATTTGCCCAGCGACGGAACCTTTACTCTTGCAATAAAGAGGCATTCTTGTTCTAATTGAAATGACCCTTTAACTAACTTAAGATTTTTTTTTTCTGAAATTCCGAATTCTGGTCAGAATTCTTTTGAATCACTCCAATCGTCTGCACCTCTCCGCGATTTTAACTAAAATAACTACATTTAGCTCTCTAAAACTCTCATATGAGCCATATGTGAGTGAGATCGAGAGCTTATTAGCAAACTTAAGACATTGCTCATAAAATCTGTGTTCAGTAAGGAATTTTCCTACATTTTTTGCAATTCGCGAGGAGAATAATAAATAAATACCCAAAAAACTTCATAAGTTGGGTAATGAATAAAATAAAAAACTAAAAAATTGCCAGATAGGCTACAAATTTTTATTCAGATTTTCATCAAAATTCTATATATTTTGATTTAATAAATTTCTATTCTTTCCTTCAGTCCGTTTTGGTTGAAACCCAAGAAAAGGCAATTCGTCGGATTAACGAACTACGCGAGCAATGCTCTTTAGAGCAGCAAGCTAAGGCCCATTTAGAGGAAGCTTTGCGCATTGAAATGGACGATATGCAGTGTAAAATGCAAGCCTATCAAACGAAACTAAAATTACTTGGCGAAAACCCTGATAACGTAGCAACTGCCTTAACAGGCGGTAATAATGCACAATTAATTGATTTAACTACGGAAACAACCAAGCCCACTGAAAACTCCTTAAACGCCACCAACGAAGGCGTCAATAATATTGAAGGCACCGAAACGAAATTCGAGCATTTCCAATTATTGCTGCAAGAACGAGACGAACAAATTGCTGAGCTGAACAATAAATTGGATTTATTGCGTAAACAAGAGGAAGAAAATGTTTTACTATTGGCCCAAACGAAAGCAGCTATACACTCTGAATTGGAAAACAAAGAAAGTGAGGTTAAAAAGTTGAGCGAAACTGTAAAACAACTTCAAGCAGAATTGCAAGAAAGCAACAAAAAAGATAAAGGTGTATCAGCAGAAGAATGGAGTGAACTTAAAGAAAAATTACAACAAACTCTAATGTCTAAACAGGAACTAGATGCTAAAGTTATTGCCACCGAACACATATTGAGGGAATTGCGTGAAAAACATGCTGAAAAGGAAAAGTCCTATAAATCCCTTGGGGAAAAGCTGGAAAAGCAAACTATGGACACCGAGACAAAGTTACAAGAACTGAAGCAGCAAAATCAACAACTTAACGATATGGTCACACGATATCAACAAAATGAAATATCTTTAGCTGAAGTCGACAATGAATTAAATAGAACAAAAAATGAAAATGATATTCTTAAAGCCAGATTAAGTGAAAATGAAATAAAATTACATGAAACTGAAATGTTGCAAAAGCTTAAGAATGAAGACAAAGAAGAAATTCTTAAACAAGCTGTGGAAGAAACGGAGGAACTGCAATTAAAACTACAACAGGAGAGATCACTTGCAGAGGAACATCAGCAAAAAACGTTACAATTGGAAAACGAACTAAAAATAATTAAAGATCAAGCTACTAACACCGAATCTGAAACTATTACTAATCTTAAATCGGAACTTGAAAGAGTAACGGTCGAACTAAATCAACAACTTAAAATGACAAAGGAACAACTAACAAACAAAGAAAAAGAATTAAAGTCCATAGTGAAAAAGTCAATGAAAAGTGAAAAACAACAGGAAAGTTACTTAACACAAATTAAACAACAAACTGAAGAAATGGAAAACCTAAAGAGTAATATAATGCAAAAGGAAAATCTCATCGAAGACTTGAGAGAGACTACACGGCAAAAGGAGCAACAAATGAATGAAGAAAAAAATGAATTAAAAATTCAAATTAATAGTATTTTGAATCAAATTACCCAAATGGAAGAAGAAATGCGAATTGTCCAAGAGTCTCACCATCAGCTGGACAATGAAAAACGTAATTTAGAAAACAAAATTGAATACATGCAGCATCAGACTCAAACAACACAAGAAGAGGCCAAGCATTGGCAAGAACGGCTAAATGAAACGGAAGAAAAGCTTAAGGCTTGCGAAACGAAATTGCAAACGGTAGAAAGTGAACATACACAAATGGCTGAGAAGAATTGTTTGCTTGAAGAAAATACCTATAGGCTGGAGAAATTACTGGCTGAAAAAGAAAGACAGCAAACTGAAACTGAAGAAGCTTTAGTAAGTGAGCTTAGGTTAAAGCTTCAAACAACGGAAAATTCTTTGCAAAAGCTAAATGAAAAAATGCAAGAGGTGCTGGATGAAAATTCCCGTTTACACAACAGTCAAGAACTTAATGATCATGATCAAAGAACACTTCAGGACCGATATGATTCTTTGGAAAAAGAAAAAGCCTGTTTGGAAGACAACAAACAGTGTCTGCAACAAGAATATAACGCTATGAAAAGCAAACTTATTGAGGAACAACAAAGAAATGAAGGAATACAAAATGATATTTTACAGCAACAACACAAACTTAAAAATCTACAAAATGATTTAGAAAGAAAAGAAGCAGAACTAAGCGAAGAAAGGAAATTGAAAGAAAAAGTTAAAATAGATCATCAACGACTACAGGAACAATTGGAGGTTTTAGAAACCACCACAAACAATTATTCTGGTGTCCACGAAACGCTACAAAAAACCCAGCTAGAATTGAAAGAACAGACGGAAAAGTATCAAAAACTGTTATTGGAAAGAGAAAACCAAATGTTATTGATAAAAGAACAATTAACTCGTGAACTAGAAGATAAAAATCAAGAACTAGAAAGACTTAAAGAGCAATTTATACTATTAAGGGAACAAAAGGAATCTATGGATCAAGAATTATTGGAAAATACCTCAAAACTTAAAAGTTTGTTAGAAAATCAACAAGAAACAGACTTATTAAATGCAAAATTACAACAAATAAATAAGCAAAACGTGGACTTACAGGATAAATTAAATTATTTAGAAGAGCAGAAACGAAATAGTGAAATTGAGATACAAGCTTACAAAGAAAAACAACAACAATTGATGGAAGAGTTAGAAACATGGCATCACAGCAAGGAAAAAGAGCAACTGGAGCTGCAACAGCTGAAAGACGCGAACTTGAAAGAGCAAAAAGAAAAAGAGAAATTGTTAGAACTCGTTAGAAGTTCGCAACTACAATTAGAAGAATTGCAGAAACAGCATGCCAACAAAATGGAGGAAATTGAAAAATTACAAGAAAAACTTCTTAAACATAACTCCGAAGCTAATGCAAATGAACAATTAATTATTGAAAACGAGTATTTAAATAAGCATGTCAAACAATTAGAAACGAAGTTGAATAAACAGCAAGAGGAAGACAAAACTAAAAATTTAGACTCTTTAGATTTAAGAGAAAAATTAAAATCTCTTCAATGTGAACTTTATGTCTTGAAAGAAAATGCCGAAAAACATGAGGCTGAAATTAATGATCGAGAAAAAAATATACAGGAACTAAAATCGGAAAGAGAATTGCTTATCTTAGAACTCGAAAAAGAAAAAATGGAAATGCAACGTCAATTAGAACACATAAATTATATAACCGAACAAGATGATGCCGTACAAAAGGAACTGCTATTAACACAAAATAAATTGAAGGACTTGCAAATAAAATATAATAACTTAACTCATGAATACGAATCACATAAAGAACAGTCGGCGCAACAAAATCAAAATGAACAGGCGCAAATAGAAACTTTGAAGAGGGATCTTGAACGCAATACCTTAACCATAGAAGCTCTACAAACTGAAGTTAAAGACTTGAATAAGGATTTGGAAATCAAGCAGCAAATGGAAGAAGAATTAAAGGCCTTTAAAATCGAAGAACGAAAAACGGAACGTTTAAAAGTGAATGCGCTACAAAGTAGTACTGCTGATTCGCCTAATACAGCTAACAAATCGAATGCAGCTACAAGTTTACAGGATGTGGAAAATTTACGTAAAATTAATGAAACACTACAATGTGAATTAGAAGAACTGAAGCTTAAATCAACAAGAGAAATTTCAACATTGCAGGAAGAAGTTGAAGATTTACAATCCACCAATAAACAAATGACCGATCGTATTATGGACTTGGAAGTTATAAAAGCCGGCTTACAGGCTCAAAAGCTTTTTGGTTTAACGGATAATCGTACCAATCAAAATAACAATAATTCTGATGCTGCTAATGCTTCTAATTCGTCTAGTGATTTTGAAAAGCAAGAATTGGAAACTAAACTTAAAAATATAATGGCTGAAGTACAGGACGTATCAAATCGTAATCTCTTCCTAGAGCAAAAATGTGAAAACTATTTGATATTGGAGCAATCAAATGAGCGTTTGAAACTACAAAATGCGAAATTGTCAAGGCAATTGGATGAAACGTTGGTAAGTATTATTTTCAACATATAAATAACGGGTGAAAAATTTGAGGTTAAAAAGTAAATTGTCTGTTAAATGCCTAAATGTCAATAATTTAAGCCACCATTTGATATTTATTTAGTAAAACGTTAGGAAAGAATTTTAATTGCGAAAATTTACTATCAAAATGGTGAAAATTTTATTGGATCACTTCGTAAAATTTAAGCTGTTTTTCCTCGTAATCATACTCCTTCTGAGACTGCTATGGCTAATTTAATCGCTAAATACAGGGCTCACGATGTTGTTGCTAACAATAGACTAAAACAATAAGCTCGTAGTAGACGTAGTGATGAAAACATAGTCACTGCACAGCAAAGTGTTGAGAATAAGCCTGGAACATCAACTCGTTGACAGTCATAACAATTGGGCATCAAAGGTGGCACTTTGCGTAACACGCTCATAAAGTTCAACTCGTTCAAGAATTGAAGCTGATCGACTATTGTTCGCGTCCAATGTTTGTGGCTTGGCTATTTGAAAAATTAAAGAAAAACAGCGCATTTTTCAACAAAATCATATTTAGTGATGAGGCTTGTTTTCAATTAGACTCATTTAAACGAAATTGTCGCATATATGTAGTTTTAGAAAACCGGCGCCAAAAGCCACCCAAACAATTTAGTTATTGTATGAGAAATTATCCGTTACCCGCCCTCGTTTTTGTGATTTAACGCCACTGGATTATTTTCTCTGGGGCCATTTGAAGACCAGGCTTACGTGAACAACCCACAAACAACTGTCGGCGCTGTATTTATGAGATAACCAAAGCAAAAAGTGATCTAAAATTTTGTGAAAAGAGCGGACGTCTGACGACGTGCTTAAGGCGAAAATTTTCCCGATGTCGATAAAACTGTCCAAAAATGTGTGCATTTTAAATAAATTTACTTTCTTACCTCAATTTACTCACCCAATATAAATGAATGCTATCATCTGGTACATGATTTCTGCATAACTTGAAGTATGTTTGTACGGCTTGTCTTATGTGAAACATCTTCGGCAAAAGCAATTGTTTTCATACTAAAAAGAATTTAAATCAGATAATAAGTAATTTATAATTATTCGGAATCATTTTTAATATAAGCAATTTTATTTCGTGCTTGATTCCTTTAAATAATTATTTCATCATATTCTCACAAAATATGTATTACAAAAATTTTTATTAAAAAATGATTGAAAATAAACAATGTTTTTTGTTGTTTTGAAATGTTTTGTAGTGTTTGTATGGAAGTGTCTTTGAGTCTTGCTGTCTATGCTATGTTGATTTTATGAAAAATTCTCATAGAATCAGTTTGGCTTTGGATATAAGACACTTAGGTTTTTCTATACAATATTGGGGTAAAATTCACTGATGAGCTACTTGAGCAATAGTGAAATTGCAATATGGATGTGCTCTCCCCCATTACAATACATTTCAAATATTTTTGTTTTTATTTTTATTTGAATAAATGTTTTATGAGAATATCATAAGATGTTTATTTTTTAATAAAAATTTTTGTAATAAATATTTTGTGGGAATATCATGAAATATTTATTTAAAGGAATCAAGCACGAAATAAAATTGCTTATTTTAATCAGATAATATAATTCTAAAAATAATGTGAAATAGAAATCCCCGAAAAATCTCTAAAACAATTTAAATTTCCCCATTAGATTTCCAAACAAAAAAAACCATTGTAGGGATTAAGCTTATAACATGACAATTGTGTGGCTCGCCGTAACTAAGTGTACTGTCAAAAGTTAGGTTTTTTTGCCTCGTCGTGATAGATATTGTCGTTGCTAAATGCTAAATTAAAGCGAAAGTACTGGGAATACGTGTCAATTTCAATTTTAACACATGCATATTTACTTGCTCATATGGAGCCCTGTATGCATTATTGAGAATTGTGTCAATTCCAATTTCTTTAAATCCGTGAGACGACACTTGCACACTCTTTACTAAAAGAGGCTTAAACTTTAGCGCACATTTTGTGTAATTGCTTCAAAAGGAAGTAACACAAATTAAATGTGAATACTTTAGGCGACCTTAATCTTAAACACATGTTTGCAATTATGAGAGATCGTGATGAGAAAGTAGACTAGTACCAGCACGAAACTGAATAAAGGTAATGCAGTCGTTAATCAGCAATCATGTACCAGAAACCATTGATGAAAACAGGAAAATAAATGGGAAAAATCTTTAAATTAACTTATTTATTGATGTGATTTTTTAAGATTTATAAATACAGAACTGCAAAAAAAATTAAATTTTACTTTGCTGAATGTCAACTTTCAATTATTTCATATATGGATATGTATGTATGTATATGTGTTGATATTTCTTTAAAGGTGTCCATGCAGCATACTGAAGGCGTTACGGCGAATACGGAGTTTGAGTACTTAAAGAATATTATGTTTCAGGTAAAAAAAGAGAAATCTTGGTTTCTAAAATGCTTTAGTATTTTTAAAAATATTTTTTTGACATTCTAGTACCTGACGGGTTCAGCAAATGGCAACAATGAAACGTTAGTTAAAGTTATATCAGCGGTTTTGAAATTCTCACCTCAACAAACACAGGTGGCATTGGAAAAGGAACATCAAAGAAGGTCTTTGGTAAGCAATAGTATTTTTTTTATAGTTTAAACAGCTTTTTCATTCTACAAATAAAAACAGCATTCTTAACGCCACTTTCATAATCAACCAATGGTTTAAGATAAGTCATTACAACTACATGTTCACCAAAATGTGTCCACTATAAAAAAAAAACAAAAAACTAAAATTTTGTTTTAGCTATTTTTGTTTAACTGATAATTGATCGCTTCTTAAACACTTAAAAAAGTAAGTTAACAAAAAAACGAAGGACTTACAGTAAAAAACTGCACCCACCTCCGGTGAACGGTATGCTTCGCAGTAATCACTCAGAGAGTGGTTGTTTTATACATATTGTTACGTTTACACCTTTTATAAACGTTTTGTTGTTCTTTATGGCAAAATAAATAACACCAGATTTTAGAGTTTTTAAATTAATTACAAATTTATTTACTTTATCTACACACTACAGAACAATTTACTTAAGATGCACGTCTTTACTTCAGAAATTTTATTTTTACACTAACTAATAATCTACTTAGACGCTGCCCTTTTATATTTGTCCATTAAAAATCTAAAAAAATTATGAATCTTCTACTCCCTTTGTATCACATGTTGTTGTATGTTGTTCATTCAATGTATAGGCCTGTGTGTGTATTTTTGTTTTTATGCTGATAAGGTTTCTTCCTAGAATTTATTTTAAAATAGTTGTTGTTCTCTTGTGTAGACAAGTTTTCTTAGAAAACTACGCAGCTGGTAAACAGCATACAGATTTGTTGTTGTCTTGCGTGTATAAAGTTTCTACGCAGTTAGTAAGCAGAAATTTGTTGTTGTCTTGCGTGCATAAGTTTTCTTAGTAAACTACATAGTTAATAATCAACATACCCAGTAGTTTACTTAAATGCTTAATTATTTTCCTTTAAAACTTAAGCAAGAGATATCCGTAACAATATGATGTTGATGGTGTCCGCTGGGAAGGTATATTTCTTGTCTTGCCACCATTTTAGTAAACATTAGTTTTGACAGTTCATATTTGGCAGTGGTGAAGTAGACACGCGGCAAATTTAGTATGGAAAAATGTTTGATAAACCAACGTGTTTTAATCGTTAAAACATTTTATCAAAATCAGTCATCAATTACTGTGACGATGAGAAAGTTACGTGAAAAACAACGTGCCAACAAAACGTTTATCGTATTTTCATTTGAATGGATATGTGAATAAACAGAATAGTCGGTTGTGGGGAATGGGAAACTCTCAAATTATTCAACAGGTACCAGGTCGCATCCATTAAAAGTGACAGACTGGTGTGCAATTTGGTCATGAGGAATCATTGGGCCTTACTTCTTTGAAAATGAAAACGGCGTAACGGTAACTGTGAATGGGAAGCGATATCGTGCTATGATTGAAAACTTTTTAACGTCACAACTGCAACTGTTTGGGCTTGATTAACATGAGGTGTCAACAAGACGGTGCCACATCCCATACAGTTAGGATAACAAATGGAGTTACCGCGAGACCTCTTTCCGCAACAAGTTATTTCAAAAAATTGTGATGTTGATTGGCCTCCGCCGTCGCCTGATTTAAATGCTCCGAACTTCTTTTTGCTTGGATATCTGAAAAGCAAGGTTTATGCAAACAGACCAGAAACGCTTGAGCAACTCAAACTAAATATTCTTGATGAAATTAATGAATAATCGCGTGAAATGTGTCAGAATGTAATGAAAAATGTGCTCAAAAGGGCTTGCATTTGTGAGGCTAACAGAGGCGGACATTTATCTGATATAATATTTCATATGTAATTGCCAACATTACATAAAACATTTATCAATATATGTAAGATCCATTCTCTTTCATATATATTGTGGTATTAACACCTTTTATATTGTGGTATTAATTTGTTGTTGTAAAGCCGAAGTTTAGGCCCCTATTATGGTTCACAACACATAAGTCTTTTCCATTAAAATCATCGCTGCGCACTAAAAACTGTTGAAGGGAAAGAAAATCAAATAAAAAACCCAAGCGAACTAAGATCTATTTTGATTGAAAAAATTAATAAAAATTATAATAAGCAAGATGATGACGAGGCCAGCAAAAATACACATAAGGCCCGTATCCGAAAAAGAATTCGTGACAATTTTAACCCATTTTTAAATAAACAGTTTTATTTATAATATGCATAAATAAAATATACATAATATTTTTTTACAGTTTTATAAAATTTTTCCGTACAAACAAGGATGGATTGTTGTTTTTCCTATAGGAGCTAAACGATTTCTTAAGACCGTCAACTAGGAAGTCTGTTATTCCACCGATTTATTTATTATTTTTCTAATAAATATTTTAAATTATAAAATATTATAAAAACAAAAAATTTAAAGCTTAAAAATTTTTTTTCACGTGAATTTTTAAACTGTCCGCGACAAGACAACAGAGCAGTTGTAAGGTTTTGATGTATGTAATAACATATAGAAACACATGCTGCAAACCATAATCGCTGCAAATTATCAAAGACAACTAAAATTGCGACACATGTGCTAAGTGTTGTGTATCGTAATAGCAATTTCAAATATACAGGTTCCGCCATATAACTTTTTTTTTTGTTTTAAATGCTACAAACAAAACTACACAGCTTCGGACAAATGTCAATATCCTCCTCTTAAATTTTTGTGAACAAAAATTCGTTCAACATGGCCCGATAACGATCGCCATTGACTGTAACTCTGGACTCTTGACTCTGGACCAAAATCCGCACCAAACAGTGACTCGCTTTGGGTGTGTCGGCTTTTCAATCTATGCGTGGAGGTTTTCTGTGCCCCAAATGTGACAATCCAAGCACATATCACAATTTTTTTTGTTTACATACCCGCCAAGATCAATGAGCTTCATCTGAAAAGATGATTTTTTTATTGCAAAATCGGCATCTTCTGTAAGTCGATCGCAGGCCCACTTAGCGAAGCGTTTTTCAAGCGTATACACAACCATATTCGTTCAGCGAAAGGGTAAAACTAATTATCTGTCAAGTCAAACATGAGCTAAGTGTTCCATTCACGAAATAAGCACTAGTTGAAAAAATAACGTTACATTACGGACCCGTTACAACACTAAAATCGTTAATGTGAACCATAATAGGGGCCTTATTAATCAGATGGATTAAGGTTAGTTAGAAGACTCAAATGACAATATATTAAACCAGATTATACAAAAGTTACTATGAAACATGACAACGACCAAAACACTGGTCTGGAAGTGTTTTTCATAGGCCCAATTCTCCAAAAGAGGCCTGATTACAATGAAAAGAGTCTGGAATTTTACGAAGTGATAAATTGAAACTGTCATAATTTTGATCGTAAATTTTCACAATTAAAATACATTTTCTCATTTTGCTTATAAAGACATCCTTCAAAGTGTCATGCTTTCACACACAGGTACCAGCACAATAACAATCCTAAAGACACATCTTAACGTATGAAAGAGTCGTTTGTTGGTAACAAAATTAAACATTAATTTTGTTACCAATTAATTGCCGGATTTCAATCCCATAGAGAATCTATGAGAAATTGTAGTTAGAAAAAATTTAGATAACTATAAAAATATGGGTGAGCTCTTCAAAAACTTGGAAACTGCCTGGAAAGGAATTTCTTCAGAGTTATTACCCAATATAATTGATTCAATGAATCGACGATGTGCTGCAATTTTAAAAGATAATGTATATGCCACAAAATATTTAGTCTATTTACCCACTTACTTAACCAGTATCGACTATGTGCTTTAGTTTTGTTGTATTTTACTGACTTCCTTTGATTTTGCATCTTTTAAATGAAAAATCAAAATTACATTCATTGTTTTAATTTACAATTTATTATTATTTATTATTAATTTGGCTTTTTAACAATTTATGCTTTAGTTTTGTCCGCAACTGTATGTAAATATGTAAACAATTAATAAAGCTAAAAAGCATTTTCTGTTTTCCTGCCAATATTCTCAAAATTACAAATAAGAGAAGCTAAAGAAACACCATCTTCTTAAAATTTTAACAATTTTTAATTTAATGTTGACCTTCTGGGAAATATTAATTAAATTTTTCATAACTTTTACTCTTTAAAAAAAAACAAAATAAATTTTTAATGCCGTTTATTTGCAATTGAGTGCCTTCAATTGAAAATTTATTTATGAGAGCTGTCATGCAAATACTCTCATTCTAAATAAAGGGCTTTCCAACAAGAAGTTTGTTTTCTAAAACAAAATAAAAAATTTAGATTAACATGATTCCAATTTTTATTGTATTACCAAGCCAAAAGTTCGGCAATTAGGAATGAAAAATGATATCTGGCAAATGTCCACCACGACCACGCTGACAGATGAAGATTCTTTCATCAAAATTTTTAATCACTTAGCAAAATGGATTTTGAATTTTAAGACTGAAATCGATTCGATTGGCTCCGTATAGACCCTGTCCTTAACAAAGCCCCACAAAAATCCAGTGGTGTTAAATCACACGATCTGGCTGCCCACTTAACTGTTGATTGTCGTGGAATTATACGATCGGAAAATTTGGCTTGTAATAAATTGATCGTTTCATTGGCTGTAACTTGTAACTTGTGGCATCGTCCTGTTGAAGCTACATGACAGTGATATCCACGGCGTCAATAGTAGGCCAAAACTGAGTTGTTAGCATCTCACGGTAGCGTGATAAATTGACCGCTACCGCATTTCAAGCTGCTTCTTCGAAAAATAACGGCCCAATCACGCTTCCAGACCACATAGCGCACTATACAATGACACGTTGAGCATGCAAAGACTTCTCAATAATCGTTCTATGATGTTCAGAACCCCAAATGCGGGAATTTCGCGTGTTGACATACCTTAACTCGGGAAAAAGGGCTTCTTCTGAAAAAATTATTTTTTCAGAAAAACCAGTCGGTTGTTTCTGAATGAATTGAGCAAATCTACGGCGATGTGAATGGTCGGTCGACTTCAATTCCTGCACCAGTTGAACCTTATAAGGATTCAAAGTCAAATCCTTACTCAAAATTCACCATGTGGTGGTTTTGAATAAACCCAATTGTTTAGAACGTCGAGGAATTGACAAATTTTAATCTGCTTCAACACTGTGGTTCACGGCTGCGCTGTTTTTAGTTGAACGACGACCGGTGGTGTTCACAAATTTTGTTTTGAGCCTGCCGACTCAAATTTAACTTCCAAATACTTAATAACGGTCTCAGAAGGACAATTATGTTTTCCGAAAATATCACGAATTTTACGAAATGTAACTTTAACAGAACCATAATTTTCATAGTAGATTTTAATTATTATAATGCGATTTTCGTGCGAAATTAAATTCATTGTAATAATTGCCAATTGCATCTACTACGAATACGTCAAAAAACGAAATTATCATGCTGTTGGTGTTGCCACAGTTGCAAAACAAACTTCTTGTTGAAAACCCTAAATCATGCCACTGCAATAAAAATAATTTGAGGTCTAGACCTGCAAATATTAGCTCTCCTTGTTTTTTCTCTTTATAATGACAGTAAGTTGATATTTATTTATTGTCAATTACTTCTCCATATGACGTCTCTCCTGGCTGTTTTTTTCGCAAATGGTGAACGCTTTCGATGTGAATAAATCATTATCAAGCCACGTTCTATCACGTACCGATGTGGGGATTAATCCTAATATTTTATTTAACCTTTTATTGTTGTTCAGGTACGTGTGTCCGTCTGAGAATGTTTTTCATTTGTTTAAGTTTGTGATTAGTTTAGGTGGTGTGAAAATTATGTCCGAGGTTGTGTTTATGTGGTCGTTTGTAATGTCGCTTTTGACAGCGACTTGTTTTTGTAGATTTCTATATTTTCAAGTATGTCTAGTTTTCGTCCTCATCTACTTATTTCCCTTGATAAGTGTCCTTTATTTTCAAGGTATAATGCAAAGTGGGAGTCTTCGCTTTTCCGTTTTTATGATCGTATGTGTTCTGTAAATCTTGTTTTTAGTGTTCCTCCAGCTTGGCGTCTACATAAGTATGCTTACAGGTACAAGTAAGTCTATTTACTCCGCTGGAATAAAATTTGTCAGTTGTCGATGTCCTCATATTATTGTGTCTAGGGGCCTGATTCTGAGAGTCGATAGCGTTCGGAATTATAGTCGTACAATCGAAATTTCGTGCTTTTGGTATTCTGTCAGTCGATATCGCTTAAAATGTATCGGAATTACGTATTCTATGAGTCGATAGCTATCTAGCTATAGAACGTGAGCTTTCGCTATTTTGTTCGACAGCAAATAAGCTATCGCAAAACGTTTAGCGCCAAAAAAAACAAAACAAACAGAAATAGTAAAACCTAAATAATGTTTTAAAATGCACCAGAAATCGCATAAAAAAGATTTATAAAAATAAGATTTAAATTGGAACGTTTTTCTATTAAAAAACATTTTCTCTTTTTCTCTTGGCCTCTGCAATCCAATGTGTGTTCCATCAACACAGCCAATTACTAAACCAAATAACCATTAAACACTTTCTTATTTTTAGTTTTGTTTATTGCATACAAACCTTCCGGAATCTTATATTTTCTCAAAAAATACTCCTTACATTTGTCACTTTCTCCGGCACAAAATGTAATAAATTTCTGGCACAGCTTAGTCTCTACTTCCACAATAAATTTTTGTACAAGTTTACTTATTACACTCTGACTAAGACCAATAATGAAATCGTTTCCAACATTATGTTGGAAGCCTCCATATGCCAGAAGAGACAAAGCTGCAGCCAATTGAATTTTTGGTGGTACGCTTGTTGAAATTACTCCGTTAAATTGTTTTTCGTTTAGAATATAATTAAAGGCTTCTTTCGTTAGTCGAAATCGCTTTACAAATCTGTAAAAAATAAAGATTCGAAATTTTTATTAAGATATAATATTTTAACTTACTCTGAGTCTGCCAATGTTAAGGGATCACTTCTTATGCGGATTTGTTTTCTAATGTGTGTTAAAATACACTCCTCTTCATCCGAAGAAGAGGAAAAACAAAACAAACTTGGATCCATTTATCAATTGCTATTTGTTTTAAAAATTTTGTATATGTATAATTTTTTTCTATTTTTCACGAAACATATGTTTCTTGTTTATGTTAATTTACAGTGTGGGTAAATTTTTTCGTGCTTCCGTTTTACAGCACTGAAATACAAAACGATTCGTTACGTTTCGACTCATAGAATTAGAAAATTGCGAACTATCAGAATTAATTGCGATACGCAATTATTTCGCTATCGACTCTCAGAATCAGGCCTCAGAGTATTGCTTTTAGCGCCAGTGTAGATAAAAGCGTGCCGTCGTCTTGTATCTGTTGATTCTTTGTCTTCTTTATTCCTGTTATTAGTGTTGTATTGTCTAAGAAGTTTGTCAATAGTAGTTCGTTAGTATCCGTTGTTTTTTGCTATAGATTGTCTCAATTCATTGTTATATTTATCCCCAGTAAGTGGGATTATCTTAAGTCTGTGTAGTATATGTCTTTATGTTGGGTAGGGTGATTCGAAGTGATGTGGGATGGGCCGTCGTGGTTGGTTTTCTACAGATGTCAAATGTTAAATATTCAGTTCCTCGCGTTATTGTGATGACAAGAGAATGGTTATTTCTGTCTTTTTCCATTATGTATGTTATGTTATTATGGATTCTGTTTAAGTTTCAATTATTTCTTTTTTAATACAAAATCTACAGCAAATTTATTAAGTTTAAATACTTTTTTTTAATAAAATCGTATTAAATATTTCTTAATCATGTTTCTTTTGTTCTTGCAGATAAACAAAATTCTATAGCACGAACATGAAAAGAGTTACTACATTTGGTAGCAATAGTTAATAAAATTTTAATGTTTAACAACATTTAATTTAAATATATTTTAAAGGTTTAACATTTTAAAATAAATAGTTATAACTAAACATTATTAAGTAAGTAATGTTAACTAATTATCACATAAAGTACCTTTTTGAGAAACAAAAAATAGATTCTGTATTTATAATTATATAAAAGGTTTTTACTAACAACAATTTTAAAAATTTAAATTATCCAAAAAATAAATTTAATTTTATACAAAAGTATATATTAACATTAACATTAAAAAAATAATAAGCAAACAAATGTCGACATAAGAAATATTGTAAAAATAATTAAATATTTATTGCATTTTATATATACACACACATACATTAAAATAATAACAGATTAGTAGTGTAATATACATACATACATACTTATAAGTAATTAAAATGTTAAGTTAATAAATTTTATGTTTTATTCACTTTTAGTCGCGATTATTTAAAAATCCGTTTTCATTGCACTATTTGGGAAACCCAATAAATAATACATTCAAACATACATATATACAGACATACATACATGTACAATAGTTTTTTTATAATTAAACATACAAAAACAAAAATACGTGCAATAATTCATTTTGCAAAAACAAAAATATTTTTACCTGCCATAAATATTTGTTTAAAACAATAAATAAAATAAAACAAAATATTAAAGTATACAAAATATGTTAATAAAATAAAAATTAATTAAAAAAATTAACCTAATCTACTTTAATATGTGCTAGATTCTTATAATAAACTAGCGTGCTCGTGACTGCTTTGCAAGTCATTTCTTCGACATTTTTTGATCGATTTTGGTTCGCGGTATTGAAAAACAAAGCACGTGAACGTGATACATATAACTGACCGTACAAAAAACAGGGATCATTGAAAAGCAACAGGTATGGGGAACTGAAGCCATTTAAAATCAAACGGCAGATCTGGAGGAATCATAGGAATGCGTGGTTTCAACACATCGCCCTTATATTTTTCTTTTTAAATATTTACTTCAATCACATTTTTCATGACTTTTTTGACTACTAAACGTGTCCCATTGCAAAGTCGTGGCTGGCAGATATTTCTAAGCAAAATAATTGGTACACCAACTTTCATTTGTAGGCGGTGGGGCGGCAGTCCAGATAACTCAAGCGAATTCAAAATTTCGGAAATTTTAAAATTTTGATATTTTATTATATATTAGTGAGTTTTTTTTTTGTAAATATCTTCGGAACTACATAACCGATTTAAGAGATTGATATCTCGTTTTGAAAAGCATAACAATGGCTTTAAAAAATAAAATACAAAAGAAAAAAAAAATAATAAATATGTATATGTCATTGGTGGGTTTTGCCACGCCCCTCCGAAAATCAAAAATCGGACTTCACAGTGTCACCCGCCTGAATATTCTGAAGATTCTCTGAAAATTTCATCAAAATCGGCCCAGCCGTTTTCGAGTCCATTTCTTACATACATACACACATCCTCTTTTATATATAGATATGTAATAAATATATAATAAATATATATATATATATATATATATATATATATATATATGTATATGAAATATATTACTGCGGGGAAAAGCCATTACACTACTGCTCATCAGTGGATTTTACCCCAAACTTTGTATAGAAAATTCAAGAGTATTACATATCGCACCCTAACCCCCTCGGGGGTACATTTATCAGTCTTTATGGATTACTCAACCATTTAGATTTGTACTGCTGGGGGTATAAGGGAGCCTCCTAAAGGCAAGCAGGGTGTCAACTGGAAGCTCCACGTTATTTACACGGGAATCAGTATGCCCCAGAGTTCCGCTAATTGTCTCTTTTAGCCGTTTCTCTGACTGATTAGTGAGGTTGGCCCTTTGGAAACATCTCAAAACTTTGCTATACAGCGACTATATTTGCATCACTACGGTCAATACGAATGTACTGTTTTGATCCCCCCGGGGGCACACTTATCAGTCTTTATGGATTACTTAACCATCTAGGCCTATGCTGCTGGGGGTATAAGGGAGCCCAGTCCCCTGAAGGCAAGCAGGGTGTTAACTGGAAGCTCCACGTTATTTCCACGGGAATCAGTAAGCCCCAGAGTTCCGCTAATTGTCTCTTTAGCCTTTTAGCTGTTTCTCTGACTTATAATTGAGGTTGGCCCGTGGTCGTTGTGGTTTCGCGGACCCCGCATGAACTGATTTAGCGGTCCAGGATCATCTCGCCTTTAATAACAACAACGGGTGAATGATTCAGATCCAGTGAGCATGCTAGTCATGTGTTCTAGACCAGGAGTTGGATAGTCTCCAGCTCTTTAGCAAGGAGTAGTGGTTTACAACCCTGCTTTGGAACCGCTGAAATTGCAGCTATGAATTACCTGTTGCTAGAATCAGTCCTCGGCTTCCTAGGGCGTGAATGACGTTGCTGTTCATACCCAGTGGTTTGACGACCATCTGATTAAAGCTTACGGCCAGGTGCAGATGTAAATCTTATAACGAAAAAATCGCACCCTAAATACAAAAGGGTCACAACTCAAAATTTTCCAAAACTGACTTTTTCCATAAATTTATTTAGAGTGCAAATCTCTAAGTACTGCAAAAATTTCTTTCACATCACTATCTTGTTTAACTGGAAAAATACAGTTATGTCTATTTTTGTGTTAAGTGTGTCTCTTCTGCACGATGAATTCAACAGTTTCTTTGTCTCCTAAAAATTTTAGTATTTTGAGTTATAACCCTTTTGTATTTAGGGTGCGATATATCATAAGTTAAATTGCTTAAATAAGAGTTCTCATTTAAACAACACAGCAAACAGCTAAACTCACAAACGCTTCTATACAAAAACACAGCAAACATTTTGAAAACAAAAACACTTTTTATTTTCAATATTTCTACATAAGGGTTTGCCTTTGGAAAAATAAAGAAAAGAAAAAATTTGGGTATGATTTTACGTCTATACTATAGAGAGAACACTGAAGATGGCATATAGCCGAAACCGGTATGTTCACAAACCAAATTAGACGAGGGCTGACGTAAAGTCATACCCAAATAAATCAAACCCCATCGGACAATATACGCACATATCAAAAGAAAAAATATTTGTAGAGAATTTTACAAAAATGTAACGTGCACATGCAATGGAAATAAACATTTTTTGGCATAATTTTTAATTTAATCTAAGTTAATATGTGCTAGATTCCCTTAATAAATAATTTATGATATTCTCATAACTTACTTATTATTCAAAAAAATGTATATTTGAAATGCGGGGGAAAGCATATCCATTTCACTATTGTTCATATAGCTCGTTAGTGTATTTGACCTCAAATTGAGTTTAAGTTGTTTGCTGTGTTGTTTAAATGAGAACTCTCATTTCATCAATTTGGCTTATGATATAAGACTCTTGAATCTTCTATACAAAATTTGGGGTAAAATTCGTAGTAATACACTTTAAATATATATTTTTTGATATTCTCATAAAATATTTTTTATAAAGGTATCTAGCATATATTAACATAGATTAAATTAGAAATGATTCCAAAAAGTAAAACTGTTTAAAAAAATTAACTGTTATAAACAATTACATATAGTAAAACTTATTATTTTAAAAATAGCTTTTAAATAACACAAAATTAAATGTCGGTTTATAATTTACCACTTTAATTTATTTATATTTTTACTTCTTAAATTAATTCTTCCGGTAATTCCATCTTATATTCGATTTTATTGCATTTCTCCTTAAATTATATTTTCAAAACTAGCTATCAATTTAAAAGCCATATTTAGAAGTATTCAATACAAAGAGTTTTTCAACAAGAAGTGTGTTTTCCAAAACAAAATAAAGCAAAAAATTTAAATAAAGATATTCTAATTGTTATTATATTACCCAATTATGAATGAAAAATAATATCTGGCAAATGTCCACCATGACCACACTGACAAAATGGCGGTCCTATTTCGTTAATCACATCACAGATTTTGAGTTTTAAGACTGAAATCGATCCCATTGGCTCCGTATAGACTCTGTCCTTAGCATAGCCCCATAAAAAATAATCCAGTGATGTTAAATCACACGATTTGACTGGCCACTTAATTGCTGATTGTTGTGAAATTATGCGATCGCAAAATTTGAATGAATATATAAAATATATTTTTTAATAACTAACTTAACTTGTTTTATCCCGTTTAAACAATCAAAATTCGCGCAAAGTATTTATGTGTGTGCCTGTAATAGTTACAATAGTTATACGTCAAAACGAAACAAGTCATATGAACACCACGGTTCGCTATTCTGGTTCAGAGAGCGAATCAAGTGGCTCATTATGCCATCTGAACATGATATTAGCTGTTTTTATTTTCTGATTGTTAAACTTAGTTCATGGAATTTTAATGTAGCATGTTGTTGTTTTGTGTTCATAAAAATTCTTAGAAACCTCTTAATTTGTAAACAGATAGAACAGGCCTTTTCACATTACTTCCCAATAATTTAAACTATTTTTTTTATTAAATTAATAAAATTTGCTTTAAATATACTTTTCATACCTCTTGTCGTAAAGCGCTAGATTTTGAAATTTGTGTGTGAAATGTGTTCCATAAAAGGTTAAAGGAGCTTTTGTGTTTTTTTTTTTTATTATAAACGCATCAATTAAGCAGAGGTTCTCTGATTTTTTTTTAAGTCTAATTCAAACAATTTAAGTTTTTACTTCAGAATAGAAAAAAATAACGTTACAATTTAAAATTAAATCGATTTATTGTAACTTTATTTGCAAAAATAAAGTTACAATAACAAATGTATTTGTATTTATTTTGAACGACTTAAAAGAAAATTCATTCAAAAATAGCGCATTCAAAATCTTCTTTCAGTTTAAAGGTTAATGATAATCAAATTGTAATAGTAAAAATGCAAATACCCAAAAATTATTTACAAAATAACCTACAGTCTCCATATTGGTAAATAATCTCCAAATTGGACGAACGATGCTCATTATCAACATACCCCTGACCAGTTAAGTCTACATCTTACATTTTTTGTTGTTCAAAATACATTTATGTTGCTAAGTAGTGTGCTAATTTAATTTTCAGTGTTTATAATCGCGATTTCTTTAGGTAGAGCATATATTTGGGATAATTAAGCTATTATCTTTTATTTCCGCTTTTGACATTAACAGCTTCAAAACAACAATAAAAAGTTTTGCAATGTTGTGTTTTGTAGAGACGCCCCGCACACTGGGGATTTCGCGAAAAAAAGTCAAATTGTCAACATACTCTGCATGCAATATGCAGTGCTATTTTGAAATTTTAGACGAAACAGTACAATCAAAAAGAATTACTCCGATCTGAGTGCTTGTTTTTTTTTATAGTTGTCTCAAGCTCAGTACTTGTATGTTTTATCGAACCAAATTAATTTAAATCTAAGAGTTTGAATTATTATGTAAGCTAAAGTTTTTCTTTTTATTTTTTTATTTAAAGTAGGATATTTCAGTATACTAATATTGAAAAATAAACGCTACAGAGACTTAAGTTTATTTGTTTGTTTGTTTATTTTTATGAACACATAACAAAAATTCCTTTTTCTCCAAAAATTTGGACCTGCAATTTTAGCTATACTTTCCCACAGTTGGAAATCACTACTAATACATTGTCTCATATTGGTTTTTACATTTTTAATCAATTTCAAGTGCCACCAGGTGCCACCTCTCAATTTGTTGCATTGCACAGTACAACTTAGAAAAATCAAGAATTACAATTACTTTCATCTATTTATATAACATTTCACTACATAAACAACAGTTTCGCAGTTATAAATAAATGTATAAAGAAACAAAAATTTTTTTTGCCTAAAAAATGGAAAAAAAAGTGTCAAGTCCTATTACTTTCAGGTAAAATCACATAACCTATGAACCAAATGAAAATTAAATCATGAAAATCGATAAACGCGTTTCGCTTTTATTCACAATTAAACAAAGGTGTGAATTTAAAAAATTTGCTCGAGATATGCACAAAAAAAAACATTGATTTTTGTCATTCAACAAGTGCCAACGAAAGCGATAAGTACAGGCGATTTTTCTCCGGTTTTTAATTATAACTGAAACTAAGGCCCAAGAGTTTTACGAATTTTTTTTTTATTTCACATGGGGTTTTATGCTCGAAGCTCCTGGAGTTTGCAGCAATCGCACACAGGATTCTAATCGTACGAAGTCGCGATTTGGCGTCTAGTCAAAGCGAATATCAACAGAGGTTTTCAGATGATCAAATTTCTGACCACATAAATTCTCATTAAGTGATGACATAAATAAATTAGGATGGAACAACAATAAACCTTCTTCCACACAATATTGTAGAACACTACAGTTTGCATAAGTTAAATAGACACCTTAAATTATACGAGAAGAATCGATAAGGAGATATCTCAACTAAAAGGATTTGAGTTTGCAGTAAATAATCGTAATTTTAAAATAAAACATGAATTATATTTTACAATGACGGCAAGATAGCATCTTATTTTTTTGAGTTTTGGAGCCACAACATTCAAGATGAACAAAATCGAAGAAGAATCTATGGCCGTAAATGAACAAGCACTGCAATTTGGTATGTCAACACTTCACGCGCCTATTAAGCTGATGGAGTGTCTTTTGCATGTAATATTTTTGCTTATAACATTAAATTTAAATGTGGGAGAGTCGGCTCAAATACTCGTTCGATAAAAGAAGCCCGAAAATGTTTGATAAAGCGTGAACTTAAAGAGAAAATTGGAATACAGGTTGATACTGTTAAGCAAGGCTCTGGTACGATAAATTCAGGAAATACGTCACGAAGATTCTTTGCTAATCCTGCTTTGATTTCCGAAATCACGGGTGTATATGAAAACATAATCAAGAGGTTTTCAATAATTCTTGAAGCTACAACAACCACCGAGATAGTAGATCCAAAAATATTTGGTGAGTTTTGATTGGAAACGGCAAAAGACTTTGTTGCACTGTACCTGTGGTACAATATGCCACCGAGACTTAACAAAATTCTGATTCATGGAAAAGATATAATTAAAAAGTGTATTTTTCCTGTAGGCTTACTATCCAAAGAGGCTCAGAAAAGTCATAACAAAGACTACAAAAAATATCGCCTTAGACACTCCAGAAAATGCTGTCGAATTGCCACGAACGAAGATATTATGAACCGAATGATGGTAACATCAGATCCCATGATCTCACATTTGACGCCTCCATTTAGCCAGAAAAAGCATAATGTTATAAGCGACGAAGTTAAGGCTCTTTTAGAATAATAAATTAAAAATAGATTTAAAATAAATAATAAATAAAAATTAAAAAAATAATTTAAGTTTTTTTATAGTTATGACTTTTTACATTCTAGATATCGATCCACATTTCTCCAAATTTCTTTATTTTAATTACTTTTGTGTATTACTATATAAATAAAACTAAATTTGTGATGAAATCATCATATATTTTGACAATTATATTTTTGTCCTCACCTTCATACAAAAATCCCCAGTGTGCACTGCTATCTAGGTTGTATTATTGTATGACAAAGCTGGTACAATTATACGTAGGTACTTTTTTGGTACAATGTTAGACAGAAAGTAAGAGAATTTAAGCGAGGTTCCACGTTTCATTTTCTTTCTAATTAAAAAAGAAAATAATTCCAATATTCTACCCTTAATTAACATTAAGTGGGTTCGCACGTCAGACTCTTTGTATTTTCTGTAAGGCAATTAGCAAAGAAATCTCTTGCATAGATTCGTATGTGGTACATGTGGTTATTTTCTAAAAAAAAAGCAAAAGCTGTATTGTTTACTAGAACCTTTTGAAATACGTTTTTATTTTAATATAAGCAGTACTTCAAGGCCGACATGCATTTCAGCCTAAATTTCAGATTTGAATTTATGGTTAGGTTTAGCAGGTAGGTGATTTGTGTTACCTGTGAAGTAGAAAAAAGAAAGAGAAGAAAACCAAGATATAAAAGAAGACATAAAGAGGAGAAACAAGTGTTGGAAGCTTGGATGAAGCAAGTATACGTATATCTATATAGTAACTATGTTTAGAAGCATTTATTTTCGTTAATAATTTCCTTCACAAACAACATTTTTAAGATTGTTTTAACGTAATCCCAAATCGTCGCATTTGTGATTTATTGAAATTTAACATTTGAAAATTGCCGTAGTCGTCACAAGACGAATTGGCCCCTGAATTTCCGTTTGTGTTTTTAGACATATCAAACCTAAAGAGAGGCAAACGTTTTAAAAACTATATCCGTTATTAATTTTAACGATATTATAATTTAAGTGATAGTGTCAATATTATTAAATATGAAAAGTAAAATTATTTATTAACAAAGTAATATATCAAACTGATTTATGTTTCTAAAAATTATGTTTTAGTACATTTCCAACCTATCGAAAACATTTGGTACAATTTGTAAAGTTCGTTTATCATCCCTGTTGTGGTATTCTTCGGTAATTTAAAGTTAAAAACATATCAATCTACTGTAGGTTGCTTATTCATAATCATTTTCTGTAAGTTATTTGTACTGAATAAGTTTATTTGTGCTGAATAAAACGCAGAGGAAAAAGGAAAACGGTAAATTTCCATTGTTTAATAACTCGTTGGAAAAAATTTATCATTAACAAGAAAAAGTGTATAACAATAAAAATAGATATTTTATTTAATTTTAGCAAAAAATGAAAAATATTTGCATATTAGTAGTTTTGGGCTTATTGCTGCAGGTATGCTGGGCCGCAGATAAAATAATACGTGTTCCAGTGACCAAAACAAAGAGTGCACGCAACCATTTCCATGAAGTTGGAACTGAACTGCAGCAATTGCGTATTAAATATGGTTCTGATGTAGGTGGCATCACCCCCGAGCCATTATCCAATTATTTGGATGCCCAATATTACGGTCCCATTTCTATTGGCACTCCACCACAAAACTTTAAAGTTGTCTTTGATACCGGATCGTCAAATTTATGGGTGCCATCCAAGCAGTGTCATTTAACGAACATTGCCTGTTTAATGCACAATAAATATAATGCAAAAAATTCAAAAACTTACGAAAAGAACGGCACAGAATTTTCTATACATTATGGTTCTGGCAGTTTATCAGGTTATCTGTCAACGGATGTAGTGAATATCGGGGGCTTGGACATCAAAAAGCAAACATTTGCTGAAGCTTTAAGTGAGCCTGGTTTGGTATTTGTTGCTGCTAAATTTGATGGAATCCTTGGCTTAGGCTATAGTTCTATTGCGGTGGATGGTGTTAAACCTCCTCACTATGCAATGTACGAACAAGGTTTAATAAACCAGCCTGTCTTTTCATTTTATTTAAATCGTGATCCTACTGCACCAGAAGGTGGTGAGATTATATTTGGTGGCTCTGATCCTAATCACTACAAAGGAGAGTTTACTTATCTGCCTGTTACACGCAAAGCCTATTGGCAAATAAAAATGGATTCAGCTTCAATGGGTGATTTGCAACTTTGTAAGGGTGGCTGCCAAGTTATTGCCGATACTGGAACTTCCCTTATAGCCTTACCTCCCTCTGAAGCTACTTCGATTAATCAAGCTCTTGGTGGAACTCCTATAATTGGTGGTCAATATATGGTTACATGCGAATCCATACCCAAATTGCCCGTTATAAAATTCGTTTTGGGTGGAAAGACTTTTGAATTGGATGGAAAAGATTATATTTAACGTGTTAATCAAATGGGTAAAACTATTTGTTTGTCTGGCTTTATGGGTATTGATATACCGCCGCCTAATGGACCTTTGTGGATTTTGGGTGATGTATTCATTGGTAAATACTACACTGAATTCGATATGGCCAATGATCGTGTTGGTTTTGCTGAAGCTAAATAAATTTTAATTTAAGTGTGTTAAAGAACTATTAATTCCTGTTGTTTTCATGTTTTTTGGTTTCAAGTTTCTGTTCTTTCAATTGTGTGTGATACCTTAAACATAATTTTAATTCAAAATGTAAATCTTCCCAGGAAAGATAATAATAATAAAAATAATAAAATATAAAGCATTTGTTGTTTATATTCACATGAAGTAACAAAGACCGCAATAAGTACATAATTGAATAATGAATTCTTATGAAATGTAAGAAATCGATACACCTACATACACTGCACTGGAGCAATCAAACAAATGTGCATATTTGTTTTCATCCAGTATTTGATATCAATTGAATTTTTATTTGTTCATGCATTATTTTATTAAATAATACTGTGTCAATTTGTTTGGCAGGGTAGCAAGCATTTTATTGACTCCCTACCGTGAAAAAAGAAACGTAGTAAAACTAGGAACCAAAATAAATTTAATGTTTTGTCAACAATTATAAATTTGAATATTTTTAACTTTATTTTTATGGAAATTACTTAAATTTACAGCTATTTTTTTGATAAAGTGAGGAAACTAGTTTACCGACAACGATACAACAACAGCAAAGTACATATGTATGTCAATGATCTTAGACAAAAAATAAACTTGTACAGTATAAAAAACTTAAAATTACAGGAATAAATAAAGTTACATGTATATTTTAGTATTTTGTATATTCTTTAAGGCTAAAAGTTTATTCGGCTTCGATTGGACTAGATTTTGTAACTTCTCCAAAAATAGAACTTCATCGAGCTTAAATTTGGGATGAGATATACTTTTTCTTAATTATAAAGCAGTTACCGTTATCTTCGCCGTTTGCACCCAAAACCATTTTATTGGCAAATTGGAGTATTTTATTTTTGGAACTACTGCTTCCTCTGTGGTTTTCTAAGGATTTATTCCTTTGGAAAATTTTTATAACAATGGAAAGCACTATGTGATTTTTTTTACAATTTTCCTGATTTGACCTATTGAATTATTTTCCTTCCATAAGTTTATAATTAATAATTTTTTAAGTTTTTTGACATTTGTTTTTTCGGCATTTTTTCGATCGATTCTTGAGTAAAAAATTTGTAACGGGACTTTTTGTGTCAAGAAAATAAGTGTACAAGGTTTTTATTTTTGTTAAGGAATATTGACATACTTTTTGTTGCTGTTATTTTTACCTCTGTAATTAACATTGTAAAAAAAAGAGTAATACGGATCTCAAGCTTTAATTTGCGTTTAATAAACTTAGTTTCCCTTGTATGTATATTTTTATTAAATTACTTCCCTTAATTCTGAAGTAAGTGTACAAGTTTTTTTTTTGTTGAGCGTATATTGACCTGTGGGAATTGTTTTGTTAGATTGCCGCCACGCTATAATACCGTTACGTAATTTGTGCACAGGAATAAAGAAAAAACTTTACAGCTTGTGGGTTGTTAGTAGATAGAAACGTACATATGTGCTGAAAAAATTATAAAAGTCTAAAATTTAAGCAAAAATTAAACACCTTATTTTACACTTGTATGCCTCACACTTTAATTTTAAAAATAGCGGCGAAATATGTATACAGTAGTTTTTTCACGAAAAAGGGGAAGTTAGAAACTCTGGCATAGATTATACTAGTGACTTTGGTTTCACGAATATATTAAATCATAAAGTAATAAAAAGCGTCAAACTAAATCTGGTATATAAAGCTGAATTTTTTGACTTGCTATGATCGAAAAAACCATCATGTAACGTTATAAACATTTCGCCTCGATGTATAAATTAATTTCGAAATATTTGCCCATAACCAAACAAAATAAAGAATTGATAGATATGATAATCAATATTTGTAAATGTACATATTCGGAATAAAATAAATAAAAGAAAGTATTTGTATTCAACCAATAACTTTGGCTGAAAAAAAACAAACATTGTTGCTGATAACATATTGAACCTTCGTAATATTGAATTTAATAAGTATGTAGGTAAATAAGACGAGGTTCTTTGTTTGCGATGTTATTTGCAGATAATAAATTGGCTTTTTTTCTTTTTTTTGTAATCAATCTTCCATCATTTTAAGATAACTTAATAATGTCTAGTAAACAAAAACACGAAAAATAGTAATAAATAATTTAAGGGCAGTGAGGTTATCCGTTATAGAAACAGATATGGTATTCAAAGGAAGCAGAAGCTATTACGATAAACTAAGAAGAATTTGATAATTCCGGAAATGCATAGTAATTAGGCCATTAATTCATTTGCTGATGCAAACGATGACGCCCCTAATTAAGCGTAAAATTCGAAAATTATAACGTCCTAATTTAAATGAGGCTTGTGTTGTTATTTTTAACGTTTGAAGTTTCTTTTTGTTAAAATTTTGTCAGAACCTTAATAAGGCAATTTTGCTGGAAAAATTATAAGAAAGGAAACATTTATATACAGTAAAAGTGAAAATTAGTTGCAACGGGAAGAGTTCCTCTCTTCCCCTATTCTCTTTACACTCCTTATTTATAACAACAAACTAAGAATTGCAGCGACAAAAATCGTACAATGTAAATTGGGTGTTAGCAAAAAGTAGATACGGCACAGTCTAAGCAGGCATGAAGAAACTGGCATACAGAACAAATTAAATCAAGTTTTTTTCAACCTTCTTAAGAAAGGGACAAATTTTTTTTAACAAAATAGGAAAATAAACAAAACAAAAAAGTGAAGAACAAGAATGATTAAACATTTTTTCCACCAAAAGTTAATTTTAATTCTTATGATAAAATTAAGTGAAATCATGATTTTAATTGGTTTCATGAGTGAAGTCAAACGTGTATAGTTTGTGATGTAAGTGAATACATATAATAATTTTTCATGTCAATTGAGGTTTTTTATTATTTGACCAGTTAAAAAACGGTGGTTAATATGGCTCAAGATATGCACTGTACTTCTAATGAGAAAGATCTTATTTGCAAAATTCAATTTAAGTTATTATTCACTGTTTCCTATTACCAAATTTAGGGAGAATAGATCGTTTCGTACCAGTTACTAAAAATAAAAATTACAATTCAGCAGGTTCGAAGCCGGTTAGTATTTTTCTTTTTTTCAGAACTGACCCTTTTTTCATTAAAATATTATTTACGCAGCCAGTTGACTCTTACTGACTGCTACTTACTCTAGACAAAAATGAAAATTGCATTGCGGTTAATGTATGTATTTATTTGGCTGCATTAATCATAATTATTTTATCCAAAAACTAATAGATAAATGTTGATTTATGGAAATCTGCCTAAAGTTGTTGCCTTCATACATACATACATATGTAATTGGCCGATCACAGCTTACGTATTTAAATAGTGTTAGTGCGTTTCATCTAGACTGCCTCAAAGATCCGTTTTAAGTCCGGTACTATTTATTCTTTATCTAAATATTTGTATATATTATTATTTCTTAACGTGAATTTTGTTTATGAAATTAAATTTTATTTGAAACTATAATCAACAATTTTCTTGGCTCTAATTATTTTAATGAATTTAAATTGTCTTGCGATAAATGGTCTTAAGGTAAAAAACCATAGCCATTGAAATTGTATTTGTTTTTATTCAGAAATCTAAATTTTGTACCCACAAAACTTTGAAAGAAAAACATGTTTGGTTTAGACCGAATTTACATTGTACGATTTTTGTCGCTGCAATTCTTAGTTTGTTGGTAAATCAGGGGTGTAGAAAGAATAGGGGAAGAGAGGAATTAAAAAATACACATTATTTACCAACAAACTAAGAATTGCAGCTACAAAAATCGTACAATGTAAGTTCGGTCTTACTGTTAAAAAGTACAATTTAATAAGCCGATTGGTATAAAATTGCAATTTTGCCACACATACCTGACAAAAACTGATTGTTTAAAATCAAATGCTAATAAATGGTTTTTTGTAGTCATCACCATAGATTATTACCATAATCAAAAATTTTCTTGGCTCTAATTATTTTAATGAATTTAAATTGCCTTGTGATAAATGGTCTTAAAGTAAAAAACCATAGCCATTGAAATTGTATTTTTTTTTTATTTAGAAATCTAAATTTTGTACCCACAAAACTCTGAAAGAAAAACATGGTGCGTTTACTGTTAAAAAGTACAATTTAATAGGCCGATTGGTACAAAATTGCAATGTTACTACACATACCTGTCAAAAACTGATTGTTTAAAATCAAATACAAATAAATGGTTTTTTGTTGTCATCACCTCCACAAAAATGGAAAATGGTTTGGAAAAGTTATTTTCAATCCAAAGTAGCTACATTAAGTTAACAGCATTTCAAAATGAGTTTGAAACAATGCGTATTCTCTATGAGTATCTCACGGAAAACAAAAGAAAGTTTGTTAGGAACCTATCGCTGCAGTGGCTACAGAATTTGAATCATATGGAAGACAAAGAATTTGATTTGAAAGATAACAGTGAAAAAATTAAGGAATCCATAGATCTTAGGGAACAGGGTAATCGACTTTTTACTGGAAAAGTAGATAAACGCAATATTTTGGGAGCTTGCCGCCTCTACAATGATGCAATATATGCTGCTTTAGATACTAAAAGTGTCGAATTGGCATTAGGATATGCTAATCGTGCTGCTGCTTTACAAACTTTTGGTTACTATCAACAGGCCTACGATGACTGTGTATGTGCATTGAAGTTTGGGTATCCCAAATCGCTGGTTCATAAAATAATGTTACGTCAAGCTTATTGTAGCATAAAAATGCATGATTTGGAACAAGCTGAAAGACATTTAGAAGAATTGCGAAAATTTACCATAAGCGCCGGTTTCTCTAAAGAGCTGGAGCAATTACTAAAAGCCTTTGAAGAGCTTAAACAGGAAGAAAATAATGACAGTGGCTATTCGAATGCAGTAAAAGATATTTCGCTTACTAGAGAAACTCAGGAAATGTAAGTTAAAGTTTGACTGAGCTTTTTATCGAAATACTTACGATATTTGTGATGAAACGTAAAGTTTTAAATTTGTAAATGAAGTAATTCACCTGTCCTGAAGGGTATAAAAATATATTTTTTAATTTCACTCTGCCTTAATGCGATCATTGTGAACGTGTTGAGCGGAGAGGCGTTGTATACATATTTTTATATATTTCTTCTACAAAAACATATCTCCCGTACTTCCAGCTTTAAATTAACAATTAACCATAATAAATGTATGAATAAATTTGTTGTAACTTATTGCAGCATCCCTACAAAAAATGGCCGATGTATGAAAGCGAAATGTTCGATTCAAAAAAATCAATTGATTTTTACAGAACGAGCTACGGCTTTCGTAGCTGTTGGTGATACACGTCGAATGTGCCATCAGTGCGGCACTGTAAACTTTATACCATTTCCATGTTTGCACTGCCGAGGGAGAGTCAACTATTGTTCTTTAAAATGCCAAGAGGAACACATTGATATTCATGTGTTTGAATGTCCAGCATATCGTTTCCAGTTATTTGCTCATGTTGGTATTGCTCATTTAGCTTTAAGAGTTGTACTCGATAAGGGGCTTACTGCTATACTGGATAAACTAAATCTGAACGATAAAAGTTCAACGTCTGAATTGTGGTGTAAGCTAAATGAGGGTGGAGATGTTTGGAAAGATGAAAGCATAGCATACGCTGAATCATTGCGCATGATATCGCATTTGAATAGATGGCCTCTCATAAGCATAAAATGGTTTGCTTTAGTTTCTTATCTATTGGTAGTCTATCTGAAGCATTATACCAAATATTTTGAAACGTTAAATTCAATGAACGCAACCCTCAATTGGGAACTTTTGATTAGTTCTTTGATATTGCGTCATATTGGTCAGTTGGTAGCTAATGGACATAGCTTAACAACCATAATTCCACAGCCAATAACACTAATGACAACTACAGAATTTCATATGTTAAATGAAAAGATTTGGTCGAGCCCTTGGCATTTGAAATTGGGATTCTTGCATTTTTTTAGTCACTACGATAATGTGGCAGCATTAAGTCTACCCTATTTAAGTTTGTGTAATCATTCCTGTGTCCAAATATTTCAAACCAAATTTTCTGGACGATTTGTCAGCACATATGCTTTGCGTTGTTTGAAAAAGGGCGATGAAATCACAAACTGCTATGATGTGGACTGTCGCAAAGATAAACGACAGAAAAGACGTAAAAGACTATTGGAAACATATAACTTTGAATGCCAGTGTGAAGATTGTCTGCAAACAGACAGCGAAGATATAGAATTTGTAAGTAATGATTGGGCAAATTTGAGAATTGAATTGAGAATTGAGCTGTCATTCTTAGATATTTATTTATTAAAAAGTTGGGAAATTGAAAGCATTTAATGTTATACCCTTGAACAGAGAATTTAATTGTGAAAATATACGATGATGAAAATTTCACTCTATCACCGCTGCACTTAATTTAAAGGCTCGCGGTAGACCACAACAATACGCTGGGCGTAATTATGCAAACGTAGCCGCTGTATAGGAAAGTGTTGAGAAGGAGTCGGCATTCGCAAAAATTGGGCATCACAAAGGCACTTTGCTCAATATTTTGCATAAAGATTTTCATCTTCACGCTCATAAAGTTTAACACATTCACTGTGTCGAACGCTTGTATATTGGCTGTTTAAAAAACTAAGCGAAAACAATACATTTTTCAATAAAATCATGTTGATGAGGCTCAATCAAAATTGTCGCATATGTCCTCAAGCGATTCGGGATAGCAATCTTTACATTAAAAAAAGTGACCGTATGGTGCCCGTACTTTTTTGTGGCCACAAACTACATAGTCACCCAAACAATTCAGTAATTGCATTAAAAATTTCCCAATTTCTCGTAATTTAATGCCGCTAGATTGTTTTCAGTGCTGCCATTTGAAAGACGGGTTTACGTGAACAACTCACAGAAAACTGACGCTCTGAAAGATGAAGTTCGGCGCTGCATTGGCGAAATATTCGAAATTTTGTTGCAAAATTGCGTGAATAGAATTGCTAAGTGAGGTCATTTGCCTAACATATTTTTATTTTAATTTGGTAACAAGAAAACTGAAGTTGTCAAAAAAAAAGGATGTTTAAGCCAATTTACTTTCTAACCTCAAATTTGCCCATCCTATATATTTATGTTATCACTAAGATAAAAGATACGTAACTCTTGTTAATTATAATTTTAGAATAAATATTGTCAATATCGCTGTGAAAACACCAAGTGTGGACAAATATTTATACCAAATACCAATGAATTCTTTATGTTTAGTTTATTGAAATCTGACCGCTTAAAAGCAAAAGATATATTTTGTACTGCTTGTGGTGCAACACAAAATCTTAATTGGTATCACGAAAGTTATTCCTTAATATCTACAGTTACAGAAGCAAGGACTAGGCGTCGTTTGTACACAATTTTTAAAGAATCTGAACAATATTTGGTGGGCTTAAATAAAGCAAGATGTTGTCTGGCACAGATTTTCATAAACGAATGGTTTAAGTTGTTCTGGCGTAAGTTAAATAATTTGCTTAAAATTTTTTATTTTAAAAAGCGTTTTTATTTATCTTTTCACAGTTAACGCTGCCCTCGATGATCAAGACTATTGTGATTTAGTTGATATGCTAAAATTTGTTTTTTGTGTAACGAGAAGCCGTAGTTCAGTTAATTCTTTGGAGTATGTAGTTAATATAACATATTTGTGGGATTTAGTAGCACAACGTAAATACAAATCCTCATCAGCAGAAATGGACGAAATGCTATGGGCACTCAACATTATTTCTGATGATTTAAAAGTGGTTTTTCTTAACTATTATAACGATTATATTAAGGAATAATGATTTAATTTAATTGTAATTGTGATTTTAAAATCGCAATTTAAGCTTTAAATTTTCGCTGTAATTTTATCTTTTCGCAAACTCAAGAAAACGGCTGATGTTTTGTCTAGATTTTATAACACTTTTTATCCCCATCTATTCTGCAAACCGACTCGAAAAGGCGATTTTTTAAAATAGAATAGTCAAACGTTTGGTACTCTGTTAATCGCACGATTTCCACTATTCGAAATCATTCTCGTATAACGGCATTTAAACGTCACAGCAGAAAAATATCGGCTGTTTACTGTTGGAGGGAAATTTCAATGATAGTTTTGTTTCCCATAGAAAATTTTATATTTTTATTCAAAATGCCCGTAGCTTTTATTATTAGTTATCATATTGATAAAAACACCAAATTCTGCATGAAAATATCCGAGGGAGACTGCTTAGAGATGATTAGCTTGAATGTTTCGAATATAAACAAAGATGTGAAAGCCATATTGAAATAAATCTTGTGATTTTATAGAAATGAACAAATTTATGGGTGTTTGTAAAGATAGTGTTTAAATACTAATTTTCTTACACTAAATGTTTTTTACAATAAAAAAATTAAAACATTTTCTAATAAAATAGCGCATTTACTTCATTGCTGTAAGTTTTATTAAAAAATAAGCGACTTTCCATTTGCTTTTGTCCAGGTTTTTGTTTTAGATTTCAAATCGAGTAAAATCTTGCGAATTTGGTTTTAAGTAATATTTACTTAGATTCGATTTGCGTACCTGGTGAAAATTTATTAGTGTTTTGATCAAAATATCAAAGTCAATAATAGATTTTAAAATGTTATGCAGCTGCTGAAATGGTACAGCATATACGACGCTTTTATCAGTTTCTTTTGTAGCCTTTCAATCTGAGTTTTCCATTTAAAATTTCTGTCAGATTGTTTATCGTGTTACTGTTGCTGTGAAAACATTTTAGGTCATGAAACTGCAACGTAACATTTGTGTCGACTAAATGAAGTGGCTTTATATGCATAACTTTAGTCTTATTGACATTAATGATTAGACCATTGCCACGAACCCATTTCACGACATTATTTAGTTGATTTTGCATTTTTTTTGTTGCAGTTTTTATATTTATTATTTTTTTTATAAGCAAAAGTTGTTCCTCCTTATAAATCACCTTTATTCTGTTTGGCGACGGCAATACAAGACATCGTCGTTTTTTATCGTTTGTTGTAAATCCGTATTTTCGTTGGCAATATTGCCATTTATCGATGACTGGCAACACATGTTTGGTATTCTGTAAGACAATTCGTTGATATTGTCGTCTGTGATTTTGGTGTCGTGCTGTTATAAACAAAAATTTAAAAATAATAAAAAAACTGAAAATACAAAATAAAATAGAAAAAATTAAAATTATCAACGCCAACCAATTTGAAAAATTAGTAGAAGAATTGGGAAAAAATGCATCACTTGTCAGGAGATTTCGAAGAGGCAGTGTTCCTACTAATTTTAAGGAACAATGGGAAGGTGTTGTGACTGCTATAAACGCCCTTGGCCCATCAAATAGAACGAGTGATGGATGGCAAAAGGTATAATATGTAGTTATTTACAAATACATGTTTGACAAAATTCTTTTTACAGACTTGGCGCGACTGTATGGAATACAAAGCTACTGGCGGCGGGAATATTTAATCAATTCATACTTGTGTTTTTTTAATATATTTAACTTATTTGATTAAACTGAAAAAATGAATATATAAAGAATTAAATTTAAAGAAAACGTTGTTTAATTTGTTCTCTTAATTCAAATGCCTTAGTGCGTGGTATAGTTTCAGCGTCATCATGCATTTCAATATCACTGTTCGGGATATTTTTTGCATCATGATATACAATATTTATGCGATAATCAATGCATATATTATAAAGTTCAGCACAAACATTAACAATTTTAGTTGCGAAATGCGTTTTTCAATATACCTAGTGTTCAGTCTATCACATTTCTCGCCTTGGCAGCAAGCGAACGATAGGGCATCATCAATTATGGTTCAAGTGAATAGCCTGTATCACCTGAGGAAAAAAGTTAAATCAATAAAAGACATTTAAGTAACCATTTAAATATTACCTAAAAGCCACGAACTACGATCACCTTTGTTGTAACGAGTGATGGATGGCAAAAGGTATAGTATGTACTTAGTTCTTTACAAATACATGTTTGACAAAATTCTTTTTACAGATTTGGCGCGAGTTAAAATTTAAAGTAAAAAATAACGCGCTGAACATTTTAATTTATTTTGATTTTTAATTTATTTTAGGTTCAATTTAACACAGATTTTACTTTTTCACACAGTTGGGCGGAGGTTTTTCCCATTTTGTAGGGATTTTTTTAAAACATTTCACATGTAGGAAAAACATGAAAAGTTTCATACATTCGTTGACTTTCTTTTAATCCTTTTACCAATTTTCCAATTGTTATCTTTGTGCTAGTTTACACGCTTCAACTTTTGATTTTTCCATTAGAAAGAAAGAGAAGAGGTATAAATGGAAAAATCAAAAGTTGAGCATCAAAAGCTGAAGCGTGTAAAACGGCACTAAACAAGCACATATAAATAATATGTATATACAATTCTTGGATAGTATCATTACAAATTCTTAATTCTGATGTTTATTTGTGATTCTGATAATACCTCCTTAATATGAAGTAAGTAAATATGTGGCATCTTTAAAAACAATAAGAAGCAAAAACACTTGCTAGATTTTCAGGATTATATCTGTCATAGATTTATTTGTAACATAGATTATAGCCTCATCGATTTTAATAAGCAAGTTTGTAAATAATTAAAACATTGTAAATTAATGTGATTCAAACGTACACAAGTTGTTAAAAGCAAACGATTCTAAAAAAATATTTTTATAGTAAGGTAAATAAAGAAAAAATGATTTGCTGCGTATGCTTATTGGAAAATGCTCAAATAATGAACATTTTCGATGATTTGGGGATAAATCTGAATGTGGCAGACATTATAAACAAACATTTATGTTTTAAGGTAATCAAAGCATACTTGAAAGTAATATCTACACATAAATTTAGTAATAAACTTCTTAATTTTTAAAGCCGTTATTAAATAGCTCTCTAACTTCAAAAGTTTGTATGGAATGTTGGAATAAAATATATGATTTCCATAAATTTTATGTAACTGTCGAAAATGCCCACAAGGATTTTAATAACAAGGTAGTAGATGAACCATCCACGAGTATTATAAAGCAAGAAAATGACGAAGATCTTATTGAGGATAATTTGATGCAAATTGAATTTGAAATGGATAAAGTTTCTCAAAGTGTTGAGGTACCGGTGCCTCTTTTAAAAAACGCCATAGACGATGAGTGTGAAATTGAAAAAAGTTGTAAAAATGATAGTGAAGAAGAGTACGAATCTTCTGATTATGAAGAAAATAAAAGAAATTGTATTAAAAATGTTGACTCTAACAGTGAAACAACAATGAAATTTCAAAAAGAGAATCCAACCACCCCGAAAATGCCAGAAGATATTAAAAAATCGAGAAGAAAGAGAGTATCCCATCAGTTAGATCCAGTACTTACAGATGAGATGATAAAGAAACATATACATATGACTTGCAATTTATGCATTTATATTGGCAAAACATTTTCTGATATTATCGAACATTTTAAATGCCACCATGAGAACGTTAAACCATACATAATGTGCTGCGACAAGAAATTTACCAAAATGACTAAAATAGCTCAGCATGCATGCACTCATGAAAATCCAAATTTCTTTAGGTCAGTGAGAGATTTTACTTCTTTTTGGTGCAACGTTTATTAAAAATATAAAGATTTGTTTCTCTGTTTTAGCTGCTTAGAATGCAACAAATCATTTGCAACGAGTTATAGTCTAAATACACACAATACAAATTTTCATGCACCTGAAGAGGAACAAATATATGCCTGTGAACAGTGTCCACGTAAATTTGCAAGACGACAGCTACTTTTATTTCATAAAGAAACTCATATACCAAAGGAACAATGGAATTTTGTGTGTAATAAATGTACTAGACGTAAACCTAAGTTTGTCTATTGCTAACTAAAAACAACAAATATTTGGCTAATTTGTTTTAAATTATTATTACAGATTTGCATCTCAACACCTTCTTAATAAACACACACTCACGTATCATAAACACGAAACAAATATTTGTCAAGTGTGCGCCAAACAAATTAAATATAAAAGGTCATTTGACAAGCATGTGCGTTCTCATTTTGAGGATAGTGGGCCACGATTGAAATGTTATATTGAAAATTGTGAAAGGTGGCTTAAAGATGAGGAAAATTTAAAGATTCATATTAAACGATATCATCTTGATGACAAAACGTATAAGTGTACAAATTGCGATAAGATATGCCCAAACCGGCGATCGCTAATTAGTCACAAGCATTATGCTCATTCTAATGAAGTCTTCCGCTGTGAACAATGCGATAAAACATTTAAAACAGCAATGAGATTAAAGGTAAATTTGCATTCATTATACACATAAGAATATGTTAAAAAAAATATTTAAATTTACATTAAGGAGCATATGGCCCAACATACAGGAGAGACTTTATATACATGTCCTTTTTGCACGAGAACATCTAATTCAAGTTCATTTATAAGCTTTCATAAAAAGAAACATCATCCTGTTGAATGGGAGGAATTGAAAAGAAAAGAACGAGGGCTTTTGCCTAAATAAAGTATAATTTTATTTTTAGTTAATAAAAATATATTAATTGTCGGAATTAAAATAAAAACTTACTCCAAATGTAAAATATACCAGCATATAATCTTATATGAATCATGAAATGTGGGCAACAAAAAGGAGCGAAATATCACAATATTTATCAAAATATAAGAAGAAAAATTTTACAGTATTTCAAAATCGAAGATAGAGTACAAATTATATAACGGCATTGTTTTAAAGATTGTTTTTACATTAAAAAAAGTATTCTTCAGGGTGGAGTGTCAAAGGAGGTATAAAATATGCAGTTGCTATTTGTTACAGGTGAAATATTTTAGTTAAAAGTTTCACAAATTGATCCACAACGTGTTTTTTCTTATATTTTTTTTATTATTTCTTTAAGTTTAGAGGCTGTATCTATGCTCTGTTCACATAGTACATAGGATATAGTAATATTAATCGAGGAAAAGATAACAAATTCTTCTGCATACTTTTTTTTACAAAATTTTTTACGGTGTTCGTGTTTTTCAATAATAAACAAATTATAACAAAAATATGCTATTTATATATTCGCTTTTAAAAAATCAAATTTTCAATTTTAGAAAATATTTTAAATTTTATGATTTTAGTATTTCATTAATAACTCGAAAACTATTCCACGTGCATATATACCATTATATAAAATCGATAGAGGATAAAATTACGAATCGATGGTGATATAAAAGTTAATTTCTGGGAAGACTTTACGGAAAAAGTTGTAAAGCTTCAAACTTAAAAAAATCGTCAAAATTTTTAAGTATCTTATTAATAACATGATAGAGGATAAAAATACGAATTGATCGTGAAATTATTCGTTTCTGGAAAGACTTTAAGGCAAAAGTTCTAAAACAACAAACTTACAAAATTAAAAAAAATCATTAAAATTTTTCGTTTTTAGAGAATAGAAAAAGAATCGATTGTGATATAGTTCAGCTCTGGAAAGACTTTCCGCAGAAATTTTATAAAGCAGCAAACTTTTAAAATTTAAAAAATCATTTAGTTTGAAGTGAATAACTCGAAACTGCCTCAAAAGGAATAAATTTTTCATGTTCCTGCACATGAAGATTTTTAATCTGCCTTCTAGTAACCTGAATTGGAAACTGGAATGTAGCACAAATTAAGTAAAAAAAAAATACAATTCTAGAAGCCTGGAAGTAAAAATTTAATTTATCATCTCTAATTTGTTTTTCATTTCTTCAACATATCAGCTTCAAAAATAATTTGTGTTACCAGATCAATAATTTAACGATTGGAATTGTAACTAACATAGATTATGACATATTATAACATAGATTATTTGTGGTAACTAATGCTGTAATCACTAAAGATGAGAAAAAGTAACAAAAAAAACAAGATATTTGATATGTAATAACCAGTTTTCACGACAATTTGAATCTTGTGTTTCGCTCTCTGAAGCAAGTTTATGAATGATGCTGTTTACACGACTCATTTATCTGCTTCGATTTGACAGTTGTTATTAAACAGAAAAACATAAGTTGAAAAACAACAACAACAGTTGAAAAACAACAGAAGATATCCTTCTTGCCGCGATAGCATTAAGTATATTTTTTTTTTAATTTTATAAAATGAAAGTTAATTAACACACCCACAAAACAATTATATTTTTTAAGTTTTCACTTTTAACTTTGTTTAGTTTGTAATTTTTCTTTGTTTACAAAAATGTTTAATTTTGATAACTAGTGCAGATAAACTTACGATAAAAATTAGAGAAGAGAGGATTTTTCCTTGATTCGTAGCTAGATTCAATATGAATCTACCAGCTTCGTTCTCAAAATTTTGTATGGCGAAGCAGGTTGATTCGCTTATGATGGGGGTGTGAAGCAAGAATAGAGAGCGAAGCAGGTGCCGTGGAAACAAGCTATTATTACACAAAGCACGAAGCTTAAATATATTTTCCACAAAAAGTAGATTAATTTTTTAAAATAACATTAACAAATTGTGTACAAAAGTTGATGCATAAGTGTATTATAACACTTAAAATAGTCAGTATTTTATAAAGGGAGTTATGTTGCTCTTTGGTAAAATACATAACGATTGATTTTGTGTTTTTAAACAAATAACATAATAAAAAATATTATGTTAGCGAAATCCTAATATTCCTGTTGGAAAATCAAACTCTCTGTTTTATTTGAGAAGTTTAATAAAAAAAATTCTACATACAATTCCCCTTGGAAAAGTTATTTGGTCTTGTCGCTATTACTTTGGCATGTACATGGGCCTACCACATAGCTCTGAAAAAAGTTTGCCAAAATACAAAAAAGTATGCAGAAGAATTTGTTATCTTCTCCTCGATTAATATTAGTATATCATGTATACTATACTACAGCAATAACATAAATAAATTATAAGAAAAAATATACATTGTGAAACTTTAACAGAAACGTTTCATCTGTACCAAATAGAAACTGCATATTTTGTACCTTATTTGACACTCCACCTTGAATACTTTATTTAATGTAAAAAACACAGGTTCTGGGTGTGCTTGACTAGAAACCGATATAAGTATATTTCGAACAAAACAATTTTATGTAAAAGTAGTACATACCACTAAAACTTTAGTTAATTTATTGAATGCTTCAATTGCTTCTTTGCGTTTGGAAAACAAAAGATGAGCCAACAAAAAAATAATTACATAAAAGAAAACAGTAAATTATTTTTAAAGAACCGAAAAATGAGGGAAGTTCATTAAACACTGGCGGGTCCTAAAAAATAAGATAAAATGGTTTGATATGTGCTTGGCTTTTCCGACGGGGTTAATTTTAATTTTATTTGGGTACGGTTTTCCGTCGACGGAAAGCCGTACCCAAATAAAAATAAAATGGTTTATTATATAATTTTAATCTGTTGCTTATGAAGAAAAGCTAAAAAATATAAATCTAAACAAATAAACTTCATTAACCCTTTTATATAAAAGAGACAGATGCATACAAATTGAATAGCGCAACTAATTGCCTCTTGGCAATTTTTTTTCCCGTGTCCCAGTTAGTTATCTATGGTAAAAATAATCTTAAAATTAATGTAATGTACTCCATCGTAGATTTTTAAATACCGCACAATTATTCATATTAAAATTTGTTTTGATAAATATTGTGATATTTCACTTCTTTGTTTCCCACACTTCGCTTCTTCTTGTTTCCCACACTTGCTTTTGGAGTAAGTTTTCTTTAATTCCAACAATTAAATTATTTTTATTAACTGAAAGTAGAATTATACTTTATTTAGACTAAAGTCCTCGTTCTTTTCTTTTCAATTCCTCCCATTCAACAGGATGATGTTTCTTTTTATGAAAGCTTATAAATGAACTTGAATTAGATGTTCTCGTGCAAAAAGGACATGTATATAAAGTTTCTCCAGTATGTTGTGCCATGTGCTCCTTAATGTAAATTGAAATATTTTTTAACATATTCTTATGTGTATAATGAATGCAAATTTACCTTTAATCTCATGGCTGTTTTTAATGTTTTATCACATTGTTCACAGCGAAAGACTTCATTCGAATGAGCGTAGCGCTTGTGACTTAGCAGCGACCGCCGGTTTGAGCATAACTTATCGCAATCTGTACACTTATACGTTTTATCATCAAGATGGTATTGTTTAATATGAATTTTTAAATTTTCCTCGTCTTTAAGCCACTTTTCACAGTTTTCAATATAACACTTCAATCGTGGCCCACTATCTTCAAAATGAGAACGCACATGCTTGTCAAATGATTTTTTATATTTAATTTGCTTGGCACACACTTGACAAATATTTGTTTCGTGTTTATGATACGTGAGTGTGTGTTTATTAAGAAGGTGTTGAGATGCAAATCTGTAATAATAATTTAAAACAAATTAGCCAAATATTTGTTATTTTCAGTTAGCAGTAGACAAACTTAGGTTTACGCTTAGTACATTTATTACACACAAAAGTCCATTGTTCCTTTGGTATATGAGTTTCCTTATGAAGTGCAAGTAACTGCCGTCTTGCAAATTTACGCGGACACTGTTCACAGGCATATGTTTGTTCCTCTTCAGAAGCATGATAAGATATATTGTGTATATGTAGACTATAACCAGTTGTAAATGATTTATTGCATTCTGAGCAGCTAAAAACAGAGAATTTTATAAACGTTTCACCAAAAAGAAATAAAATCTCTCACTGACCTGAAGAAATTGGGATTTTCATGAGTGTATGCATGCTGCGCTATATAACAAGCTCGGGTAAACTTCTTGTCGCAGCACATTATGTATGGCTTAACGTTCTCATGGTGGGATTTAAAATGTTCGATAATGTCACAAAATGTGTTTCCAACATAAAGACATAAATTGCAAGCCATTTGTATATGTTTCTTTATTATTTCATCTGTAAGCTTCCGATCTAACCGACGAGATACTCTCTTTTTTTCGAGGAGGCTGGATTCTGGATTTTTTTAACGCTGTTTTTGATTGTTTTTGTAAGTTTATTTTCTTCAGAAGATTCATACTCCTCCGAATGATCTTCACTATCATTTTCACAACTTTTTTCAATTTCACAATCATCATCCAAGGAATTTTTTAAAACAGGCACCAGCACCTCAACACTTTGAGAAACTTTATCCATTTCAAATTCGATATGCATCATATTATCCTCGAAAACATCTTCGTCATTTTCTTGTTTTATAATACTTGTGGCTAGTTCATTTTCTACCTTCCTATTTAAATCCTTGTGGGCATTTTCGACAGTTACATAAAATTTATGAAAATCATATATTTTGTTCCAACATTCCATACAAATTTTTGAAGTTAAAGAACAATTTAATAGTGGCTTTGAAAATAAAATTTATTACTAAATTTATGTATTTTACTTTCAAATATGCTTTGATTACCTTAAAACACAAATGTTTATTTATAATTTCTGCCACATTCTGCTTTATCCCCAAATCATCGAAAATGTTCATTATTTGAGTGTTTTCCAATAAGCATATGGAACAAATCATTTTTTCTTTGCTAAGATTTGTGATCAAATTTAAAAATATTTATTTGGAATCATTTGCTTTTAGCAACTTGTCAACCACAAATATAATCTAAGTTGTGAACTATATGATGCACTTGCTCATTTAAAATGAATGTCATGAATTTATTAAGTTCTTTCAGTGATGCCAGAAGAATTTTGCAGATATCCATAGCACAAATATAACTAAAAGCACCCGACAGAAATAAAGCGAAACAATTGCTAAGAAAACATACCGCTGTCTTCGCCCTAAAGCCAAGGTAGAACAGCAGTGGTGAAACATTAAATAAACATTAAATAAATCCCTAAAGCCAAGGTAGAACAGCAGTGGTGAAACATTAAATAAAAGGTCAAAGAACTGATTAACGAAATGGAGTGGAACGGAGTGATTGAGCCATCTTCGAGTCCATGGAGCTCGTCGATAGTGCTAGTAAAGAAAAGTGCGTCAACTATAGAAACAACTCAATGATGTCACCAAGAAAGACAATTATCCGCTACCAAGAATTGATGACAACTTAGACACGTTGTCCGTTACTGGCAAGTGGAGATAGCCGATAAAGACAAGGCGAAAACTGCCTTTAGCGCGAGCAATGGTTTTTGGCAGTTTAAAGTGATGCCATTTGGGCTCTGCAATGCTCTAGCTACTTTTGAGCTTTTAATGGAACGTTTGCTTAAGGGGATTAACTGGAAAACTTGTTTAGTATATCTGAAAGACATAATCATGATGGGAAAGACTTTTGATGGACACCTCAAAAACCTGGAAGAAATTCTGAAGCGTATAGCGGCTGCAGGATTTAAATTAAGTGTTAAGAAATGTGCACTGTTTCAAAAAGAGGTCAAAAACTTGGGGCATCGTGTAACAGTAGAGGGCGTATCAACTGATGAGGATAAAATATTACCAGTAAAGAATTTGCCTCGTCTACAAAATCTTCATGAGCTACGTAGTTTTCTGGGACTTTGCTGCCAGCTTGCATGAGTTGACCAGAAAAACTACAACGGACTTAGTCGTCGTGCCAAGTTCCCGAATAAAATATGTAATTTAGCAGTTTCATAATGGTCCCAGCGACGGCCATCTGGGTGTAACAAAAGCACTGGAAAAGATAAAACAGCGATTTTGCTGGGTAGACTGTCCACAATATGTAGCCGATTGGATGGCTAATTGCGAGCAGTGCATTGTGACCAAGGGTGCAACAAGGAAAAGTCGTGGCAAGCTACAACAGTACAATCCAGGCGCCCCTTTTGAGCGGATAGCAATAGATATTGCAGGCCCATTTACTGTCAGTAATGCTGGAAATCGGTATCTGCTAGTAGTAATGGATTATTTCAACAAATGGCCCGAAGCTTATCCCATTCCAAACCAAGAGTCCAAAACGGCGGTAGATCAATTTATGAACATTTGGGTATGTTAATACGGTGTTCCAACAGGGTGTTCCCGATCAGGGACGAAATTTTGAGTCGGCCCAATTTAAGGAAATGTGCGACATATATGGGATCAGAAAGACGAGAACGACACCACTGCATCCACAGTCTGGTGGTATGGTAGAAAGATTTAATCGCACCCTGGAAGAATATCTCAGAAAAGTGGTCAGTACACACCAAAAGGGTTGGGATGAGTATGTACCAAAGTTTCTCTGGTATACCGATCAGCTATCCACGATTCAACATCATGAAGTCCAGCAAAAATCGTACTTGGGACAGAGCTAAAATAACCAGCCGACTTAGAATTTGGCGTTAAACCGATTCCTGCACACGATGATAATGAAAATGTTCCTCAAATACAAGAAGACCTACACGAGCTTCATGAGTTTTTTTTTTTTTTTTTTTTTTAAGAGAAGTAGCACTTCAGGCAACAATGCCTATTTAGTCAAGTACCGTGCTACCTTCTTTAGGAAAGGGATAGTGAAGAGACAGGTGGTGAAGGTAGAAGGATAGTCGGAAATTAACTGCCGTATAAAGACAGCACAGCGACCAGTGACTATGTCTTCATCGCTGAGCAGTCCCACCGACAGCCAATTTTTAATTTTTGTAGTGAAAAAAACCAAGGTCTTCGTTGTGAATCGAACCCACAACCCCCATACTGACAAGCTAGTACACTACCTACTAGCCTACAGGGGCACCTGTTGCGGTTGTCCGCAACCGCATCAAAATGTCCAGCGACAAAATGAAAGCCAGGTATGATCGATGCGGAAGAATTTACAGAATCCACAACGAAAAAAAGGATTGTCTCCCAAACTGCAAACCCACTGGGAAGGGCCATACAAGGTGATTAAGAAATTAAATGACGTGGTTTATCCGATACAGAAATATTAAATTCCGAGGTCTAAGATGAAAGTGGTCCACTTGGAGCGGCTGGCCAAGTATGGCCGAGGAAATATTGAACCTGTTCGGGTCAAAAAGGCTTAAGTGGGTGGCAGTGTTACTTGCTTAAGTTTTAAAAGGAAATAATTAAGCAATAAGGTAAACTACTGGGTATGCTGTTTACTAACTGCGTGGCTTGCTAAGAAAACTTATGTGCACGCGGAATAGTTTTGGAGTTATCAATGAAAAATTAAAACCCCAAATTTTCAAAATGTTTCAAAATAATTAAAAGTGACAAAAGAAAAAGCTACTAGAAAATGTAATTAATAATTAATAAGATGCACATCCAGTCAATAAAATAATAATAAATTGTATAAATAACTTTTTAACAATTTCTTTATATTAGTTTTTATGTTGTTTTTGAGTCATTTCTTATGTCACTTTTTGTGGTATTTTATTATTTTTTATATTATATTTGCATTATTTTTAAATTAACCTGCATTTATAATAAAAAGTCGATTTTTTTCAATAAGCGTAGGGGTTTCTGCAAAAATCTTCTGGCATCACTGCATGAATTAATTCATGAGGCTGACCATGGATAACTAACATAAATATTTGTGGTAACTAACCAGTGCCTCAAATTATGATAATTGTTGTATACCTGTGATAATTATTTTGAATGTTTCCCAAAACATATTATACGTAGTTCCAAATATACACAGCTTTTTAAAAGCAAACGATTCCAAAAAAATTTTTATATTTTGTTCACAAAAGTAAATAAAGAAAAAATGATGTGCTGCGTATGCTTATTGGAAAATACTGAAATAATGAACATTTTCGATGATTTGGGGATAAAGCAGAATGTGGCAGAAATTATAAACAAACATTTGTATTTTAAGGTAATCAAAGCATACTTGAAAGTAAAATACATAAATGTAGTAATAAATTTTATTTTTAAAGCCATTATTAAATTGTTCTTTAACTTCGAAAATTTGTATGGAATGTTGGTGTAAAATCTATGAATTCCATAAATTTTATGTGACTGTTGAAAATGCCCACAAGGATTTCAGGAGAAAACAAATCTATATTAAGGTAGAAGATGAATTATTCACAAGTACTATAAAACAAGAAAATGACGAAGATGTTTTTGAGGATAATTTGATGCAAATCGAATTTGAAATGGATAAATGTTCTCAAAGCGTGCCGGTGGCTGCTTTAAGAAATCCCTTAGATGATGATAGCGAAATTGAAAAAGTTGGCAGTGAAGGTCATTCAGAGGAGTATGAATCTTCTGATGTTATACATCAAGATTATGAAGAAAACAAAGGAAAAAGTATTAAAAATTTTAGCTCTAACATTAAAAAAACAATGAAAAAGAGAGTTCAAAAAAAGAAAACGGCCACCCCGAAAATGACAAAAGATATTAAAAAATCTAAAAAAAAGAGAGTATCCCATCGGTTAGATCCAGTACTTACAGATGAAGTAATAAGGAAACATATACAAATGACTTGCAATTTGTGTATTTATGTTGGAAAAACGTTTTCTGATATTATTGAACATTTTAAATGCCACCATGAAAATGCTAAACCATACATTATGTGCTGCGACAAGAAGTTTACTCGAAGTCATTATATAGCACAGCATGCATACATACATGAAAATCCCAATTTCTTCAGGTCAGTAAGAGATTTTACTTCTGATTGGTGCAACGTTTATTAAAAAACTAAACATTTTTGTTCTTTTAGTTGCCCAGAATGCAATAAATCATTTACAACGAGTTATGGTCTACGTATACACAATATATCTTATCATGCGTCCGAAGAGGAACGAACATATGCCTGTGAACAGTGTCCGCGTAAATTTGGAAGACGGAATTTACTTGAACTTCATAAGCAAGCTCATATACCAAAGGAACAATGGACTATTGTGTGTAATAAATGTACCACGCGTACAGCTAAGTTTGTCAATTGCTAACTGAAAATAATAAACATTAGGCAATTTCTTTTTAAATTATTATTACAGATTTGCAACACAATACCTTCTCAATATACACATAAGCATGTATCATAGACGTGAAACAAATATTTGTCAAGTGTGCGCCAAAGAAATTAAAGATAAAAAATCATTTGAAAAGCATGTGCGATCTCATTTTGAGGATAGTGGGCCACGATTGAAATGCTATATTGAAAATTGCGAAAGTTGGCTTAAAGATAAGGACAATTTAAAAACTCACATTCAACGATATCATCTTGATGATAAAACGTATAAGTGTCCAGATTGCGATAAAGTGTGCCCAAACCGACGATCGTTATCAAGTCACAAGCACTACTTTCATTCCAAAGAAGTCTTTCGCTGTGAGCAATGTGATAAAACATTTAAAAAAGCTTTAACGTTAAAGGTAAATTTGCATAATATACATATAAAAAAATGTTTAAAAAGTATTATTTTAATTCACATTAAGGAGCACATGACCCAACACACTGGAGAAACTTTATATACATGTCCATTTTGCATAAGAACATTTAATTCAAATGCAAATATGCACTCACATAAAAAGAAACAACATCCTGTTGAATGGGAGGAGTTGAGAAGAAAAAAACAAGGACCTTTGCCTAAATAAAGTATAATTTTATTTTTATTTATTATTTTCAGTTGATAAAAATAAAATAAATAGCAAAAATAAATTGTGAATATTGGAAATTAAAAAAAAAAACACTCTAAATGCCAAATGTACCAGTATGCACTCATATATTGACCATGAAGTTGAGGAAACAAAAAGGGGAGATATATTATAATGAAAGTGAACATGTTCATCAATATGCAAGAGGAAATTTTAATGTGAAAAATTTGAAGCTTTTTCAAAAGCAAATGCATTAACTTGAAGACTCTTTTTATGATTTAAAAAAAGTACTTTTATTTATCGAATCACGGTCGATAAATCGATATATAATGCATATTCGTGTTAAAAAAATGTTCGATTGCTGAAATTTTTTTTGGATCACGGTATTCAATCGTAATTTATAGTTATTAGCTGCTACTATTTTTTACATCGCTGTATTCTTATTACTAAGAAAAGAAAAATAAAATAGGAAACCAAATTTTAGACAAATCTGTGAAAAATAGGACCATTTCGATATCTTTTATTTAAAATGGATTTCAATGTTTTTTTTTTGATTCCTCATCTTCGGAAACGGAACTTGAGTTAAATATTGCCCTGATAAGGAGAAATATTCGTGACAAAAACCATCCTTTTTCATTGCCTGATGTTGAAAACGTTGTGCCATTTAAATGGTATGAATGAAAATTGCAATATCCTTAGATTTAAGACGTTTTCCGCTGTTTCACTATGTTCTTTCTGAAGTAAATGCTCCTGGTCATATGTTCACTTTCGTACCGCCTTTCCTAAAGACTGTATGCAATATTTTATGTACAAGTTAAAAATAACAGGAGGCATATATACCACAATAATTTAAAACTATTTAATATATAAAAGTTACTTTTAGCGGTTGGATGGGTAGACGACATACTCTTCGGACCAATAAAACATTAACATACATACTTATATTCTTTAGTAGAAGAGGATTTCATTTATTTTATTTCTTATTGGTTTTGTTCCACACCTACTTTTTAGTAGATTTCGACAGTACATTATACTATGTTCACACGGGCTGCAAATATCGAGGTTCGCGACCGAATCTTAATTGAAACAACATGGTTCACCATACAAAAATATGATGGCAAATCTTGTAAGCAAATCTATATATATATATATATATATATATATATATATATATATATAAAGTGTTCTGATATGCCATAGAATGTGTGCAAAGTTAAAATATTTTGAATATTCAAATATGAATATACGGAATACAATTTTTAATAACTAACTTATCTTTTTTTACCAGTTTTAGGCAATGAAAATTCGCGCGAAATAGTTACAGTAGTTAAACGTCAAAACGAAACAACCACGGTTCGCTATTGTGGTTCAGAGAGCGAAACAAGTTGTTCATTTTGCCATCTGAACACAGTAGAAATACATTTCCATCACGATTGTCGTGATCCATATTAACAACAGTACTCGATATCGAATAATATGATTCGCCTCCAGGGTAGAGTTTAAAAAGAAGGTACTAAATGTACGATTTCTGTTGTGTATGATTCATTTTGTTATTCTGATTTGTTGAATTTCTAGATTTAAAGAGGCAATCAATTTGGTTGAAATTCTTAATTTTATTGAGCCAATATTAAAAAACATAAATATCAGTTATATTATGTTCGTTATTAATTTTAATTAAGTGTAAAGGACATAAATCATATGTCCTTTATATGCGCCCAAACAGCGTACCCGATCGCGACAAAGTTTGGAAGGTAATAGAGTATTATTTTTTTTAACTAGTCCGGCGATACGAGCGATATTTATGCTCATACAAAACGTTCAAACCGATTGTAATAAAATTTAGAACATAGTTAGATTTGCGTTGCACAAATTGTCAGTGGAGGTTGGCGAAGCATTAAACTAAATTAAATTAAAAATATTGTCTATCCCGAAGCGCTTAAATAAAATCTTTCTTAATTTAATAAGGGCAATTGTACTTAAGTTATTATATAAAATTGTACAAATGGATATACATACTTTTTCTTATAAATATTTATTTCATTTTATAATAAAGGGGGTGGCGAAGTACAAAAGGTTTAGCTAATTAACAGTCAAAATTGTAAACAAGTGTAGTAAAAATAATTTGTTGAGTTGAGTATATTTGAGATAATATAATAAAATAATTATATTAATTTTAATGTTTTATAAGTAGTTTATAAACAATTTTAAACTTTATTTTTTATTATTTTTTTGGCGAAATATTGGAAAATAATAAAAATTAAAGATTAAAATTTTTTATAAAAAAGAAAAAAGACCTAGTGCTTAATAATAAACTACTAAGATAATATAATAAATATATAGTAATTATGTATGCAAATAAATAAATCATATGATTATTAATGTTAGCTTCAAAAGACATCCTAGTATAATGACATTGTGTAAGTCCCCCTAAGATGCAGTTGAAGTGTGTTTGTGTTATCAATTTCATGTGAATTTCTTAATACTTGTTTGTTTACAAGCAGTTTATCAAATATAGTTTTTTTTGTAAATATTTTCTTTTTTAAGAATGCTGTGTTGCCTTTGCCTACTGGATGTTCAAAATACAATAGGTGTATTTGAAGACGAGGGTAAAAACTTAAATATTGCTGAAATTATTTCCAAGCACTTTTGGTTGGAGGTAGTATCTATGAGTATAATGGAAAATATTGGTCATATGTACATAATTTGATTTTATAGAAAGATGATATAAATTCGGCTCACATCTGCACCACATGCTGGAGTAAAATAGATGATTTTCATATCTTTTATGAAGCCATAGAAAAATCACATCAAGAGTTTCAAAGGACGCAACAATATTTGGACTCAATTAAGGAAGAAAACATTTGTTTAAATATATGTAGTATAAAAAAAGAAGTTGATGACGAAGTGTCCATCAATGCAAATCGAGAACTTCAGTTGGATATTGAGATTGATTTCGATGATTCCAATAGTACAAAGAATCCCTTAGCTGACAAAGAACAGGATTACGAAGATACTGAAGATGAATCTAATGATGAAGATTACAATAATTGCACTTCATTGCGCACCGAACCAATTAATATAAAGGACAAAAAAGTCAGAAATATTTCTACGAAAGCGAAACTAAAAAACAAGAAGCCAAAGAAATGTAGAAAAAAGAACACAGTAATAAAATCGGAAAATAGCTCTCAACCTAAAAGGAAGAAAGCTATTTTTAATCGTTTGGATCCTTTACACACAGAGGAAATGATAAAGAAGCATATACCCATGGGCTGTAATTTATGTGTCTTTGTTGGTAAAACTTTTGCCGATATTGTGGCTCATTTCAAAGTTGAGCATCCGAATATAAGGCCATATATAACATGTTGTGATAAAATGTTTACTAAAAGATTTTATGTCGCTCAACATGCTATGACTCATGAAAATCCTGATTGCTTTAGGTACTTATTTACATATTCAAATCTTTTTAATGTATGTAAAAGTAATTTTGTTTTAAAGCTGTGACTTATGTAGGAAATCTTTTACAACAACCGGTGGATTGCAAAAGCATAATTTAAAATATCATGCCCCCGATGAGGAACTTACATTTGCATGTGAGTTATGTCCTCAAAAATTTGCACGACAACATTTGCTACAGCTTCACAAACCTTCACATATTCCTCGAGATGAATGGAAATTCTTTTGCGAAAAATGTCCCACCTCAAAAGCGTAAGCTTAGAAATAATTCAATGTTAATATTATTTCATTAACATCCACTATAAAACAATTATTTCAGCTTTGCAAGCGCATACCTGTTAAATATACACGATAATAAGTTACACAAAAGAGAAAAAAATATTTGCAATGTATGTGCTAAGGAAATTAAAGATAAAAAGTCTTTTGAGAAGCATGTGAGAGAACACTATGAGGGTAGTGGACCCAGATTAAAGTGCCCTTTCCCAAAATGTGACAGTTGGCTAAAAGATGAAGATAATTTAAAATTACATTTACGCAGACACAATACAGACGGTGAAACTTACAAATGCCCTTTGTGTGATAGAATATGTCCGAACCGAAGAGCTTTATCCAGCCACAAAGTATATGTTCACTCTAAAGAAGTTTTTAAATGCAAACAATGTGATAAAACCTTTAAAAGAGCTATTACCTTAAGAGTAAGCTTAACCATACTTAACCGTGTTTGTATGTATGTATTCTTTAGAACAATCGTTTTGTTTATATTTTAGGAGCATATGACACAACACACTGGGGAAGTTTTATACAGTTGCCCTTTTTGTAGTAGAACTTTTAATTCCAATGCCAATATGCACTCACACAAAAAGAAACAACATCCTGTAGAGTGGGAAGCGTTAAGAAGGCAAAAAATGGGCAATAACAACTCTAACGAAGCATTAGTGAACATGAGTGCGATATGTTAAACTACAACTTAAAACAATTTAAACAACTTGGAGTTTGTACATATTTACAAAGTTTCTGAGATGGCAACATCCCAGTAGTTAACGACAGATAAATTTTGAATTACAATCATAAATTTATTAAATAAATGTCACAAACCGGAATAAAGTTTGGTTTTTTAATTTTTAAGACTTTTTGAATGCAGTAGGAACCGTTAAATGCATTGAAGTATTTACAAATGCATATGTAGTAAAATCTCAGAAATTCGAGCAGTCACAAAAAATCAAACCAACAGGAAATTAGAACCGGGCAATGTATTTGACGCTTTGAAATTAGTATCAGTGATACTGGATTTTTCTTTGTTTTTAACTAAAAATTATTTTTTTCGCTCACTAAATTAAAAATAAAACGATGAATCACGGAGTTATTAGTTATGCCAAAGAATTTCGTAAACGTTAATGAAATCGAGGAATGGGGATGTGCTTACTGACGGTGCCGGGTGATAAGACCATTTGGGCACGAATGCGAATAAAGAAACAATAATTTAAAAAGCTTTTTGAAAGATTTTTTTACGAATTTGAAATGCTCAATTAATGAAATGTTATGTTGTTGATTTCATAAACTTTAGCTAATCAGGCCTAATATATTTGTGCCAATAAAAAACAGTTTTTTATCTCACTTTTGCCCTATTGTATTGGATTTTAATTTAAAAAAAACTGTTTTTTATTGGCACAAATATATTAGGCCTGATTAGCTAAAGCTTATAAAATCAACAACACAAAATTTCTGGATTGGCCAATTAATACAAATGATTAAATGTTAATTAAAAACTGTTTTGTGTTAAAGTTGACATAATCAGTTACAACAGGACGGCGCTACGTGCCACACAGCCGAAGCTGTGTAGTTTTGTTTATAGCATTTAAAACAAAAAAAAAGTTATTTGGCGAACCCTTTAGTTCTAATTTGTGAGATACTGCTGTAGTTAGTGTATATGTATATAGAACATTAAGTGATTCAGCGAAATCTAAATCAGCTGTCAATACGGAACTAGTTATTAAATATTTGCCAAAAAATAGTAAATTACTCATCTTCTTATGATGCTAAAATCATCAAAAGATAATTAAACCCGTAAAGTGCTGTTCGCTTCAAAACAGTACATTCAATTGCATTTCAAAAAAATTTGTGATTATGATTTGAAATCAGAAAAAGGGGGTCTGTTAATTATAATCGCGGGAAATATGGCTGCTTCAAACCCCACTAAGTCGGACTAATGCAGTCTGCAGTGATTAAACTGTAATCCAAAAAGGTTCCAGCGCGACATGATTAGCTGTAAAGCTTAAATAATTTTTGCTTCGAGAGAAAATTTTTTTTCCGTTAATAAATTTAACGCATTCTGTATATTATATTTCAGAGTACTCTGAATAATACAGTCAATACTTAAGTATATATAAAAGGGTATAGTATACTTGTTGATTACATATTGCCCATCTCGTTAAATTTAATTTTTGGATCAATTATTATTCACAAATTTTTACGTTTTGCTCCATAGTATTTCTCTGTTTAGGAAAATAATGATTTCCGGTTTTTTTTTCATGGTAAAATATATTGCCTAAGTTTTATCAGTGTTTAGATTGAAATATTGGGTGGTTTGGAAGGAATTTATCTTAAAACATGTCCTTTTATGACAACTTTACTTTTATTGGTACTAATGTAAAGAAGAAATATTGGAATAAATAATAGAGTATGATGTCGCGAAAATGTCCACAATGTCCACCTGTAGCATGTCGGCAAACGTCCGCTATTTTTAAAAAATTTTGAAGCTTTGTTGCAAAATACAAAGCGTCGCTTACCTCGTCTATGCAGCATCGAATTTCATCTTTCAGTGCGTCAGTTGTAAATGGGTTTTTCACGTAAGCCCGGTATTTCAAATTGTCGCAGAGAATATAATCCAACGGCGATAAATCTCAAGAACGACGCGGCTAATTGATATCGCTAAAATGAAAAATTTTGCGTGCAATAACTGAATTGTTTGTAGCTGTATGGTGTATGGCATGTTCTTCTTGAAAGTAAGGTTCACTGATGTCAACAGTAGCCATTAAAAATTGGATATCATGGATTGGTTACGCAGATAATTTACTGGCCGCGGTTTGGCGTCAGGCGATATTTGTTGATTTGATAAAAAATTCGTTGCTTTCGTTCAATTTTTCAAAAAGCAAATAAACGTTCGATGCAAACAATGCCTTTAGTTCTTAAACGAGTTCAACTTTATAGGCCTGGAGATCTTTATGCAAAATGTTGCACAACATGGCTCCTGTGATGCCCAATGGCTGCGAACGTCGAAAAGTTGATGTTTCAGCCTCATTTTCAACACTTTGCTGTACAGTGGTTACTACAAGGATATTATATTATTTATTTTTATTTTATTCGTTTTTCAAGAGTATAACATTACTTCCCAATCTCAAATTTGCTTACTTAATCTGGCTGAAGCTTATAATCAATGTTTTTTAATGTAAACAACACAGAAAATAAGCTTTCCTCCTTTCCTTTTGATTGGAAATAAACTTAAACTTTTGTAAAATCTTGTCTTTGAAGTTGATACGTTTTTGTAAAAAATGAGCGATTATTAAAGTGCTTGCTTTAGTTATGGCGGTCTCATCATTCATACTTGTGTAAATACAACAACAATATCAAATTTTAGATGAAAATTTCAAGTCAACAACACATAAACAGTTGTATGAACTTATTTATGTGAAAAAATTTGTTTTCACTGTTTTTTTTATTGTATAATAAATATTTTAGTTGTTTTTTTTCTATTATTTGTATTTCATATATTTTAACATAAGCCAAAATTTGTTTTATATTTTAAAAAAATATAACAAAAATAAATTTTTGTTTCCGATAAGGAAATTGCAAATACAAATATAACATGTTATATACATACATTAAATAAAATGTTAACGGATGGCAGCTCAAATCTTGACATTTAATTATTTGACAAACAACCTCAAATTTGCCCATCCCTAATATTACTAATTTTTCCAGTTTCCTTAGTAACAGAGACTACACAACCTATGCTTTGTAAGTTAGAAATAATGGTTTCAGCATAGATAAAATTATCTATGGGTTTCAGAGAGCATGTCTGAACATAATACTGCTGTATCGTCAGGTATATGATCTATGGTCAGCGAAAGCAGAACATTGTACTAAAAAAGAGCAGTAAAGGCAAAAAAAACAGTAATTCGGAGTATATCTATATTTATCACTGAGTAGAATATTTTTAAGCATTTTGGGGTAAAACAAGTTTCAAATACCGTTAAAAAGAATATAGCCACATGTCAATCAAAAATTAAAACAGCTGTTGTTAATCAAAAGTGAGTGCAAAGATTTTGTTTACAAAAATAAAACCAACAAACGAAAACCTCAACACAAATAAAATATTCTGTTTTAATTGGATAGTTTTACAAAATGTTATGCTTTGTGTGTTTGTTGGAAAGCTCAAATAATATTGACATATTTGATGAAATAGGCCAACAACTTAAGATATCTGAAGTTGTACAGAAACATCTTTGGTTTAAAGTAAGTAGCACAACATATCAATATACATATGTATGTAATAATAAAAATGTTTACAAAAATATTTGAAATATTGCACACTAGCCTCAGCTTGATGATATTTTAACTACCCAAATTTGTGCAATTTGTTGGCATAAAATTAATGATTTCCACATTTTCTATCAAACTATTGAGATGGCACACAAAAAGTACGAGCAAAGTTCTTCAACAAATATTAAAATAGAAATGCCCTGTTGTAGTCCAGTACATTTAGAGCAACACAGCGATGACGATGAAGAAGCTATTGCCAATAATGGTAATGATCTGTTTGAACACAACTATGAACTAAAAACAAATAACCCCTTGGAAGAAAATCATCCTAAAAAACTACATAACGAAGAATTTAATGAATATTATAAATCTTCTGAGGACTATGAACCCTTTAATTTAAGTCAACAAGATTCTTCACTAGAGGTTGATATTGTAAAGACAAAAGTGAAAATAAAACATAAATGCCAAAAAAAATTGGTTAAAAACAAAGACAATACAAAGAAAAAGAGAATTGTTCAACGTTTAGATCCCATACATACAGAGGAAATGATAAAGAAACATATTCCTATGGGATGTAACTTATGTCTTTTCGTTGGTACAACTTTTACAGATATTGTCGAACATTTTAAACAAATTCATCCAAAGGTTAGACCTTACATAATGTGTTGTGATAAAAAGTTGACTAAACGTTTTTTTGTGGCTCAGCATGCCTTGAAACATGAAGATCCAAATTGTTTTAGGTAAGTTATATAGTATTTTTTTTTTTTATTAAAAGCTCAACCACTATTCAAAAACGAGAAAAAATAGGCTGTGAAAGGCAGTATGCATTTACTGTCAGCCCAAAAATTCTATATAAACGTTATCATTGTTACGGATCAAAGAAATGTTAAGCCAGCAAAACTTTTTTAACCTTAATATTAAAAATTTATAAATGATTTCTTTAAGTACAAGGTCTTTATATAAAAATTGAATAAATTTTATTTTCATATTCAATATTTCGCCACACCATTGGTTGGCATCTTCAGGAGACGAAAAATGTATAAACATTTTGTTTTATAAATAATCACTAACAAAAAAATTTTGTCACACAAACTTAAAATAATCAAAAATAAAAAAACAGACATGCAAAAAACAATAGAAACTACAAATTTAAAAAAAATATTTTAGCTATACATACTCCTACATACATATTTTCTGACACTAAAAAACTTTTCAAATAAATTTTATATATACATTCAAACATCTATTTTTATACTTTAAAGTTAATTCTTTTTGTTGATGCTACTTGAATTATTTGTATATAACGACGTTTGTAGTTATTTTCTAAATTTAAAACTTAAACGTTCTCAAAATCAGGATAATGATGTCTGAATGTAATATTGAATTCTTCCAAAGGTTTCCTTTGGGGATCAGAACGTATTTTTTTGATTGTTTTAGCACCGATGTAATTTGGGTTAAACCTTAGTAGAAACTTTAAGCCTTAATAGGGCTTTTTTAAAAATTCGTTTAATCCATGTAGAAACATCATGTGTTAATGTAAATGAAAATTGGAGCCATGGTAGAAGACTTAACATGCAATCAGAAGAAATGTTATTTTTATCATTGCCGTTACGTAAGGTATTTTATATACTATATTACACAGCGAAACATTTTATAGCTAATTGATTTAGTTATTAATTCTTAGAATTGCAAGTAAAGAGGTTTTCAACAAGAAGTTTGATTTCTAAAGTTGATTTCTAAAACAAATTATTGTAGTTATTACGAAGAGAAAAGTTCGTCAGTTATGAATGAAAAATGATATCTGACACCACGCTGACAGATGTCGATTCTTTTATCATTTTTTACCAAAATTGCGGTCGATTTGCTCTGTATAGACTGTGTCCTTAACGTACCCCCACAAAAAGTAATCTAGTGGCGTTAACTCACACGATCTGGCTGGCTACTTAACTTCTAATTATCGTGAAATTGTACGTTAGGGAAATTTGGTTTGCATGTGGCAGCGTCCTGTTGAAACCACATGTCAGTGATATCCATATCGTCAACAATAGGCCAAAATGAATTGTTAGCGTCTCGCGATAGCGTGATCTATAATGCATTTACACCCTCATCTTCGAAAAAACGCTTGTCGGCATACCCTGACAAGCGAAAATGGGCTTCGTCTGAGAAAATGATCTTTTCAGAATTTAATGGCTGTGGAATAAACAACATCTTTGTTCAGAGTGAATTACATTTTAAAACCAGGAGAACATTAAATATTTCAATGTGGAAAATAACAAATGTCCGAAATTGAATGATTTTTGTTGTTTGTGGTCATATGGTTTAGCTTGTTATGTATTGTCATTATTTTGACGAAAGAGATTTAAGCTCAGCAAATTTTACACCCAATGTGGATACTACATTGGAAAAGGTGTACAGTTTTTTTTATGAAGCCAGTAAATTGGGTGCAAGACCTAACTGGACATGATGAATCCAGGTGCTTTCCATGGATAAATTCTGATTATGGACTGAAGAGAAAAAAATTACACACAAAAGTATACATACCCGCTTTTACTGTGACTTCTAAGTCTGGATTCTGTTTCCTAAATGATAATGAAGACTTAGAACAAGAATATGAACAACCTACTAAGAAAACAAGAACCACAGGCGTCAACTTCAACGAGGATGCACATTGACAATAATTGAAAATGTTCAAAAGTTTGTTTCCATGCACAGATAACAAATAAAAACTTAATATTTTCTGTGTAAGAATAACTAATATGATAATTTTTATTTTAATGCAAAATAAAGTTTATAAAGAAAGAATATTCGAGGAATTGCAACCCAGTTACTGAGCAAACAGTTCTTTCATTCAATGATTGATTTAAAAATTTGTTTATATATATATTTTTCCTGAAGATGCTACGCAATGATGTGGCGAAATATTGAAAATAAAAATAAAACATATTTAATCTATATATATAAAAGAGGATGTGTGTATGTATGTAAGAAATGGACTCGAAAACGGCTGGGCCGATTTTGATGAAATTTTCAGAGAATCTTCAGAATATTCAGGCGGGTGACACTGTGAAGTCCGATTTTTGATTTTCGGTCTGTGGGCGGAGGGGCGTGGCAAAACCCACCAATGACATATACATATTTATTATTTTTTTTTCTTTTTTCTTTTATTTTTTAAAGGCATTGTTATGCTTTTCAAAACGAGATATTAATCTCTTAAATCGGTTATGTAGTTCCGAAGATATTTACAAAAAAAAACTCACTAATATCTAATAAAATATCAAAATTTTAAAACTTCCGAAATGTTGCATTCAAAAGTCCGAGTTTTCGGTTTATTTATATTTACAAAATATTTACATTACTATATAATACAACATATTCCCCGCTACGCTGGTAAAAAATGACGGTACAATCCAACAAACTTTGCTGTTTTGTGTTCATAAGTGAGAAACCTATAAGTGAAATCAATTTAGTAAATAACAAGTGTTTTTAAATTTACAATAGTGATAAAAATGATCCATCAGCCGAATGTTTTTCAAAGCAATTGTTAGATATTGGGAATGGCGCAATTCCAATTGACTCCAGCACAAAAATTGTTACGCTTCCAGATCATTTTTGCCACTTTGCACAATCAAAACAAGAATTGGTCACAAACGTATTTCCCGGTATTGCACAAAATTTTAGAAACCATGATTGGTTAGGGGAAAGCTATCTTAGCTGCAAAAAATGCAGATGCTTAGGATATCAATGTGACAATTTCCCGGGATAATTTTTACCTACAAATCGGATGACTATGTTACCAAACAAGACGATATTGTAAATTATCCAGTCGAATTTTAAAATTCGCTTGAGTTACCTGGACTGCCGCCCCACCGCTTACAAATGAAAGTTGATGTACTAATTATTCTGCTTAGAAATATCTGCCAGCCACGACTTTGCAATGGCACGCGTTTAGTAGTCAAAAAAGTCATGAAGTCGAAGAATGTCGTATATGTAAAAGCATTGCAACAGAATAAGATGTATTATATAAGCACACAAAAATATTGAATTGTGAAAAAGATAAAATTATTAAAAAAACATACAAACGAAAAAAAAAAAAGAAATTGTGTTCTTTCTGATTAATTTTCTTAAATGATTGAATTTTTTGGCGCACACAAAAAAGAACGCTGTAGAATAAAAACAAACCAGAAATGACTTGCAATGCAGTCACGGGCACGCTAGTTTGTATATAAAGATCTTGCGCTTAAAAAATTATTTATAAAAATTATATATAGGGACAATTAACTGAAGAAAAATTTTTGGTTTATTTAGATGTGAAAAATGCAACAAATCCTTTACCGCAATTAGCGGTTTACGAACACATAACCTAACTTATCATGCTCGAAATGAAGATCTTATATTCGGTTGCGATAGTTGCCCGAAAAAATTTGCCCGCAGAAACTTATTAGAAATTCATAAAACATCACACCTGCCAAAGGAACAATGGAAATATATTTGTAATATATGTCCTGAGAAACGAAGGTAAATTTCCTTAGTAATACTACTAATAACCTATAGAAATTGAATTTAAATATGTTTTTTTCTTTAAGATTTCCAAGTAGTTACTTGTTCAATGTTCACACAAGTATGAGACATAAAAGGGAAACTAACATTTGTCCTGTATGTGCTAAAGAAATAAAGGATAAGAAATCCTATGAAAAACATGTACGTTTACATTATGAAGATAGTGGACCACGCGTTAAATGTCCTTATCCTGATTGCAATAGTTGGCTTAAGGATGAAGATAATTTAAGGCAGCACTTAACAAGACACAATCCAGAAGGAATAATATACAAATGTGATAAATGCGACAAGGAATGTAAAAATCGTCGGGCTTTAACGAATCATAAGCGTTATGCGCACACAAATAAAATTTTCCAATGCGATCAGTGTGATAAAATATTTAAGAAATCTATTTCCTTACGGGTATGTATGATTTTATTAAAATGTTATTAAATTTATTTTTATTTTTATATATTTTTTTTACGTTATTTAAGGAACACCTGACTCAGCATACTGGCGAAACATTATATAAATGCCCATTTTGTGTGAGAACGTTTAATTCGAATGCAAATATGCATTCTCATAAGAAAAAACAACATCCAATTGAATGGGAGGAATGGCGTAAAAATAAACGAGGCAGTGCCCAAAAATTAATAAATTGCAATAATTCGTTAAATCAAATTTATGAGTCACTTACGGATATAAATGATACATTATGTGTTTAAAAAATATTGTTGTATAATATTGAATATTTATTATTTTGCGAAAATTATTCGAAAATAACTTAAGTTAAGACTGACACGAAAAATAAAATTATAAGGACACAAGTGTTAAATGCTTTTTAATATATTTGTCGTTAATATTCCAAATCTATTTATCAAATATCTTGGAGTTTATTTGGGTGAGCGAAATTGGAAAGCAAATTGTCTATCAAATGATTGAATCTAATTTAATCGATAAATTCGACGCTCACGGTATTGCTGCTAACAGTAAACTGAAGCGATGCGCTAGTTATGTTATCACATCAACCACCACCAAAACCCCAAAGACAGCAACAAACGAACACAACCAACAACAACATACCCCAATAATTTATATATATCATTTTTGTATTAGTGTCATTTATCGTTTATATATTTTTTGGTTTAACATACTTAAAAACAATGTCATTTATCGTTTATATTTTTTGTTTAACTTACTTGAAAACATTGTATTGGTGTCATTTGTCGACACAATTTTTATATTTAAGTACCAATGTCGCTGATCAGCAAAATCGATACAATTTTATTGGAACATTGTATTGGTGTCATTTGTCGACACAGTTTTTATGTTCAAGTACGATATTGACTGATCAGCAAAATCGATACAATCTTATTGGAACATTGTATTGATGTCATTTCTCGACACAATTTTAATATACACAACTTAAGTGGAATATTGAATCATCAAATTATCAAAATTACATATTATAAATAGCTAGTTTTTAAGAATAAAGATGATTGTAATAAGAACATCAGAAAAGAGAAGAAGTGTTTCATTAAGTGGAATAAAATAAAAAAACTAGTGGGATAAAACAAAACTGGCGCAGTCGACGGCCAGCAAATCGGTGCAGAAAAAAAAAAACGAAATAAAAATCCTGTATTAACAGCCGTTGATTCACAATTCAAGGGAATATTGAATAGGGATCAGGTGCCGAATTCATATCGACACCAGGCTAACAGGATTCGTTTGAACAACGACCGTCTGTTTGAGTACAAGAGAATATTGTACTTAGATTGATACCAGGTCAATAAGGCACCGAGAGGATCTTAATCCTTAATTGCTGGGAAAAAGGAACCACACCAATGGACGGCATCATCCTCATAGGGGCTCTGTAAGTACTATTGTGTGCTAGAAATAGAAAATATATATGTATATAAAAAAAAAAAGTGTATAAGGAGAAAATAATAATAATAAAAATTTTGAAAAAAAAAATATATATCAATATATAAAATTAAATACAAGAGAAAATATTTAAATTTTGAGAGAAAATTAAAAAAATAAATGTAAAAAAAAAAAATTGAATACAAGAGAAAATAATAATAATGAAAATTTTGAAGAAAAATATCAATACAAAAGAAAATATTTAAATGAAAATTTTGAAAAAAAAAATCAATATAAAAGCAAAAAAAAAAAATGTATGAAAATTGAATACAAAAGAAAATAATAATAATGAAAGTTTTGAAAAAAAAATATCAATATATGAAAAATTAAATATTTAAATAAAAATTTAAAAAAAAGAAAATCAATATATGAAAATTGAATACGGAAAATTTTGAAAAAAAAATCAATAAATAAATGAAAAAGTGAATACAAAGGAAAATATTTAAAAGAATATATATATATAAAAGAAAAAATATAATTAATTGAAAATTTTGGAATCTGGAAAAATCAAGAGAAAATATTTTAAATCAATATAAAAGCATAGGAAATTTTTTCAATTTTTGCACAAATACATTTTAACAAATGCACTACTTTTTTTAATAATTTATTATACTATAATTGTCAATCTTATAAACCAGGAGAAAAGAATTAAACGAAAGAGGTGGTACATATCAAATTGTGTGTTGAAATATAAGTGAAAAATTTATTTAATCAGAAGTTTTGTGTTTAATGAATAGGAAAAATCTATTCTTTCCTAAAATCTTTAAATCAGGCAGTCTTCCTACTATACACGAAGGCAATAGTTTAGACTTTAGAATGTCCTTAGGAAAAGCAAATCAAAGTGAAGAAGTGGCTCAGCCACCCATTCGGTCCTTTGACGTTTTCAATTCATTAAGAATCCCAGATGCAATTAAAGATCTACCTAAATTCGAAGGTAATCCGAGATTGCTGCATGAATTTATAAGTAATGTGGAAGAAATACTTCTTCATATTAGAGGAACTGACAACACTCCTCAAGGCTTGATTTTATTAAGAGCCATTAGGAATAAGATAGAAGGCCCAGCCAACGAGGTCCTGAATATGTACGGAACATCCCTTAACTGGGATGAAATCCGTGGAAATCTTATTTCACATTATTCGGACAAACGGACAGAAACGTCCCTAATAAGAGACCTCCATTCTTTGAAACAGTATGGTAAACCAATAGAAAAATTCTATAGCGAAGTAATGGAAATTCAATCGGCATTATCGAATAACCTATCAATTCATGAATCTGAGAGTAACGTAATCAAAGCCAAGAGAGATCTCTTTGCTGAAATGTGTCTGAATGCATTTCTATCAGGTATGCGAGAACCTATGGGTTCAACTATTAGGGCAATGAGACCAGATTCATTGCCAATAGCCTTGGAATACTGTATTAGAGAACAAAACATTCACTACATAAGACCCAATTTGAACAGACCAAAATACTCTCAGTGGAGACAAAACAACCAACACATTCCATTCCAGAAATACTCACACAACTACCTAGCGTGGTCCATTCTTAACACTTTGTTGAACAAAGGTTATGTTTCCAATACTGTGTCTACTACGAGAATATTTTTTTTTGGTCGATTGTTTGCAATAATACCGTGACCCTCGAATATAGTGATGAAGTTAAGTACGGCAATCCCAAAAGAAGCCTGATTACGAGTAAAAGCTACCGGAATTTTACAAAGTGATACAGTGAACTTTTCATCATTTTGACATTAAATTTTCTCAATTAAAATTCTTTGCTTCACAGTGTAACGTTTAAAATTTCCGAAATTTTTTTTTGACATTCAATCTGACAGGTAATTTACTTCCTAACCACCCAATAGTATTTAAATCTTTACAAAAGCTATATTGAGATGATGAAATTTAGAAATTAGAAACATAAAAAATCATTTAATCTTTTAAAATATGCTGTACAAGTTGGGAAAGGGCAGAGAGTATAAATATTAGGCTGAGATCATCGACAGAATTAGATATGGGAACAACATGTGCTATTTTTAAAGCACGATGAAGACACCGTATACCAAAACTTATTTTACTAAATATCAGGGAACGTTAAAAAATAATAGCAAACAAGGAAATTTTTGTTTCTTCCTCGTATTAAAAAAAACCCGTTTCTTCTCAGAATCGGTTTCAGCTTTTTATAAATATGTATTTGTGATACCCTTCATGAAAGCGTGATAGGTCTGTACAGTTCGATCGCAGTATTAAAGGAACAAAAGAAATCTAGGATTTGTATGGTTTTATCAATATGAAGGGAGTTATAGAATTATTTATTGCGTTTAAGATTGCTACTTCAATATTGGTACTAACTAACAAAAAAAAAAACAAAAACAAAAAACAGTATTCAGACAAATTGATAACAAACAATGAGTATTCTATTTTCAAAAAATTTCTGCTCCCGCAAAATACCTTTCCATAAGAATATTCATAGGTATGTAGTTAAAAAGTTTTCTTAGAATTAGCAAAAAAAAATAAATTCATTCTCTTCAAAATATACTCCAAGATCATTATGAATAGAGGTATGAAAATTGAGAGAAGAAATTTATATATTTAGTGTAAGAAAGAGAAACAAAGAGTTGAAACCATACATTTTATATACCGTAATTTACCGTAGACGTGTGTGTATGAAGTATGTAACTGTGCAATTAATGTTTTGGTCAAAACACAGGCAACAGGTTGTACAAAACGATGTTAATAGCAACAACAATACAATGTAAACACAAAAGAAATGACCACAATGAAAAGCAAACAGTAACAATTTATTCTTCACCATGGAAACGAGTATTTTTAATAACAAGAAAACAAAATATATAAAAGCAGCTGTCTTAAAAAATGAATATTAAAGAAAATTAATAAGAAATATAAAAGATCACAAATTAGAATAAAATGTTTGTTTATTTAAGTAAAAAGGTGATTAATAATTTGCGAGGGTAAGTCAAAATGTCTTTCCAAAAACTTTAAGGAGGCACTAAGGCACAAGTTTCAAAAAATTAATGGACTTTTTTTATAAAACTCCGTCGTTAATTAGCTTTTTCAACAACAATCGATTGGTTAAGGCAACTTTTTGCTATTGTGCAAAAAGAGATATAGGTATGTATAAATAATTTGATATTGGTGACAAGCATCAGATACTTCTGCTTTAAAAGCAAAATACGGGAACAAACATAGAGACATCATTGATGTTTAAGAGAATATTTATGGCACTCATCTGCACAATGCGTAAATTACTTTAGTAAAAGACATACATATGTATCTATGTATGTATGTACTTCAGCAAGTAGTTAAACCTTATTTAGAACGTTCAGTTAATTCGCCACTGTGCACTACAAATTAAATAACAACAAAATCAACTAATGAGGTTAGAGTAACTGATCCTTAGTTGTATTGATTTAAAAAGATTTATGATTATATATAGTTTCGTATTATTTTCTACCTTTATTTAGCCTATTTTTTCTTCTTTTATTCATATTTAGGTAATAACCCAGCCAACTACAAGTTCCGTAATTCCTTAAAATAATATTTTATCTTAAAATCATATTTTTAATTTTATATTTTTATTAATTGCTATTGTCTATGTTTAAGGTTTAAAAATAAAGGCTTTCTGGGAGGACACTGTGTATATTTAATTTTTAGTTTTTCTACTTGTTGCGAAAATTTAAGGTTAAGAAATAAATTAACATAAAGCATACATTAATTTTTTGACAACTTGAGTATGGGAATTAATAATGGAATATGATGTGGGGCAAATATCCTCCTCTAGCAGATTTTCAAACAAAGCTTCCCTTATTTCGTCAGCAGCGAAGAATTTCATCATTCAGAGCATCAGTTGCTTGTAGGTTGTTCATGTAAACCTGATTTTTCGCATGGCCACCGAGAAAATAATCCAGCGGGCTTAAATCACAAGAAAGAGGCGGCCAATTGACATTACTAAATCGAAAAATTATGCAACCGGGAAATTTTTATGCAATAATTGATGGGATTCACCGCCAAAGATGATTTTGTTGAAATCTGCATTGTTTTCTTTATATTTTTCAAACCGCCAATTTGACACAAACAATGGTCGGATGGTTTAATAGTTGAATGAGTTAAACTAATAAGCGTGAAGATGAAAATCTTCGTGGTGCCCAATTATTGCGAATGTTGACAAGTTGATGTTTTAGCGGATCTGTTAGCACCACTACGAGTGTATTGTCAGCAACAATACCATGAACATCTGGAATTTTGCGAAGTAATACAGCGAAATTCCATTTTGATAGCAAATTTTCATAATTTGCACTTTCCACGCTTAAAATTTTCCAAATAAATGTCTAAAGATGACAACTAAATTCTTGACGTTTAACCATTTGAAATATAATTAACTTTCAAACCTTTAATTTGCCCATATTCGGTAATATCACGTCTTACATAGGAACGCAATTTAATTATATATTTTTATTTTTTATACTTTTTAAATCACCGGGTTCACCAATATATACTCTACACCGATTGCAGTTTTCTGCCTGTAAAGTTATAAAAACTTGCGTCAAAATCGTGACATCTTTTAATTTTAATTTTTTAGCTTTTTATAATTGCGAATATGTATATATTTTGTGCATTACAATAATAGTACAAAAGATTAAACAATTTACGTCAGAATTATGTCTTCTACTTTTATTTGAGCGAATATAGTGGCATTAGCTATAAAAATATCAAAGGTCTATCAAAAAATAAAGGCATAAATATTAATTTCAAGTGACGCTTAGGTCACTTTTATTTACTTATTTATTATTTTAGTTATTACAACGGCCATAGCATTTTATATTCTGTGCAAATTTCAAGTGCACCCATATAACCGTTTAAAAGAGAAATGGACATATTTGTCAAATTCGCATTTTCTATAGTGACACCTATTTTTTTTTTTTTAATATTGGTATACAAGTTATTAGTGTCGATTTGGGAAACATATCGCATTAATATCACATAAGTCTCGTATTAATAATAACAAATATATTATTTTGGAGAATAAACACCTGCCATTATAATTCAGCATTCGATAGATGACACAATGTAAGCACACATTTTTTAAAATTGCTATAATGATGTCGAATTTTGTGCTTAAAAAAGATGTTTTGCGGAGAAGTCTGATAACCTTCTTAAGGAAAGGAAACAACAAATCATATGTAAAGTTAGGCCGTCCAGCCAAATCAACGTTGAACCTGAATACTTATGACGCCAAGGTAATGCTCTGTATTTGGTAGGATCAGAAGGTGTTTTGAATTACGAACTGTAGAAATCGGGTAAGGCGGTCACAGGGGACCTGTATTGAAGACAATTAATTCGTTTGAAGAAAACAATCAATGAAAATTGACATGAATATTCGACTAGGCACGAGGCTATAAGCCTCCATTATGACAACATTCGGTCACATGTTGCATGACCGATTGAAAACTATTCGGAAAACAGTGGATGGGAAGTTTTAGGTCACCTGCTCAATGCAGAATGCGCTTAACTTCAGAACAAAAATGGCATGATCTCAAAACTAAAACAGTGCTTTTGGGGCGGAATCAATATGCCACCAAAAAGATGTTTGTTATTATAATCAATAAATCTTTCAAGCAAAAATCGACATTATTTACTTGTGTACCTACTATATTTTATTATTCGCTGTTTTAGTGGCATTAATAATATATTTACTCCTTGCGAAAATTTCTACCAGCTCTTGAGGTTCCATATATTCGATGCTTGTGACAGACGAAAAGTTAGAATGTTTAACAAATATGACGCCCTATAGTTTTGTGAAGACTTCTTGACTTTCCCTCGTTTTAATTTGTGGCAAATAAAAAATAATAACACTGACTTATTTTATACATATCAAACATAGATTGCTATACCAAATAATGTAGTATTAAACTGCATATCGTGGAATAAAGAACAAGGTTATATCGCTATAGCAGGTACCGATGGTTTGCTTAAAGTATTGAAATTGGAACAAGGTAAGAGTGTATATATAATATTTTCGATTCATTGTGAGTTAAACTATTTGTATATCATTTCTTTTGCGTTTAGCTACAAATGGCCAAAATAAAGGTGGCTTAGCGGCAGCATCAAATTTATCTATGAACCAAACATTGGAAGGTCATAAGGATGCCGTAAAAGTTGTGGTATGGAATGATGTTCAGCAAAAATTAACATCCTCGGATATTGATGGCGTTATTATGGTTTGGATGTTATACAAAGGTTCGTGGTATGAAGAAATGACCAACGATCGTAAAAAGTCTACAGTCAACGGCATGCATTGGACTTCAGATGGTTCCAAAATATGCATTGTTTATGAAGATGGGGCTATTATTGTTGGTTTGTACAACTTTAAAAATTGTTCGATTTGTTTTGATTGAAATATGAATTGAAATATATTTGTTTGTAGGTTCCGTTGATGGCAATCGTATTTGGGGAAAAGAATTGAAAAATACCCATCTTAGTGGCGTTCAATGGAGTCCAGACAATCGTTTGCTTTTGTTCAGTTTGGCTAATGGAGAATGTCATTTGTATGATAATCAAGGAAATTATGCGGTAATTTTTATTAATTATAATTAGTAATTCATCTTTACATAAAAATGAAGCAAATTTTATTTTTATTTTGACAAAAACTTTTCATTTATTGTTTCTACATTTTAACCCTAATGATGCCACCTAACGGTGTGGCGAAATATTGAAAATAAAATTTACTTCATATTAAAATAAAGACTTTATTCAGTTTTCACTGTTTATTTAGATTTCACTTTCCATTATTAAATTAGTAATTCAAATTTGAGGTTAGGAAGTAAATTGTCTGTCAAGTGCATAAATGTCAAGAATTGAGCACTCATCCTTTGACATTTATTTTAAGCTGTATACATTACACTCTTGAGCAAAGCATTTTAATTTTGCAAATTTATTTACCAAATGGTGAACATTTTGACTTTGTAAAATTTGAGCATCTTTTTTCTTTTTCTGAAACCGCTGTGTGCGTTATTTAATGACTAAATTCAGGACTCTCGAATTGTTGCTGACAATAGACAAAAAAAAAAATACGCGCATAGTGGCCATAGTGATTGATGCAAACGTAACCACTGTACAGCAAAGAGTTCTACATGAGCCTGGAACATCAACTTATCGATGTTCGCAGCAATTGGGCATCACCAGAGGCGCTTTTCGTAATATTTTACATAAAGATCTCCATGTTCACACTTGTAAATTTTAACTCGTTCAAGAATTAAAGCCGACCGACGCTTGTCTGCATCAATCGTGAATTAGTTGATTGAAAATCTAAACGGAAACAACGGAGTTTTCAAAAAAAAATATTCTTTAGTGATAAGTTCATTTTCATTCACTCTCTGCACTGCTGAACAATGATAAGCAATTTTTTGTACCCACAATTAGCTAATGTTCACATCAGTGATCTTTGGTTACTGCAAGAGAATGCCACAAGCTACACAGCACCCAAAACATAAGAAATTTCACTTTACGTTTATAAAGTTTAACTTGTGCAAGAATTAAATACGACCGACCATTGTTTGTGTCGAATGTTTGTGAATTGGCTGTTTGAAAAGCTGAGCCAACACAAACACACGTATTTTCTAACAAAATCATTTTTAGTGATGAGGCTCATCTTCAATTAGGCGTTTATGTAAACAAACAAAATTGTGGCATATTGGCTCACAAAATCCACAGATCATAACTTTCAAAGAAAGTGACAGTATGTTGCGGTTTGTGGTCAGGCGGCAATATCGGCCCATATTTTTTCGAAAATGAGTCAGGAAACGCTGTCACCGTGAATTCTTTGCGCTACCAAATAATGATGACCAATTTTTTATGGGCACAATTGCCTAATGTTGACATTGGCCACAAGCCACCTAAAAAATTTAATTATTGCATGAGCAATTTCACGGTCACGTAATTACTCGTTCTTGTGATTTAACGCCGCTGGATTATTTTGTCTGTGGGCTTTTGAAAGACAACTGATGCTCTGAAAGATGAAATTCGGCGCTGCAATGACGACATAAACGAAGCTTTGTGGCGAAAACTGCTTTAAAATTTTATGAAAAGAGCCAGAGGTGAAAATTTATCGGACATCATATTCCATTATTCTACTTTACTTTGAATCAATAAAAAGAAAGCTGTCTGTATTTTTTTTAAATGCGCCGCCACCGTTAATTCTCTGCGCTACTAAACGACGGCACAAATCATCTATTGCATAAGAAATTTTCCGGCCGCACAATTCTCGATTTGGTGATTTTAATTGGCAGCCTTATTCTTTTGATTTAACGCCACTGGATTATTTTCTCTGGGGCCATTTGAAAAACCGAAACAACTAACGCCCTGAAACATGAAATTGGGCAATGCATTGACGATATGGGCGAAGCTTTGTTGCAAAATGTGCTTAAAAATTTTGTGAAATGTACGTCTGCCGACGTACTTAAAGTGAACATTTGCGCGACATTATATTTTTTTTATTAATTCTCATGTTTCTACTTTACATTGGTAAAAGTATAACGGAAGTTGTCAAAAAAAGTGTGTGTTTTAAGACAACTTACTTCATAACCCCAAATCATAAGCCTATCCTGACAAAATGGCCGCCAATAAAAAAGTGTTGTCAACGTGAATTTCTATTTCTCTATAGGAATACCCTTTATAAAGACAACAAAATCTAAATGTTTTTTACAAAAACTTAGTAACAATTGAAAATCTGCTTTTTCTTTTATTTGTTATTAAGATTTTGTATTAAATTGAATTGATTTTTTGCGTTATTGATTAATTATAATTTTCATTGAAACAAGATTAAAAACATCTTTGTTATACTTTGTAGTAAAATAGTTTAAAAGTAAATTTTATTGTTTTACAGATGAAATTAAACATTCAGTGTGCGAGCTTAAATGCCAATCGTCATAATAGTGTTGCGGCTTTAAGTTGGTTTTCTGGGAAAACTCCTACAAATCAACCAGTTCTAGCTATATGTTATGAGTCAGGAAAAGTTCAAATTATGGTCAATGAAAATGATGAAGGTGAGGTTTTATTTTTTTTTAAATTAAAGATTCCATTATAGAGTACAAGGAGTGTTGTTACGAAGATGCTTAGATTAAGTTATAAAAAGATAATTATCACTAAAAGAAAGTAAAGTGAAATGACCTAGTGTTTTTGTTTGCAAATTGAGAAGTTTCTAAGAAAACTTATGAACACAAAAGAATAATTCCATGAACTAAGATTAACAATCAGAAAATAAAAAACAACTAACACGAAACAAGAAGACACAAAACAAACAAAAAAACACCTACACGGAATAACAACGTCATCTATATTTAATGCGATAAATGCTAGAACCACTCAAAACAGCATAAAAGTTCCCTCTTTGTGTGAACGTTGTCGAGCAAAGACATAAATTTTATACAGCAGCTTTTAGGTGTTAAAATCGTAAAGTTATCATCGTGTAATCTTGTGTATACATCAGAATAAAAGTAAATAGCTCCTCTAAATAAATCGAGTAATTTAATTTTAAGTGTTATGTGTAATTATTTGAAAATAAAAATCTGAAATCTGAATCTTATTAATTTACATTACAAAAATGCTTAAAATATACACAGAGAATAAAAGAAAGCAAGCTTACTTACCTCTTCCTACTTTTTTAGCTCCCACGATTATAAACACCCACCTTCATATAACGGATGCTAAATGGAATCACGATGGTTCGGTTATAGCTATAAGTGGACGCCTTGATGAAGTATCAAATACAAAAGAATTAAATCAAGTTAATTTCTATTCACCATTTGGACATTTATATCGAACACTTAAAGTGACGGGTAATCAAATAACATCTATTTCATGGGAAGGTAAATCTTTACGTATCGCCATGGCAGTTGATTCTTTTATATATTTTGCAAATATCAGACCCGATTATCGGTGGTGTTATTTTGAAAAGACTGTAGTATTTTTGAGTCCTAAAAGTAATGGCAAAAGCAACAATTTAAATTTTATAACATTTTGGAATATTAGCTCAAATCAGGTAATTAATTTAATTTTATATTAATTTAGTTGTTAGAAATGTACTTTTTTATTTAGAGTTTTGTTAAAGAAGTAGAGCCTTGTCTAGCAATGGCAGCCAGCGATGAGCATTGTGTTTTGGCCGTAGAATGCGTTAGTGGCAACATTAAGGACTTCGTTTTAACATCTGTAGATCTAAAGAATAATGATGACAAGCTGTATCAATTGTTGCTTTGTAATTCGATTGGCACTACAGTGGATTGTAAGTTGGGCTTATTGTAGCTATTTTCGATATATTTTTGATTGTGATTATTCATATCATATGAGTTAATCTTTTAATTGAGGACAGGTGGCTTTTACAATAAGGCCTATTCTACAATTAGGGAGTTTTTAAAGAAATGGGTAAAATACACATTTTGATGTAAAAGCCAAGTTTTTTTGCAGGTTATAAAGTGTTCAAGTCAGAGACGCACAATGACTAATAAACCTCAAGACCAAATGTAACATTCTTCACAAACACAGTACAACACATGATTTTGGGACTCAACTCTGCGAATTGTATGTGAAAGTTGCCCTAAAATTTAGAACTTTTGCATCAGAACTAATAACGTCATAGCCAAACGAATTGTTTTGCTTACTTTTGTTATAGCCAGTCCAATTAGGTCTTCCATCAAACTACTTGCTTTCTTCGTAAGTTGTTCATATCCATGTTCTGAGTCTGCTTCGGTGCTTTCATCTTCAAGCGGCATAATTTTAGAACTCCACACCAAAAAACCTCCGCAAGCAATGCATCTAATTTTTTGTCTTTGAATCGCATGGCCACCTGGTGGAACCTCTTTTCTTGTTTGTCCGATTCCTGTAGTAATTGTGCCAAATATGTATTAAGGTGGAAATGCATTAAATGTAATTTCAAAGCCAAATGTAATTTCACTCGCACCTGTATGTCATTTCGCTGTACACGGTCCTCTCCAAGACGTGTTCAATGATTTTTTTCAATGGGTTTCACGCACATACGTGGTCGTAATGGTTCGAAATCATATTTGTCGCAGTAAAAGCAAATGTTTATTTTTGTTTTAAATTTTTATCTGTTCCATCCAGAACCCATGTCCAGTTAGATCTTTCACCAAACTACTTGCTTTTTTCGTAGGTTGTTCATATTCATGTTCTAAATCTGCATCATCATCCGAGTTAGACATAATATTCAAGGGCATGTTTAAGTCGGTGTGTCCGCCAATTTCAGTGTGATAGTCGCATCTTAGCCACAATGTAATTCATTTCGAAATGCGTTACCGGTTATGGTACGTTATTTTCAATATCGTATCTCTCATCTGCATCGGGTCGGATTAGTGAAAACGGTTTCGGGACACTGTAGTAAGACTCGGAGGCTTAGGTGGATTGGCAACACCCGCTCGTTATATTGTTCTTATTTTTGAACCATTTTCTCGTGCAGCTTGCAGAATTGAGACCTAAATCAATGAGCTGAAAAATATTGTTCTGTGAAATATTTTTTTAATACTAAGCGGCGTCTATTTATCTTTTGTTCTTTCATTTTATTATTAAGCAAAATATACGGAAGTACGGCCCAATTTCGTTGGAATTAATTCGAATTATGTTGTTATAGCTTCAAAAGATGAAATTCTATTATGGCACTACCATACACCTAAGGTAACTTGTTGTTTTTTGTTCATTTGCAAATAAAACATTTTTTTACTATTCTAATTTACATACAGAGTGCCTCTCAATTGCATAATGTAAAATCTCGCAAGGAGAAACGTTTTCATATTGACGATACACCCACTGGCATAGAATTATCTAAGGATTTGGAAGTATCAAGGACTAATACTGAAAATAATATAGATTTTATATGCAGTCTAGCGATGTCAGAGAAAGTGTTATTGGTGGGAAGAGAATCGGGCATTATAAATGAGTACAGCATACCCAATGTGGCACTAAGAACTCGTCATAAAGCTGGCAGCAAAATTGTTAAAATGGCTATTAATTGCAACTCATCGTAAGTGTTACTATATATGTATGTAGATATATACAGGCATATTTAAGAATATGTACATATGTATAAAAAGTCATAATTTTTTGTGCGCAAATTAGCGGTCCTACTTTAATTGTCTGCAACACTTTTTAGCTGTTTCTCTATTAAAAATTGCACTCACTTTAGTTGAATTGAAAAAAGTAAAATATCAGGGGGAAACAAAGTTTTGCATTGGCGGAGGCCAGAAAACCCTGCGAATTGATATTGGGAGTACATAATTCTACGTTAAATTATTGGTCGGTTGATTGTTTTTGTTGAGTCCATATTTTATACCAGCTAATATCCGTGACTTTATCTGTATGGAAAATTATTTTGTACAAATTTTGAGGTGATAAAAATTTCTATTATTGAATAATAGTGCTCCCAAGTTTTAAGTGCTGTTTAAATCGTTAAATACATTCACTTGATGTATTGAAGCCAACGGCGCAGTTTTTGAAATCTTTAAAGTTTATCACCGAAACTACTCTTTTGATTGCAAAATGATTTCTAATATGTTGAATTCACAATTAATCCAACACATTCGCTTCATTTTACATTAGTAAAAGTCCATTATTAAAACAAAGAATGTATTTGTTAATATTCTACGACTAAGAGGAAATTGTTCAATGTTACCTTAGTGCAAAGATTAACTTACAAAATGTAAATGTTAAATTAATCGAAATAAAAAAAACGATTTTTGTCAATAGTAACCAAAACGGCAACGCTAATCGGAAATCTTTAGCGAACTATTGAAATAGATCAGTAAAGTTTAATTCATAATATTGTTACGTTTATACCTTTTATAAACGTTTTGTTGTGAGTTCTTTATTGCAAAAGAAATAACACCCGTTTTTAGAGTCTTTAAAATAATAACAATTTTATTTACTTCAATTACACAAAGTTAACACTACAAAACAATTTACTTAAGATGCAGATCTTTACTTCAGGAGATTTATTTTTACACTGACTGACTATTCACTCAGACGCTGTCCATTAAAAGTCTAGAAAATTTAATAATCTTCTACTCCCTTTGTATTACATTTTGTTGTTGTCTGTTATTTATTCAATGTATGGCGCATTTCTGTTTTTGTTTTTATACTGATAAAGCTTCTTCTTGGAATTTATTTTAAGATCTTTGTTGTTGCCTCGTGTAGATAAGTTTTCTTAGACAACTACGCAGAGGGTAAACAGCATACATGTTTGCTGTTGTCTTGCGCGTATAAAATATTTACGCAGTTAATAAACAGCCACGCAGTTAGTAAACAGCATATCAAATTGTTGTTGTTTGCACGTATAAAATTTCTACGCAGTAGTAGTTTACTTTATTGCTTAATTATTTTCATTTAAAACTTAAGCAAGACAATATCCGTAACAATATTGTTATTTATAGGATGGCGCAAATTTAAGGTTAACAAATAAATTGGCTTAAAACACACTTTTCTTAACAACTACAGTTTTATTGGTACCAATATAATGTACAAATATGGAAATATAATAATATAATTCACAAAATTTTGAATCACATATTCCAACAGAGTTTCGTTTATCTCGTCAATGCAGCGCCGAATTTCATTTTTCAGAGCTTCAATTGTTTTTTAAGAACATTCGAACCAAACAATGGTCAGTCGATTTTAATTCTTGAAAGAGTTTAACCTTGTAAGGATAAAGATTATTATGCAAAATGCTGCGCCCAATTGTTTCGAACCTGGACGAGTTGATCTTCCAGGCTCATTCTCAACACTTTGCTGTATAGTGGCTACGTTTCCCTCACTACGGCTATTAAGGGCGTATTGTTTTGGTCTATTGTCAACAATACACTGAGCCTCAAATTAAGCGATTGAATTACGCATATCAGTCTCAGAATGAGTTTGATTACAAGGAAAAGCTGCTGAAATTTTACAAAGTTGTATTGTGAATTTTTCATGCTTAAAATTTTTCATCCTTTTACTTAATAAATGTCGAAGGATGACAGATCAATTTACAACATTTAATTCACTAGCAACCGATTTCAAGAAACATAAGACTGATTTTTGGCTAGAGGACGCAATGATTTCAAAACTTGACATTTACCTACGGTTTGAAATAGGCCATATGTGTCCGTCCACCTGGAGTGGACAATAATAATAATTTCCTTTTAAAAAATGTGAATTATAGACACGTCCAAATCTAGAAGGCGCTTATTTTTTGGAAGCTTAGACCCTCAGAGGAGGTAGAGGCATTACAAGGTGCACTGTACTATGTTATACTATACCATATAAGTAGAGTTCATTTTGCTCAAGTGCTAAACTTTTTGCTTTAACTACGCTAGAGACGTTATAAATTAGACTTAATATAAGCGATTGTTGCTTTTCGTGTTGTACACGAAAAAGAATTATTATTCCGAATTAAACTTTACAATTTTTTAAAATTTGTTTATTTCCATCAAAATTTCAGACGAGCGGCTTTAATAGATTACAATGGCGTCATGACACTTTTGGATTTGGATGATACTCGTGAAACTCAGCTTAATTTTAGTCGGGTAGAACGTAAAGATGTTTGGGCCATTTGTTGGGCAAAGGATAATCCCCAGCTGTTGGCTTTAATGGAGAAAACGCGCATGTATATATTTAGAGGTAATGATCCCGAAGAACCAGTTGCCTGCTCCGGTTATATATGTACCTTTGAAGATCTGGAAATCACTAGCGTTTTGCTAGACGACATTATAAGTGGTGAGGAAACTCAAAATCCTCTTAGCCATTTATTGCAATTGAAAGTAAAGTCATTAAGGGATACAGATGATCTGCTGAAACATGTTGGTCTGGAAGACGCTAAACAATTCATTGAAGATAATCCACATCCTCGTTTATGGCGTTTATTGGCAGAAGCAGCATTAAAAAAGCTTGATCTTGATACAGCTGAGAATGCTTTTGTTAGATGTTTAAACTATCAGGGCATACAATTGGTGAAACGTTTGCGTAATATACCATCGGAAATGTTGCAAAAAGCGGAAATTGCTGCGTTTTATGGAGAATTTGAAGAGGCAGAAAAGTTATATATCGATGGCGATCGAAGGGATTTAGCTATAAATCTACGTATTACTCTATGCGATTGGTTTCGTGTGGTGCAATTGTATAGAATGGGTTCAGGTATATCGGATCAGCAAATGGAAACGGCTTGGCGTCAAATAGGTCATCATTTTTCAAGCCTTAGATCTTGGGAGAGTGCAAAGGAATATTATGATAAATCTCATGATATTGAAGGTTTAATGGAATCTTTGTATCATTTGGAACAATTTGAAGAATTAGAAAAATGCATTGATAAATTACAAGAAAAAAGTCCGTTGCTTTCAAAATTAGCCGAAATGTTAGCTTCAGTTGGTAAGTTTCATTGATATTCCTCAAATAAAGTTTAATAGGAAACATTCTTATTAAACACAGGCATGTGCTCAGAAGCAGTGACTGCTTACTTAAAGCTTGGTGATCCAAAATCTGCTGTTAATACATGTGTTAATCTAAGGCAGTGGGGACAGGCAGTAGAATTGGCCCAAAAGTACAAAATGCCTCAAGTTAATGTTTTACTAAGTAAACATGCTGCACAACTTTTAAAGGACGACCGCCTGCCAGAAGCTATTGAGTTACAAAAGAAAGCCGGACGTTACTTAGATGCTGCCCGCCTAATGACTAAGTTAGCAGAGCGAGAAATTGAAAAATGTTCTAACTTACTGCGCATTAAAAAACTTTACGTTTTGGCAGGTCTTTTGGCTGAACAACATTTAAAAAGTTTATCTTCAAGTTCTCCTGATGCTCCAGTCTATAATACAGATCGTATAGGTATTATGGATAACATGTCATCTGAAGATTCTGCTACTATAGAACGTATATGGCATTGTGCTGAAGCGTTTCATTTTATGCTGATGGCACAGAGACAATTGCGTTTTGGTATTGTTCATAGTGCTGTTATAACGGCTTTACGTTTAAGAGAATATGATGATGTGTTAAGGGCTGAAGAAATTTACGGTCTCTTAGCATTAGCCAGCTGTGCTGACAGATCTTTTGGCACTTGTTCTAAAGCTTTTATTAAGTTGGAATCATTAGATAATTTACCAGAGAAAAATCAAATAGAATATGAAGAACTGGCTGTAAATATATTTTCAAAAAACGAGCCTATAGATGATAAAGTTGATTTTATAACATGCTATTCTTGTAATAATGCTGTAGCCGATAGGTAAGCACACACTTATTTGTGGTTTAATCCTACATACACTTTCTGATTTCTAATATACAGTTTATTCTTCGAATTGACGAGGTCCTTTTATGATCTGCCCCCAACCACACTCATTATAAGGAATTTTTGTTTACGTGGGATCCAATTCTAAGAATCCCACCTGAAAGTTAGTCCCAAAATAAGAACTGCATCATTCGTTTTGTCAAGCCGGCTGCTTTAATAATTTAATTGTTGATTTTTATCCCTTTTTTATATCTTGGTATACCCTACGGAAGATCTCTTTTAAGTCTAAATCTAAGTTGTAGTTATGCGAAAAAGTCCCTGAAAAATTGCAAAAATTGCAAATTTTCCCCCATTTTTTACTTAATAATTGGATAACAAGTAAGCAAAAATTTCGATTGGCAGTAATATATTTTTATTTGTTCTCTATGCGTAAAAACAAAATTTAGAACATTATTGCCAATATCCATCCCCATTGTAGTTGACGCTTGTGACATAATATTAAAAGGTATATTTTTTTCAGTGTATCTACAAATTCCAGTGTGATAGCCCCATCTTAGTTACAATGTAGTCCATTTCGATTTGCGTTACCGGTTGTGGTGCATTATTTTCAATATCGGATGTCCAATCGACTATCAATCACATTGCACGGATTGGTGAAAACGGTTTCGGCTTGCCTAGACATAAGTATAATCTACAGACTCGGATGCTTAAGTGCATCGGTAAGACTAGCGCGTTGTACTGTAAATATCAGAGTAAAAGCGGAAAGGTTAACTTTTTCTCTTACAACCCAGAGATTTCCTCTGATGTTGTAGTTTTATTAACAGAGTCTTTGCGGTTAGATATTTCAATGTTTGTCATCAATTATATCAATTGTTATAATAAGCTTGAAAACTTCAAGGAGATAAACAACACCTTTGCATAAATCTTTTGGACTACGTCGTTGGTGAACAAAATTTTGTCCATACCGATAGGATTTTTTTTTTTGGACATGGACATTTATGGTTGTTTTTTTTTTCTTCGAAGGTTGAAGGATTCCGTAAAAAATTTAGCGGAACATCGTCATTATCAAATATTTCTCTCTGCTTCATAAACACTTTCGCTTTCGGAGTGTGTATTTTCATCGTATTGAGCAAGAATTTTTCAATTTCTGCGTCGGTAAGTATATACACAAACCACCTTCATCGTCACTGTGATGAACACAATCAACCAAAAATCGAACTTATAAACCCCAACTTCCACACACACAGTTCAGCAGTTTATCAATAACTAAAGCTACTCGAGTTTTAATGAGAAACTGAGATGTTAAATTAGTATCTTTTAACGGTACTCGTCAATTCGACGAAGAAAGTGTATTTAGGGTTAAATGAAGTTGTATTTATGTACATTAACAATGAAAGATTTGAAGATATTTTCCAAGATCAATGTTAAAATTAATATTATATAAGGTATTGCTGTAACTTTGTGTCAAAAGCCTTGTAAAATTATGGGACTTTTAGTTTAAAATTTTTTACTTATCATTATTTAAATAGCTTACCTGCCTGCAGTGCATGTGGAGCTCGTTTTCCTCCATGTATATCTTCAGGAAAACCTATAACACAGCCAACAGCTAACATTTGGATATGTGGTACTTGTCATCACTGTGCCTCTCCCATAGAAATTACACGACATCGCACTTGCCCTTTATGTCACAGTTTGATTTTTTCAATGACCTTGGAAGTTTAAAAAATTTTTAAACTATCACGAAAATATATATAAAATCTTCGGGAAAGCATACATATAAAATCACTTGCATATATTTGAATTTACATACATATGTTAACTGCAACTGTTCCTCATCCTTAGAATCACACAACACACATTTGTTTCGGTATAGTTCTGTCGATTATTTTTGATATTTTAAGCATAAAGAAAATGTCAACAAATTATGATAAAATAAAAAACTATAAATAACAATTAAGCGTTTTAAATTTAAATTATTTTTAAATTGGCTTTCGGAATGTATTTTTAATATGGCAGTTCCTCAACAAAAACATCTGCTCATCTCTGTTTTTGCTTAGGTAGGTTTACAATCAAGGCGAATTAAAAATCATTAAACTTATAGAAGAGGTGATTGTTTTTTCATATTATGGTTTTAAATATTTTTAAGTTATATATTTCTTAATAAATATCTTTTTTCTTTTTAACGATCTTTTTTATATATTTTTTTCTTTTCGATATTTCGCTTTCCTTTGGAAAGCTTCTTCAGGAAAAAATTTTTTATTTTGTAAGCAAAAAGCGAAATATCGAAAAGAAAAAAATATATAAAAAAGATGGTTAAAAAGAAAAAAAGATATTTATTAAAGATAAATAAAAAAGATCGTTTAAAAAAAACTATAAAAATTATATATTTTTAAAAAGGAATTTGAATTATATATGGCCCTGAGGAATTGACAATTCATTTATTAAAATATTTCCCTGATAATGAAATAAAAAAACTGCCAACGATATGTAAAAGCAAGTTTTATATAAATAGTTTTTTTTTACTTTAACTTGGTCTTAAAAAAATGTAAATATTTAAGAAACTAAACATATGTCGTGGCAATGAAAATAGTGACAATTTATTTTTAACAAGTTTTGTAAAAAAACTTCTAAGTTCACACCTAGCGTGTTTAACATCTCAATCGTGTTTAAGCACTAAACACGGCGAATTTGAGGTGTTTTACCATACATTGACGTGTTTTGTTAAACATCTCAAATGAGTTGTTTTTGATTTAAACACGTCGTTAAACACGTAAATTTCAAATACAACTCTGAATTTCATATAATTTTGGGACGTGCTAAGTGCGTTTTTGCCCCTGTAGGGTAGTAGTCTGGGGTTTAGGTTTAAATATTGACTAAAATGGCTGTTTTTACTACAAAAAATCATTTTTAAGGTAAAAAAAGTAGATAAAACATCAGCCTTAAACATCTCAATTATAGTGTGAACAGCTGTGTTTAAGTTTTAAAACATTTTGCTTAAACACGTTCAAAAACACAAGTGTGAACTTAGTATTAAATTGTTTAGAGTTTTTGTAGCTAATGAGCTTTGTCGACGGTAAAACTACATTTATAGATTACCTTTCGTACATATTTATTACAGCAGCTCTTTAATAAATATTCCGCAGTTTCTCTTTACGTAAATTAGCGTTTTTCAAAATTATTGAAGTACCCACACTGCTCTTGCTTTTTTTTATTACAGCTGATTACATTTTTGCAGTAGCGGTGTAGAAGATGTTAGTTTGTGGTAGAAGAAAAAGCAATTTAAATGAAAAATATTAAAAAATTATAAAAATTGTAAGGAAACAGGGAAAATGAAAGTAAGTATTTAAAAAGCCATATTTATAATATATATAAATTATTCGGCTTTAATTTCAGCGCATAAGTGAAAAGAAATTGGAAGCCTTTGCAGTAGGCACCATGGGTAAAAGACAACTTTCGAAAAAAGAATTGGAAGAACAAAAGAAAAAAGATGATGAAGCTGCTGCCGCACATGTAAGTTAATATTTGATTTATTAGAGTTCTTGCTTAAAAACATATTCATAGGTATTTAAAGAGTTCGTGGAAACGTTTCAAGAAACCCCCTCGGCTTCTTCAAAAATTTGGGTAAAAGCCGGTACTTATGATGCCGGTTCAAGAAGTAAGTTAGTTTTCATGGTTACAATCTACATTTAAAAATTAAATTCTTACAGAGGAGGATAGTCGGGAGAAGGGAAAATTATATAAACCTTCTTCAAAGTTGGAAGATAAATCTGCGGCAGAAAAGGCTCAAGAATACGCCAAAATGCTGGCTTCTGATTTAAAAAAGGATACAATTAGCTCGAAAAAAAAGAGCCAAGAAAAAAAGAAAAGTAATTTGGAACTTTTCAAAGAAGAATTACGACAAATCCAAGAGGAACGTGAAGAACGTCATAAATATAAACATATGGTGCAAACAGCTGCACCACAGCCCACTAATCATGTACCAAACACAACGACTGAACATCCACACCCACATCATCCACCAGAAGAACGTACGGGTTCACATGATACAGGTGATCCAAATACAACAAATTTGTATTTAGCCAATTTATGTCCAAAGGTAAGTTTATTAGGAAAAGGGACAACATTTTGAAGTTTTGGGGTTATTTGAAAAATTGTTCGCGCATCAGCATATTAAAATCAATATATTTTAATCCTTATATAGTTATCGGAGCAACAGCTAATGGAAATTTTTGGACGCTATGGTCCTTTGGCCAGCATTAAAATAATGTGGCCTAGATCTGAGGAAGAGAAAATGCGTGAACGAAATTGTGGCTTTGTTGCCTATATGAGCCGTAAGGATGCCGAGAGAGCACTAAAAACACTTAATGGACGCTTCGTAATGGGTTATGTAATGCGACTGGGATGGGGCAAAGCTGTACCAATACTAAATCAACCCATATTTATACCGCCTCCACTATTGGAATTAACAATGCCTCCCCCGCCATCTGGGTTACCATTTAATGCTCAGCCACCACCAACAGAATTGCCGAATGTTCCCCCGAAGAATTACAAAGAATACACTACTGAAGAAGAGAAAGAAAATATGGAAAAGGTATATTAAATGTTCTCCTAATAACGATTGCACTTCATGTTGTTTTTTTAAAGATTTTGAAGAAGAGCGTGGTCAAAGTTATTATACCAACAGAAAAGTGGGTACAATTCAAGTGATATTTCTATTTGAGTTTTTCATTAATTATATTTCCTTAAGGTCTGTACTACACATTATCCATCGCATGATAGAGTTTGTCATACGTGAGGGACCCATGTTTGAGGCTTTGATAATGAGTCGTGAAATTGAGAATCCTCTCTTTTCATTTCTATTTGATAATGAGAGTCCTGCTCATATTTACTATCGTTGGAAGTTGTTTTCTTTGCTGCAAGGCGATACACCAAATGAATGGAATGAAAAGGAATTCCGTATGTTTAAAGATGGTCCGATATGGAAACCACCTGTGGCTAGTTTTTATACACAGGGTATGCCAGATGAATTGGTTATTGACCCAGATGCTCCAGAAGCACATAAAGGAGCGCTATCAACAGCGTATGCTAATTGAAAAGTTATTAAAAAATAAAATCGTTACTGTAGTTTTATCGTTTTTCAGACAACGAGATCGTTTGGAAGATCTTATACATTATTTAACACCCGAACGGGTAAAAATCGGTGATGCCATGATCTTTTGTATTGAGCATGCTGATGCGGCTGATGAAATATGTGAATGTATTGCAGAATCAATAGCAAATCCAACAACTTTGCCTTCAAAAAAAATTGCACGCTTGTATTTGATATCAGATATTTTGCATAATTGTACTGTTAAAGTCTCAAATGTTTCGTTCTTTAGAAAAGCGTAAGTTCAAGAGTAAACAGTTTGATCAGCACTTCATTGCGTTATTTTTTCCCTGTAGTATTGAAAAACATTTGTTGGAGGTTTTTGAAAATCTGCACACCTTCTTTAACAACATTGAAAGTCGCCTGAAAGCTGAAGGGTTTAAGACTAGAGTTTTAAATGTCTTAAAAACCTGGGATGAGTGTGCGGTGTATTCAAAAGAATTTTTAGCCCAACTGCGTTCAGTGTTCTTGGGAAAACTGGTAATTAAATTATTTGAGTAAATTAATGCAAATGAAATTAATGAATTTTTAAAGTATCAACCCCCTGTAACGCCTCCCCCTGTGGAAGAAATTAAAGAGGTCGAAGAAGAAGAGGACATTGATGGCGCTCCCTTGTCGGGTGACGAAAAAGATGATGAGGATTTAGATGGTATCCCCTTGGATGGTGCTGCCTTATTAAAAGGGGTCCTTATGCGCGGTATACCTGATACCCAAAAGACTACACCACGCCAGAGTCAAGATGTTAGTCGTGATGCTGACTATAATGATGACATAGATGGCATACCATGTACGTACCTAAAGTGCTAATATTTTTTTAGAGCCTTAATCAAGTCCTTTACAATTAAAAATTGTGTATTTACGAAGCAACTGTTGTTGCATGTGCCATAAAAATTGTTTTTTGAGGCAGCACAAGCCAAGATCTTAAAGGTCAAATTTTGTGTATATAATTTTTACTTTCTGTTGAGTTTTATTCAAATTTTAATTTTGTAATGCTTCAAACCCAGTGGATGACGATATCGACGGCGTGCCGTTAGAAAAAGACCAGCACGATTTAATTTCTAAACCTAGGGCCTTTATACCCTCTAAATGGGAGACTATTGATCCAGAACAAGTTGAGGCTCAAGCAGTAACAACAAGCAAATGGGATACATTAGATGCACCTGATGCTCCAAAGTTTTTTGATAGGTCAAGCGATGATGAAGACGATGATAATGATAACTCTCTTAGTTTTGATGAAATAAAACGTAAAAAATTAAGGGAAATTGAAGTTAAAACTATGCAATATCAAGACGCTTTGGAATCAGGAGATGTTGAGGTTAAATCGGGCTTAACTTTAGCCGAACAAGTTGAGCATTATCGTAAACGTTTGTTGAAAAAAGTGAGTAAAAAAAACGAAACTTATGAAAAGAAATTCTATTGTTTATTTAATGAAGAGTTGGTTTTGAAAAATATTTTTTTGTAAAAACATATTCTTATAAAAAAATGTTGTATTCTTTTTTAAAAGGAATCACTTTCTGAAGCAGTTGATTCTCCACCAAATAGTATGCTCAATAAAGAGTATAGCCCTGATAGTCCAAAGAAATCTCGTCATCGCAAACGTTCAACTTCCCCTGCTCACCATTTGAGTAGTAGTTCTCGTTCCAGTCCTATTCGTAGTACACGAAAACGTTCTGTTTCACCTTATAAAAGTAGCGGTAGTAATAGCCGACGTGAGCGGTCGCCAACATCAAGTAGTCGCGACAGTAGCAGCAAATATAGTAAGAGACATCGTTCTCGTAGTATTTCGCCGTCACCACCACATCCGTTAGAGAGAACGTACAGTTCAAAATCGACACGTTACGATAGTCCACATTCGTCTTCATCAAGATCAAAAAGGTCTATTGTTTTAAATTAGTATTAATATACATAAAAAGTAAAAGTTTTTGTAAATTTCTTTTAGGTCACCCTCAGCCGGTTATACACGTTCTGTCAAGCGTGATTCGGAACGTGAGTCATATTCCGGCGGTAGTGGACGCAGTGAAAAACACAAGCACAAACATAAACATTGAACTGCAACAAGACATTTATATAGAAAAACTTTCTAAATTATGAAAATTAAAAAAAGAAAAATATTGAAAATTTTTTATTTTTATTCCAGAATAAAATTGATAAATTACAAATATTTTTATGTGTATTTTTTATAAAAATAAAAAAATTGGATTTTTAAGCTGATCATACAGTTCAAATAATACTCTTAAATAACTAAAGAAAAATGTAAATATCAAGCATTAAATTATTTAATATTAAATAATTAAAATCATTTAAATCAAACCTTTAGCTTTAACAATATTGTTAATGCCAATGATTAATATTAATTAATTAATTAATATTATTAATTTCAGTTTCCTGTTTGTAGACTTCGATTATGTCTTCAATAATTTCCCAGTGTTTTTCCTTACTAATATCAGAAACAAAAGGCTGTAATTAATGAAGAGGAATTATTATATAATTTCATGATTTTCAAAACAACGTTAATTTTTAACTTACTGTATACCACATAGATTGATCGTCAGATTCATCGGTTAGTGGCACTTGAACGCCGTAAGTTTGCAGAGCTAAAGATAGGCAACAAATTGCAATATGGGTGGGTTTGTGATTAAGTATTTTTGCAGAATGATGAAAGTCCTGTAGAAATGAAGCTGCTGTTTTAGCTATGGGCACTGAGGACCAAACATTGCTACCCAACCAGTCTTGAAGTGTTTTCATATAGTAAAGTAAAAACTAGCAAAGAGGTAAATATACGAATGTAAAAGAAAATTGTTTCAAAATCTCGTAAATAATTTTAATTTCTCAAAATAATAAATATCTTTATTCTTTTTTAAGATCTTTTTTATATATTTTTTTCTTCACGATATTTCGCTTTCCTTTGGAAATCTTCTTCAGGAAAAAATTTTTATATTTTTGAAAACAAAAAATTATTATTATTATTTGTCTTCAGGAAAAAATTTTTATTTTTGAAAACAAAAAATTATTAACAAATAATAATAATAATTTTTTGTTTTTTTAAAAAATATAAAAATTTTTTCCTGAAGAAGCTTTCCAAAGGAAAGCGAAATATCGTGAAGAAAAAAATATATAAAAAAGATCTTAAAAAAGAATAAAGATATTTATTAAAGAAAAATAAAAAAGATCGGTTAAAAAAACAATAAAAATTTCTCAAAATATAAATGATGAAAGATGAATGCATGAACTGAATCTCAAACATTCCATATAGTGTGTGAATATAGTTTCTTTTACTAGAATTCCCTACAAGTCTATAACTTTTGTTGGTGATGTTTCCAGTGCTAACTCTTTAGCACGGTCCAATTTCCCATATTTATAAAAACCTCCTACGAAAAGTATTTAAATCGTCTGTGGAAAAAGTTTTTTGTAAAAAACAATTATAGAAATTGAATACTAATCATTTTTATAATTGTTGCATATTTCGATTCACGCAAATTTTAACATTTCAATTTTCTATAAAGATAATTCATACAATTTTTAATTTTCTGTCAAGAATATTACGATTTTATAACTGAAGTTGTCTGTAAGAGAGCTTTTATTACTGCAAATGTTTCAAAAAGAAAATTTCCTTTGCAGATGTTTACAAGAGAAAATTTGAAATATGGAAGTTTTTCACGCAGAGATAATTTTGATTAGCAAAGTTCAATTAGACGTACCATTTTATAGTTGTAACGAAGGCCATAAAACTAGTTACTGTCATCGGATTAACTTTCATTGCATTAACTGTAAGCAACCGTTATTTATGTTTTTACTTGTTAAAGAAAAAGCTTAATGAAAAATATAAATCCAAATCTATGAACACAATGCAGCGGAAATGAAAAATAAAAACACAGCAGAAAACATAATTAATATATGGCTATGGTGGTTATGATATCTATGGTTATGACTATGGCGTTCTCGCATGCCACCAATAATCGAATATAGTGTTTCCCATAACGTTTACTTAAATAACTGTTTTATACAATTATGACACGATTTTGTATATGGAGTTTAACATATCCAGTTATGGCGAATTTGCACGAGTGTAAGAAAAAGCTGAGTAAAACTATAAACAAAAACAACGATAGATATTGTAATAAAAATTTGTGAAATTAATTTAAAATACTTTTCTAAAAAATATGAACTAGAATTAACGTAGGTTTAATAGTAAATTTAACAGATATAAAAAAGTCCCAAATCGGATATACTCACTTTATGTGGATGTTCAATATTCAAATCAAATTTTAATGTACGTGCTAATAGCAGCTCAGCCTGAACAATAGCATCACGCATTGACCAATATTCATCGCCCAATTCTAAGGGTGAGGCACCACGATTAAGGGTACTATGTGCTACATTTATAACATCACGAATCTTAACGGGATCGTCTTTTATTTTACCAGCCAAATATAGAGATGAAGCAGCAATAAGCTAAGCAAAGAAGAATTTAAAAAATATGGTGTAAAAATTACAAAAACATCAGCATACTATAGATTCGCCTTGAAATCCATATTTTTTATATACATAAATTAATTTAAGATGAAACCTTGGAAGTTCTCTCTCCCACATTTATAATTTACTTTCTTTTTCAATAAAAAACAAAATAATAGGTGAAAACTTACATATTCATCATAATCGGTTGTTTCAACTTCTCTAAAGAATCGATGATAAATTATAGCAGCACTGGCTGACGTTAATGGTTTTATTCGTAGTTTAATAGCACATTCGAACAAAAAACGGGTTACAACTCCAGGCTTGTCAATTTTTCTACAATAAAGTTTATTTGAAACAAATAGTTTATTTTAAATTATTAACATAATTTAAACAAACATACCTATAGTCCGTGGGTTTTATTTGTTGCAGTTTATTTTCTTGTACGCGATTTTGCAAAGACAATACATCAACAATATTTTTCATGTTTGAAGTTGTTGCCGTATCTCGCATATTTTTTCGTTTGTAGATATTCTTGTATTAAATTCAAAATAAAATTTCTTACACGTGGAGTTTTTTGTATGAACTTTTTAGGAGAAAACTGAAAATAGTTTGCGACGTAGAACAAAAAGCGAAATACTTCTTTATAACTTGATTTTACTTTTTAATTTTATCTTATAGATAGTATTATCTACAAATTAAAACATTCAACTTTGCTAACCACACTTCAAAAATATCGAAATATATAAAATCAGACTCAAACAGATAATATTTTATGTAAATTAAAATATATATATATATATTTGGCTTACATTTTATTTAATAAAGTTTTAAATTCTTTAACTTTTAATAAACTTTCTGTGTGAAAACAGTGTTAAAGACTTGTGCTGAATGGTAAAAAGTTGAGCATAGCCGGCACGGCCGCCGATGTAAGGCAATTAAAGGCGTTGGTATTTTGTATTCAAAGCCGTTCATAAAAAGCCATCACAACAGCCGTTAAAAATATACCGGTTTGTTTAGCCGGCTTTTTACAATTAAAATATATTAAAATTACCTTATAAAATTACCTGTAAAATTAACTTATAAAAAGAATTGCAATTTTTTGGTTACTATTGTTTACTTATACAAAAAAAATATATATATATATATATATATTTAAAAGAAAAAGGAATAACGTTATTGTTTTTCAAGAAGCATCCAACTCTCACTTTTAAATCAACTTAATTTCTGAAACGGTTAAAGTATATAAATTTCTTAATATAAAATGTTTTAACGATTTTTTCGGAACTTCAAATGTTTGATTTATTTCATTATCGTTAACAGTCTATCATGTTGACATTTCTATTTAAAATTTCCGTTGCGTACCATTTTGGTAAATTACAAATAATTTTTAGGTTTTTATTTTTAACTTTTTGACACTCGCAGGCCATTTTTGGTTGTCGAAACATTGTGTAGAGTAAAATCTTACTCTTACGGTTTAGGGTCGACTTACGGTTAAACAGTGAAAATTCACTTCATTTTGTAGCTTTATCACACATATGTAGCATATGTTGTCTAAATGTAAATTATCTAAAACAAGTCCCAACTATTAAATTTCCTTTAGGATTGGAAATTCACTTCCATCAACAACAAGCCTGATTGATGATATCATTTTGGGCGATTTATTGTATGCAAAGATGATGGCTTGGGATTTTGTACGGTTTACTTTTATTTTCCATATGGTAATAAAATCTAATCGCAAGCAAAAGGTCATATTTTATTCTTTTAATAATTGCATTTTCCTCTTGTATTTATTGCAGTATAATTTGCATACAATGCTGCAGAATGCTAAAAATTTTAAAATCTGAAACATATATTGGTTATATAATACTGATCCTTATGATACCCCAACGGAAATATTGGGTGGGCGAGAAAATTGATCCTCAACATTAATCACAAATATTCTGTCGTGAAAAAAACTTCGAATGATTTTCTGCAGGTGGATAGAATAGCCAAACTATTCGTGCTTATAAATGACACCATTGCGTCAAATCGAGCCAAAGCCTTCTGTGTAATTCCTGTGCCTTTTCTATTATTTCTATGTATTTGCAAATATGAAATTGATAATTCTTTTTAATTGATGGAATGCTCTTTTTCAAAAACAAATATTTGCTGTCGCTCCTTTCAGTAAACTCATTTAGCCTCCTCAGTATAATATAATCAAATATCTTATCAAGACAAATTTCAATTAGTGTACAAAGTATTTTACTTCATCAATTGCTGTTAAAAAATATTGCGTTAAATGCTCTTTTAGCCATTCATAGAATTTAACTTTAGTATTCAAAGTTGGGGTCAAACTGAGTGTAGTTTTATGAATCTTTTTAAACACTCTCGCTTTTACTATTGCTATTTCCTGTCCTCTCTGACTGGTTTGAAGTCCAAGGCGATCAGTTTCGATGGGAATGCATCAATATTAAGCCGTGTGGTGGTTTGTACTGGTGAGTCAGTGCTGACATTCAGACAGTTCTGTTGTTAAGTTCGTATCTATTCAGATAAGCAGAATGGCATTTTTATTCAAAGTAAATTTATCGATACGCCCGTGTTTTATTATTATCAAACCAGCCAGAGAGGACAGGAAATAGCAATAGTATTTCATTTACTGGCGGAGGAAAAATAAACAACACAATACTCTTGGACCCCTTTCAGACAGGCAAATTTTACTTTGACAAAGTTTTTTTAATTTTCTTTTAAACTTTCTTTGGTGTTCAAACACAAAAAGTTTTCTTTTACAAATTTTGTTTTAGTCAATGTAATCTGTGTATAAGTACAACTGTGTATAAGCGACGAAAGAAAAACAAAGCAACTTTGCGAGTATATCAAAGTCTGTACTCTCAATCATGCTTTCTCCCTCGCTCTCACATAAAATCAAAACTTTGCAAAGTAAAATTTGCCTGTCTGAAATGGGTCTTGTTTTTCTATAAGTATATGTATGTTAGCGCCATCTTTTGTCAAAACACCTAACATTCTATTTTTACCTATTATTGCCTTTGCCAGCTGCCAAAACTTTTTACTGCCAGTTGGCAACAATCGTATATATTAATATTAGCTGTTATTCTATCATCGTCAATATGTTTTTTGTTATCAGCTGTTTATTTGTTTTTTAACTTCAAATATTTATTATCAAATACTTTTGATTTTTAAGATACAAAAAGGCATATTAGCACCTAAACCTCGGTTCATTTGATTGGTCTGCTCGCACAAACTAAATTCCCATAGAACGATACACTGGCGTCTTATAAGATCTATGAATGCGGTACACAATTTAAAAATAACGCATAAATTTGAATTGACGTATTAAAATTCGAAAATTGCATAAAAAAAGTCAACATAAAATTTCTTTAATTTGAAAAAACAACATAACAAATAACCAAAAACAGTATAAGTTTAAGCATCAGCCTTGCTAAAGTACTGCAAGTCATTTCCATCCATAGAATTTTTATTAGAATTATCCTTTTGGGCAAAGAAATTTTGTAGCAGACTTTGTGCGACGGATGTACTTAGTTATTTATAAATCTCCTAAGATCCTGAAAAAATATCGTTTATTTCACGGTGCTCTTTCCATAATACAAATTCTAATTTGGTAAAACACTGACAGCAGGGGGTGCAATATTTTACGCAGAGTCATTTTCATAATGATATTCTCCGCCATTACCATTAAATAATGTGGTCGTGAGATAACGATTTTTTCAGAGTAATGCTTTCAAATCCTCCTCCTTTTTCTTCAGGAGGTTCCCATCCCCTCTCGTTGTAGAGAAACTTTAACAAATTGTGTTCTCAACTAGTAAATTCCTCATGTATGTTTGAGGTAGTTATTTAGAAAGCTATCCCTACAAGTATATAAGGGCTTTTCAGTTGAGAAGGAGTTAAAAAATGTGCTTTGATTAGTAGAAAGTCAAATGTTGTATATGCAAACTCCTGGCGAATCCACAGCTGTTTAGAAAATCGTTTAGGAGTAATAAATAAAACCATATGATATAAAATTGTATTTTGATATTTTAAGTTAATTATTGCTAAGCTTTATGATTCAATAATATTAAGTTGTTTTAGTATATTATTGTAGAGAACTTTACATTATGATATTGAAGTTGTGTTTTCCATTATCAGCTCATTCTTACTATAACGTTCTTATATATAAATGCGGATTTTTAATGAAACCATTATTATTAATTGCTAAAAAGTATTAAACTTATTTAATTATAATAGACGTAAATAAAAATTGGTTCTTTAATGTTTTTCGTTTTTATAAAATTATCTGCATCATAATTTACGTATAAAAACTGGTTACTTTGATATTTTTTAATTTAAAAATATGTTATTAACTGTCCCTCTGTGATTTCTTTTGTCTATCATTTATTTTTAATTCCTATGTTTGTTTTGTCATTCGCTGTCTATAGGCAAAATGCAACCGAGTTACCTTTAGTAGGTGTTGCCACAATATGAATAGATACGCCTGTTTGCTGCGGATCCCACATAAAGTTCACATATGAAAAATAATAAACTCTCAATTTGAGTTTGCTTCATAATATTTTCCAAACCGTGTTTTACTATTTCTTGTACATATAATATTTAAATGTATGTGTATTAATAATATTTTTTTTTAGCTTAGGAACGTTAATACGTATTTTATTTAATTAATATTTCATGTTGTTTGATTAAATTCGTTAAATATTATTATGCTTTGATGTCCATGTTGCGTTTTTAAGATTTAAGTACTTAGGTGATAAATTTAAGCACTATTCTAATTATACAATATGGCAACATTTTGAACAGGATGTTGTGCTATCGAAAAATAAAGTCGACAATAACAAAACAACAACAATAATGTTTACTGTTAGCCAACCAAATTTTATTGATTTTTCTTCAATATAAAATTTAGACACATTTATTTCTTATAACACTTTAAAAATAAGCTAGAGAATTTTACTGTAAAAAATGTTTTAAATAATTTAACTTAAAACAACTTAAATGATCAAATATTTAATAAAACAATAATGTATTGACAGTAAGTTGTGCATTTATTTACTTTTTAAGAAAATACCCATGCAGCCCAGAAAAAGTAAACAAAGTTTTCAATTGAAGTGAGTGTTAAACAGTCTGTTATTTTTTTAATAGTGCAAAAGTATGAATTTAAAAGTAAATTTGCATATATTTATTAAAAAATAAATTAGTCAAATAGTGCGCAAAAATATTTAACTTAGTTTTGATAGACAAGAAATTTAAATGGAACTGCAAGAAAATTGAAATAATAATTATCTAATGAAGAACAATAAAGTGCAAATTACATACAAATAATTTTCAAAGTGATAAAAACACAAAAAGTAAAACTAAAATAAAATAATTAAATATTGGTTACCGCACACAATTTTCGAGCCATAGGCATAAATTACGTCTTTATATATCGTATCTAATAGCAAAAAAGAAATAAGTGGACTGTTTAAGTTCATTTTACTAGTTGCTACATAGGGGCAGGGCACTCGTAACCGTATTGGTTTCACCCAGTAGCAAGAACGTCGCCAGGTTAGGGCTATCATGGTGATGTACATTAAACCTGTATCAAAATTGTTTTCAAATCGATTTTGTCTCCTATGTGAATGGCTTCTCCAGTTTCGAGTGTGTACTCTCATAGAGGTTGTGTTGACAGTTCGCTTCGCTTAGACCTATATTGTATTATCATAGACTTAAAAAAATATTTATTATATGCTTCATACTCAAATCTATGTAACGGTTCAATATATGGTATACAAATATCAGCATTAAACCGATACGACTTTTATATGATTTTTAAGTATGATTTAATGAAATATTTATTTTCGACCAAAAAAAAAACATGCATTCTGAAGCTTTGTAAATAGAGGAGTTCAAGTTGGGTGATATCTATACAATCAAACTATCTTATAGCCTGTTTCCACGATAATTTGAATCTCGTGTTTCGCTCTCTGAAGCAAGTTTATGAATCATGCTGTTTACACGACTCATTTATCTGCTTCGATTTGACAGTTGTTATTAAACAGAAAAACATAAATTGAGAAACAACAACAGTTGAAAAACAACAGAAGATATCCTTCTTGCCTAAATGAACCACTTGTTTCGTTCTCTGAATCTTAATAGCAAAACGAAGTGTTCATACGACTTGTTTCTTGTTTCGTTCTGTCATTTAGTTACATACACATACAAACATAAATATTTTGCGCGAATTTTGTTTCGCTTAATGTGATATGACGTTCATAATAGGCATTAGGATTGTTTTCAATTTGAAAATGTTATCAGAATGATATTTATAAAAATTTTGAAATTTTGATTAAGCAAAATCCATATTGGTTTTTTCAATTGTGGCAAAACCAACAACATGATAGTTTTGACATTCATTTTTTTGACGTATTCGTAATAGATGCATTGACAATTGTTACAATGAATTCAATGTGGCATGAAAATCGCATTAAAATAACTAAAACCCACTATGAAAATTATAGTTCTGTTAAAATTACATTTTGTAAAATTCGTGATATTTTCGGACGATTATGTTATTCTTCGGAAATCGCTATTAAGAATTTGGTCGTTAAATTTGAGTCGAAAGGCTCGATGCAAAATGTGCGAACACCAAAACGTGTTGGATCGTGTCGTTCAATTGAAAACATTGCAGCCGTGAATCACAGTGTTGAATCAGATCCAAATTTGTAAATTCCTTGACGTTTTCAACAATTGGGATTATCTAAAACCACCACATGGTGAATTTTGCATAAGGATTTGACTTTGAAGCCTTACAAGGTTCGTCGCCGTAAATTCGCTCAATTCATTCAGGAACAACCGGTTGGCTTTTCTGAAAATCATTTTTTCAGACGAACCCAATTTTGTGAAGGTATGTCAACAAGCAAAATTTACGCATTTGGGCTTCTGAAAATCATAGAGCGATTATTCATCATTGTCGGGTGCGCTATTTGGTCTGGAGGCGTAATTGGGACGTTTTTTTTCGAATATGTGGGTAGACATGCGGTAAAGGTCAATGCATTCCGACGACGTGGATATAACTAACATGTGGTTTTAACAGGACGCTGCCGCATGTCACCAGGCAATGAACCAATCAATTTATTTTAGACCAAATTTCTCAATCGCATAATTTCACAACAATCAGCAGTTAAGTGGTCAGGCAGATAGTGTGATTTAACATCATTAAATTAAGGACAGAGTTTATACTGAGCCAATCGAATCTATTTTAGGTCTTAATACTCAAAATCTTTGATGAAAGAATCGGCATCTGTCAGTGTGGTCGTGGTGAACATTTGCCAAATATCATTTTTCACTCATAATTGTCGAACATTTTTATCTAAATTTTATGTTCTTCTTGTTGAAAACCCCTTTATATTCCACGTTATGGTAAAAACTTTTTTCGCCCTTTTTTATATTTTAAATTCATTTTGGAATGTTTTAATTGGGATATCACAATATTTTGTATTTTTAATTTTTATATGTACGGATTTGATTTTTTTCTTTGTTTACATTTGTTTTTTGTAAATAGTACAGATAAACTAACGATAACTAATGAAATTACAATATTTGCTTTCTTATTTTTGTATGGCGAACCATATTGTTTCAATCAAGATTCGGTCGCGAACCGCGAATGAGAAAGCGAACCTCGATATTTGGTGCTCGTGTGGACATGTTATTAGGTCATATTGCCGTATTGTTTTTTGTTGCACAAGTATGTAAGTTAGATTTCATTAATGCTAAAAAATTAAAATTTATCAAATTATTGATAAATTTCGAAAAAAAAAATCAAATGATATTAAAATAAAAACAAAATTTATTTCTTGATACATAAATATGTTACCAAATTAAAGGAGCCTTACCAAAAATTAGTGGCTGCTTAAATATTCAACAATTTCACACTAAAAAAATTATATTAAAAAAAATTTAACTTAAACGCCAATAGAAATTCTGAAACGTTGAAAGTTCAGCAAAAAGCGGAAATTCGCAGAAAATGTAAATTCATATTCTTATCGTAAAAAAAATCGATAAGTTGCGAAAAGCCCAAAAATCCACAAAAATCATTAAACAAAATTGATAAATTTTATTTTTATTATTCACGTTTCGCCACATCATTGGGTGGCATGTTCAGCTAAAGAAAAATGAACAAAAAAATGTTGTTCATTATTGAAAAAATTCAAATAAGAATGAAATAAATTATATTAAAATTAATTAAATAAATTTAATTTCCATATTTCGCCACACTATTAGTTGGCATCTCTTGCAAAAATAAAATGCGTAAACAATGTTTTATTCATTATTTAAAAAATTTATTTAAAAATTAAATAAATTTTATTTTGATTTTCCACACCGATTAGTGGCATCTTCAGAAAAAGAAAATTTACAAATAATTTTCTATTAATTATTTAAAAAATTTGTATAAAAATTACATACAAATTGTATAAAAATTAAATGAATTAAATTTAAGTTATAAAATTAAAAAAATTAAATTTTTATATTTCATATTTCGTCACACCATTGTTTGGCATTTCTAGGAAAAGAAAAATATGTAAACGATTGTTTTAAACATTATTTAAAAAAAGTTATATTAAAATTAAATAAATTTTATTTTTATATTCCATATTTCGCCACACCATTGGGTGGCATCTTCAGGAAAAGAATAATATGTAAACAATTTTTTTGCATTATTTTAAAAAATGTTAAAAAAAATTAAATGTATATTTTTTATAAAAATTAAATAAATTATATTTTTTTTAATATTTCGCCACACCATGTGTGAAAATAATTTTTTATTCATTATTTCAAAAATTTATATAAAAATTAAATAATTTTTTTTTATTTTCCATATTTCGCCACACCGTTTAGTGGCATCTTCAAAAGTGGAAAAATTTACAAACAATTTTTTATTCTTTGTTTAAAAAATTTATATAAAAATTAAATAGTATTTTTTTAATTTCACCATACCACCGCTAGGAAAATAAAAATGTGTAACAATTTTTATTCACTGTTTAAAAGATTGCTTAAGTATTTTTCTTTTCCTGAAAATGCCAAACATTGTTGTGGAGAAATAATAAAAATATAATTTATTTATTTTTTACATAAATAATTTGTGTTTAAAAAATTTTTTAAAAAATAATAAAAAGGCCAACTAATTGTAATTTTCGTTTCTTTAAATAAAAGTTTAAGTTCCATTAAAAATTTAAAATAACAATTTTATTGAAAAACTTCTTTGGAATTTATGCCTTAAATTATTTCTTGAAAAGTTATTAGAGTTTTACTCATAAAATTAAATCAAAAATAACAAGTATACTTAAACAATAAATAAATAAAAAAATAAAAAATTTGTTGTTAAACAACATTTTGCTGGCTAATTTTTAGAAATTTATTTGAAAATTTAGCAAATCTATAAAAGACACCATACAGCCCAAGAATCGAGAGAAAGTGTCCTAATTAACCTGAATAAAAAATACATGTGTGTAGCTGTGTGTTCCTTTTTGCGTTTTATTGTATAGAAAAGTTCGGAATGTATGCACTTTCCTTATCGGAAACAAAAATTTATTTATTTTTTATGCCAAAAGATAAAACGAATTTTGGGTTTAATAAAAAAAAAATATAAAAAAATAATAATAAAAAAAAAATAAAACAACTAAAATATTTATTATACAATAAAAAACATTGAAAATTAAATTTTATAATCACCAGTACAACTGTTCATGCAACTGTTTAGGAAACATTTATTGTTGTTGCTACTTGCTGTTGATTAAAAATTTTCATCTACAATTTGATATTGTTGTTGTATCTTTTAACACAAATATGAGTGATGAGCTTGATGAGATCGCCATAATTAAAGCAAACACACTCAGAGACGATAAAAACAACTGAACATATCGCTCATTTTTTACAAAAACGTATCAACTCCAAAAGTAAGATTTCACAAAAACCTTTATTTAAGTTTATGTTCAGTCTAAATAAATATATAGGCCGCTATTTATGCAGTATACTGAATTTATTAACATTTTTTTCTGAACACAGATGAATATCGTTTTGGCATGTATTTTTTGTAAACAAATTCGGGGTTAGGAAGCAAATTGTCTGTCCAATAATCAAGCTTTGTCTTTTATTTATTTAGTAAGCAGTTAGGAAATTTTAGGCATGGAATTTTACACTCTCGAACAAAGAATTTTAAATGTGATAATTTACTACTAAAATGGTGAGAATTTCACTGTATAACTTCAAAAAATTCGAGTAATGTTTTCTCGTAATCACGCTCCTTCTGGGAACGCTATGCTTAATTTAATCGCTAAATTCGAGGTACATATTATTGTTGCTGACAGTAGACCAAAGCAATGCGCTCGTAGTGGTCGTACTGATGCCGCTGTACAGTAAAATGTGGAGAATGACCCTGCAACATCAATCGACGATGTGCACAGCAAATGAGCATTACTAGAGACACTTTGCGCAACATTTTGCATAAAGAACTTCATCTTCACGCCTATTAAATTCAACCCGTTCATATATCAAAACTGACCGGCCATTGCTTGGATTGAACATTTGTAAATTGGTTGCTTGAAAAACTAAACGAAAACACCGCGTTTTTTAAGAAAATCATGTGTAGTGATGAGGCTCATTTTAAATTAAACGGTTATGCTCTTGTAATTTAATGCCGCTGGATGATTTTCTCTAGAGCCGGTTGAAAGACCGGGCTTACGTGAACAACTCATAAACAATGCTCTGACGCTCTGAAAAGTAAAATTTGACACTGAATTGACGAGATAAAAGCTTTATTGCAAAGTGTGCTGCCAAATTTATGAAGAGAAAAGACGTCTGCCGACGTTCTAGAGGTAGACATTTGCCCGACATTATATTCCTATATTAACTTCCATATTTCTACTTAGCACTGGTAAAACAATAAAAGTGTGTGTTTTAAGGCAATTCACTACCGAAACTCAAATTTGCCCACCCATTATTTGTAATGTGTTTGTCTGTTGTCTTCAGACAGCCAGTGCAGTACATTGAAAGCTACACTTAACTGTCACATTTTCGTCCTCAGTTTATCTACTTTAGTTCCTATCACACTATGGCAGTGCATATTAAGATTCAGGTCCGTAAGGCTCGTAATCTTTACTTTAAAAATCTAATAGTTTTTAAACATTCATATTCAGTCGAATTACTTCAGAGTTTAATCAATGGCTCTTGGCAAGACTTTATTGCACGACATTTTCGGTTTATTTTAGAAAACAGTGTTAAGATTGGTGCACTGTGGCACATTTTGCAAGAAAGTAGCCAAAATTATTTTATTTTTGCTCAACTATTTTACACAGATACCTAAGAATCTCAATAGCAATAATTTAAACTTCTATTTCAATTATTTCGACCTAAACAGAGTAATTCTAAATGTGCTTTCTAATTAATCCGCCTGAATTCGTAAAAAATATATTTCATAAAGCTCTCAATACACAACCACATTTTGCGACTTCAAGAAATTCAAATATACTGTTCTGTAAATAAAATGCAAGAATGCCTAAAATTCCTTATCTAGTTTAATGCAACTTCTTTCCTGTCATATCTCTTAGAATTATTAACATTAACTTAACTTAATAGGCCTAGATCGCTTCTAACGAAGTTTAAAGCGAAATTCTCAAAAATAGCTATTCTAAATGTTACGAAGTTCTTATTTTTACGAATTTTTAAAAAAACATAATTATTAGTAAAAAGTAAAGGAAAATCTATTGTGTCTTTTTGCAAATTACTCAGTTTCTAAGAAATCTTTTACACACAACACAACAATAACATGCTTATTAAAAATTCCAGGAAAGAAGATAAATAATACAAAACAAAAAAAAAAACAAACGCTTACACTGGATGGTATTAAAAACAACAACAATAAAGTGATTATGTTAAAGCAGAATTTTCTTATATATGCGAGAACTCCTCAAAACAGGTATATAAGCACCACCTGCTGGAAACAAATATCGTTGAGTAAGGGCAGTCGTAAAGTTATTATCGTGAATTTTTTGTGTGCATTTAAAATTAATATATCGCGTAAATTTCTTTAAAACTCTAAAGTGTTGTGTAACTATTTTGCAATAAAAGAACGTTTATAAAAGGTATAAATATAACGTTATCAAATCGGACATTATCGTTTTTTCAACTGAAGTCATAAGGAGTCATATATTATACGACATACATATATAAAATTATAAATCCCCTAAAGTAATGGGAAGAACAACTTTAGACTCGGGTTCATATTGCTTAATTTACTTAATATGTGCGTATATTCTCCGACGGGGTTCACTTTATTTAGATATGATTTTACGTCAACCCGCGTCAAATTTGGTTTTGTTTCTAAACAAAATAGATTAATTTTACTTTAATAATTGTTCCGTTATATTAAAAAAATCGTATTCGCTGAGTTATGTCGATGTTGTATCCAACGAACATTTAACATAAGTGTTTATTGCCACAGTGTTTAAAATATGTATAGTTGTTGTTTTTGTTGTGAAAGTTTTTATTTCTTAAATAAAATTATAAAAAGTTATGACAAGATATTTGTCTTATGTCTGGATGCTTAAAAAGTTGGCACGCTTTGCTTACCCTTAACACTTTGTATATTTAAGTTCCTTGTGTAGTATACCGCCACACTTTCAGTAGTGTGGTCGAGAACTCTGATATATGTAGAAATACTTAATGGTGGTGTTAATACTGCTTATACAATACAATACATCTAGCAACGTCTATTAGGTGCAAACTGGCATGACAGTGGCTACTTACTGGAGAAGTAAAGAATGTCCAAAGTCATTTCGCATAATTGGCGGCCTCTGATGCAATGGTAAAGTGCCCCTGTAGGCTAGTAGGTAGTGTACTAGCTTGTAAGTATGGGGGTTGTGGGTTCGATTCCCAACGAAGACCTTGGTTTTTTTTTCACTACAAAAATAAAAAATTGACTGTTGGTGAGGGCTGCTCAACGATGAAGGCATAGTCACTGGTCGCTGTGCTGCCTTTATATACGGCAGTTAATTTCCGACTATTCTTTTACTTTCACCACCTGTTTCATCTATTCTCTATCCCTTTCCTAAAGAATGTAGCACGATACTTGACTAAATAGGCATTGCTGCCTGAAGTGCTACTTCTCTTAAAAAAAAAAAATCAAGAAATGTGTTCAGATCGCCATGCAACATATACATCAGTGAAGGTGGCAGGATCGCCATATAACAATTCAAGAGAAAAAAAACAACTTATTGATTATGCCGTTTTAATTTGAGGGCCGTGTTTAGCGTTTTTTTATTGCTCTGCTTTTCTTTGACAAATGTTCTACTTAAACAATATTTGGTTGAGTGTTCTTCTATATTACACTCATCCTTTTATTTCTTAAATCATCTATGGGAATCTTATAAAAATATGATCTAATTCATATTGTTATTTTAATAAATTATTTCAAAATACAAATATTTTGGGTGGAATATGAAGTGCACTGATCAGCGTGTGCGGGCATTTTATTGGTGGATTAGTTCAAGGTCACTTAGAATGAATCATTTAATGCATTAATAATATTAGTTTTGTTTATATCCCACTTGGGTATTTTGGGACACTCCTATAATGTGGCCAAATGTGTCCGCGATTAAGACTCTTTGTTGCTCTACTTATGTGACGACTATACTAGTCACACTACAATAGCACATGCAAGTGCCCTCTGTGCTATTTAACTTTAAATCGCAGCTACCACTTTATTTCGCGATGGGCTTCACCAATGACAGATATAGGAACAATATTTACTGCTGGCTACCGGGGTTCGCGTGGTATTAGCTAATAGCTAAAAGTCGCTACGAAGAAAATGAAACGCTTTTTTGGTTGTAAACATCAGATATTTATTTTCTATTTTCTAACCCTGGAAATATTTGTTCCCGTGTTCTCTTGCTTGCTACTTTGCTTACTTATACGAACTTTTACACAAATGTGTTACTCCGGCGAGCCTCAATTAACTAGATGTGTTACTTAAAAACCATATACACTGAAGATAAACCAAAAAACATTGACACACTCAACAACCAGAACCCTTCAATCCACTTAGCCACGTCTATCACGTAATGCTGTTATCCCATAATTTTCCCCGTTAATTAAGATTCTCTACCATTACATTGTAGAAAAGCCTTAATCAGCTCTTATCTTTCTTTATAATATAGGGTGATTTCTTTATATAGATACAAAACAAGGATGACCTAAAATTTAGTTCATTCAAAACATAATTTTATGGATTATAATTTAAATATGACTTCTAAAACATGATCGCTGTAGCTGACTCGGACGTAATCGGCGCCCCAAACTCTATTTTGGAAATGCTACACCGGATGCAAGAGAAGGACAAGATCTCGTGCACTTTAGCTTGTTTTATATAAAAAACTCTGGTGAAAATAAACTCTGGAATTACTATTAGGTTGTTTTGATTTGTTGCGCCAGTAAGCGCGGCTTGATAATGATGTTCTCACCGAAAGGAATGACAACAGTCTGGAATAAGTTTTAATGTAATAGCTTAATGGTCCGACTGTATCTTGGAATATTCTTTACAAGTTTGTCATTTCCTTAAATGCTTGAATGTTTAAGCAGAAGTTTTTAATGATAGCACAAACTATCTCTAGCAATGCTCCCCCCGGGGGCATATTATAAGTCTTTGTGGATCCTACAACAACCGTCTTGCGGGGTAAAAGGGAGCCCAGTCCCCTTCAAGGCTAGTAAGAGTCAACTGGACAATCCACTATATTTCCACGGGAATCAGTGAGCTCCAGAGTATCGCTATTTGTCTCTTTAGGCATTTAGCTGTTCTCTCTGTCTGATTATTGAGGTAGGCCCTTTGGGAGTATCGTGGGGGCTGTGTGTTTCGAGACCCTCGTTTAAGTTTTTGGGTCGGATCATTCACAATGAACACAGTGAATGGTCCAGGTCCAGTGAGTACGAATGCCGTCGTGTTCTTAATTATATTAAGCTTTATGCGTTCTGAACTAGGAGTAGGATAGTCTCCAACTCTTCAGTAAGAAGTGAAGGCTCTTCAGTAAGGAGTGACTGGAGGATATACGTATCCGAAGGCCTTCTAGGGCGAGGATGGCGCTACATACCATCCACAGTGGTTGACCATCATCTGAATATGGCTCACTGCCGGTGCAGATGTAAATCTTATCACATCATCTCTAACAATGCGTGTAGCCGTCTTTTAAAACTCGACAATTTTTAAAAATCCATTTTGTGTTAAAATTGTTAGTGTTTCTTGTAAAGCGTTTTTTAACAAGAAGTTTGTTTTCTAAAACTAAATAAAACGAAAAATTTTAATTAAGATAATTAAAATTTTTATTGTGTTACGAAAAGAAAACTTCGACAATTATGAATGAAAAATGATATTTGACATGTGCCCACCACGACCCCTCTAACAGATGTCGATTCTTTCATTAAAGTTTTTAATCACTTCTTGGCGGTCCTATTTTATTAATCAAATTACGGATTTTGAGTTTTAAGGCTAAAATCGATTCGATTGGCTTCGTATAGATTCTGTCAAAATAGCCCCAGAAAAATTCATCCAGTGGTGAAAAATCACACGATCTGGTTGGCCACTTAACTGTTGATTGTCGTGAAATTATGCGATCGGGAAATTTGGTTTGCAATAAATTGATCGTTTCATTGGCTGTGTGATATGTGGCACCGTCTTGTTGAAACCACATGTCAGTGATATCTACGTCGTTAATAATAGGCCAGAATTGAGTTGTTGTCGTGATAGCGTAATTCATTGACCGTAACCGCATTTCCAGCCTTATTTTCGACAAAAAGAAACGGCCCAATCAGGCCTCCAGATTAGATAGCGCACCTTACAGTGACACGTTAAGCATGCAAAGGTTTGTCAATAATCGTTCTAGGATTTTAAGTAGCCCAAATGCGGCAATTTTTGCTTGTTGAAAACTGGAGATGAGCTTCGTGTGAAAAAATTGTTCCTGAAATAATTGAGCAAATTTACGGCGATGTGAATGGTCAGTCGGCTTCAATTCCTGCACTAGTTGAACCTTGTTAGGCTTCAAAATCAAATCCTTACGCAAAATTCGCAATGTGGAGAACGTCGAGGAATTGACAAGTTTGGATCTGCTTCAACACTGTGGCTTATGGCTGCTGCGATGTTTTCAATTGAACTACCCGATCGAACACGCGTTGGTGTTCGCACATTTTGTATCAAGCCTGTCGACTCAAAGGCAACTATCAAATTCTTAATAGCGGTTTCAAAAGGGCGATTATGTTGTTCGAAAATTCCACAAATTTTAAGAAATGTAACCCTAAAAGTTAGTTTTAATTATTTTAATGCAATTTTCGTACGAAATTAAATTGACTGTAACAATTTCTTTTTTTTTTTTTAAATAGGAGAAGTAGCACTTCAGGCAACAATGCCTATTTAGTCAGGTACCGTGCTACATTCTTTAGGAAAAGGATAGAGAAGAGATGAAACAGGTGGTGAAAGTAGAAGAATAGTCGGAAATTAACTGCCGTATAAGACAGCACAGCGACCAGTGACTATGCCTTCATCGCTGGGCAGCCCCACCGACAGTAAATTTTTATTTTTATAGTGAATAAAAACCAAGGTCTACGTTGGGAATCGAACCCACAACCCCCAGACTGACAAGCTAGTATACTACCTACTAGCCTACAGTAGATGCCAATGCAATTACTATAAATAGTCAAAAAAGTAAATGTCAAAACTATCATGTTGTTTGTTGGTGTTGCCACAATTGAAAAACAAAGTTCTTGTTTAAAAACCCGATATAAATTTTAAGCAACATAAATTAACAGATATTTTGATTGCTGTGGCTAAAAATTTTAATAATTTTTTTGTGTTTTTTTATTGCGCCTTCTAAACAAAATTGTTTGTCTTAAAGACCCACTGTGCATCATTGAATATTTCACGGTTATGTGCTCTCTCCAAACAGTCATAAAGATGATGATGTTTGATATTAATGCTGAATGTTGAATGAGTGAATGAATCAATGAATGAATGAATGGATGGATGGATGGATGGACGGACCATAATCTTTACAATGTCCACCAGAGAAACATGACTGTAGTTGCTAAAATTCGCTTGACTTGGTCACTTCGAACGAGTTTTTCGGTTTATTTTCATTTGTTTGAGATTCGAAGAAGGAAAAATGCAAAAAATATTTGCGTAAGAGTTTTTTACTTTTCATAATAGAAATTATTTGAAATATTTTTTATAAATTGTGATATAAATTGCAAGAAACTAGTGTTCTTCAAAAAGTGATGAAAATTAATTAACAATAAATAATTATGAAGAAATCTTAAAACATAATTCATAATAAATAATTAATATAAAGCAAATTTAAAACAAATTTGGATTTAGGCAGAATATTTTTATGTGCAAAATTCCAAAAATATAATAACAAATTAAATACTAAAAATAAATCCATACGGGACGGGTTTTTCTATTTTTATGTAATAATTTGTGTGTGTGTTTCTTTTTTTTTGTTAATTTTTTTTTTTTGTATAAGTGTTTGTGCTCGTTTTTATTAATTTTTAAGTTTTATATGTTTTTCAAAATTTCATTATATTTATTTTCAAACAAATCAGTGAATGTCGGCAAAAATTCTTACATAAATATTTTAATTTTTGCTTGCCTGCTTGTAGATATATTTCATTTTTGTTATTAATAAAAAGAAAAGAGAAAACGTTGCGACGAACGGACAGACGTCTGGTAAATGTATTTTTAAATAAAAATTTTCGCACAAATTCTACGTTTTGTTTTTTTTTGTGTTCTTTTCTTATTTGCAAATAATTAGTGTCCATTATTACATGTCAAATAATTATGTCTGTGTTTTGTGTGAATATGAAATCCTCTTTTCATATTTCTTTAAAATAATTTTAGTGTTTTTCAAAGTTTTGGTTGGAAATTTAGAAAACGCTCTGAACTTTTAAACAGTTCATAAACAATTTTTAAATATCTGACAAATATCTCAAGGAATAGTGTGCTAAGTTTCAAAGACAACACTGAGCTAAAATCGAAAAAAGTAATAATTAAAAAAATATAGTGAAACGTTTAAAGGTCAAGAGGAGAAAATATAAAAAAAAATATCTGAAAGTTGTTTCAAGAAAATAAGCAATAATTCATTATTTTTTTAATTCTTATATATAAATAATACTGTGTTACAAAACAACACTTTTTAATATTGTGCTTTTTATTATTTTTAATAAAAAAAAACCATGGTTACAGTGAACTCTTGATAATATAAACTTTTGCATGGAAAATATTTGATTTAAGCTTTTTAAAATGATGCCAAGTTTGTGTTGCCAGATGATTCTAAAAAAATAAAAATTTCTCTTTTTTCACAAATTATTTCTAGTTTAAAGCGGGATATTACAAGTATTCAGCAGATAAACAGTGTGTGGCTATATTATAAGTTCTTGTAAATCTTAAAGTATGCAATAAATTGTCGTGGAAATAATCACGCATTACTTTAGAATGTGAGATTTGTTTTTTTTTGAGCAAGTGAATATTATAAAGTAAAATAAACGTCACGCGAAACGAACTGAAAGATATTGTTACATTTCTTTCTTTAATAAACTTTTAGTTTATTGAGTTCAAATAATAATTACACACAACTTTTTAGAGTTTTAATTTAAGTAAATCATGCTATTTATTTATACGCGTTTATACACACAAAACTACATATTGGCAACTTTATTACTTTAGCCCCTAAAGGCTGCTGTATTAACTTTATGTCTTTACTAGACAGCGTTCACACTTAAACTGCGTTATTGTACATTCGAAAACTATACTTCACCGTCATCACATACAGTTGTTGTTGTCATTAACTGTGCTAGTGTTTGTTTGGTTGTGTGTCCTCTTGTTCTCTGCCGCTTTTATTTTCTGACTATTTATCTTAGTTCATGAATATTTTCCGAAGCATGTTGTTGTTGTTGGTTTTTTTTATTTTCATAAGATTACTTACAAACTTCCTAATTTGTAAACAGACATAATAGATAATATAACTTCAATCAAGCATTTTCGTAACATTATTTTTGCAAATATAAAACAGCTAAAAAGTTTCGTAAGTAGATAAAGTAATCTATTACCGTACAACCGAATTTGTACCCAAATTTTTTGGCACAAAATTAAACATAAATTTTTGTTGCGTTTCTGCCATTATTTTAAAATTTTTTAGTTAAAGTGCACTTTAAAGGCAGGTTATGGCTTTACACAGAAAGAAAAATCTAGATCAACTTAAGAACTTAATAATTTATTCATTAAAGCTAAAATTCATAATTTAAGGCATCTTGAGTTTGTTCATGAATATTAAGGTAGCGAAGATTGCACATATTCTTTATAAGTCCACAACCTTTTATTTATTTGTCCAGTTTTTTTTAGTGTAAGATTTAATTCAGTATAAATATTATTTAATTTATTAAAAGGATAAAAACCACTTATCCTTCTAATTACCGTGCCATTTAGCTAGCGCTAAGAACGCGCTAGGAAGTAAATTATCTGTTAACTGATTGAACATCAAGAAGAGTATTGTCATCATTTATTAAGTAAAAAGTTGGAAAATTTTAATCAGGAAACGTTGCATTTTTAGCAAAAATTTGTGAAAACTTACTTTTGAATTTTTAAAAATTTTCACTGTTACACATTATAAAATTCGAGCAACTTTTCCTCATAATCAGGCGCCTTCTGAGACCGCTGTGCGTAAGTTAATCGCTCACGGTATTGTTGCTGACAATAGACAACAACAGTTTCGTAGTGGCAGTAGTGATGCCAACATAGTCGTTGTTCAGCAAAGTGTTGAGATTGGGGACATCAACTCGTTGACTTTCGCAACAATTGGGCATCACTAGAGCTACTTTCGATAACATAAAGACCTTCATCTTCATGTTCAACTCGCTCAATAATTAAAGATGACCTATCACTGTTTGTGTCGAACGTTTTTGAATCGGCTGTTTGAAAAAAAGAACGATTTCTCGCCTATGGGGCTCACAAAATTCATAAACAGCCCTCGAAAAACAAATAAAATGACTGCATGCTGCGTTTTGTGGTTAGGCGGCCTCATCGGCCCGTATTTTGTTTTGGAATTAAGCAAAAAGCCGACGTCACCGTAAATTCTCTTCGCTACCAAATCATGATAAAGGGTGTGAAGATAAATACGTCAGTTAAATACGTTCTACAAAAATTTTAAATATGTTCCACATACTGTTAATTACACTGTTAAAATGAAATTTACATTAAAATTAAACTTTATTGCTATAAATAATTAAACTCTATTAAAATAATATTTAAAAATTATATAAAATAAATATCGACCGCTCTATTAAAAGTTTAATACATAATAAATATTAAAAAAAATAATATGAATCTACTGATTGATGCGTTTCAAGTGACACATTTATTTTGTGGGAAAACAATCCCAAAATAAATGCAATAACAGTTACATCACATTACACTTTTCGCCTAGTCCTGAGCTACTCCCAGTATGCCGGTGACCCGATTCATGTCTTCTCTAAATATCAGCTTTATCCACTTCAAAATATCCTGTCTTTTCATATTATTTTTTGTTTTAATATTTATTATGTATTAAACTTTTAATACAGCGGTCGATATATTATTTTTATAAAATTTTTAAATATTTTTTTAATAGAATTTAATTATTTATAGCAATAAAATTTAATTTTAATGTAAATTTTATTTTAACAGTGTAATTAACAGTATGTGGAAGGTATTTAAAATTTTTATAGGACGTATTTAACTGACGTATTTATCTTCACACCCTTATCATGAATCAACTTTTTGTAGCCTCAATTGGTTAATGGTGTCATTAGTAACCTTTAGTATCAGCAAGACGGCGCTACCAGCCACCAAACAATTCAGTTATTGCATGACAAATTTCTTGGTCGCGTTATTTCTCGATTTGGCGATATTAGTAGGCCGCCCCGTTCCTCATTTCACGTGATGAATTTTGCTGCAACATTTTGAGAAAAGAGTGGGCGTCTGCCGAGGTGTTAGAGCTTGACATTTGGCCATCATCATAATCCATTATTAATTTCCATATTTCTACTTTTCATATTGATTTCACTAAAACTGAAGTTCTCAAAAAAGTATGTGTTTTAAGCCAAATTACTACCTAACCTTAAATGTACCCGTTATATAAACTTAATATGGCTATTGATATGAAATACCGAATATCTAAGATACGCTTCTGCTTATTCTTAGATTTCGTTCCTCCTGTTCTGTTTTTGGCCTCAAGGCTATAATCAATTTAGATATATTTTAGTTAATAAATTCTAGTTGTCTGGCATTTTTTGTTCGTTTTTTGGTGAAATTCCTTTGTGTGCTATTTAAGTAAGACATTAAGTCTCGCTTTGTACACTACACGTTACATCCTTTAAATAATTCTTAAAATATCTTGGGGTAACATTAAACACACATTTTAAGTTAAACCAAAAGGCAAGAAATATTAAGATAAGGTTTTAGGGAATTAAGTATATGCTTTCCAAATTATTAGTTAATAGACGACTTATTGATAGTACTCTATCTCACCGTCAATAATCAAAAAATTGCAGATCTTCAAACGCAATTTCTGGAGTGACTTTGTTTTAATGCTAATTTTGCCAAATTATATCAAAAGTTGCTCATGTTATGTAATTAAGCAAAAGGATCGATTGCAATCACTTGCCTTATACGCTTTAGTCTTGTTTAAAAATTTTAAAAAAGACATCTTAAAATTCACAAAAACAAGCTAATTCTCACTCAATGTTTATGGCCGGTTGGAGTTTTGCTTGAGGAATTTAATCCAATACATAACGTCTTTGAATATCGTCTATCAGAGTTTTATTCGCAGAAACTAACACAGACTATATACATAAATATAGAGTATTTTTTTATAGAGGCATAGAACTTTGAAGTGGTAAAAGACGTGAAATTTACTTTACTCGAAAAATAATAAATCTTCTTGTATTATAATTTAAATATGACTTCTGTCATATAAGCGCCATGGCTGGTTTGAAGAGTATCTAAGCTGGGGGCTCCAATTTTCGTTGAGTTTTTCCAACATTTATGGCCGTTATTAGAAATAAAGCGACCTCCAGGTGGTCAATATTTGCTTTGGAAACAGACTTTATTAATATTTTGTTGGTTGCTTATTTTTAATCCTAATTTTAGGTTCTTAAATTAAGATGGCAACACTATTTATCTTTCGAAAAAAACTACGATAATATAGTATGCGATAGAAGATCTATTTATAAGGATATACAAGCTAAAAAAAAAAAAGATTTCGACAAACTGAATACAAAAATTCCTAAATTGTGCATTTAAAATCCCAAATTGTAATTTTTTAAACTTTTCCAAGTCTGGCCATAGGGTCATAAATAACAATAACTACTGAGGTATTTTAGAACCAAATTCGGGTTTTTTCTAATGCAGGTTTGGAATTTTAGCTAAAATCGACATTTAGTAGAAGGAGTTACATTCTTCTTTAACTTATTTGACAAAATATCTAATTTATACAGAAAAAGTCAGTTCAATAATATAATAGGGAACGATTGATGCGTGGTAAGATTTACGACAGTAGCTAGTGTGTGTTTCGGCCATAACTCGACGGTGGTCAAACCACTGGGGCGATATGGTGCGTGATTTGATTTACATCTGCACCGACTATATAGTCATAATCAGATGGCAGTCAAACCACTTGAATGATTGGACATGACCCAAGCCCTAGAAGGCCATCGAATACGTATATCCTCCGGTCACTTCTGGTAGCAATTTCAAAAGCTCGAAGTAGGTCGCAGCCTTCACTCCTTGCTAAAGAGTTGGAGACTTTCCAACTCCTGGTCCAGAACGCATGAAGCTCTTTTTTATCAAGAACACGACAGCATTCATACTCACTGAACCTGAACCATTTATTGTGTTAATTTGAATGATCCGACCCACAAACTCTCACGAGGGTCCGAAACCACAATCACCACGATATTCCCATATAGGGGTCAACCTCAATAATCAGCCAGAGAACAGCTTAATGTCTAAAGAGACAAATAGTGAACTCTGCGGGTCACTGATTCCCGTGGAAATATGTGGATTGTCCAGGTGACTCCTACTAGCCTTTGAGGGGCATGGGCTTCCTTTTACCCCGCAAGACACCAGTCTAAATGAAATAGTAGGTTCCAAAAAGACTATCGTGTGCCCCCGTGGGGGGGGGGGGGCGATATGGTGCGTGCGTCCGCGTCTAGGAAGCCGAGGGCTAATTTCTAGCCACAGGTCATTCCCAGTTACAATTTCGGAGGTTTGTAAGCAGGGCCGCCAACCGCACTCCTTGCTGAAAAGTTGGATACTATCCCACTTCTGGTCCAGAACATGTGACAAGCATGCTCACTGGAATCAGTTCATTCACCCTTTGTTCTGAGTAGAGGTGAAATGATCCTAGCCCCTTAATCAAATTCATGAGGGCCGCGAAACCACAACCACCACGATACTTCCGAAGGGCCAACCTCAGTAATCAGACAGAGAGAATAGCTAAAAGGCTAAAAAACCAAAAACCTGAACTCTGGGAAAATAACGTGGAGCTTCCAGTTGACTCCCTGCTAGCCTTCAGGACTAGGACTGGACTCCCGTTTTTCCCCCGATAACACATGTAATGACGGTGAGATTCCATCAAGACATATAAATGTGTGATGTTTTGCTCAGGAATGTGTAAAGATTGACAATTTTTAAACTGAAGAAAAATTAATAAAAAAATGACAACATGCCCAAATCGCATGCTGCGACGCTCCTGGAATATCTGAAAAGTTCACACTAAAAACTAAGCTCCATAAGTCCTATGAGTACTGAATATATGAAATTTTATGCAGCCTAACTTATTTCCAAAATATTTCATTTCTGGCCCACTGTGTGTGTTAATTATCAGATGACGGAAATTGTTAAAAATACATATGAACTAAAACAAACATATTGACTTTGCCGTCATCAGAAATTTATTTTGACTATTAAGGACAAATAATTATATACTCTCCGTTGCTCTTTGAAAGAGAAACTATGTGTACGTGGCAACAATAATAATTACGTTACAATGAGGGCATAAAGTCGTAATGGCTTTTTTGTTGCTGTAAGGTCTAATTAATTGATTAATTTCTTTTGCTTCAAGATCTTAAATAAATTTTAAAATTTTTGATCAACAATAAAATATTTTTCCGCCCTTTTAGGTACTAATCAATCCACTAATCACTACCACTATAATGTAAAGTAATGCAAGTGCTATAAAACAATAATAATTAAATAATTTAAATTACAACAAAGTATAACAAAAGAACCTAAACGATTTATCATTTAATGAAATATTTGAAATAAAACTTAAAGAACAAAAAAAAAAACAAAAATTAAACTAAGATGTCTCAAACCCAGTCCAAGAATAAACGACAACAACCCTCTTTGCCAATCTATGCTAATGAAGGCTTAAGTCCCAAAAAGACCGCATTAATAATTGTAACAGTGATTGGTTGTATAGCGATTTTATGGCCAAAAGTATTTTATCCCATGATGTTTGCACCGGCTCCAACAGCGTCCACAACAAAAACAAACACAAAAGAAGGCTATCGGGGACCAGGAGGTGAGTTAAAATATCTTAATTAATTCATGTAAATTTTTATTTATTGTAAAATTGTTGTAATTTTTGTTTTGTTTGTTTGTCCGTATAAAATATATTTTGGTTTAGGTTGTTGTGATGTTGTGCTTAATCGTGAAGAATTTTTCAATTCGTCTTCATTTAGACAACGGAAAAGTTTGGAGCCTCCCATAGAACCCTATGGGCCACAATTATACCGTAAAAGTTTAAATATTTATACCGGTGAAATAAGTACGTTCATTAATGAAAAAAAAAATAGGAAGTAAAAGGATTTGTTAAAGCATGATTATTTGTTAACACTAACAACTACCAAATTATTGATTAATTCTAATGATTAAAAAATATATGTGAAATACAAAACCATTTAGTTAAAAATTCCCATCTGAAGATATAAGAACTTGTTTGCCAAATATTTCTATGTCTGCTGGCATCCGCAACATTTTGAAAGCACATGAAATCTTTATTTCACAAGAATCTAAAATTTGGTGGAAGTAAACTGGCTTAAAACATTTTTTTTGATAGCTTCAGTTTTATTGATAGCAATTTAAAGTCGAATATTAATGTCCACTTCTAGCAGTTCGCCGGAATCCGCTCTTTTTAAAGCAGATTTTGCAACAAAGCTTTTTTTATATCCTCAGTTATATCCTCTTTGTGGATTTTTCACGTAAGTCCGGTCTTTTAAATGGCCATAAAAAAAATTAAGCGACGTTAAATCACAAAAATGAGCCGACCAATTAATATCACCAAATCGATAAATTACGTGACCGCGAAATTTTTCATGCAATAACTAATTTGTTTGGATAGTTATCTGCGGCAGCGGCAGCGTCTTGTTAAAACCAAAAGTCAATGCCAACATTAGTCAATTGTGGTCACAAAAAATTGGTTATCATGGTTTGTTAGAGCAGAAAATTCACGAAAATGGCGTATCTTTGCTCATTTTCGAAAGTATATGAAAATATGATAACGCTTGACCACAAACCGCCCTAAACCGTAATTTTCTTTAGATGTAATTGTTTTTGGAGACTTTTCGTGTAGTTTGTGAGCCCCATAAGCCGACAATTTTACTTGTTTACATAACCGCCTAATTGAAAATGAACCTAATCACTAAATTTTGTTGAAAAATGTGTTATTTTCGTTCAGTGTTTTATACAGCGAATTCGCAAACGGACGACGCTAACAATGGTCGATCGGCTTAAATTCTTTAATATGTTAAACTTTATAAAATTGAAGGTGAAGATAGTTATGCTAAAATGTTGCGCAAAGTGCCTCGAGTGATAGTGTGATTCGTTTTACATCCCATCCGCACCTGGCTATGTAGCCTTAATCAGATGGTGGACAAACCACAATTGTATAATTTGGAACATCATACATGCGTCCTAGGAAGCCGAAGACATAATTCTAAGCAACAGAACCACCTACTTGCAACTTTAATGATTCCAGGGCAGGGCTGCAAACCATCACACCTTGCTAAAGAGTTGGAGACTTTCCAACTCCTGTCCAGAATACATGTCTAGCATGCTTACTGGACTGGATCATTCACTTTGCGTGTCATTATCAGTGAGATGATCCTGACCACCATAATAACCATTATACTGTTATGGGGCCACGAAACCACAACCACCACGTTACTCCCATATAGGGGCCAACCTCAATGATCAGTAAGAGAACTATTAAATGTCTAAAGAGACAAATAATGAACTCAGCGGCTCAATGATCCCCGTGGAAATAAGTGGAGCTTCTAGTTGACTCCCTGCCTGTCTTCAGGGGACTGGGCTCCCTTTTCCCCCCAGTTGCACAGATCTAGATAGCTGTTGCGTACTATAAAGACCATAAATGTGCCCCCGGGAGGGGGGGGGGTGCCTCGACGAATTGATGTTGAGCTGCTATGTTTTGCATTTCACAACCATTAAAAGCATTTTGTTTTGTCAGCAATAATACCGTGAGCCTTGAATTTACCGATTAAATTACACATAGCGGTCTACGTCCAGATTACGATAATGAGCTGGTCGAATTTTACGAAGTATTAAAGTGAAATTTTTACCATTTTGATAGTTAATTTTCGCAATTAAATTTTTTTGTTCAAGAGTGTAGCGTTCCCACCGGGGGCACATGATAGTCCTTATGGATCCTACAACAACCATCTAGACTTGTGTCTTGCGGGGTAAAAAGGAGCCCAGTCCCCTTCAAGGCTAGTAGGAGTCACGGGAATCAGTGAGCCCCAGAGTTCCGCTATTTGTCTCTGATTATTGAGGTAGGCCTTTCGGGAGTATCATGGTGGCTGTGTGTTTCAAGGCCCTCGTTTGAGTTTGTGGGTCGGATCATTCACAATGAACACAATGAATGGTCCAGGTCCAGTGAGCATGAATGCCGTCATGTTCTTAATTATATTAAGCTTCCTACGTTCTGGACCAGGAGTAGGATAGTCTCCGACTCTTTAGCAAGGAGTGAAGGCTGCGGCCTACTCCGGGCTATCGAAGTTGCAACTAAGAGTGACCGGAGGATATACGTATCCGAAGGCCTTCTAGGGCAAGGATGGCGCTACATACCATCCACAGTGGTTCTAACATCATCTGATTATGGCTCACTGCCGGTGCAGATGTAAATCTTATCACATCAAGAGTGTAGCGTTCACGCTACACGCTGTATAAAAAATTTTCCAACTTTTTACTAGGGATGATAACTTTATTCTTCGCATATAACCATTTTACAAACAATTTACTTTCTAACCTGATATTTGGTCCAAACAAAGTGTTTCATGCTCAAAATTTTCTCATTTTTTATTTAATAGAAGTCAAAAGATGGCAGCTCAATTCTTGACATTTACTCATTTGGCAGACAATATCCTTCCTAACCTCAAATTTGCCTACCCTTTTTTCCTTGCTTTCAGAAAGCTTTAAAGAACAATTTAGTGCTATTTCTATAGTAAACATTTTGTTAACTTTATTATTATCCAAAAAAGGAAAAAGTTTTTAGTTTTTATCGAAAAGGGTACAGTAAGGAAAAGCTCGTTTTCGCAAATGTGCCTGTGAATTTAGAAACCATGATCATGATTGCCTTTGTAGGGCGCTTAAATCGAGATCTCTTGTTTAAATCAAGATTTTGTGTGTAAAAAAGCTTACGTGGCATAGTAGTTTCAATATTAAAAACTTTTAATCAATAAAGTAAAGTATATTCAGCTTGTATAATCAGTGCCAAGGCATCAAAATATATAGTTTTCCATATATTATTATTTAAAAACAATTATTAATGCTTTACAAATATTATTTAAAGCACAAAGTGTTTATATAAAAACTAAAGAAATTTTACTTATATTTTTAATATTTCGCCACACTATTGGGTGGCATCTTCAGGTAAAGAAAATGTATAAAGAATTTTTTTTTGCATTGATTATTTCAACAATGTTTCTTATTGATTAGTTAAACAATTTTTTATAAAGCGTATAACTTTCCTGAACATGCCACCCAAAAGTGTGGCAAAATATTGAAAATAAAAGTAAAGCTTATTTAATTTTTGTATAAATATCCTTGTGCTTAAAAAAATTATTTATTCAAAATCGTTATTATTGTTAAGTTGCAACCAGCGAATTTTTTGTGTTTTACCTGATAAAAATCAGCTGCATGTGAAAAATGAATTTGAAATTTTTGCTACATTTAACTTATAAATGCAAATTGAAGTTTGTTTTCAAGTTTTAGCAAAAATCAAAACCATAAATCTAAAAATTCGTTATAAAATTCGTTACGGCCTTGGCTTCCATTAAAAAAATTTAAATAAAAAAGAAAATAAATAAAAAAATAAAAATGCAATTAATTTTTGCCAACAAATTGTTTTTTGTTGGCTGGCTGTACGTCATTAACAAATTACGAATACAATAGCGTTTGCAAAATGTTTATTTCTTTTCATAATGCTTTGCTTCTGTTGTTTTTGTTTTTGTTTCTTATTTCAAACGTGTGCGTTAATTTCACTTTTAATTTCATATATTATTTATTTTTTTTTAAATTAAATTTCTTTTGTTGACTATGCTGCACTTGTATTTATGTTGTCGGGGAGCTTATAACATTTATAAATAACTGTGCGAGTTAATTTTGCTTTAAATATTAAATGAAAATTTTTGTACAGGCATTCGTCAGGAACGACCATCTCATCTACATCCGGATTCGGTTTATCAAGCCATGAGGGAACGTGGGCGTGCTATACCGGCCACACCAACGATACCAATCGTGGACCGTAAATCGTCGACTAATCCTCCACCTCGCATTGTAGAAGGGAGAGTGAGTATTTAAAATAAAATATTCGAAAAAATCATTAAAATAAAAATTTTAAAAAGACACAATGCCCCCTAAGGCATTGAAAAATTAACGTCATAATAAAACGCAGTCTTTCTTACAAAACTATAGCAATGAATATTGAAAATAAAATATATTAAAATAAAAAGTTCTTTATTTACTAGTTATACAAATTATTAGAAAGAAATTATTAAGTTATCGATAGCTCAAAATTTTTGCATACAAATTTCTTAATTTATCTATTTCCTTTTATAAAGTTTTTTTCATTGGTAACTTAAACAATTAAAAAATTTTCTATATCGATAACAATTTCTTTCAAAAATTGTTTTGCATATGAATTTTCGATAACAACGAAAAGAGGTTCTACATAAAAATCTTAAACTTTTAAAAACATCTTTATTAATCGACTCCATGAAATTAAAAAAATAGTATCGATAACAAAAAAAATTAAACAGAAACGTTTAATCTATCACTAGCGATAGTAAAATATTTTCTTAAAGTAGCAAGAGTTGTTTATTGCAAAAAGTGATTATCGTTAATAAAAAATGTATTGCAAGTAAATAATATCAAGATTGGTATTAAGTTGTTTGGATTTGTTTCGCCAGTAAATGAAATACTGTTATACCTTTCCGTGTAAACCGTTGTTACTGACTGCTTGTTTAGCATGATCGCCGAGTGCTTTCAATACTATTTAAAACGCGGTTTGATAATGATTTCATCGCGTCGAATGCATTCGCCGATCGTACCAAACAAAAAAGTTAGTAACGACGGTTTTCATCGAAAGGAACGATTCTGTTGTCAAGATTAATTAATCAATGTGATATCTATAGTTATATATCTATATTTATCGATATTTTCTATGAGAACCGTTAAAATTATCGATAGCTCATTTTTTAAAACTTCTTAATTATTCGCCTTCAATAGTTAAAAAAATGCTAAAATTACTGTTATCGATAACTAAAAACAACTTCGTACATAGACATCTTCATATAACGAAAACACATTTCTAAATACCGTTTTTTTTATATTCTAAAGATATAAAAAGTTATCGATTCTGAAGGTAAGGAGAACTCTACGAAAAGTTCTTAAATTGTCAGTTTCGATTTTCAATAAAAAAATCGATATATTAAAAATAACTAAACCGAATATCGGCTATGTTTAAAGTTTAAATGGTTTATAAAATAAGTATACAGTATCGGACAAAATTAAAGCACGAATTTCTGCTTTTCAATACATTGATAAAAATCTAAATTATATCGTAACAGATAATGATTTTTTATTTACTTTAAAAGAAATTTTATACTAAATTGTAGATTAAAACAAAAATAACCTTGATTCCAAGGCATTCAAAATCAAAGAAAATCAGTAAAAGGCGACAAAATTAAAGCACACACCCGATGCGTTTAATGAATTAATTTGGATAATACCTCTGAAGAAATTCTGTTCCAGAATGTTTTTGTGTTTTTGAAGAGTTTATCTATATTTTTACAGTTATTGTGCTCTATTTTTCGATCTACAATTTCCCCTGGATTTGCTATAGCTTGAAAATCCGACGATTGTGGCGGCCACTCTAAAGCAAAACACTGCTGGTACCTCCACTTAAAAGCAATTCCTTCCCTTCGTGTGAAACCATGACATTTTGAAGGATGTATTTTAATACGGAACGTTCAATTATACTATTTATTCTATGAATAAAGCCTGTACCATAGCCCGAAAAACATCCTCAGGCCAAATTGTTGTCCTTTGGGTCTTCTAACTAACCCTAGCTACGGGTTGTTATTGTGTGGTGGTTCAATTAATGTGGTCTTTTAAGAATTTTTGCGTGAATAAACGGCTTGTTCGCGCTTTTAAAAGATTTTAAGCCTCTTTCTATAGTCCATCTTTGAGTGGCTTTTGGAGTAACGTCTAGTGATAGTTTTGCAACAATGCACTTTGACGATAAGCGTGAAAAAATTTACGACGATACCTAGCGTGTGTATTCCTTAACTTGACGGTGGATCGAACCACTTAGGTAATATGATGCGTAATTTGATTTACATCTGTAGTTAGTTATCTGGCAGTTAGTCTTAACCAGATGGTGGTCAAACCACTTTGAATGATTTTAAGACAAATATCATTCACGCCCTAGGAAGCCGAAGACTAATTCTAGCAACAGGTCTTTCCTAGTTACATCTTTGATGATTCCAGAGCAGGGCTGCAAACCACCACTCCTTGCTGAAGAGCTAGAGACCATCCAACTCCTGTTCAGAACACATGTCTAGCATGCTCACTGGATCTGGCTCATTCACCTGTGGCTGTTATTATTGCCGAGATGATCCTGGCCACTATATAAAAACTGACCTGTCTGTTATAGGGCCGCGAAGCCACAACCACCACGATACTCCCATATAGGGGCCAACCTCAATAACCAGCCAGAGAACAGCTAAATGTCTAAAGAGACAAATAGCGGAACTCCGCGAGCTCACTTATTCCCGTGGAAATAATGTGGAGTTTCCAGTTGTACCCCTGCTGACTTCAGGGGACTGGGCTCCCTTATACCCCCAGTTGCAAAGGTCGAGATAGTCAAGTATTCTATAAAGACCGATAAATGTGCCCCCGGGGGGAGGTAATATGATACATGCACCAACGCCCTAGGAAGCCGAAGACTAATTCTAGCAACAGGTTATTCCTAGTTGCAATTTTGGAAGCTTCGGAGCAGGGCCACCAAACTCCACTCCTTACTGAAGAGTTGGAAACTATCCAACTCCTGATCCAGAACACATGACCAGAGTGTGATTTGTTGTTTTACATCCGCGCCTGGCTATGTAGCCTTAATCAGATGGTGAACAAACCACTATACATAATTTGGAACGTCATGCTCGTCCTAGATAGCCGAAGACATAATTGTAAGCAACAGAACCATCTAGTTGCAACTTGAATAATTCTAGGACAGGTCTGCAAACCATCACACCTTGCTAAAGAGTTGGAGACTTTCTAACTCCTGTCCAGAACACATGTCAAGCATGCTCACTGGACTGGATCATTCACTTTGCGTGTCATTATCAGTGAGATAATCCTGGCCACCATAATAACCATTATACTGTTATGGGGCCGCAAAACCACAACCACCACGATACTCCCATATAGGGGCCAACCTCAATGATCAGCCAGAGAACTATTATAAGTCTAAAGAGACAAATAATGAACTCCGCGGGCCACTGATCCCCGTGGAAATAAAGTGGAACTTCCCTGTATGACTTCAGGGGACTGGGCTCCCTTTTTCCCCCAGTTGCACAGATCTAGATAGCTGTTACGTACTATAAAGACCATAAATGTGCCCAAAAACCAAAAAGCAGAATGATATATTTTTATCGATCTCGAAAAATTAAAGCTACTCAGCGATAAAAGTGTAAATGAGTGAAGAAAAATATACAAAATCTCATCATAAGCCACACTGTAAAAAAGTACTTTTTTTTTTTAAGAGAAGTAGCACTTCAGGCAAGAATGCCTATTTAGTCAAGTACCGTGCTACCTTCTTCAGGAAAGGGATAGAGAATAGATGAAACAGGTGGTGAAAGCAGAAGGATAGTCGGAAAATAACTGCCGTATAAAGACAGCAACAGCGACCAGTGACTATGCCTTCATCGCTGAGCAGCTCCACCGACAGTCAATTTTTATCTTTTGTAGTGAAAAAAACCAAGGTCTTCGTTGGGAATCGAATCCACAACCCCCATATTTACAAGCTAGTACACTACCTCCTAGCCTACAGGGGCACCTATTTAAAGTTTAATAGCGTTGTTGTTATTTGAAGAAATTATTGATCTTAAATAATCGAAATAAATATTTATCCGGATTTTTATAATAAAAAAGAATTTATGTGGCAATTATATATTTATTTTGATTCAAATTTTGAAGCTCTTGATGATTTAAACAAAATGTAAATTATTAATTCCCTGAAATGTTCTTATTAAAAAAAATACGATTTAGTTGCTTAAGTTATGTATGAGCAATTAATTTTAAGTTTATAGAATCGATGTGTTTTTTTTTCACAATTCACCCCACTGTGTAATAAATTCCATTTCACCAAAAAATTAAATATAAATTTATTTAGCAAAAATAAAAAATAAAATTGTTTTTTTGGCTGTTTATCACATTGCCCACCTACGATATTAACAACACAAAAAGTCATTATGAAAATGAAAATAAATTTTTCATGATCAGGAAAACAATTTCTGATTTAAAGATTTAAGCAGCAACTACACTCCATGAAATAAATATATGTATGCAGGTGCTCTCAACAAAAAAAAATGTATAAACGAAAAAAAATTTGTTTTATTGTTTTAAATTTATAAAAAAAGTTCTCGCAATGTTTTGCCTCTCACTATATAATAGAAATTAAATAATGTTATTAAAGTGCGCCTTGTTTAATAATATTTTACTAAAATTTGCTAATTGAAAACAAATTACATAATTGTCAAAGTTAACACATTAGGTCTGTCTGCGTACTTTTCCAGTAGCAAATACTCAGTCAATTTTTTTGGGAGAGTAAGAACAATGTTACTCTGTCGGCTTAGAAAATCTGAAAAAGTACACAGACAGTATCCAGTGAAATTTTGCAAGAAAACAGCTGATCGATGTGTAAACAATTAAAATAATAAAGCAAAAGAATTGTGGCGCATGTGTACGGAACGTTGGAACGTTTCTACCATGTTTATTATAATCTATATATATAAAAGAGGATGTGTGTATGTATGTAAGAAATGGACTCGAAAACGGCTGGGCCGATTTTGATGAAATTTTCAGAGAATCTTCAGAATATTCAGGCGGGTGACACTGTGAAGTCCGATTTTTGATTTTCGGTCTGTGGGCGGAGGGGGGTGGCAAAACCCACCAATGACATATACATATTTATTATTTTTTTTTCTTTTTTATTTTATTTTTTTATTTTGCTTTTCAAAACGAGATATCAATCTCTTGAATCGGTTATGTAGTTCCGAAGATATTTACAAAAAAAACTCACTAATATATAATAAAATATCAAAATTTTAAAACTTCCGAAATGTTGCATTAAAAAATCCGAGTTTTCGGTTTATTTATATTTACAAAATATTTACATCTATCTATCTATATATATAAAAGAGGATGTGTGTATGTATGTAAGAAATAGACTCGAAAACGGCTGGGCCGATTTTGATGAAATCTATATATATAAAAAGGAGTGTACATTTTATTGTCGTTCCATAACTCTAGAACGGCTGGGCCGATTAGGCTCAAATTTTTTTTTAGTTGTTCGTAATTGCCAGGAGAATGTTAGTACGAAAGAAAATTTTGGGAAAACCGTACGGAAAAGTCGGGAAATTGGAAAAATCGAAAATTAATTTTTAGTATGGAATTTTGTGTGCAATTGTTCCGTTGTAGCTTTTCGAATTGCAAAATAGAAAACTCTTAGTGGAAAACTCGGAAAATTCCTGAAAAACGTAATTCGGCAGAATTGCATTGAAATTACGATTTTTCCACAAATCAATTCAACCACATTTATGGCATATTTCAATCTGGGAACATTTAACTTCTATTACAAGTCGAACTATAACATAACATAGCACTTTTAAGGTATTCTCTACACGAAAGATTTATTAAAATTAAGTAAATCCAATTTTTTCGTTATTACTATTGCAAAACAACGTTTGCCGGGTCAGCTAGTTTATTATAAACATTAAAAATAAACACATTTGTAACTAATTACCTCTGCCATTGCTAAATTTCAATTTTTATTTTCACTTCACAACAATTATTTAATTCAAACATTATATGAAAACAGCTGTTCAAAGTAGTTGCAAAATCTTGCAAGCAGAAATTTCTCCAGTAACATTTTGCAAGTTCTCTGACTTTCAACTGTCAAAAAATTATCTTTTTAGCTCTCTTTTTGCAAGAGATTTCGAGTACGCAGACAACATTTTACAAGATTTTGCATTTTGCACAAAATGATGCAAAATATGTGAACGCAGACATACCTATTGTTACGTTTATTCTTTTCATAACAAAATAGGTTTGTTCCCGTACTCTACTTTGGGAGCCCGCGGGTTCCCAAATTTACCCAAAAGCGTACACAAAGTTTGGGCAAGTGAGAGAGAATTTGAGAAATTAATATTCTTTTTCTGTTCTGTTAAAGTTACATTTCGTTAAATTTGTCGTTTGATTGTTAAATTTGGAAACATTGCAGCCGTGAGCTACAGTGTTGAAGCAGATCCAAATTTGTCAATTCCTCGACATTCTTATCAATTGGGGTTATCCAAAACGACCACATGGCGAATTTTGCGTAAGGATTTGACTTTGGAACCTTACAAGGTTCAACTGTTGCAAGAATTGAAGCCGATCGATCATTCACATCGCCGTAGATTTGCTCAATTCATTCAGGAACAACCGGTTGGCCTTTCTGAAAATTATTTTTTCAGACGAACCCCATTTTCACTTGTGAGGGTATGTCAACAAGCAAAATTGCCGAATTTGGGCTACTGAAAATCATACAGCGATTATTGAGAAGCCTTTGCATGCTTGAAGTGTCGCTGTCTGGTGCGCTATTTGGTCTGGAAGCGTAATTGGGACGTTTTTTTTTCGAATATAAGGGTAGACATGCAGTAACGGTCAATGGTTCCCGACGACGTGGATATAACTAACATGTGGTTGCAACAGGACGGCGCCGCATGTCACCAGGCAATGAAGCAATCAATTTATTTCAGACCAAATTTTCCAATCGCATAATTTCACAACAATGAAAAAATCATTTTGTCAGACGAAGCCCATTTTCACTTCTTAGGATACATCAAAACGGTTAATGGATCACGCTATCGTGAAATGCTAAAAACTCAATTTTGGCCTATTATTGACGGCGTAGATATCACTGACCTGTGCTTTCAACAGCCAATGAAACCATAAATTTATTGCAAACCAAGTTTCCCGATCGTGTGATTTAACACAATTGGATTATTTTTTGTGGGACTATGTTAAGAACAGAGTCTGTACGGAGCCTTTTTTTCGTAGATTAGGCTAAAAATATGGTAACGGTCAATAGATCACGCTATAGGGAGATGCTAACAACTCAATTTCAATAGGACTGTGCCACAGTCACAAACAATCAATTTATTGCAAACCAAATTTCCCGATCGCATTTGTCGTGACGTTATGTAGCAGTTAAGTAGTCAGCCAGATCTTGTAATTTAACACCACTGGATTATTTCTTGTGGAGCTATATTAAGGACAGAGTCTATGCCAGTGATGGGCGAATTACGGCCCGCGAGAGGTTTAAATCTGGCCTGCCGATCGTTGTTCAAAAAAAAATTAATTACCTATTAAAAAATTATGCCCAAAAAATAAATTTACATTAAATGTTTTAAAAAATATATAAATTGACGATTTTAGCAAAAAAATGCGATGTTTTCATATTATATTGTGTACAACTACGCAGTTTTCTGGAAAATATTGTACACACAAGACAACAACAACTTTCGCATGCAATATTCCAAGAAGAAACATAAACATCATAAAACACTAACAACTAATATAGAAAACTGAACGTATAACATAACAACAACTATTATATATGAGATCTAGAAGATTCTTGAATATTCGAGACCACATGCGCAACAAATATAAAAGGGCCAGCGATGGATTAATCAGCAATCAGTGAAAGTGTAAATCTCGTGACGTAAAGAATAAATTGTGAAGTAAAATTATAAAGTTGCCAACGTAATTAAAATAATAAAGTGTATTGTAAATACCCCCATAAATGTCAATCGAAAATAGAAAGAGAAAAATTGGTTCGGAATGTCGAGAATTTCAATAAGAGTGGACATGGAAGTACTTCTTTATGGAATATAACCAAAAACCTATTTGTCTTATCTGCCAAGAACCGGAAGCTGTACTAAAAGATTATAATCTCGCTAGGCACTTTAATTCAAAACATCTTCGGTCGAAGTACTATAAAATGACAGATGAAGACAAGACAGTTCATTCAGAGGAATTGAAAAGAAAAATATCTAGTCAGCAAATGTTTTTTAAAAATCAAAGAAGTGTCCAGCGATCCTCCACGTTAGCTGGTCACATTGTTGCCTATAGAATAGCAAAAAGTAACAAACCGTTTTCTGAAGGAGAATTTATTAAGGCTGTGTTAACTAGCATTGGAAAAGTATTATGCCCAGAAAAGGTAAAAGATTTCGAATCTATAGGGCTGTCACGTAGAACGGTCACAAAAAGAATTAAAGCGATTTCTTCTAATTTAACCCATCAACTCGATGGACGTCTTAAAAAGTTTAAGTAGATTTCAGTCACTATGGACGAGAGTGTTGAAAGGAGTGGTACAGCTCAACTTCTAATTTTTATCAGAGGAGTCGATGAAAACTTTGTAATAACCGAAGAACTTGCTTGTTTGAGATCTTTGAAAGGAAAGACAACAGGAAAAATAATTAATGATGAATTTAGAGAGGGGATGGAATCTCTTAATGCCCCAATTTACAAATTAATTAATTTAACAACCGATGGAGCACCTAACATGGTGGGAAAAAATACGGGGTTTGCAGGAGTTTATAAAAGTCAGAATCCTGAAAGCGAAACAATATTTTTACATTGTATAATCTACCAAGATGTTCTTTGCAAGGCTGCCTTGGATATTAACCACGTACTTAATATTATTTTAAAATTAATTAATACCATTCGAGCCCGTGATTTGTTACATCGACAATTTCAAGAGTTTTTATCGGAAGTTGATGCAGAATTTTCAGATGTACTTTATCACACAAAGATCAGGTGGCTGAGTTGTGGGCATGCCTTCTCGAGAGTTTGGAGTCTTCTCGAAGAAATTAAAGTTTTTCTAAAAACCAAAACTGAAATTTGGGATGAGTGGGAAATATTGGAGGATTAGAATTGGTTACTCGCATATTTTTGCGATTAACATGCTTTTCGTTGAAGGCCCATCCATTTATGGTTGATTGGCCGGTGAACCGCACTACTCATTACAGGGAAACATATGTCAAATAAAATCCAGAGGTTTTTTCTGACACTTTCAATGTAGGAAAATTCAAATCGAATGTTCACAAACACTACTTTATTTCTGGTCTTTTCCATAACCAAATTAACTAGTTTTGGCACAATGAATTATATAAATAGGGGTCCCCCCTGAGTGCTGGTCCGAGAAAAAAATATGCAGGCGGCACAGTAATTGCTGCAACAAGCCAATGTCCAATAAAAACATCAACATTTGTAGAGAAATTAAATTAATCTTCTAGGAAAATGGCTGAAAAAGGAATATTTAAATTCACTTTAATAAATCACTTTCACCTTAAGATAAGAAGATTGCTTTTCAGTGTATAGAAACTGTAAAGAAATTAAAAAAAAAATAACTGTTAAGTATCCGGGAATAAAATTCGTTAGGCGACTTACATGCCAAACACTTAAATTATACTGGCTCTTGGGACCAAAATCAGAATTCAACTTAAACAACAAACTATAAAGCTATCCCGCAGCCAGTTTGGTCATATGGTATTCAATTTTCTGATACATCATGTCTTAGTGAAATGCACGATAAGATTTACGTCAGTACTTAGCTGTGTAAACCATAACCTGACGGTGGATCATAGCACTGTGGATGAAATGTAGCGTCATCCTCGCCCTAGGAAGCCTTCAGATTTAATGTCTATCCTCCTGTCACTGCTAAATGCAACTTCAAGAGCTCGGAACAGGCCAACGCCCCCACTATTTGTTGAAGAATTGGAGACTATCCAAAACCTGGTTCAGAACGCATGAAGCTTAAATTTAAGAACACAACCGCAATCGTGCTCACTGGACCTGGACCATTCATTCTGTTCATTGGTAATCATCCGACCGACTCAAACGAGGGCCTTGAAACCACAACCACCACGATACTTCCGAAGGGCCAACTTCAATAATCAGTCAGAGAACAGCTAAAAGGCTAAAAACCAAAAAAACTGAACTCTGGGGCTTTACTGATTTCCGTGGAAATAAAGTGAAAGCTATCCTTTTAGAGGATTGGGCTCCCTTTGATCCCCGGTGACACATGTAATGACGATGAGATTCCGTCAAAACATATCAATGTGCCCCCGGGGAGGAGTCTTAGTGAAATACCAATCCAAAACTTTCAAAATAATGACAAGCGCGCCATGCTTCGTGGCAAACAAAATAATTAAAAAAGAACCAAAAGAACAACAGCCAGAAAGGACGGAGAGAAATAACAATTACTGAAGAACTGCAAATATTTAGCGAAAACTGCCTTCAAAGATTTAGCGACCGTATAAATCCTCTGGCAATATTGCTCTTTGATCACAGTGTTGAAACCATAATGAATTAAGCACATGTGCTAGATCTGCCTTATACAGTATAATACATGATTTTAGGACTCAATTCTGAAAGTAGTTTAAAAATAAGAACTTCTGCATTATTAATTTTGTCAAGTTGGCAGCATTAATAATTTAATGGCCATACGAATTTTTCTTGCTCACGTTGGATTTTTATCACTTTTTCTATACTTTGACGCGGTTATAACTCTTTGTTTCGTACGGGTATCTGGTTTCTGAAGCAAAGTTATTGATATTGAATAATAGAAAAGAAAAGAAACGAAACAAACAAAAAAAGTGCAGCCATTCCTTGAAAAATCCCAAAAATGTCCATTTTTTCCCCCATTTTTTCTATAAACTTATTTTGCATTAAAATGCAAATTTCGATTTATATTACAGATAATCTTACACAAAAATTATGAGATTTTATTTGATGTCTATGCATGGAATATAAATTTAGAACATTTTCAATTATTGTGAATATCCATTCTCATCGAAGTTGATGTTTGTGCTACTGATGATCTTGATTTCTTCTTAGGTTGTTCATATTCAGTTATGTTCATCTTCGGTGCCTTCATTTTTAAACTGCATAATTAGGTGCCCCTGTAGGCTAGTAGGTAGTGTACTAGCTTGTCAGTCTGGGGGTTGTGTGTTCGATTCCCAACAAACCCTTGGCTGTTTTTTTTTCACTACAAAATAAAAATTGACTGTCGATGGGGCTGCTCAGTGATGAAGGCATGGTCACTGTGCTGTCTTATACGACAGTTAATTTCCGACTATCCTTCTACTGTCACCGCCTGTCTCATCTCTTCCCTATCCCTTTCCTAAAGAATGTAGCACGGTATTTGACTAAATAGGCATTGTTGCCTGAAGTGCTACTTCTCTTTAAAAAAAATTGAGATTTTCACCGAAAAATTTCCGCAAGCAATAAATCAAATTTGTTGCCTTTTAATCGCTTTTCCATTGATAACGTCACCTAATGAAACTTCTCTCCTCCTTTCTCATCATCCGATTCCTAAGGTAACTGTGCGAAAAAATGTAATTTTAACGCCACGCTTGAATTGTCAAAATAATACAGTAACCTGTTCATTCGTGTCCTGTATGCAACCTCGCTGTACAAGTTTCCTTCCTAAAATGCCTTTAATGACTATTTTCGGTGCATCTCATGCACTTAGGTGGTTATAATGATTCGAAAGCTGTGCGTCGTCTTTTTCTGTGTTAATTGTTTTTATTTTTTGATTTTTAAGTTTAATTAAAAATATTACTTTTATTTTTATTCGACCTTTTTTTTAAATTTTATTAAATATGAAATAATCTTTTAACGGTCTTTTTAAATAATTCAACGATTTTATTTTTTTCGATATTTCGCTTTCCTGTGGAAAGCTTCTTCAGGAAATTATTTTTTATATTTAACAAAAACAAAAAATTGTAACAATTTGAAAATAAAAATTTTTGAAAACATTTGACAAAACATATAAAATAATTTTTTTCATACATACAAACATACAAAAATTAAAATTTCAAATATTTAAACATACAAAAGCAAACAAACAGAAATTAAATAACAAATTTTTCCTATGAAATAATTATAACAAATTATGTGTCTTTTGTATTAAGTACCTATAATTCTGTGCTAAAATTGTCCGTGTCTGTTTTAAAATTTATTCTCTTTACATTTGGTACATTAACAATTTCTAACATTTCTAACATATAACGTCTCTTGTAGTTCTTTTCTATATCTAATACTAATGTTTCATCAAACTTTGGATAATGATTATATTTCTTACAATGTAAAGATAAGGATGTCTTCTGTGTTGAAATATTCCTATATTTCTGGTCACATCTATGACCAGCTAATCTTGTTTTAAGTTTATTCTTTGTTGTCCCAATATAAACTTTGTCACAGTTCACCTGGTCATTTCCTCCACATGGTATCCTGTATACTACATCAGATATTTCCATTTTCCCTATTTTATCCTTCATACTGCTAAATAATTTACTTAATGTGTTATATGTTTTGTGTGCAATTATATATCTATCTGTGTCATATATTTTAGACTTTCTTAATCTTTCTGATATTCCAGGAATATAAGTTAATGATTTATAATTTCTTGGTTCTGCCGTAGTATTTCCTAAATTATGCCTATAACTACCATATTGTCTAATTAACCTGTTAGTTAATTCTACTGGAAAATCATTGTCATTAAGTATATCTCTTATTGTATCCCTATTCTTCAAATGAAATTCTCTATCACTTATAGTCAATATTCTGTCTATCATATTTTTCGCTGTGTTTATTATCATTTTCCTTGGATGTTTTAAATAAAAATTAATAATTCTTTCAGAAGATGTTGGTTTCTTATACCAATCAAATACTAACTTATTTTTCTTCCTTATTATCAATATATCTAAATATGGAAGTCTAGATTCTAATTCTCTTTCAATCGTAAATTTAATATCCGGATGGAAACTATTCAATTCTGACAAAATATCATCCACTGCATCTTCTGAAGTTATACAAAATAAATCATCCACATATTTTGTGATTATCTTAGGTTTAATATGCATTTTACTAATACATGAATTTAGTAATTCCTCCATCACAATATCAGCTATAATTGGAAATGCTGGAGAGCCCATAGGGAGGCCCTCCTTCTGTTGATATATCCTATTATCAAATTGAAAATACCTATTGTCTTCTATGCAAAACTTAAGAATACGTAAAAATAATTCCTTCTCAATATTCGTATTTTGTTCTATAATCTGCCATTTTTCCTCTATAATACTTAAAGCTAAACCTACAGGAATACTTGGAAAAAGTGAAACTACATCAAATGAAAACAATCTATCATTATCTTGTATATTTATTCTCTTGGTTTTATCCTTAAATTCCAACGAATTTCTAATATTATATACTGATTGTCCTGTTATCACCTTAAGAATATTGGTTATATACTTGCACAGTCCATAGGCCGGGGAATTAATGCAAGAGCAAATAGGCCTTAAAGGAAAATTCTGTTTATGGATCTTAGGTACTCCATACAGCTTTGGAGAATTTGATACATTAGTCTTAAGTCTATTTCTCTCCATTACTGAAATGATTTCTTTTTTAAAAAGTTCATCAACTAAAAAATTGTTTGTTTTTTGCAGTTTAGTAGTCGGATCCTTATTTAATATTAAGTATTTAGCAGAATCGTTAAGAATGTCATTTATTCTCGAATTATAATCATCTCTGCTCATAGCAACAGTAACATTACCCTTATCAGCATTAACAATTAATATGTTCCTATTAGTATTCAAAAATTTTTTAGCGGTTTTTACTTTATCTAATATAAAAATATCCCAAAACATCCAAGGAAAATGATAATAAACACAGCGAAAAATATGATAGACAGAATATTGACTATAAGTGATAGAGAATTTCATTTGAAGAATAGGGATACAATAAGAGATATACTTAATGACAATGATTTTCCAGTAGAATTAACTAACAGGTTAATTAGACAATATGGTAGTTATAGGCATAATTTAGGAAATACTACGGCAGAACCAAGAAATTATAAATCATTAACTTATATTCCTGGAATATCAGAAAGATTAAGAAAGTCTAAAATATATGACACAGATAGATATATAATTGCACACAAAACATATAACACATTAAGTAAATTATTTAGCAGTATGAAGGATAAAATAGGGAAAATGGAAATATCTGATGTAGTATACAGGATACCATGTGGAGGAAATGACCAGGTGAACTGTGACAAAGTTTATATTGGGACAACAAAGAATAAACTTAAAACAAGATTAGCTGGTCATAGATGTGACCAGAAATATAGGAATATTTCAACACAGAAGACATCCTTATCTTTACATTGTAAGAAATATAATCATTATCCAAAGTTTGATGAAACATTAGTATTAGATATAGAAAAGAACTACAAGAGACGTTATATGTTAGAAATGTTAGAAATTGTTAATGTACCAAATGTAAAGAGAATAAATTTTAAAACAGACACGGACAATTTAGCACAGAATTATAGGTACTTAATACAAAAGACACATAATTTGTTATAATTATTTCATAGGAAAAATTTGTTATTTAATTTCTGTTTGTTTGCTTTTGTATGTTTAAATATTTGAAATTTTAATTTTTGTATGTTTGTATGTATGAAAAAAATTATTTTATATGTTTTGTCAAATGTTTTCAAAAATTTTTATTTTCAAATTTTTATAATTTTTTGTTTTTGTTAAATATAAAAAATAATTTCCTGAAGAAGCTTTCCACAGGAAAGCGAAATATCGAAAAAAATAAAATCGTTGAATTATTTAAAAAGACCGTTAAAAGATTATTTCATATTTAATTTAATTAAAAATATTTATTTAAATTATTTTAATTATTATCGGGTTGAACTTTAATAATGTTTTTCCGTTTTAATATTTAAGCCTGGCCCAATACCCGGCATGCGTCCACCTATGGGAGCTGGATCAATGCATCAACCTCAGGGAAAAGGACAAAGTGGTATGGGGATTATAATGCCTTTATATACAATTGGTATTGTTGTATTTTTCGGTTATACTATCATGAAGGTTTGTATTCAAGTTTTTATGATTGTCTTTTATTTTATAAATTAAAACTATCCTTAATCTAAAAGTTATTTTTTAATATGCTAATCCGTTAATTCAAAACCTTGAAAAAACTTTTATAATCCTTAATCTATCCTTATCCTTCCTAAACTAATCTATCAAGTTTTTTCCTTTAATAAGATTTACTTTATTGAGTTCTTTTATTGCACAATAATTTACACACAACTCTTGAGAGTTTTAAATTAAGTTACACAATTTATTTAGATGAACTATTTACTTCTTTCGACACAAAAATACACGGTGATAACCGATTTAACGCCTCAAGGCGGTTATACCAATTTGATATAATTATGCGACAATTTTCTCACTTAAACTGCGCTATTGCCCAATCGAGGGACCTTTTATGTTGTTTTGAGTGGTTTTTGCATTTACTCAAAATTTCTAATTTAACGCACACATTGACGTTTGTTGTCATTATTTAGTGTAGGTGTTTGTTTGACTGTGTGCCTTGTTGTTATGTGCAAGTTGTTTTTATAATCTGATTGTTTGTCTTAGTTCATGGAATTTTAATGTAGCATGTTGTTGGTTTTGTGCTCATAAGATTTCCTTCTTAATTTGTAAATAGACAGAATAAGCCAATTCACTAAACTCTCTTTCTTAGTGATAAGCATTTTTGGAACAGTATGTTAAGCTGTTAATTCAACCTCCTTACGAAAAGTTTATAATCACCCCTATTCTGCGTTTCAATTAAGTCTCCGCATTCAGTTCCGTTGCGATCGAAAATTGGTATTCCGAAGAAAAACGGAATCGAAAGAAAAAGAAGAAGACAACAATGTTTACAAAATAAATAGCATCACTGTGGAATGTGGAAATGAAATAGCAAAATAAGCAAGTTGTTACCATTTTCATAAACAAATGTAAAATTTATTACAAAAAGTTGTATGTATACATAATTAAAAATAAGCATTTTTTGTTGGAGGACCTAGTGCATTGAGGACTCCTGCAACTTTCTCCCAGAACAGTGCCACTTCTTCCTTTGATCGCTGGTGGTATCCACATGCAATGTCTGCTTTAGATGCCATTAAATTTACCAATTTTTCATACTGGTGCAGTGTTGTTGTTTTTGACCTGTAACACATAAAAAACACATCATATTTGGGTACAAAAATTAACAATTTAAAACAAAAAAAAAATTAATTTAATTCAATAAATTAATTAAAAATAATTTAAAGTGTTTTTTTTATCGGTTCTGAACATTTTATCTCATTTTCTACTTACATTTTTTTCAATTTTAAACTTTTTAACTAAAAAACACAGATAAAGAAGATCTCTCCGTTAAAAAAAAAAAAAAACAACTGAGAAAAACGGAGCTCCGATCGTAATGCAGAATACATACAATCAAAAGAAACTGAGCGGAATCGAAACGCAGAATACCAAAGCTGCTAGACGGAGAAAATTTCGATTCGAATCGAAATGCAGAATAGCCCCTAATACATTTTTAGAACATAATACTGATTTATTATGTAAAAAAGTTTCATTAAATTAGTTATATATAATTATGGTTTAATAACTGTAGCTTCTCTTTAATTGCCGAATAAATCTTTTGCATTTTCCTAAAAATTTCCGTGAAGAAGAAAGTCTTGGTTTTAATACTTTATAGGCTCTCCGTAAGGACAGCCATAAATAATAAATTGTACCGTGACTGTGTTTCTTTTAAAAATGAGAATATTGCTAGTTTAGGCTGAACCCTTCCTTAGCTTTTATTCGCACAGTAGTTTACACTATACTACTTTTCTCAAACAACTTCCCTTCTTAACGTTTCTTTAAGTTCTACCATACAGCTTGCAATTGTGACTTTTTAGACGAGTTTTAACCCATTTATATGTTTATCTACGAGGTGAATATGATAGAATTTATTATTTTATTGTTGCTTTTGCAACAAAAGTCTCCTTATTGGCAACATCAAACAAACAACGGTCGGACATTGTTTTAATCCAACCTAATATTAAATTGAGAACGTTAAACTGAGAAAATTGTACCAATTGGACCAAATAAAAAAAGTACAGTTGCACTAAATTTACTACCAGTGGTACACAACCAACGTTGTAAATGTTCTTAGACGAAAACTTCACTTAAGTAACCCAAACTTCTTTCGTTTTTTGTCATTTTTTTAAACAGAATAAAAAATACTATAATTTTTTTTTAGAAAAACCAAAACACTGTTCTGGACAGCTGATTTATAGCAGTGACGGACGACCTAATCGTTAGTTTTGTGAAGAATATCAAATAAAAAGTAGAATTGTTTGTACTAAATAAAATGTGTGTGCTAAAGAAAAATGACTGAAGGATTTTTGATAGCTTTGAGCAACATAGTATTATTATTTTATAAAATTTATATTTTAATAGTTTTAGAACAAGCAGAGTGACATTTTGAGCTTTACCTTTTCTGTGTGATAACTTAATGCATTTATTTTTTTATTACGTAGAATAATCGTGTGATCTTTAAAGAAATGAAATAATTTCTCAAGTTTTACAGTACTTAATAAAACCTATTGATGTATGAAAGGGTTATTGTGTAATAATTTGTTTTTTATATATTTTTTTTTACCAGCATGTTTTAAAAGTTAATTTTTTATCTTCTTTTTTGTGCGAGCTTAGATAGTTTTCAAGAAGCAAATTCCAAATGCACCCTATGGAGCTGCACCTAATGATCCCAATTTCCGTAAAGATGTTTTCGGTCATGATAACGGGCGACATGTAGAGGAGTTAAAGGGCTCTAAATTAGGTAAGTTTTTTTTAACTATATATATTTTACTATTGTTATTCTTCATTACATAAAAATATTTAAGTAGTTTCTAAGACTTCATTTCAAGTAGTAAAACCAATAAATTTGTTGTTTTAAAATCCCTTTATGAAAATCTTCAATTTTAAACGTTAAAATGCTCTCAATTGAAAACTTTATTGAAAACAAAAAATGCAAAATTATGAACCTTTCTCTTAAACGTATTGAATTGAATTAAATCCTGTATGCAACAGGTTGGCGGGAACATCAAACAAGTAAGATGAAGTATTTAAAAAATTTTTAAGTTTTTCTATAATTAAATACTTCTACTGATTTTATTTAAATATGTGTTTTAATTTAACTAATGGTTAAATTCGAAATCAGTGTTTTTTTTTTTGGTAATTATTTGAATTTGAAATCATTTTTAAAAACTATGTCCTCTAATAACGAAAATATATTAAAGGAGAATTCAAGCTGCTTTTGGTGTTTTTATTTCGACGTTAATAAGAATTAAATCTTTAACCCTCTTTATTGTAAATTTATGTGTCCTATTGTAGCATTTTAGATATTATTTTATTTTGTTGTTTAATAATTTTACACTAGTAATCCAATTAATATAATCCATTATATTTTTCAATTTATACTCGTATCCAATTGATATTGTAATGCAATTTTGTAAAAATTTTTAATTCCCTTTTTCAAAACAAAAACCCCTTTAAATAAAATAATATTAATAAACAAAAAAAAAACAAAAGAACTTAATCACCAAATTTTAGGAACTAATCTCCAAAAACATTCTGCAGATATTCACCAGCAACCTTTGGGTGGCAGTGATTTATATAATGCCAGCATGTCTGCTCAAACAGCGGCTACTAATCTGTCTTCTACGCTAAAACAACATCAGTTGCAACAACAGCACCCACATCAGTCTCAACAATTGACTTCGAAACTGTTAAATAAGGAAACCGATCAACTGATGGAAATTGAAAAGTTGCGCAAAAAATTAGAGGACACGGAAAAGGCTATGGCAAAATTGATCGCTGAAATGAATTCAGATCAATATGAAGCGAAGGTTAGAGATTTTGGCAAAAAGGTTTCTTTCTTCCCTCTTTTTATTTTGTTTTTTAATTTTTTTTTTAATTTTTTAATTTTATACTTTTTATAATTTTGTAATATACTTACATATCTTATCTTTTTATTTTTTAAATAACCTGACCCTACGCACAACACAAACGTTCACACAAAAATTTACTACACGCAATTATCAAAGTTAAAATATTCATATTAGTTTTCTTTAGGAAATCAATTGAATTTTGAAAAGTTATACAATTTAACTTTTAGAAATCTCTAAGACTTTCGTTGTTGGAAATTTTAGACCCAAACATAAGTTAACATATCGCACACTTAACCATAAACAGTCGAAGCTTATAATTTATATATGTTTAGGACGGTTTTTAAGGTCCCGCATAAATTCATTAATGAATACATAAAAATGAAATACAAAAAAAGATGTACAACAGAAATCGCGTCGATATTTTTATCCCGATTTATTCTCTACACCTTTCGCCAGTAAAAAGTACATCACGATTTTCAACCATCGTATAAATCCTTCATTCAAATTGAGTTCTAAAAATGGGTGGACAAATTTGAGGTTAGGAAGTAAATTATCTGTCAAACGATTATATGTCAAAAATTTAATTATCATCAACATTTATTAAGCAAAAAAGTTGGGAAATTTTAAACATAGAACGTTACACGTCTAAGCAAAGAATTTTAATTGTAAAAATTTGCTATAAAAATGATAAAAATTTTACTTTGTAAAATTCTAGCAGCTTTTCCTCGTAATCAGACTCCTTGTGTGACCGCAGTACACAATTTAATCGAGGCTCGCGGTATTGTTACTAACAATACATCAAAACAATACACTCGTAGCGGCCGTAGTGATGCTAAAACACATAGTAAAGCGTTGAGATGTGCCTGGAACATCAACTCGTCGACGTTCGAAACAATTGGGCATCACTAGAGGCACTTTGTACAACATTTTGCATAAATATCTTCATCTTGACGCTTATAAAGTTCAACTCATTTGAGAATTAAAGCCGACTATTGCTTGTGTCAAACTTTTGTGAATTGTCTGAACGAAAACAACGCATTTTTTTAGCAATAGTATCTTTAGTGATAAGTTTCACTTTTTATTAGGCGGTTATGAGGCTCACAAAATCCTCAAACAGTCTTCGAAAGCCATTATTTCGAAAGCAAATGAGCGTACAGTGCGGTTTAAAGTCAGACGGCATCATCGGTCTGTATTTGTTCGAAAATTATCAGGAAAACGAAGTCATCGTGAATTTTCTGCACTACCGAACCATGATAACCAATTTTTTGTTGCCACAATTGTCACAAGCCACAACAATTCAGTTATTGCTTGGGAAATATTCCAAGCGCGTAATTTTTCTATTTGTCTATGTTAATTGGCAGCATCGTTCTTGTGAATTAAAGCCGCTGGGGCCATTTGAAAAACCACAAACAACTAACGCTTTAATAAATAAAGTGATAAGCAATTAATATTGCCATTTTTCGTCCTAACTGGATGCTTTGTATTCGATGGCGAGCGCTTTCGATGCGAATGCATTATTCTCAAGCCGCGGTTTAATTTGTTCTGGTGAGTCAGTGTTGCCGTTCAGGCAGTTCTGTTATTAGGTTCGTATATATTCAGATAAGCAGAATACCAGCCACCTGGCATTTGTATGCAAAGTGAATTTATCGATACCTCCGTCTCTTACCATTATGTAGGTACGTGTGTCCGTCTGAGGGTGTTCTTCGTTTGCCCGTTTGCATGAATAGTTTCAATGGTGTGAAAATTGTGTCTGAGGTCGTGTTTATCTGTTCGTTTATAATGTCGTTGTTGAATGTTTTTGTTTTGTAAATTTCCATATTTTCCAGAATGTCGTCTTCGTCCTTTTTTGCTAGGATGTAATAATGTCATACATTCATCTATTTCCCTTGGTGTGTGTCCGTGAGTGTCAAGGTGTAATGCAAAGTTTGAATCTTCTCTTTTCCGTTTGTATGAGCGTATGTATTCTGTAAACCTTGTTTTTAGTGTTCGTCCAGTTTGCCCTATATAGGTTCGTTTGCAGGTACAGGTAAGTCTGTATACCCCGCTGGAATTAAATCTGTCAGCTTTTTTCGTAAATGCACTTTAAAATTTTATGAAAAGAACGTACGTTTTCCGATGTCCTAGATATTCGCCCGATTTCATACACTATTATTAGTTAACATATATCTACTTTACATTAGTGCATTAGTGTGCTTTAAGCCAATTTACTTCCTAACCTCAAATTTACCACTCTTTATAACGGCCTGTTTTAGTTAAAGAACGCAGTGAGGCAGACGTAGTTTTCACGGTATTTAGATATTTGATTTTTGAACTGATTTAAATCTGACTGTTTATGCTTTTATGTGCACGTCTTACGTTTTAAAGGTTACTAGAGATAGTGTGAATTTTCAGTGGCCTGGTGACATGAATATCACCATAAAAAAATTGTCCCTTACATTTCATTTTAATATATGATGATCGGATTTGGCTTTTACTACGACCGAAAAACATTCAAAATCTTTTAAGTAGACAAGCATATAGGCTTTTTCAGCACAATCTACAGTGCCTAAATTTTCGCCTTGGGCAAATGACACTTGCAGTTTTTATGACCTGTCACTTACATACGTTGTATTCGGTTTAGTATTACATCGAAGCAACCTATTATCCTTCCTTTCGAAGTGTTACCGTCCAGGAGTGCCCGTTAAAATTAACTCATTTACCTCTTGCGAGGTATTATTAATATCTACCGAATACCTCAATTTACCTGTAAAAACTGCAGTTCGTTCTAAGACAAATTCTATCTATCAGATTTTCATTGTCTTGTTTGACTTGTATCAAAACTAGCATTCAAGTATTGGAGAAAAGTGTTCACTTACACGGAGCCCAGTATATATACGCATAAGCAAGACAAAATTAATAGCTTGCTACCAGCCATTTCAGCAAGGAGCTTAAGTTCGAACTTCTGATAGTATACTCAGAGCGATTCTCACCCTTATGTCTGCCAGCGAGCGGGCCTTTTTAGTAGTAAAATTTTAGTGTTTTAAAACAACTAGATATTTCTTAATTGATCTATGTTGTAAAACGGAAAACATAACATTAGACATATAATGCTTTAACTCTTAATTTACTACATACCTCCATATGTATGCATGTGCGCCACTGTAAATGAGTTCCAATTCTGGAACATAAAATAGGTTTACAGATTGAGCGAGCCTTCTTACAGTGTTTAACCTCTTCAACCAATTCGCCGTAATTTCACTTCAACTGCATAATTTCGGCAACTAATTTTAGCCATGACATGCACACTTACTAGAAAAAGTCTGCGTACAAACAAATCTCGCTAAGATAACGTATAAAAACATGTCACAAAAACTCTAAATTTTTAAACTTGATTTTTATTAAAAAATATATTTTCGTCTGTCAGAAAATGTCAGATTATATATTAACTATTTATAGAAAACAAAATAATTATGGTAAAAAATTGGAAGAAAAAGTGTGCGTACAAATGTGTGTCCACCATTTAAATTAAATTAATAGGTAGTTGGAGGACTTCAGGCAAACTCCTTTACATAAAATTAACGTATTTCATGGTTTCCTCATGTAATCTTTGTTCTCATTCGGTTTACAAAACTTCTTTGAGCATAGTTTCAGAAAAAACAGCGTGCTGGCGAATTTTTTCTTCCAGCAAATCCTATAAATGCTCTATGGGATTGAGATCCGAAGACTGTGAAGGCGTAAGCAATTGTCTTTTCACATTATAAAGCAGCCAAAGCTTTACAATATACTAGCTATGTTTGGGATCGTTATCTTGTTGGATCAAGTTTCGTTGCGTTTTGCTTTAAGTTTGCCTTTAAAATGTGTAGGTATGCCCTTTTACCTATTGTGGATTCAATAAACTACATATTACCCACTCCTCTAGCCACCATACACCTCAAAACAGTAACGCTTTTTACAGTACCACACATAATTTGCTTTATTGAGTACTGTATCAGGTTTCTTCCACACGGCCTTTATAGTGCTCTTTAGCGAACGAAATTCTTTTCTCCCTGTTTATTAATGAAATGAAAGGTTTCTTAAGTGCTATACGAGCACAAAATCCGTTTCACTTTAAGATTTTTTTACAGTATCATCAAATATCCTGTTTAAACTCTGAGCGAACGTTTGCCACTTTAGATGGTGGATCTTGCTGCACAGAGCTAATAAGAGCTAAGATATCTCGATTCTCTGCCAGCTAATTATGCAGGGCATCCAGAACTAGGTTTACATACAAAACCTGCAGTTTCCTTAAAAGAATTAATGACACTATAGATAGAACAGTGCGGTCTCTCTCGACCATTTTCCTAATCTCTTTAAAGGTTCTCCCTTGCTTCCAGACTGTAAAACTATAATTTTTCTTTCAGCAAGATAAATTTCTTTTCCCTTTGAATTCATTACACAAAAATTACACGGTTTACAAATTCAAATAAATTTTATAATAATAGTATATATGTATGTGTATGACACAAATTGGTGAGTCGTAAATTTAGAAACCGATTGCTAGATCAATATTTTTTTTCTTGTACACAGAGTTTTTCTATCTGAATAATTGTGCTTCTTTAAATTTTAGTGCCTAGCTATGATTTTAATGTTTCTTAAATTAAAAATTTGGTTTTTGGCAACAATAGAAATTGGGGACATAGAATAAGACTAAAAAATTTTGATTATCTTGCCAATATCCGGATCTATAAAGTAATGAGCATAATAGGTGCTTTTGCACGTACTTTCTTGAAATTCATAAAAATTGTGTGTAAAATATTCATACCAACTGCTGTAAAAAGCCCGTCTTCTTTAAGCAACATGTTTTATTTTTTCGCAGCTTAACATTTGCTTCCAAATTTCAATAAAATGTAAATAAAAGTTTATTGAGCTGAACAATAATAAAGAATTTTTGTCCTAAAAAGTAAATGTTTGTGCAAAAAACTGAAAAACTTAAAGGCGAAAATGGTTTGTCCTAATCTATAAGAACACTTTTCATGGCTAACTTATTATTTGAAAAACCACTGTATAAGCTTTATTTCGTGTAGTATCGTTAAATCTATAATTTCTTTAATAATAAGAATATGTTTTTTGTTAATTACAATTTGTTTTTTTTTATTAATTTTAAGATGGTCGCAATTAATTTTTTAAAACGTCAACAGTTACATCCATAAAAACAAATTTATAAAATATTGCATCAAACTCATCTTCAAAATTTGAAAACCAAATTTAAAATGGCAAAAAACTTAAGTATAATCAACATTTTTTTATTAATAATGAATAAAAAAGTCCCAGACCCGCTTAATGGCATGAAAATGTAATAAAGCATTTTTTTTAACTAATAATCTTTTAACCTTAAAATCTATAATATTCATAAGATTAATAAACTCTCGTAAATCAAAATCTTTTTTTTTTTTGGAATGTGGCATGTTTGCAACAATTAAAACTTTATTTGTCAAAGCAGATGAATTTATATGGTGTTGGTAATGTCAAGTTTATTCATTTTTGCCGTTACTCTAAATGAAAAGTTTCATAAGTGAAAACATCAAAGTTGAACATTTAGAGCAAGGGAGGCATTAAAAAACGAAAATTAATTACCAAAAAGTAGCAATGGCGAATTAGTTTATTTTTACCGGTAAACATTACTGTCAACATCAATATGTAAAAAAATCTATGTAATAGTTTTTTTTTAAGTCTTATCCTTTATGATAATGGTAAAAATTCATAGATTCGCCATCACTACCACCTAGTAATTGATTGTTTTGCATTGAACGAATTCGTCTTTCCAACACCTGCCAAATTACTTCGCCTCATTTTTTTCTTCTCGCATTTCTTTAGTCTTTCGCTCAAGTATAACTTTTCCCGGACATCTTAATCGTTTTTCTGAAACACTTTTCTTTAAGTAATGCGGCAGCATTTTTTTATTTAAATTCTCAAATTCTTGACGGAGTTCTAAATTATTTTTGTTTTGTAAAGCAGAAAAAGGGGACATAATTTTAAAAATGATTTGTTTTTTGGTAAAGAAGTGCTTAGTTTAATTATTTTTTATTTTTAGTTGAAATCAAGGCGATTCAATTCATCAGCTAGTGACAATGGCAAATTAAAAAACTTTTGTCGTTTGCAAAAAACTAAATCAAGGTAAATTAATTGTAAAAGAGAACATATAAAAACAACAAAAAGCGGCAACAAAGTTGTCAACAAAACACATGCAATCCAAGGCAAATATAACTTGAAGTCACAGCTGATTACTTTTGCTCTGCTTATTTTTTTTAAATATTGAAAAACAACATAATTTTGTACACGGCGAATTCAAAATTTAGCTTGTGCGGTCTACAGATGCAAATAAGGAAATTTACCTTTATGAATTGGCTTCAAATTCAAAAATGACATATGTAAAGTTCGCCTGGAATTGTACCATTTTGGAAGATGGTCGTGGCCAATTAAATTAAATTGCTTCTGATATACATTCATCAGTTAATAATGGCCAAATCAAGTTAAATCGTCCGGCTCCATGCTAAAACAGTATTAATTTTTAGGCTCAAGATGGTCGTAACCAATTAAGTTAAATCGCTTCAAATATACATTCATCAGTTAATAATGGCCAAATCAAGTTAAATCGCCCTGCTGCAAATTTGGACCAAGCTGTTAAATTTCTCTAATAAAAAATCTTTTGAAAAGCTTTTAACAATTCGAGTTACGGTCAAAATTCATAAATTCGCCATTGCCACTACCTTGGTAAATTGATAAGATTTGGTTGAAACATTGAAATCAATTCACATTTAATAAGGTTTGTGGTGCCAACAGGGTGAAAGAGAACTTGGATTGTTGTACGAAAGATTACATTTCAGAGACTCAAAAGGGTCAAAATTTACTCGAAAGATGTGTCAAGTTCTCTTTACTTTCTAGTGCCACGCCTTATTAAAAATTTATTTGCATTAAAATTCATTCATTTAAATAGCTTTATCATTTTTATTGTGTTTGTTGTAGGTTTAAAAGTATACGTTTTTTTTGTTTAACTATTTTTAATATTTCTTTTTTTTTTATTAAAAAAGAAAATATTTTTGGTATTTTTAAAATTATTTTTATATTGTGTATATTTTTTCTTGGGTTTTTGTCGTAAATTTGTAACATATTATTCATAGTTGTAACGGCGATACAAGGGTTAATTGATGCTGCAGATGAAGAATTAAAATTACGAGAGACTTCTACTACCGATCCAACAAAGGTTAGAGATTAGATCCACCTTTAACACCTTCAATTACAATTTTTAACTTAAACTAATTAATAAGATTTTCTTGTTTTTTACAACAACTACTACTTATTAACTTCAACATTTGTTGTTTTTTTATTATTAAAAAAAATGTATTTTAAGTTTTGTGATTGTCTATTTTTTTTTTTTCGTTAAATTTCGTTGATTTCGTTTATGTAACTTTTGATTATTTTTGTAGTAATTGTTTTGAATCGCATTTGTTGAAATTTTACAAATATATTTCTTGTTGTGTAAACACGAATTCAATTAATCTATAAAAATTTTAATTTAGAAAAAATCCAACGAAAATTCAACCAATACGAACCAACAAAACATTTCCAATGGGCATGCAGACACTAATGAGGCATTTTGTGGCGATGAAGTAGATGCCTCAAGGGCAACGGATGATAAACACAAAAAGGGAGATGGCAGTACTGATCGCTCAGTATCGGTAAGTATATACATGAGGCGTTTTATTTTCTGATTGCCCAACTATCATTAAACATGTTTTGTGTTATTCTTAAACTCAGAACAAGAATCTAACTGGCCAAATTTTATTGCGCTGCAAATTATGCTTTTAAGCGGTTCTTGCGTGGACAGGAAAATTGTACATTAACATCATCACATGTTGTTGTTGTTATCGTTATTCAGTGTAGGCGCCTGTTTGGCTATGTTTTTTTGTTCTGTGCTAGTGATTTTTGTTTTCTGTTGTTGTGTTCTGTGCATAAGATTTCTTAGAAACTACGCAATTTGTAAAGAGATACAGTAGGTCGTTTCGTTTATTTTTTTTTACTGACAGTTATTTTCTTCTAGAACTTAAACAAAGCATCTTCGTAACAATATTTTCTTACTTGCAAATTACAATCGTTAAAAGATCATAGCATGTTTCCAAGGCGATATGAAACATTTGTTTCGCTCTCTATTTATCATTCGTAGCCAAAACTACTGCTAAAAAACATGTTTTGCCATATACAATATTGTTAAAGAAAAATCTCAATTTAACGTGTTCATTTTTAAATACCTCACGAAACACAAAGAAACTACTATCTTCTGTTTATCGACATTTCATCCGCACTAGTTATGAAAAATAAAAATTTTAACAAAAAGAAACCAAAACAAAATTAATTTCCATTATGCTGTGTTTAAAATGGAAGAAGAGAACGCTTTCCAAAAAATGATTATGCCAAGAAGAATGGCTACCACAATCAAACCTTTTGAGGAGTCTAAGTTTCACTTAAAGGCGTTTTGCTTCAGCAACCGTTTTTTTAATTAAATTTCTTTTTTTACGATAGTAAGGCAACTGGGGCATCTTTTCAGCCCTTACCTTTAGCAAAACAGCATCATTCCAAATATGGATTCAGGTAGCGAAACAAGTATTTCATATATAAATTGCATTTGACATGAAACATAATTCAGGGTTTTTTTAAGTCGTTTTGAATATGCAAACTTTCTTTGTCGTATTTTTTCCTCTCCACATTCTGCTTATCCAGTATTTTAACTTTGCCAAAATCAGCTTGTTGAACTGTTTTTTGTAAGTATTAACCAACAACGCATATGACAATAATAGGAGTTAAATAACGGAACTCTTCAATTCTTAATTTTAGGGGAAAAAACTTGGCATGGCTGCAATATAAATTTATTTACACTCTCGATTTTTTTTAAGAGGTAGCCGGCGTTAAACATATTCAACATTGCTGACTGAAAAGAAACCGCCGGACCTTTATGCGAAAAAGAAAAATATTATGTTTATTCTTTTTAATAAACGTTTTGTTAAATTGAGTTCTTATATGGCAAAATAATAACACAGCACTTTAGAGTTTTAAAATACATTAAGCGATTTATTTACTTTCCATACACACAAAATAAACGCGATGGTAACTTTGCTGGTTTTACTCAACGATGATTCAACTTGAATTAATTCTTTTGCCCAGCAAGTGGTGCCTATATTTTTAAGCAGTTCTCGCATATACAAGAACATACTTTAACATCACCCCATATTGTTGTTATTATCATCTAATGCAGGTGCCTGCTTGGCTGCATATTTTGTTTTTGTTCTGTGTTAGTTGTTTTGTTTTCTGTTGTTTAGCTTATTTCGTGGAATTTCTTAAAAGCATGTTGTTGTCTTTTGTGTATAAGATTTCTTATAGTTTGTTAAACACACAATGGGTCATGTCGTTTACTTTTTACTGATAACTATTTTCTTTGAAAACTTAAACAAATCATCTTCGAAATAATGTATTTAATTTTACATCCACAAATTTTAGCGCCAAAGGATGCCCTTAATGTATAACAGCTTCCGCTTCTGCTGTTATACATTATGTTTGACAGCCGTTAATACAGTTTTTTAGTAACTTCAGTTCTAATATACATTTCAAAGTACTTTTTGCCTAAGCAAAATATGGCAAATAAATTTTATGTCAAATTGTTTAATTTTTTAGACTACATTCAGTGAAATCTGTTTGAAAGTTTAATTATTTTACAGAACTTTCTGAAAAGTACTTTACAATAAGGCATTATGACATTAGATATTTTTTGTTTATAAATATTTTTAATTTGTCTGACACTTGATTCTTTAAATTGTCGTTTAGTAATAATTTAATATATTAGAAAGTTATCCATAAAAATATTTTATAAAAAGATAGAACACTTTTAAGCTCAAGTTCTTAGGTCTCTGCTGTAAGAAAAGTTAATTTAGGGCCGAAATTGAAAATTTGTTAGTTTTTCACTTTTTAAAAAATAAATAAATAAATAAGTAATTTATGCATCGGAATCATTTTCAATCTAAGTAATTTTATTATTTGTGCTTGATTCCTTTAAATAAATATTTCATGATATTCTCATGAAATATTTATTACAAAAATTTTTATTAAAAAATAAACATTTTATGATATTCTCATAAAACATTTATTTCAATAAAAATAAAAAATATTTGAAATGTATTACTGCGGGGAGAGCATATCCATATTGCAATTTCACTTTCGCTCACAAAGCTCATCAGTGAATTTTACCCCAATATTGTATAGAAAAACCTAAAAGTCTTATATCTAAAGCCAAACTGATTCAATGAGAATTCTTCCATAAAATCAACATAGCATAGACAGCAAGACTCAAAAACACTTCTATACAAACACAGCAAAACATTTCAAAACAACAAAAGACATTGTTTATTTTCAATCATTTCTACATAAGGGTTGCCATTGGAAACCATTCATATGTAATTTGAAAATTCAGAAAATAAAAAATATTTGTAAATAATTTTACAAAATTTCTAAGAAAGCAACGGGCACATGCAATGGAAATAAGTAATTTATGCATCGGAATCATTTTCAATCTAAGTAATTTTATTATTTGTGCTTGAGAATATCATAAAATGTTTATTTTTTAATAAAAATTTTTGTAATAAATATTTCATGAAAATATCATGAAATATTTATTTAAAGGAATCAAGCACAAATAATAAAATTACTTAGATAAATAAATAAAGTAATTCTTTCCTTAAAATTTATTGAAATCCTTGATTAGTGTAGGTGATAAATGCCCATGTCCTGATGTATGGATTAACCTATAATTATATGGAATCATCAATTTTAGCTTACGTCTCTTTCTACTGAGGCCATTTGTCTTAAAATATATGTTTAATTGGCTTTTCTCTCAAATACTTGCTTACTAACTCTTGATACTCTCACTGAGATGATATTAGCAAATATACAAAGTCATCTAGGAATGTGCATTTTTGTTAAGATAAAAGCAAGGTTACGTTTAAATTCTTATTTGTTCTAATTTAGATTTTTCATATCGTTTAATTTGAAGATTGACAGAAGTATTAATGCAATTTTGTGTTTATTTTTTATTCAAAGGTTCTTGGAATGGAAATAACCGCCAGTTGCGAGGGCGGTCATAAATGGTCTGGCCATCCTCTGACTCCGGTGTTATTTTCCCACCATGAACATGTAAGTTTGCGTTTTATAATGTTTTTAGTTTAATATGGAAATTTTTTATCACCATTAAACGCTTTTATATAAATTTGTTTTATTTATAATTACATAGTTCATTTATTTATTTATTGATAAAAAGACTTAGTTCGATCTAACGTTTCCTTATATATTACATATTATATTAAAATATTTGTATATGGCTACTTAACACTAGTATTAAGCTAAGTTTTGTATTAGTAAACTGCTTTATTAATAAAATATACATAAAAAATTTAATTTAATTGTCTATCACATTACCAATATCCAAATTGCTTATTCTATATATTACCTAAAGACCAACTGTTAAATTGTCCACATTCTACCCGCTTATTGAAATATTTGGCGACAAAACCGCTTTCAGGAAAGCGAGTTCTGTCAAGAAATCACATCTCTGCTCTTTGGGTCCTGTCAATTGATTTGCAGGACGTCCTACAAAATTAATACCTCTAGATTATTGTTGACGCTTTAGGCAAATACCAATGACCTAAATCTCCTTACCTACACACAGGATATTATGGCAAGAAATAGGACAAATCGAATTATTAGACGATAAACGAGTTGATTAATTTTTCTGCCAAAAGCTAAGGAAATTCTTATAAAGATATTTGCCCAGTTTTTTGTCAGTAGCAGCTATTTGTATTGGCATCAAATTTGTATTATTCAAGGCAAAGAATTTTCAAAAATCTTTTTTGCGAAATAAAACTTTTGTGGAGATTGTGGAGAAGCAAGTATGTTGAATATTTTTGAGTTTTTCGAAATAACGTAGACAGATATAAAATGCAAAAATAACAAAGTTAATTTCCATCTTTCGACAAATTGAACTTTATCAAACAATAATGCATCGGCCAAAAAAGTATGCAGTCTATTGTGTTATTATGCAAAACTTTTAAAGTTTTCAATTTCAACACTTATGTCTTCACATGATCACGTTCGCAATTAGACTGACTCTGTCAACCTTCTATCTTCACTTAATCACGTTCACTTTTTTCACAGCGAGTAAGCATTAATATACTGTTTTGAGAGGTTCTAGCATTTAATAGAAAACTTTTAAAGCAGAGCACATAATATAGATGCCGCAGTTATCATCATTTCAGTGTAGGTGTTTGTTTCGTTGTGTGCCTTATTTTTGTTTTCTTTCTGATTTTTTATCTTAGTTCATGGAATTTTAATACAGTATGTTGTTGTTGTTTTGTGTTTATAAGATTTCTTAGAAACTTCTAGGCAATAGTTCTTCACACTTTAAGTTTGTACTGACAATTATCTTTTTATAAGACCGGACTTAAATGATCACCCCACAAGCAACTGACGCTCTGAAAGATGAAATTCGGCGCTGCATTGACGAGGTAAGCGAATTTTTGTTGCAAAATGCGCTGCAATATTATGTGAAAATGGCGAATGTCTGCCGATGTGCTAGAGATTGAAATTTAATTATCATATTTCTACTTTACATTGGTATCAATAAAACTAAATTTGTCGAAGCAGCTGTGTTTTAAACCAATTTGCTTCATAACCTCAAAATTGCCCACCAAATAAATACAATTGGTCATTACATTTCAAAGGTAAATGTGCATAACTAAAGCATTAAACTTTGTATAAGAACCCTTATTTCTAATAACATCTGCATATCACGAGACATGGATGCAACTAAAGGGTTAAACAATTTGAGGTTAGGAAGTAAATTAGATGCGTTCTTTTTTTCAGTTTTTTAAACAGCCAATTTACACACATTCGAAGCAAATAATGGGTCGATCGGCTTTAATTCTTGAACGAGTTGAAATATAGTTATAATTATTCAGTGTGGGTGGTCTGTTTAGTGGTATACCTTATTTTTGTTTTTTCTTCTTCTGCTTATTTATATTAGTTCAGGCAATTTTAATGAAGCATATTGTTTTGTGATTATAAGATTTCTTAGAAACTTGATGATTTGTAAACAGACACAATAAGTCATTTCACTTTACTATTTTCTTAGTGATAATTATCTTTTTAATAAGCGCCTTCCTAATAACATAATAAAACTTTTGCAAATATTAATTTGTTTTAATATATTGTGGACCTATCTATCCTCTTATAAATATATATTTATTTCAATTGATTAAAACAAATTGTTTATTTGCCTTTTTAAACTTCAGTCCAAACATGATGAAGGTGACGTTATGCCGGAACCCCAGGAAATCTATTTAGAAGGTTCCTTGTCACATGATTCACAAATTTTAGTAGCCGATGCTGAAACTAAACAGGAGCAAGTATACGATGCTGAAATTAATGGATCTCCCGAAGAACCAGCTGTAAGTTGGACAACCTTAATATTTAAAAATTTTTAAATTTAAAATCATTTTCAATTTGGTTTGTTAAGGTTATTTTAAGTAGTAAGATGACTTTATCTCTTATCAATTTGGATAATATATTGGATAAAAAATCGCCAACAAGACAGTCAGACATGGAAAGTCCTTTAGCCGATGATATCGAAATAATTGGTCATGATGAACATTAAAGAAATCTGGAATAGCACTAAAACGAACTTACAAATACGAAAAAACTCAAGAATTTATAAATGAGAAAATTTTTAAAGGCAAAAAATGAAGCCAATATTTTTTTTGAAAATAATGACTGATTTGTTAAATTTTAAATTTTTATGCATGTTCGTTTATTTAAAATCGAATTAAATTTGATTTATTTCATTTTTTAAACGAATCACCAAATTACTTGAATAGCGAAAAATGGATGAAAAAAATTAACTGAAGAAATTAAATCCAGTACTTCCATTGCAAATTTTTGTTTGTTTGAAACCGTTGCCAAATCTTTTTGTTTTATTTATAACTTTGTTTTTTTTTATAATTATATATTATATACGTAGCTTTTAACTTACCTACATTATTCTTCTTAATGATTAAGTATAAACCTGTACGCCCAAAATGCTTAACACCAAATTAAGGATAATTAATTATATGATTTCATTTTTGTAATTGTTATTAAATTATTTAAACTTTAAATTGTAATCCAAATCTTTCAACTTGTATTTTGAAGTACTTAAAAAATACCTAAAAATTATTATTATTCTAGTCCTTAAAGTTCTTCGTGCCCACTGTCATTAAAATTAAGGCAGATTTTTTTTTTATTTATAAATAATAATTATATTTAATGGACATTTTGAATATTTTATAAATAATTATTTGCAGCATAAGGTTTTCACATAAAAATTAAATAAATTTTATTTAATTGGGTGACATATTCAGCAAAAGAAAAATGTTTAAACAATTTTGTAAATAATCAATAAATGAAAAAATGTCAAACATACTCGAAATAATAATTTTTGCACAAATTTATAGACATTCAGTGCATAAAACTATTAAACAAATCTTTGTATCTATCTATCTATCATTTATAATTAATACTTTAAAATTGTATAACGTGTTGTCATTAAAATTTATGTTTGCGTGTATATGTATTGTTTTGTATATTATTTTGAAAATTTTAATTTATTTTTAAAGTTTTTAAAATTTTTTTTCCAATTTTTAATTTTTATTATTTTGGTTTTTAGTGTATTTTGTTTTTTTTTTTTGCAGAAGAAAACAATTTCTTTTTTTGATTATTTTGAATTTGATTGACAACAATTTTTCATTTATTCCCCTTCGTTTTGCAAACCGAGTCTCGACACGATTTTCATTACTCGGAAGTCATTTTCGAAAAAAAGCATTTAAACGTCAAGGTAAATAATTATCACCTGTTAACTGTTAAAGGGAAATTACAATGATAGTTTTATTGTTTCCAAAGAAAATTTTATATTGTTTTTAAAAATGCTCGGAGCTTTTGTTATTAGTCATCCTACTAAATTCAGCGGTAAAATGACCGTAGAATACTGCTAACGTTACCCACAACTGATATTGTTGTACCTTATTGCCTTTGCAAAACACCCTTTGCTAAGTTTGAAGGGGCGCTCATAAAATTTAAAAAGATTTCGTCCCGTCATTGGCTTTACTTTTGTTTATTTATATTATATTTATTTATATTATATTTAATTATAATTTATATTATATTTAATTTTGGTTATTTTTTAAATATTTCGACAGTTTTTATTTACTTTGCAAAAACAGGTGCTATGCAAATACAGCGTTGCCACGTTATATAATATGTGAAAACCCATAAAAAATTTATTTAAAACTTTGAGCCAGTTCACATTGGATTAGTTGTGCTGGCAGTTTGTTGGCATTTTCGGTGAGGGGGGTAGTTTTTGGTTGAAACAATTTTTCTAGCAGCTTCAAAGCCGCACAACGAAAACAAAACTAATACACATGCATTTATGAAAACACAGGTCTTGTGTGTTTTTTTTGCAGAGCGATTTTTAGTCTTCAGTTGGCTATTGCCTTGTCATTTAAGTATGAATGCAAAAGTAGAAGGTGGTTGGAAGCGGCAACTAACATTAAAGTTGATAAATCTGTATAGACAACAAGTGGCGTTGTTTATGCTATTTGTTTTTATCATTTTTACCTGTAACCTGAACAAATCACATGAAAATTAAATACTTGCGATTTTATTATTATTGAATTCAAGTTTTTGTTATAATATTTTTATATTTTACAGAAAATTAAATATGTGTTAATCTTTTAAACGTCTTTTTAATTAAATTTTAACGATATACATATTTTTTCAATATTTCGCTTTCCTATGGAAAGATTCTTCAAGAAAAATTAATTTTTAATAACAAAAATTATTAACAAATTGAAAAATTTTTTTTTTATTTAATTAAAATAAAAAAGGTAGATTAAGAATAAAAATAATTTTACATAAAATAAAATTAGAAACAAACATTTCATCATCACTTACAGCCATATTTATTTTGTAATGCGTATACTGTGGTGTATACCGAACGAAAAACAAACATGAAATGAATAAAAAACACTAATACACACAAAGATGTGTATACGTATAGAATTTTGTGCTAAAACAATTAGTATAGTGTGTTTTGGAAAGAACTAAAGTTGTGCAAAACAAATATTAATCCAATGTGAACTGGCCCTTTCATTTATTAAAGAACTTTACCACATAGTTTTAAACATTTTATATTGAAATAAATACTTTTTTAATTATTATTTAATTCAATACTTTCCATGTTATGAGCCATGGGCAATTTCATTTTTTAAAGTTTAGTAGCTTGAAAATTTCGAATATAAACAAATATGTGGCAGCCATATTGAAATAAATTTAGTGATTTTACAAAAATGAACAAATTTATAAGTGTTGGAATAATAAGTATTTAAATACGAATTTTATTGCACTAAATGTTTCTTTTTTTACAATAAATAAAATAAAAGACTTTGAATTTTTTATCATGAAGCGTATTTACTTCATTGCTACAAGTTTTATATAAAGAAAAACAGCCTTCGATTTTTTTTCAACCAGGTTTATGTACTCGATTTTAAATCGATTAAAATTGTGAGAATTCACTTTTCAGAACACCAAAATATTAGGATTCGTTTTAAAAACGAAAAATTTTCTCGGATTCGGTTTGCAAAATAAGGTGAATCAAATTTCGTATAAATTTTTATTTTTCTAAAGATGCTACCCAATAGTGTACTGAAATATCGAAAAGCAAAGTAAAATGCAAAAAAACAAAATTTCGGATCGTTTTAAAACTGAAAAATTCACTGGGATTCAGTTTACAAATCAAATTGTTTATACATTTTTATTTTCCTGAAGATGCTACACAATGGTGTGGCGAAATACTGAAATAAAATTTATTTAACTTTTATATAAAGTCATCGCGCTTAAAGAAATTATTTATACAATTTTTAATCACATTACAATCATTTATAAAAAGAACTTATATTGTTTCAGAAATATATTTACTAAATTCACAGCCTATTGTAAATCTTATATTGTATTTGTACTATATGCAACTATAGTAGTTGTGTGAACCTTCTGTTTTCTGTTTTTATTGTTAAAAAAGTGTTTAAATTTCATCAAATACAACTCAATTAAATTTAAAACTTGAAATAAAATTTATGAAAATAGTATATATATAGAAATATGGTAAGTTGTTACTTTTATTACATTTTATCCATCATACAACACTTAGTAATATAGAAATTACTTACAATATTTGTACAACCATTGTAAAATATGACATCTTATCACACATAGTCCCAATTTATATTGGACGATTTTTATCGCTGCAATTCTTAGTTTGTTGTTGTAAATAAGGGGTGTAAAGAGAATAGTGGAAGAGTTCCTCTCTTCCCCTTTTCTCTTTACACACCATATTTACAACAACAAACTAAGAATTGCAGCGACAAAAATCGTTCAATGTAAATTGGGACATAGATGTAGTAGGTTGTGAATTAAACAAATTGTGTTTTATATATTGAACATGTGTTGTATCAAATTTAAATTTAAAAAATATTCTAATATTTTAACAAAATTCTCCAGATGATAAAAATTTTGTTTGAAATAAATTTTATGTGTCAACTTGTGTATTGCAAGATAATTAAAAAATAATACATAAAAACATACAACAAATAAAAATAAAAAACGAAATCATTATTTTAAATTGCGATCATAAACGTGTATTTGTTGACAATGAATTAACAAATATCGGGTGCGAAAATTTAAGGTTAGGAAGTAAATTGTCTGTTAAATGATTAAATGTCAACAACTGAGCTGCAATCCTCTGAAATTTACTTAGTAAAATGTCGGAACATTTTAAACATGCAACGTTACACTTTTCAGCAAAGAATTTTAATTATGAGAATTTATTATTAAAATAGTAAACGTTTTACAAAATCACTTCGCAAAATTCGACAGCTTTTTCTCGATATTAAGCTTCTTCTAAGACCGGTGGGCGTAATTTAATCATTGTATTTAAGGCTCACGATATTGTTGCTAAAAATAGACCAAAACAATATGCTCGTAGCAACCGTAGCCGCTGTATAGCAAGGTGTTGAGAATGAGCCTGGCACATCAACTATTCGACATTCCTAGCAATTGGTCATCACTAGAGCTACAAAGTGTTTTCCGGATGAAACCAAAGCATAGATTATATTTGCCATCAAAGGTCACTGATTTCAACATTAGCTAATAGTGGTTACAAATAATTGGTCGTCATAGTTTGGTGCCGCAGAGAGTTCACGGTGACGTCATTTCCTCGCTCATTTTCTAACGATGCAGCATAACCCCAGTGCGCACCATACGGTCGGTCACTTTCTTTGAATTCAATTTTTAAAATATCCAATTCACAAATATTCGACGCGAAATACTACATAGATTATTTTTATTTTCCGTTTTTTTTTAAGTTTATTTAAACGACTTTATTGAACATAACATCGATTTTCTTCAACAACGTTCCTACATACAAAAGGAACAAAAGGAAAAACGCAGCAAAATTGAAAATTATGCTAATTCCGTGTAGATGCTTTTAACATGTATTTTTATATTAATGAAAATGAAAATGTGTTTTGCATTTAAGTTTTTATATAAAATGGCATTTTCAATTTATTTTCATATTTATATATTTTGTGTTTTTGAGTATAATTTTAATACTTTTGTAGTCTGAAATTTTATTCCATAAAGTGCAACACCGGCTTTACATATGTGCGTCATGTTTTCCTGTAGCAAATTTGATTTTCAAATTTCAATTTCACAAAATTCAGGTTTGCTGCAAGAAAACTTTGCATGGTAAAAGTTTTTTCAACAAAACTAATAGAAATGCTGCAATCAGCACAAATCTAAATTGTATCTCATATTTCTCCTATCAGACCAACTTTAATCTGAATCGTAGGGGTAAACGCTCATCCTCTCTAGTATAAAATCATATTTTACACTACTTTTTTAGGGCTCCTCGGTAAATAGAAGATTTTAATACGTACATACATCAGAAACAGCTCGAATCCAATGAACATTAAAAAGTCCTGTGATTTATTTCAGAAATTTATAATGTTTCTGAATACTTTTTGCGTTGAAGGTCTTGCACATTTTATAAGATGTGCATTTTTACGATGATTATACATGTTGCCATTCGACATAAATGTGTTTAGACACCACGGACAAGCATATAACGTTTCACCGGTATGTGTGGCCATATGATCCTTCAAACAAAAAACAAAACTTGATTAAAATTAAGCAAACCTTTGGGCCTTTTAAATACCTTAGAGCACATTTTACATTTATGAATGTAATCACTTTCATGGACAAGGCATTCATGTGTATGAAGTGCTCTTGGATTAGGCGATACTTTATTGCATTTATGACAGGAATATCCTCGTTTATCACCGACTGGATGTTGGGAATTTTTATGCTGCTTTAAAGTACGATTATCACCCAAACATAGCCCACAATTATCACAATGAATGGGAGTTGCTAATTTGTTGTTATGTGTTTCCATGTGTAATTGAAAAGAATTGCGTTCTATTTTGCTGCAAATATCACATACTTTTTCGTTCTTATTGTGGTGATAATTTAGGTTGTGTGGAGTTTTAAAACTGCATAGTCATATTTATTATAAAAAAGGCCATATTTGAAATATTAAAATCTTTAAATTATTACTTAAACTTACAATTTTCCACATTCGCCGCAAGAAAATGTTTTCTCGTTGCAGGGTGCATGGGTAAGGTTATGATTTTCTAACTGCGCTAAACCAGCTAAAGGTCTGTCACATTTATTAAGGTTTTCACTCTTTGAGTGAATTTTTATATGTTTTTCTAATGTACTGCGATCCGCATAAGTTTTCTCACATAATTTACATTTAAAATAGTTCGAATCCGTATGAAATTTTAAGTGTTCAACTAGTGTTGGACGATCAAAGAATTTTTTCTTACAACATTCTAAAAAACCACGTTTATTATGATCTGTGCGAAAATGTTTTCGAAGTTCTATAAAGTTATGAAACGATCTTTGACAAAGGCGACAGCAAATTTTTAAGTGCTTCGCAATCATTTCATCGTGTTCCTGTAGAGTATTTTTGTCAGGATTTTTGCGTTTCTTCTTGCATGTTTCTTCATCAAAAACTTTGTGTAAATTATTAAGGTTACATAATGATATATTGGGTTTATTGCTTTCTTGTTGTTTTTGATTTGCAAGCTGTTGGAATGTATTCTCCTTTGTGAGCGGACCCTCATTACTGGTTTCCAAATCAGTTGACATATCTTTAGGCGGATGTTGGTCTTTAAGTACATCATTTTTATGTTCTATCATATATCCTATGTTTGAAGGCTGTTCCTTTAAAATCTCTGCATCCTTATTTATAGCAATATGCTCTATCTTACATTCATCAGAATTTCGCTTCGGTTGTTTTACATATTTTGTATTTGTTTTTGCTACAAGGCTATAAAAACAGTGGAAAGTCTTTATCTGCTGCCAACAGCGTAAGCACAAAATATCTCTACATCTGTTAATGTTCTTTCATATTTGAATGGTACAATTAATTTGTTAATACATTTTTATGTTACAATTTATTAATACTTACTTACCATTGGCCAGAAATGTTTCTCTAATACGCTTTTCATATTTTCCTTTTGCCACTGTGAAGAATTAGCTCTTATATAACCGATTCTTTCATTTGCAGTTTTCAGGCACAGTAAACAACAATCCATTTTTAGTAATTGAATATTTCCGATTTGTTTACGTATCAGAACTAAAAACAAACTAATAATTTTAATTTCAATTTTGACAAGACAAATAGAAAATTCCGAGAAACCAAAATTAACACTAGTTTAGCAACAACAACACTTATAGCTATGTCAAATAACAAATGTCATTTAAGTTAGCTGCTTACATATCTAAATTTTAAAAACTTCCTATTATTTAATGATTGTAAAGTTTCCTTCACACGAGATGTTTTTTACAAGGGACATTAAACAATTTGGGTACAAATTAGTGTCTTATGCCTAGTTATTATTATTGCAAAGACAACCTGCTTTTTTATTGTTACTTTGGAGTTAGAAATAGGAAAAATCGTTCCATTCGGAATGAGTAATATGTCAGACAAACGGATATCAAACATATTGTTACGAATGTGTCTTGCTTAAATTTAAAATAGAACATTTAAGCAATAAAGCAAACGGCATAGAAGTTTATATACACACACACACACACACAACTACAATTTGATATGCTGTTTACTATAAGTGCGGTTTTACACACTTCAACTTTTGTTGCTCAACTGTTGTTTTTTCCATTAGAAAGAAAAAGAAGGGGTATAAAGCTTTCTCTTTCTTTCTAATGGAAAAAACAACAGTTGAGCAACAAAAGTTGAAGTGTGTAAAACCGCACTAACTGCCTGGCATGCAAGAAAAAAAAAATACAAGTATGCTGCTTATCATCTAAACGCGCAAGACAAAAACTAATTTTACAACAACAAATATACAGGTGTTTATCATTTGCGTAGTTTTCTAAGAAACCCTTTTTTTACAAAAGCAACAACAAATGTATTGAAATAAATCCCAAGCAGAAACCTTATCAGCATAAAAACAAAAACAACTATACACACAGCCATACAGGCGCCTATACAACTAATAAACAACTTACAAAAACAAAACGCGATGCAAAGGGAGTAGAAGATTCTTAAATCTTCTAGATTCTAATTGGACAAGTATAAATAGGGGAAGCGTCTGAGTAAATAATCAACCAGTAAATTAAACCTCAGCGAGTGGAGACGTGCATTTTTAAGTAAATTGTTCTGTGTCAACTTTATGTAGTTAAAGTAAATAAAATTGTTATAAATTTAAAAACTCTAAAAACTGGTGTTAATTCTTTTGCAATAAAGAACTCACAACAAAACGTTTATAAAAGGTATAAACGTAACAATATATGTATATATATATATATATATATATATATATATATATATATATATATATATATATATATACAGCTGCGGTTAATATAAAAGCACCACGCACAAATTAATACTGACTCTGTTTACATCTGTTTAACTGTTGGGCGTATTCAACTCATAAATTATTTGGTTTTTTTCAACACTTTATAACACGCTAATTAGGCCACTCCTTTACATTGATAGAGTTATCGTTGAACAATTTTTTGCCATTTTTCTGAGGTGTTTGGGGTCATTGTCTTGCTGGTAGACTCCACGTAGAAAGCATACGGCAGCATAATTACATCAATGATTATTACATAAATCGATGAATCCATAACGGTTTCGATCCATTATATAGGACTCACCTTGATACTAGAAGCAGCCTCATACCATAATACTACGACCTTCATGTTTTACAGTTTGTGCTGTGAATTGTGGCTTGTATTCGCTGTTAAGTGGCCTAAGGACAAAACATCTGGAACCCTTTCCACCAAAAAGAACAATTTTGGATTCGTTAGTCCATAGTATATTTCTTCACTTTTCCTTTGGCCAATTTAGATGTGCTTTGCGAAAGATATCCGTTTAGGAACATGCTTAGAGGAAAGAGGCGACACTTTTCGAGGACTACAGGCATTGAGGTAGCTGTCATAAGGGGATTTGCTTTAATCGTCCATACTAACCGTTTAACTATTGAGGGTGACAAAACTCGCTTCCTACCACGGGATTAAACTTTTTGCTCATATCTTGCGGTTATTATTATTTATTAGGGCCCAGCAATTCCCTTATTTGGGAATACAATTTACCCTCAAATGCGAATTTTTTTATTAGTTCACGTTTTTCGGAGGAACAATGCTTTTCGCGACCCATAACTATACAATTTTTATAAAATTATTACACGATTTTATAAAAAGTATATTAACAAATTTTTATTACCCTTCATTTTTACTTTTTTTCACAAAATTGCTATTTTATTACCTGCACGAATAAGTGTTGACTTTTATAACTGATTAACAGTTGCGAAATTTGACAACAAATGCACACAAATTCTGAGATAGCAAAAAATTTAACTGTTAACACTTAAAAATATAATATTTTTACTATATTATATTTTTAAGTGAAATTTTTACATCTTTCGAATCAGAATATTGGAACTGCTGATATTACATTGACCATAGTTATAAAAGTTATTTAATAATTCATAGTAGTTTAAGGAGCTTTAATCATTAGATAACTTTTATAACTACAACTGCAAATATACAGACAGTCTACTATCTATTTGATGAAATTAGCAATTCGTAAGTTTTGAAGATTTTTCAATATTTGCAAGATTTTATTCTTTTTAATAAGAAAACATCTATGTTTTTATCTTCTCATAAAATGGTCTTATATTCCGTCCCCCTCGCTGCTTCAAATTTTTTTTATAAAAAAAAAATACGAAATATAAAAAATATTATTGAACTGAAAGATATTAAGTACTCTGTGAATTGCAATACCTAATCCTGATAATATATTTCAATACCCTATGGCATTGTATGTTATGCCTGGAGAACACTTTTCAAGAGAAGAATTGCAGAAAGATGTAATATTTAAAAATACAACTTTTGGAAGTAGAAGAATTTATGCAAAATGTATGTACGTACCACTTGAAGAGGCGTTGATGAAACGAACGAAATTTTAAACTTTGCTTAACGACACACAAGAGATGGATTCGAGTTCAAAACCCAAGCTTTTAACGAGGAAAAACCTATTTAAACCTTGAGGGTGTGAAATACCAAAACAAAATCAATGTGAAATTTTAGGGAAATATGAAACCGGCACATGTCAATATAATAACAACGAAGTTTAAGTATTAATTTTTAGTTTTCTATAGTCTTTGCCAAACATGAAGTTTGCACTACGCCCATTAGCTGTGATGTTTTCGGCATTTTACTTTCCAATACATTGGGCATAAAACTCCACAAAAGCTCGCACCGTTAAACATAAATCTTATACTTGCTTCCTCCCGTCCTGCCTCACCTTACATTCCCAACATACTTTTCCAACTAGATATGATTATCAATGTATTTTATGTAAAACATTTTTTAAAAAAACGGACCTCATAATAAATGGATTTATCAATAATATATACATAGAATATTTTTATATTTAAAATGACAAGTTTATCTCAAATTTTAAAGGAACATATAGCACTCACACAAGAGTTGCTTTGTATAGCTGACCTGGGTGTCCAAATTTTTTTTATCGAAAAGTAACGTGCGCAATCGCCGAAAAAAAAATTTATCCAAAGAAATGGAAAAAAATAAAAAAATAAAAATATGATGATAAATTTATTTAAAAAGACTAATGAAAAATAATGATTTTGACAATACATACATACAGGACTGAAAAGCACAGAGTGCTTCAAAGATAACTATAATCAATAAGAAATAACTAATATAAAGACCCCTTTCAGACAGGCAAATTTTACTTTGACAAAGTTTTTTTTTATTTTCTTTTAAACTTTCTTTGGTGTTCAAACACAAAAAGTTTTTTTTTTACAAATTTTGTTTTAGTCACTTGGTGCTTTATGCAATCTGTGTATAAGTACAACTGTGTATAAGCGACGAAAGAAAAACAAAGCAACTTTGCGAGTATATCAATCATGCTTTCTCCCTCGCTCTCACATAAAATCAAAACTTTGCAAAGAAAAGTTTGCCTGTGTGAAAGGCGTCAAAGATAGTAGGAGTAAATAAAAATGTCTGTAAATCATTTTTTGTGAAAGTGATTTGAAAGTTTTTGAATTTTTGGATATCTTTTCAATAATTTTATTTTGAATTTCGTAATTAATACATAAGCGCAATTTTATTTCGTGCTTGATTCCTTTAAATAAATATTTCATGATATTCTCATAAAATATTTATTACAAAAATTTTTATTAAAAAGAAGCATTGTATGATATTCTCATAAAACATTTATCCAAATAAAAATAAAAAATAAATTTGAAATGTATTGTAATGGGGGAGAGCATATCCATATTGCAATTTCACTATTGCTCACATAGCTTATCAGTGAATTTTACCCCAATATTGTATTGAAAAACCTTAGAGTCTTATATCCAAAGCCAAACTGATTTTATGAGAATTTTTTCATAAAACCAACATAGCATAGACAGCAAGACTCAAAGATTCCGAATAATTATAAATTACTTAGTAATTAATAAATTATATGATTATTATGATTAATATGTTTTTTATTGAATTTTCTATTACAAGAAATGTTATTTATTTTGTATTTACGTTTTACCTGTCAGCAGTGGCAGCTTCGGTCGAACTCTTGCACATCTTTGTTTTGTACTATTTATATTTGCGCTCCATTATATTAAAAGATTTCATTGAGTACGTATTTTTACGGAAAATACAAAGAAAATTCGAAAAAACACAATTCTTTAATTTACATCATTCGCTATAACGTCTTGCAACAATCTGTTGCAAAATATCTCAGTTTCGCTGCAAGCTGAATACTTGTCGGACATTTTAGAAGGTGTCGTGCTTAATCATCCAATATCATCTGAAAGGCTCTGTTAATCAACCTGTAAAATTACATGAAATTGACAACAGACTGATAGTAACATTACAATCTTAACATTATTGCTTACTTACAATGTTCCATTCATAGCCAATGGGTTCGATAAGCCTCGAAAATATATTTTCTTATCTCATGCATTATCTCATAATTGTTTTCTTTTTAAATGCATTATTGGTAACAATAATACATTTAATCTAGGCATTCGAATTTGTTTGTAATATAGAAGATATACGTACAAAAATAATTTTTGTTTACTTTCACTTGATATTTTGACTAACACACTAATTAATTTGAAATACAATCAGCTGTTTTGTTATTGTTTTTTTATTTTTGAAAAGGTAAAATCACATCGAAAAGTTAATCCTATTGTAGTTTTCAAAACACTCTCATGTAAATTGTTCTCTCAAACGCTGAGCTGAATTCATCTTCTTCCAAAGCGAATTCATAACAGGAGTGTAACTAATAGATCAGCAGTTTGGTTTTAAATTTGAATTATATTTATTGTAATTCCAAATTAATAAACATTTTTAAAGATTTAAGAAAAGGACTGAAAGAAGAGTTTTAATTTATTTAATGAATTTGATTACAAATTTGCTGTCTTACTTACTTAAAGATTCATCTTTATATTGTAGTCATCCTTTTTAAAATAGACCAACAAAAAATCAACGAATTCGCCTTGCAAGATGCGTTGTCTTGTGCAATTTATTACCATGAGCTGTGTGCACTATGTTTTCGAAAGGGTTAAAGTCTATTATTTTTACAGCCCTGCATTTCTACACATAACATCTGTAAATATTGACGACTCTGTTCTTGAAATTTTTTGTTTACTTTTGCAAAAAATGCATTCAAGTTTAATTTTCTAATTTTTAATTCTTACAATCTTTAAAATGAATGTTTGTTTATTATGCCTTGAAAATGTCGAGAGTGCTAATGATTCTATACAGGTTAATTCGAAAAAATGGAATGAACTAAATATGAAATATTTAATAGATATACATTTGTGGCCAATGGTATGTTGTATTTGCAATAAAACCTGGTTGAAAATAACATTTGAATTGTCATTTTAGCAACAAATGAATTCCTTGTCTTGGATTTGTAGCAAATGTGGAGGTGCCTTGTATGATTTTAACGAATTCTACAAACGTATAAAAAATGCTCAACAAACTCATAGTGCCGTATTTAAAACTGAGGAAGAAGCTTTAGAAGATGATCAACAACATTTTATAGAAAGTGAAAGTAGTGAACATTTAGAAGATTGTAAAAATAACTCTTTTGATAATGATATTCATCTTGAGCCACAAATGGTTATGGAGCATTTGCCTACAGAGTTTGTAATGGATGGCCCGTACATAAAAAGCGAGCAAGATGATAATTTCAGTGAGGACAGTACTAAGTTAAAACCAACTAAAAAAAGAGGTAGGCCAGCAAAGGATTTTACCAAAAACAATATTGACCACCGGCAGGATCCTTTAATGAAAACAAGAACATCTAAAATAGCAAAGAGAAAGAGCAAAACAAGCAATAAAAACTTATCAATTTTAGTTAAAACTGATTTATCTGAAACTGAAAAGCATTTAAAACCACACAGAATTGAAACTTCACCAGCTAAAATAAATATAAAAAATAACGACGATTCCGAAACCGATGCGGAACAGCAAAGCGATAATGAAACGCCAGGGAAAAGAATTAAAAAGAAAAATCATCGCAACATCGATGAAAAAACTCTAAAGGAGTACGATAAAATTATAGCAGACAATTTTAAAATTTTCTGCGATCTGTGCCAATTTGAAGTTGATAATTTTTTATCTTTGCGACGACATTTCAAAATGGAGCATAAGCAACGTGGTTATGCACGATGCTGCAAGAGAAATTTCTTCACTCGTTCATTACTAGTGGACCATATACAGGTGCACTTAAACCCCGAATATTTTAAATGCCACCAATGCGGTAAAGTATTTTCCGATCGAAGTCGTTTGTTATGCCATAAAAAATTACATGAAGATGATAGTAAATTGGATAAATGCTACAAATGTGGTAAATTGTTTGCCGATAAAGGTGCTTTAAAGAAGCACATTTTGACACATTCTTCAGAGAAATTATTTCCTTGTACAATATGTAGTAAATTGTAAGTTCTTTCTTTAGATTATTAAGTTATAAAATTATCATAGAAATTTATGAATTTGAATTTCTATATTTAGCTTCACAAATTCTTTTATATTAAATCATCATATAGAAGCAGTTCATCAAAATAAATTTGTACAAATATGTGATATATGCGGAAAGTCAATACGATGTCCAACGGCGTTTGCCAGCCATATCGAAAAACATGATGTGAAAACCACTCCCATTAGTTGTGATGTCTGTGGTCTTTTGCTTAGCAGCAAAGAGGGTCTTAAACGTCATAAAAACTCCCAACATCCGGAGGGTGGGAAAAAAGAACATACATGCCATATCTGTTCAAAGGTATCACCAACACAAAGAGCTTTAAAATCTCATATACGTTCCGTTCACGAGCAGGGTTTCGATTTTAAGTGCAGTTTGTGTGAGAAGTCATTTAAAAGGCCTGCCGTTTTAAGGGTATAATACCTGTGTATATCTTATTTTATATATGTTACTTTACGCTAATAAAATTGTTATTTAGGAGCATATGGCCACTCATACAGGCACTGCTTTATACACATGTCCTTGGTGCCCCCGAACATTCATTTCTAATGGCAATATGTATAATCATCGTAAAAATGCTCATCCAAAGGAATGGGAAGAACTGAAAAGTCAAAAATATGCAGGTACAGTTTCCTAGCAACAATGATGGTATAAAAATTAAGTGAAACAAAATTTAGTATAAGTTTAAGTTTATAGTAAACATATTATACTTCTAGCAATAAAATTTAGAAATTAACCAAACAAGCACACATACTGGATAATGATAATGTCATTTCGTAAATGCTAGAACCCTTCAAAATAGAATATAAGGGCTCCATCTCTTGGGCAATAGTCCGTCTAATTGTGAACATGGTCGAGTAAAAACATAACTAGTTCATAGTCAGTTTAATTGTGAACACGATTGAGTAAGACATAAAATTTGATTCAGTACCATTTAGGCGTTAAAGTGGTAAAGTTACCATTGTGTACAGAGTAAATACTCATGTAATCAAAAGGAATGATACAGAAATTCTTATTTTTAGGCCTACTTTCACCTACAATTCTCAGAATTCAGTCCCAAATCAATAAGCTGAAAAATATTGCACTGTGCTATAGAGGCTAATCCAATCATAAATTTACGTAGGGAAATATTTATTAATATCTTTACTCCTTTAGTGTAATAATTAAGTTGTCAACTTAACTTATTGATGGCGCCTATTTCGTTAATCAGTTTTAAGGCTGACATCGATTCCATCAGCTCCGTATAGACTCCGTCCTAAATAAAGCCCCACAAAAAATAATTCAGTGGTGTTATATCACACGATTTCGCTGGCCACGTAACTGCTGATTGTTGTGAAATTCTGCGATCGAGAAATTTGGTTTGCAATAAATTAATCGTTTCATTGGCTGTGGGACATGTGACACCATCCTGTTGAAACCGCATGTCAGTGTTATCCATGTCGTCAACAATAGGTCAAAATTGAGTTGTTAGCATCAAGCGATAGACTGATCCATTGACCGTTACCGCATTTCCTGTTGTGTAATTTAATTAAAACTTTAAGAAGACATTATTACTTTGCAATAAAGGAACTCTATATTAAGGGAGTATACCCATTAATTCATACAACTGCCCCATCCATTTCCTTTTGAAATAATTATAATTATAATAAAAATTATACTTAAATTAGTTCTTCAAAGTTTAAAGATTAAAAGTTGTTTTATGAAAAATTTTTAAAAAATAATAAAACCCAAGCAGATGGAAACTCGAGATTTCGAAAATGATTTTTTGATTTTTTAATTTAAAATAATAAGCGAATATAAAAAAAACTTTGCAACGAACAAGAAAATGTAAATATAGTGTGTTTTTATAGAGTTATAGAATTTTAAGCTGGCAATTTTATTTTAATTGCGGGCCATTTTGTCAGCTTCTTAAGTTAGTTTAACATATTAAAATGAATAAATTGAGCTCTAAATTGTGCAAATTGGCCCAAACCAACACTGCTGCTGATGCCGATTTTCATAAATGAATTTCATTTAGCGACGAAGTTTAAATTTGTTTGAATGGATATGTCAACAAACTGCCATAATTGAAGTGATGCTATTTCTCCAATGTATGTTGAAACACCGTTACATCGAGAAAAGTAACTGTTTGGTGAGTTTTATGGGCTTGTGCAGTCCCTAAAAACGATGCTGTCCAGAAAGTTAGAATCAATGGTGACCGCCTAAGAGCACTTTACTAAATTTTACGTTCATAAATTGAGCAATCACGATATGCAGGAGCTGTAGTTTCAACAAGACGACGCAATATACCACTCGGCTCGTGCCACAATTGATTTATTGAAGGAACATTTTGGTAACCGCATAGTTTTACGTTTCGCACTCGTGAATTGTGCAGTCGTTAGTCTACGCCGATGAGCCCGAAGCAATTGACCACTTGGACGACAACATTCCGCGCATTATTGCCGATATAATGTTAGAAAAAGCCAAATGTTGGATTAGACTACGTCCGCGCCAGCCGTGGCTGTCAGATATCATAAGTGCTATTTAAATTAAAATGCCAGAAGATTATCTTTCGAATAAAGTAAATTTTATGGCAATTTAAAAAATTCATCATTGTTTTATTCCATTTCAAAGTTCTATACCTTTATAAAGATGCCCTTTATATAATTAAATTTGTTGAAACCACTCAAAAACGTTGCAAATTAAAAAGTTAAAGATCACTTAAAATTGAACATGTTAAAAACCGTTGCATTCGTCCTTTTTAATATCTGGTGTACCCTGTTACTGCAGCTTTTAATAAACGCCAGTATATGCCAGACTTCTAGTTAATTAAATAAATAAAGCAGATATTATCTTAAATTATTTTTTTTGTGTATAAATAATATTTATTTTAACAATAAATCTAAACAACAAAAGTTGGCATTTAAGTGTTGCACGTACATAAATTCATTTACAAATCACAAAACTAACTAATTACGGCTGCTTTTGAAATAAAGCAATACTTATATTTTTACGTTGCATTGATTTTATTATTCCGTCATATGATTTTTGCTCTTCTTCGTTTTGCATTAAAATTCCTATAAAAATAAAAAGAAAATAATTAGTAGGGGCATTCACAAGTTGTGCTATTATAAGCGTCATAATATTTTATAGAATAAAAATTATCATAAATGAAAAAAAGGGAGAAAACACTGCTATTTCTCAAGTTTTTTCCACCTGCTATATAGAAGGGAGTTTGCACAAAAATGTAAATAATGTTTGGTTTTAAAATTTTTTTTAGTTTTATAATTTTTGTTTTTAGGTCAAAAAACACAAACAGCAAATGCAGCATTTGCTTGCCATAATGGAAGCCAACACAGATATAGCGTGCGGGTTTTTTAAAGACAACAAAGAGGCACTCCAAAAATTTTGGATTTTTTTATATTCTTCTTTATTTAATTAAATTAAAAACAAAATTCTCCGATTATCTATGTATGGTCAAGACTACCATGTTGTTGGTGTTGCCACAATTAAAAAACCCTATATTATTAAAATTTTGAGATTTTTAATTAGCAATTTTGCAATTAGCACTTACCCGCAAAACTTGCTGACATAAAACACACTATACTGCCGACGACGACGGCTCTGAAAGCTACTAACGTTATAACGCCTCTTCGTTTGGGTGCCATGGCTCCTAAAGCACCGATTAATATACCAAGCGAGCTAGGATTTGCAAAGCCGCAGATGGCAAATGTGGCGATACCAGCACTTCGGGCCTAAAAAAATCAATATTGAATTACAGTATGTAACAAAAAAAGTATCAGTTGCAACATAAAATATTAGGTTTGTCTGCGTACACATATTTTGCATTATTTTGTGTAAAATAATGCAAAATCTTGCAAAATGTTGTCTTCGTACTCGAAATCTCTTGCAAAAAGAGAGCTAAAAAGATAATTTTTTGACAGTTGAAAGTCAGAGAACTTGCAAAATGTTACAGGAGAAATTTCTGCTTGTAAGATTTTGCAACTACTTTGAACAGCTGTTTTCATATAATGTTTGAATTAAATAATTGTTGTGAAGTGACCTATTTTTTTGTAAAATTTGTGATTTTTAGTAGGCTGCTTGCTGCACACAAATTCTATTATAATTTAAGAACTTGACTAAGTTGGTTTTTGTAAAAACTATTTTAATCGGTTAATTTTAAAGGGTGATTTCTTTACACAGGTATAGCACTTTGAATAAGGAATAAAATAAAGATGATTTTTTTTAATTGACCAGAAAAAAAATTTGCTTAATTCGAAAGATAGTCTTCTGGAATTATAACTTAAATATGACTTCTAGCACATAAACGCCATAGCTGGCTTGCAAGTAGTCTGATCTGAAGGTCCAGTTTTCGATGACTTTTTACATTTGTGGCGAAAACGCGGCGAATATTGCTCTCCAAGTGGCCAATTGTTTAGGCTTATGGACATACACTAGCGACTTCATATATTTCCACAGAAAATAGTTTTGCGGCGTTAAGTCGCACCTTCTTAAAGGCCAATTCACGGCTGTGAAACCTGAAAGTATGCGTTTACCAAGCGTTTCCTTCAATAAATCAAGTGTGGCAGTAGCTGTGTGGCATATTGTGCCATCTTGTTGCAAACGCAGCACAGTGTGAGATTTTGCCAATCTAGCTGGACAAAAGTGTTTTTTTAACATAAATTTTAATTTTTACAGCAACTAAAATTAAAAGAGAACATTCTACTGAGTATAAATATGTGAGCAGTTTGGCTCAATTGCTAACTGTACTGTTATAACGGTACTTTAAAGTTGAGTAAATCAAAATTAGCATAAATACCTATAAAAATTATTCATATTTAAGCGCGTGTAGCTTTTTGCTGCAATGTTTTTTTTAATTTTTTCTTATTTAATTTTAAATTCTTATTTACCCACACATTATACAAGCTGATTTCAGTTATAAAAAAGAGGTAAAATTTTATTAGTACTCCTCAATTTTTAACATTACTCTTTACGTGTATGTAAAAGAAAATCTCTAGAATAGAACTTTTTGGATCCACTACGGTCCAGCACCAAATTAGTTAAAATGAGACTGCTGTCATGTTTACTTTAATTTAATTGTTAAGTTGTCTGCAAATATTTGCAAATCTTAAAAAAAATCTGCAATGAGTAGCAACACTTTGCACTACGAAATTTTTTATATTTGACTGACAACACCCAGAAATGAAAGTATTGACCGATCATTGAATTATATTTGTGGAAAATTTAGCAGTGTATCTTCTTTTCACATAGACTATGGGAAACTAAAAAATTTCCTTACAAAACTTTTTAAAAAATTTAATTTCAAGTGGAAAACTGTAAAGAGATCCAAAACATTTTTTTATCTCGTTATGAGCTATGGTTAAAAAAAGGGATAGAAATTTCCCAATTTGTTGGAGAAGTTGGAAGACCAAAAAAAGAATTTAGTGAAAGCTCGCAAAAAACAAAAGTGAGAAAAGCAAAAAATGTGTTTAATTCTAACAATACTGAAGAAGTGTATATGGCAGCAGAATTAAGTTTGCGCTCTTCAGGTAAGCGAGATTCTGCAAAAATTGCAAGAGAACTTTTTAATGCCTCACCTCAGAGAGGCACTATTTTGAAGAAAAAAAGAACAACAAATGAAACTGTAAAAAGTTTGTCGCCGCAAGAAGCATTAGCAATGTTAATCGACATGGGTTTATCGACTAATGAGTACAGAATACTAAGGGGTCATGTGCTTCATTTATATTCTAAATTATATCTCTGCTATGATAAAGTTTAGAACGCAAAGCTATTATGTTATCCACATGAAGTAGTTATCGGAGAAAATTTTGCTGAAGTTAACTTGCAATCCTTAATAGATCACACTCTTTCAAGATTATGTCTTGCGCTGGAAGACGTTTTGTTATCCACGTCAAGTTTCAACAATGAATTATTCTTTTTAGTGAAATGGGACTGTGATGGATCTTCACAAACTCAATACAAACAAAAGTTTTCTAACGAAACTCTTAATGATGCTTCATTATTTAGTATATCGATGGTACCACTTCAATTGTTTGGCGTACAAAATAATTGTAAACAAATTGTATAGCAAAATCCAGCAACTTCATCTCCAAAATATTGTCGGCCAATCAAACTTATATTTACGAAAGAAACAACAGAGACTATAAGGAAGGAGGTGAAAAATATTGATGATCATATTTCACATCTCACACCTACCGTTAAAAAAGCAAACCAATCAAATATTACAATAAAATCTAATTTAATTTTATCTATGATTGACGAAAAAATTTGTAATGCGCTTTCTAATAACAGATCCACACAAACATGTTATATATGCAATGCAAAACCGACTGAGATGAATAATGAAATATCTTTATCGCAAGAAGATATTAACCAAAAAGCACTTTCGTTTGGCAATTCTCCTCTTCATTCGTGGATTAAGTTCATGGAATGTTTATTGCACATTTCTTATAAACTTGAGGTAAAGAAGTGCCGTATAACAATTAAAGAAGATAAAATTAAAATTAAAGAAAAGAAGCAATTAGTTCAAACTAAATTTAAATCAGAAACAGGGCTTTTAATTGATATGCCAAGCCCAAATGGTGATAATACTAATGATGGCAACACCGCTAGACGTTTTTTCAGAGATTCTGAAATGACAGCGCAAATAACTAGAATAAAATATAAATAATTTGACAGGTAACAAAATTTCAGTGAGTGAAAAAAAGTGTTGCCAACTTAAAATTCTAAAACACTAAAAACATCCTTTATAAAAGCTTAATGCTTTTCTAATTTTATTTTGCTGAGAGCCCTTTGCTGTCTAAGATTTACCAAACGGCAACTAGTATTGCATTGCATGACTTTTGTATAAATTGCCAACTCTCATTATAATTTGACATTTTGTGCCTACTGATTGATGTCTTGACTACATCCTACAAATTTCCATTATGATTTAGATTTAGAGATTGTGTTCACCATTCCAATCCATTTCATTTCATGCTTATTTTGGTTTCTAAGCCTTTCTTGCCATTCTTTCTTGACCGTTTCGTGTCATTATCCGGTTGGAAGACCTGTCTTAGTGACATATGTATGTATATAATGAAATTTATTTCTCAAAATAATTTCAACACAATCAATTGATTTCATCAGGCTTTTAATGCGATACAGAAACAACACGCCATATTTAAAAAATGCGACTGTAGTATTACCATCTTAAAATGAATCATCTTAAGGTTGCATGCTGATTGAAAAGCTGCGTGAACGGTTCTTTTAACTTGACGAACTAGAGAAAATTTCGCCATCTTTCTTTAAAGCAATCAATACAATAAATGTAAGAAAATCTTTACTGTAAGTATTGATCTTGCATGTTACTGTCCGTCCTTATTATTTTTTGCATGACTGTATCTATCAAGGAACATTTCATATGTATTTGTTTTATAATTATAAATTGATTGTAATAAAAAAAAAACACTTACAGAAATAGTCTTGTTGGTTATTAAAACACCTAGTTTTTCATACGCCACAAATTCATTGATAATCGATTTGGCAGCTATTATTTTAGCTACTGCATCGCAATCACGCCAGGGTACACCCATTGCCCAAGCTAATGGTATAAATATTTTCGAGAATATCCATTCGAAATCGATATCGTTTAGGCCAACTAATGTGCCAAACCAATTGACAGTGGTATTTAGGAAGGCTATAAAAGCCACAAAGGCCACTATATTACAAATACAGCCAAAAACAATGGGCAAAGCATTACTAGCACCGTTAGCTGCAGCATCCAAGATTGAAGAATCCTCTCTAAAATATAAAAAAAGAAAATTTTTGAATAACACCAGAGAGACATTAGTATCGCAAAATTGTCTTACGATTTCTCTAATTCTATATTGTCTGCAGTAGTTTGACTTTCCTCCGTTTCGGGCATGTACAGTTTAGAAATGGCTAAAGAGGCCGGTGCTGCCATAACAGTTGAGGTTATTAAGTGAGCGGGTGAAGCACCAAAACTTAAATATGCTGCCAATACGGAACCAGAAACTGTGGCAAATCCTGAAACCATTATGGTATGGATTTCACTAGAGGTTAATTTCTTTATATACGGACGTATAAGCAGTGGACTTTCCGACATTCCCAAAAATATATTAGCCGAGGCGGTGACACTTTCGCACACTGTTGTGCCTAGCAATTGCTGTAGAATCCAACCCATTTTCAGAACTATCCATTGCATAGCGCCAAGATAGTATAAAATTGATATACAAAAGCTAAAGAAGAATATCACCGATAAGATGGCAAAGGCAAATACACCCTCATCTATAATGGTGTTGCCATAAACAAATCGACTTCCCTCATCCGTAAAGGCGAGAAAAGTAGCTGTCTTATTGCCAATGCATTCAAATATGCTGCGTCCTACACTCCAGCGTATACATATGATACCCAATATAAATTGACATGTTATGCCGGTGATAACAATACGCCACTTAATGGCCGAACGTCTTGTTGAGAATATATAGCCCAACAGTATAAAGCAAACGGGTCCCACGAGAGAGGTTAGTTTTTGTGGCTCATTTTTGGTCTCAAAATACAAAAAGATAGTTAATGTCATCAGAAGTAAAGCTATCAAAGTAAAGGAGGTACATCTGAAAAAAGAACATTTTAAATATAATTTCTCATAAAAAATGGCGGACCATAAAAATAAATGAATAATTAATTAAAACAGTGAAAGTGACAAAATAAAATAAAATGCATGCTTTCCCCTCGGGGGCACACAGTCTAGGAGGATCTACCACCCGGGGAACATTATCGGTCTTTGTGGAGAGTAACTATTTAGAATTGTGCAACTGGGGAAAAAAGAGAGCCCAGTCCCCTGAAGTCAGCAGGGGTACAACTGGGAGCTCCACGTTATTTCCACGGGAATCAGTAAGCCCCAGAGTCTGTTATTTGTCTCTTTAGACATTGAACTGTTCTCTGGCTGATTATTGAGGTTGGCCCCTATATGGGAGTATCGTGGTGGTTGTGGTTTCGCGGCTAATAACAGACAGGTCAGTTTTTATGTGGTGGCCTGGTTCATTTCACCTTTAATAACACCTACCTGGTGAAATGTTCCCAGATCCAGTGAGCATGCTAGACAGGAGTTGGATAGTTTCCAACTCTTTAGCAAGGAGTGATGATTTGCAGCCCTGCTCTGGAATCATTAAAATTGCAACTAGGAAAGACCTGTTGCTAGAATTAGTCTTCGGCTTCCTAAGACGAGCATGACGTCCCTATTTATGCATAGTGGTTCGACCACCATCTGATTAAGGCTCCATAGCCAGGCGCAGATATAAATCTTATCACGTAGTCTAGGAGGATATCTTCCTTGTCTTGATATTTTTTTTTCGGTCCAGCACTCAGGGGATGACCCCTACACATATAATGCATTGTGCTAGAACTAGGAAATTAGGTTAGGGAAAGAGGGAGTAGTGTCTGTGGACATTCGGTTTGAATTTTCCTAGATTGAAAGTGACAGGAAAGACCTCCGGAGGGATCTTATTGCACATATGGCCTGTCCCTGTCTTGACATGTGCTTTCGCGGATAAACGGCGGCACCAATCGCCTGCGCTAGGAGGAGTCCCACACTGGAAGAGCAGTGAGTTATTAAACGTACACACTGATACCATGGAAACCACTTGCCCATAGGGTTATTAATAAGGCCCCTCGGAGAGTAACATAGTGGCTGTTTGCTTAAACCGGTTGCTTTTAAAAAGCCTTTGTAGAAATTTTAACGCAAGCTTAACGTGCTATGTCCTATGTCCTGCGCGCGCAATAGGAAAAGGAGTTGGATAGTCACTAACTAACTTTTTAGCAAAGAGTGGGACATGGCCCAGTTATCGTGCACTCGCAAATTCCTACTAAGGGTATCCGTCTTAAGGCGCGTGTGGGCGTTTTTCCTACACCCAGTGGTAAGTCTACCGTTATATCATGGTTTCCCCCCGGGGGCACATGATAGTCTTTTTGGAACCTACTATTCCATTTAGACTGGTGTCTTGCGGGGTGAAAGGGAGCGCAGGCCTCTTAAAGGCTAGTAGGAGTCACCTGGACAATCCACATATTTCCACGGGAATCAGTGACCCGCAGAGTTCCGTTATTTGTTTCTTTAGACATTTGACTGTTCCCTGGCTGATTATTGAGGTTGGCCCCTCTATGGAAGTATCGTGGTGGTTGTGGTTTCGAGACCCTCGTGATAGTTTGTGGGTCGGATCATTCATAATGAACACAATGAATGGTTCAGGTCCGGTGAGTATGAATGCCGTCGTGTTCTTAATTATATCAAGCTTCATGCGTTCTGGACCAGGAGTTAGAAAGTCTCCAACTCTTTAGCAAGGAGTGAAGGCTGCGGCCTATTTCGGGCTTTCGAAATTGCTACTAGGAGTGACCGGAGGATATACGTATTCGATGGGCTCCTAGGCCGTGAATGACGTTTGCAAATCATTCAATCATTCATTGTTACATCTTGGTTGTTCAATTGGTGAACGAAAAAGTCAGTAATCATGGCTCAACATGTACTGTAACATTCTGACCAGCATCGGTTGTAAAAATGTATGGACCAATGATTAGTAAATTACTCTTGTGGATTGTCAACACTCCAAATACGGCAGTTTTATTTATTAATGCATCCATTCAAACTTTTAACCTGCAGATGACAGCACCGTTTGTTATTCGAACCAGATGGCGGTGAGTTTCAAAAGGCGTAACATGATCTTTCAAATGAGATCGTGCGAATCGAGTCGATTTTAATAATGTTGCATGCTTACGCATAGCTTTGTGTTCGGAAGTGGTGGTGCATCTGTAACTATGATATATATATATATAGGTTATATGGAATCGGAAGCTTTTGATGTTCTTTGCATGATTTTCGATGGACTAAGCACATTTTTCAAATTTCTAAACAAGCTTTCAAGTGCCTCGATAATCTAAAACGGTGTAAGAGATATCCGATCTTCCTTCTATTTATACCTCCTATATCCATCCAAAGATGGAATGAAACTCGCATGTATGGGCCGGCGCCCCAAAGTCTATTTTACAGTTGCTCGATCGCGTACAGGAGAGGGGCAAGAGGCTCATTAGGGATGGTAGGGTATCCAACTCTAATGATTCCCCAGAGCATCCACGCAATGTTGGCTGCATTTCACGGTTTTATCGTTACTACAATGGTAAGTGCTCTAACGAAGTTAGGGAATTTGTCCCCGACTCTCGCACGCTTTTGCGTTTGACTCGGTTTTCGCTGAGAATGCATTCATTTGTGGTTGATTGGCATTAGAGGGAAAATTCGTTTTTTAGCAGAACAGTTTGCATATGGAATAAACTCCCTCCAGAGGCCTTTCCTCTCACTTTCAATGTAGGAAAATTCAAATCGAATGTCCACAAACACTACTTCCTCTTTCCTTCTCCCCATGAGCTTATTTCCTAATTCTGGTATAATGCATTGCATGAGTAGGGGTCATCCTCTGAGTACTGGCCCGAATGGAAAAAAAGGGAATTTCATAAAAATTCGCTTTAGAAAATCCGAATTAACTGCAACCTTGTCTTGGGCCCAATTTGCATCATTTTGAAGCCTTGTTCAGGCGTCAGTCTAGTCATGTTGAAATGTTAAGCCAAAGTGAATATGAACCACTTGACAACTGATAAAATGGCTACCAGCCATTTACCAATTCAATGATCTATTTTTTCCATATATAAATTATTTATTGTATCTTCATATATATGAATTATCAACAATTTTCCAAATCTTAAATCTAAATGTACATAATCATTAGGCCCGACCAGTGTCAGACATAATTCTAGTGACAGCAATAAAAAAATATTTTAACTAATTTTCACAATCAAAAAAAAAAAATAAAAACTATTTTCAAGAGATTTCATTTCCATTTGGAGGGTTATTGAACAATGCCTCTGTGTCGCTCCTTTTTAATCGGATATGACCTCTATAATTTAAAATATTTCGCGCCTGCGTATTGAGCAATTTCAGCTGTCACGAGTGGAGTATGCAAATCACGATGTGTAATTAAATTTCGCATGTACCATGGAGCTAATATAATTATTCGTAATATTTTGTTCTGTCGGCGTTGAATCTTTTCCACATTTGAAGCTGAAGCAGTGCCCCATAGTTGAATTCCATAGCACCATATTGGTTTCACAATCGACTTATACAATAGAAGTTTACAGTCCAGACTAAGAGTTGAGTTCCTGCCAATTAGCCAGTATATTTGAGATAACTTGATTTTCATTTGGATTAGCTTTGTGTCGATGTGGTGTTTCCATGTAAGCCTACGATCAAGGATTATGCCAAGATATTTAGCGTGCAAGTGGTGAGGAATAATCTGCCCGTTCATACGAATAGGGGAGCAAGTTTCCCTTTTTTAAAGTAAAAGTTAAGTGGACACACTTTTGCTCGTTTACTTTTATTCTCCACAAATTCAACCACAATTCCAGAGGCGTAATATGTTCCTGAAGAACCTGAGATGCCATACGGGGGTCTTCGTGAGAACTAAGGTAGGCCGTATCATGGGCAAATGTTGAAGTATGGATGCTACTACTCACAGGCATATCCCAAGTATAAAGCAGTATACTCCCCTGCGGCACACCGGAAGCTATCGATGCGGGTTCACTGATGAAGTCTCCTTCGGCTACTGTAAACCTTCTCTCCACAATGTAACTTTCCAGAAACTTCACCATATTGATTGGGAGATATGTCATCAACTTATGTAATAGGCCCTTATGCCATACTTTGACAAATGTTTGCAAACATCTGGAAAGAGGGCAGAACAATATTTCCTTTCCTCAAATGCCTTTCTCACTACTTGAATCAATCTATGAGTCTGCTCAATGGCGCCATGCTGGCTCCTGAAACCAAAGTGATGGTCTGGAATGCACCCTCTAACACTTAAAATTGGTGACAGCTTAGTCATAAACAACTTTTCGAATGATCTATACCACCATAAAAGCATCCGATATAAAACAGTGCAGCTAAGTTTTAAGTATCATTTAAGTCGGTAAAATCGTGTACTCTGAATATTTCAGTATTTTTCGTTGGCAATAAAATATTTAGTTGGGTGGAAAGTATAATTTATTCTTTATTATTTCCAGGAACTTCGCCAAAATTTTTAATTTAAATTCTTTCTTTTGATTTACGCGTAACGTGGGAATTGTTATACAAAATTTTTTTTTATTCTAATCTGATAGAATAAATAATATATAAATAGATATACATACGTATAATTAAATATTTTTTAAAAGAATATTTCATTTGCTATATGTATACTTACCGTGTTCTGCTAAATTTAATCCACCATATGTTTGTTGGCACTAAGAAATGCTGATATATTTGTTGCCCCACATTGGGCTTCAAAATATAATAATAAATTAATCCAAAATAGATAAAACCCAAAAGTAAGACTAAAAATCCATAACCGCTACAGAAACGTATTTTACACTGCAACTCATCACCGTTATCACATTTGGTCTCTTCTATAAGAACGACATGAATCAAACTCTTTAAAGATTTTACTTGGATAACTTCTTACTTTGATTAAGATAATAATAAGTTGCATAAGCAAAATATACTCCCACCGCTGCATGAAGACTAACAAGTAAAGATCGTTTTGTCCATACTCCCCATTCTTTTTCTTTATTCTCAAATTCATGGATTTGATATTCTGTATTAGAAATTCTACGGCTAATTTCTAAAGACTGAAAAGAAAGTATATTTTTTGATTATTATGTGTTAAAAGTATATTAGCTTAGATACCTCATTGTTCATAAATCCTTTATTGATTTCGCCTTCTTTAGTTGCTTCCATTCTACTTTCAGACTGAAAAAATAAAATTAATTTAGTTATATTTCGGATTTTTAAAATGATTACTCTTTGAAAAATTCCGCAATACAAAATAGTGTTTCAGGTAGTCCTTACTCAACCGTTAATACATATTTTTACAAAGAGGATTTCTTAATTTTAAAAGTAACCGAAACGACCCACACAGTGCATTTTAAAAACTGCATAGTTTCTTAAGAAATCACGTACACACAAGACAACAACACCATGCCTATAAAAGAATTCTACCAAATAAGATAAACAACAGAAAACAAAAACGACTAACAGAGAGCAAGACAGAACGTACAGCTGGCGCCTAAACGGAATGATAATAACAACAACAGTATGGGGTGATGTTAAAGTAGAATATTCTTGTATATGCGAGAACAGCTTAAAACAACTATATAAACACCACTTGCTGGGTAAATGAATTAATTCAGTCAGTAAAGACCACAAAGTTACCATCGCGTTTATTTTGTGTGTATTGAAAGTAAATGAATCGCTTAACTTAATGAAAAGCTCTAAAGTTCTTTGTTGTTACTTTTATTTGGGTACGGTTTTCCGTCGACCCTCGTCTAATTTGGTTCGTGAACAAACCGGTTTCGGCCGTTTGCCATCCTCAGTGTCCCTCCCGTACTAGTTGCGTTCTATTGTCAGTTGTGTTCAAACAGTTCGTGCCTTCCTTCGTGTTATTGCGTTCGTCACTTTCTGTCTTTTTTGCCTGCATCTCTCTCCCCTTTTCCGTTTGTCTTTTTTCACCTAATTTGTCGCTCCCTTCACCATTCGTCTTTTCCCCCAACTAAATCCCTCTACGATCATGCTTGTTGTCCGTTTCTGTCCATGTGTGAACCCTGGTGTACATTTGCTGTCGAATATATGGTCCGCAAAGTTCGATTCCGGAGTTGATCCTTGTCCCAGTAGTTTCCTGCTATAGTCCCTAATGTGTTCCCTAAATCTGGTCTTAATCCTTCGTCCTGTTTGCCCGATTTAGCCATAATGGCATGTACAAGTTAATTTGTACACTCCTCGTTCGCCCAGTATATTCACCCCGGTTGTCCTATTCCGTAGTATTCTGCCTAGGTTCTTTCCCGTTCCGAATGCGGTATTGATGTTGTGTTCTCCAAAGAATTTCGCCAGTTTGTACGCTGATCTTCCCATATATGTTAATGTAGCCCATTTTCTCCCTTCATTTTCCTGTTCTTTGTCCGTTCTCATTTGTTTCCTGATGTTATCTACGAGGCGCTTTTTGTATCCGTTGTTCTCCGCTATGGTGTATATTGTTTCCATTTCCTTCATATACATTTGCCGTGTTAGTGGTGTTCTCCCGTGTCCTGTTATTAACTACCCGATTGCTGCTTTTTTGTGTTGCTGGGGATGATTTGATGAGTTGTATATTCCATATTCGATTCTGTTCGAGATTATGTTCCTCTTGATCGCTAGGTCTAGATAATTAATTCTCCCCTCCTCTTCTTTTCCCATTGTAAATTCCATGTTCCTGTGTCCTCCATTCAAGTAATCTAGAATTTGCCCATCGCCACTTCCCTCTAGTATACATATGATGTCGTCGACATATCCTGCGTAGAATATTACCCCGAAGTTGGTTCTTAACCCTCCTACGTATTCCCCTTCCAAGTCCCGCATAAATACTCCCACGAGGGTGGCAGATGTCGGATCTCCCATCCCTGATCCTGTTACTTGTCCATATATACCATCGTTAAATTCAAAGTAATTCTGTTCTAGTGTCACTTTCAGTGTGCCCGTAAGTTGTATTTAAAAAGATTTGCGAGCATGTCAACAAATTCTATCAAATAGAATTATTTGATCACCCCGCAAAATCAATTTGTTCTATTGTATTTGAGTTAAAAAATTAGAATCTGTTTAACCTTTGCCGCAGCACGAGTAGCGATAGTAATCGTAACTCCGCGAGGTTTTGCCAATGTGGTTCCCTATTTGCATTTCAAATAGACGCACTATAGCATTGGGTCTGACGATAGGCTTACAACAGCTAGCAAATAGCTTATAAGGGATGTATGTTTATATAGGGTGTTTTTTGTAGAGGTATAAAACTTTGATAAGGAATAAATTAAAGATGAATTTTTAAAATTTACATGAAATTTTACTTATTCGAAAGGGATTATAATTTAATATGACTTCTGGAATATTTTTTTGCCGGCAACAATGCCTATTCAGTCAAGTACCGTGCTACATCCTTTAGGAGAGGGATAGAGAAGAGATGAAACAGGTGGTGAAAGTAGAAGGATAGTCAAAAATTAACTGTCGTATAGGAAAGCACAGCGACCAGTGACCATGCCTTCAGCACCGAGCAGCCCCACCGACAGTCAATTTTTATTTTTGTAGTGAAAAAAAACATCATCGACGTAGGTCAAAAAATGCCCAAAATATGGCGATTTAAATTTTTGGGTTATATGGGCGGTGCCACGCCCCTTTGTCCAATCAAAGCTTTATATAGCCTACTATTCCTTCCAGAGTTACAGTAACATGCTGTGAAAATTTCAGGAAAATCGGCCCAAAGGTTTGGCCTCCTATAAAGCACAAACAAACAGACAGATATTCAGTTTTATATATATATATGTATAGATATCTGTTATTCTTTTCAACGGTCTTTTTTTTTAATTAACTATATATATTTTTTATTCGATATTTCGTTTCGTCAAGCTTCTTCAGGAAATTATTTTTTATATTTTACAAAAACAAAAACTTAAAAAAAAAATAAAAATAAAATATAAAAAATAATTTATTGAAGAAGCTTTCCACAGGAAAGCGAAATATCGAAAAAAATATATATTGTTAATTAAAAAATACCGTGGAAAAGAATAACAGATATTTATTTAAAATAAAAAAAGGTCGATTAAAAACATTTTTTTTTTTTTACTTATCTTAATTTACAATCTATTTTTACAATATTAAGTAAATATTATAACAAAGTGAGTACTTAACCTATGTTATTAAATTTCAGTAAACCCAATAACCTATAACCTATATATATATATACTTTATATACATTATTCACAAAACTACAATAACTACTTCATTTTCTGTAAGGTAATCTAGAATATGTAATCTTTTCAGTCTTTTAATCTCCTCTGTTTCATCCAACAACGAAATGGCCAAAGGATTTGGATGGCTAATAAGCCTTCCTAGATAGCGAGAACTAAACCTGTTAATTTCATCAGCCACATATGGAATATCTACATCGTTGTGAATTTGTTTGTTTGTTACATACCAAGGCGCTTTAACAATTTGTCTCAAAGCTTTCGCCTGGTACCGTTGCAGGATCTCTATGTTCGAATTACTTGCAGTTCCCCATAACTGTATACCATATGTCCAAACTGGTTTTAATACAGTTTTATAAAGTATGATCTTATTCTCAAGACTTAGTTCAGACTTTGGTCCTAACAGCCAATGTAGTTTTCTTGTCTTTATATTTAAATGCTCCCTTTTCTTTTTAATGTGATCTTTCCACGTGAGTCTTCTATCAAAATACATTCCTAAGTATTTCACAGGTATTTGACATCCATTAATATAAATCGAAGAACTATCATCTTTCCTTAACGTGAAAGTTATATGTACTGATTTGTCCGCATTGATACAAATTTTCCATTTCTTAAGCCAATTTTCTAACACGTTAAGTTGACTCTGCACTTTGGTTGATGCAATTATGGGAGACACATCCGACGATATAATAGCTGTATCATCAGCGTACGTCGCTATGGTTACATCAGCCGTTACAGGCATATCTGATGTATATAACGTATATAATATAGGGCCTAAAACACTGCCTTGAGGTACTCCTGAGTTCATTTGACAAATTTCAGACATTTCATCATCCACCTTGACATAAAATGTTCTTTCCTGTAAATAAGACTTAAGTATTAAGTATACTGGCGTTGATAGAAATGATTTGAGCTTAAACATAAAAAAAAAATAAAAAAATTTTATTATTATCTAATAACTATTTTGATTGTGTTTGGTTATAAATATTCCATCTTATTTAAATGCATATTTATTTGTTTATATGTATATGTAAATATATGTATGTAGCCTTGTTAGCCATATCACATTATTTTAACAAGAATTATATTTTATACAAAATTAGTGTAACTAATCGTTGTAAATGTCACTTTCCAACTAAATTAACAGTAGATGATACTCGTAATCTAAAACTATTGTGGTTGCCACGTTGCACACTGGGGATTTCGCGAAAAAAATTAAAATGGTCAACATACTATTTATGCAATATGCAATGATATTTTGAAATTTTACACTAAATGGTACAACCAAATCAAAAAGAATTACCCCAATCTGACTCCAAGTTTTTTTTTATAGCCGTCTCAAGCTCAGTACTTGTATGGTTTACTGAACCAACTTAATTTAAACCTAAGAATTTCAAAACGAATATTATTTTATTATGTGAGCTAACGTTTTTCTTTTTATTTTCTACTTAAAGTAGGATATTTCAGTATACTAAAATTGAAAAAATATACTCTGCAGGGACTTAAGTTTTTTTTTTGTTTGCTTATTTTTATGAACATACTAGCTATATGACCCGGCTTTGCTCGGAAACTATTTGCTAATGATTAATATTTCATACGGAGTTAGAAAAAATTTTTCGGTAATGGATTTATACGAATACCGTTCGCCATTAATTAAGCTTTGGATCTTTGAATTTATGTAATCAACGTATTTGTTTTTTGCAGCCAAAATGGCTCTTTCACTTAACCAAAGTTAATCGCTATAATTTTGAGCAATGTATGTGAACAGTTTTACAATTTTTTTTTTCAATAATTATTTATTGTATCTTCAAGAAACTGAAATAACAATAAGTTTTAAAATCTTAAATTCTAAAAAAAAAATTACATTAGTCCCGACCATGTCAGAACTAATCTTTTGGGTAAAAAAAACAAAACAAATATTTCTAAGATGTGTCATCTTAAAAATATGAAGGTCTATTTCTAAAACTGACCGCTCACTTACCTTGTAACATAAGCAACCTATTAAAAAGCTACATAATTGGACGGAAATTTTCTGTTGTTGCAGGAGACTTCGTTAGTGTATCCAAACCAATTTCCTTAGGCGTACCACAAGGTAGCATTCTTGGACCAGTTTTATATTTGATATATACCTGCGATATGCCTGTAAGTAAAACTGTCCAAACTTCTACGTTTGCTGATGATACAGCGTGTCTAAGTTCGCATGAAAACTCCCATCAAGCATCCATAAATCTTCAGCAACATATAACTCAGTTGGAGTTGTGGTTAAAATTATGGAGAATTAAAGTGAACGTTCAAAAGTGCATTCATGTGACCTTCACCCTGCGAGGAGATAATTGTTCACCCGTTCGAATCAATAATCACATTGTTCCACACCATACTTATGTGAGATATCTTGGTATTCATCTTGACCGTCGCCTTACATGGAAACATCATATTGAGTCAAAGCTAACACAAATGAAACTTAAGCTAACACAACTACATTGGCTTATTGGCAGGAACTCAAAACTTAGCCTAGATTGTAAGCTTCTAATTTACAAGACTATTTTGAAACCAATATGGTTTTACGGAATCCAACTTTGGGGCACTGCCTCAGCTGCAAATGTGGATAGAATTCAACGTATGCAAAATAAAAGTTTACGGTTGATAACTTCCGCTCCTTAGTACATCAGGAATTCAAACATACATTGTGATTTAGACATACCTCTAGTGACTACTGAAATCATCAAATACGCAGGCAAATACTTGATGAAGCTTGAAGACCATCCTAACCCCCTTGCTCGCAATATCTTGAATTATAGTGGACATAGCCGATTAAAAAAGAGGCTATAGAGACGACACATCTTAGAAATATTTGTTTTTTATAACATTTTTTTTTTTACCCAAAAGATTAGGTCTGACATGGTCGGGACTAATGTAACTTTTTTTTTAGAATGTAAGATTTTAATAATTATTGTTAGTTCATTTTCTTGAAGATACAATAAATAATTATTGAGAGTTAACAAAAAAAATTATTGTTACGTTTATGGCTTTTTTGTTTAAAGAGAAATAGCACTTCAGCCAGCAATGCCTATTTAGTACCGTGCCTTATATTCTTTAGGAAATGGATAGAGAAGGGATGAAACAGATGGTGAAAGTAGAGTGATAGTCGGAAATTAACTTTTATATAAGACAGCACAGCGACCAGTGACCATGTCTTCATCACTGAGCAGCGCCACCGACAGTAAATTTTTATTTTTATAGTGAAAAAACCAAGGTGTTCGTTGGGAATCGAACCCACAATCCCCAGACTGAGAATCTAGTACACTACCTACTAGCTTACACGGGCAGTTGAGTTCTTTTGTTGCAAAATACTACACACAACGCTATTGAGTTTTAATTTAATTATGCGATATATTTATACCAGCTTTGTTGTCTTTACTCGACAACGTTCACACAAATACGGCCTGCATTGATCACGAGAGGGAGTTTTATTCTGTTTTGAGCGGTTCTAGCACTTATTACCAAACTCTAATTCATCACTTCAAATATAGATGACGTTGTTATCATTATTAAATGTAGACGCCTGCTTGGCTGTGTGTCTTCTTGCTCTGTGCTAGTTGTTTTTACTTTCTGATTGTTAATCTAAGTTCCTGGAATTTTAATTTAGCATTTCGATTTTGTTTTGTGTGTTAATAAGATTTCTTGGAAATTTCTTAATATATAAATAGAAACAATAGATCATTTACTTTACTTTTTTTAGTAATAATTATTTTCTTATAACTTGAACTGAATTCGTAATAGAGCATTACACATAAAAAATAAAATTCGTAAAAATTGTTTTATGAAAATTTGTCTAGGTTTAATTAAAAAATTCCTAAAGAAAAGTTAAAAGTGTTTTTGATTGCCAGATTTTAACAGAAATTTCACAATTATTGTTCATGAAGACGCAGAAACGAAGCCTAAAATTTTAGAAAAGAATTTAGAAGATTTAGTTCCTTTGCACTCGACGTTTAATATTTTTTTTCAAGTTATATTTTTGCGAACATTACAACGCGTTTAATAAATAAGCTTGTTGCTCTTTTGTCTGTTTAGAATTTGTAAAAACTTCTGTTATTAATTACCTAAAAAAAATATATTATAACGAAAACCCTTTATTTAAATTTGAAAAGAAAATAATTTTCAGTCAAAAAAAAAAATAAAAGAAATGACCTATTGTGCATTTTACAAACTAAGCAGTTTTCTAAGAAATTCCATGAAATAACTTAAACCACAGAACAACAAAAAACACACACATACAGACAAACAGGCGCCTACACCGAATGATGATAGCAACAACAATATGTGCTGATGGTAAAGTATATAAAAGAACTGCTTAAAACAGATATACATATACTCAAGTGAATTCAAGTTGTATTATTGTTGAGTAAAAGCAACAAAATAATAAAGCATCTTTTAAGGCGTTCGCGTGGTGAAGTTACCATCGTGTTTATTTTGTGTGTATTGAATATGAATAAATCGTTTATGTTGATGTAAAACACTAAAATGTTGTTTTATTATTTTGCAATAAAATAATTCATTATAATAAAGCTTTTGTTAAAAGGAATAAATACGACAATATTATATAACTCTTGTGAAGTGCATAAGTATACAACGGACTATGAATTGTGCAATTTAAAATTTTTTTGTTTTTTATTAATATTTTCCATTATCTCATGAATAACATATTTTAAGTGGTTAGAAATATTTATTTGTAATAAAATTGAATTTTAATCATTTAATCACGAGAGTGTATAGAGGAGTAATAAATGCTTATCAGAAGCCTTTGTAAGTATGAGTACTTTAGGTTTCTAAATTTTTTTGTAATCTAATGGTGATAATGAAAACAAAAAAATAATAATCAACAATAATATCAAGTTTAACACGATGAAAATGATTATATTTCTTTATAATAAGTTAAGTACGATTTTTCCTTCTTATAGATGCCGATTCAAAGTTTGTCAAAGTTTGTAATCACTTTTTGGCAAAATGGCGTTCCTACCCTGTCCTTAACATACCATCACAAAAATAATCCAAAAGTGTTAAATTACACTATTTGGCTGGCCTGCGATCGGGAAATTTGGTTTACAATAAATTGACCGTTTCATTGGCTGTGTGACATGTGGCATGTGGCACCGTTCAATTAAAACCACATGTCAGTCATATTCACGTCGTTAATAATAGGTCACAATTGAGTTGTTATTATCTCGCGATAGCGTGATCCATTGACCATTACCACATTTCCAGCCTCATCTTCGACCAGACCATATAGCGTACCATACAGTGGCACGTTAATAATCGCTTAATAGATAATAATCGCTCTAGGATTTCCAGATGCCCAAATATAGGAATTTTGCTTGTTGACATATCCTGATAAGTGAAAATGGGCTTTGTCCGTAAAAATGATTTTTTCAGAAAAACTAGCCGGATGTTCCTAAATGAATTGAGGGAATCTGCGGCGATGTGAATGGTCGGTCCGCTTTAATTTCTACACCAGTTGGTAACGCTCAATGGATAACACTATCACGAAATGCTTACAACTCAATTTTGGGCTATTATTGACGACAACAGGACGGCAATCACATGTCACACAGCCAACGAAACGATCAATTTATTACAAACCAAATTTCCCGATCGCATAATTTCACGACAATCAGCTTTTAGCTGATCGTCTGATTTAATACCACTGGATTATTTTTTGTGGGGCTTTGTTAAGGACAGAGTATATGCGGAGCCATTTGAATCGATTCTAACCTTAAAACTCAAGATTAACGAACCGCTATTTTGCCAAAAAATGAATAAAAACTTTGACGAAGGAATCAACATCTGTTAGCGTGGTCGTGGTGGAAATTTGCCAGATATCATTTTTCGTTAATAATTTTTTGTTTTAGAAAACAAACTTCTAGTTGAAAAACCCTTTAAAAAAATATTCAGAAAATAAATCCATTTAGTTCTTGCAGCATATAATGCGCACTGGAAAAAATCCAAGACAATCCTTTAGTATCTTAGTTTAATTGCCTATTGAACTGCTCAATGTACAAGCTGTGTTAAAATTCAAAAATTGTATAACAAAATACCTGATACAAAAATAATCAGCTCTTTTACCAAGTTGATTATTTTGAAGAAGTATTATTTATTACAGTTTTTTATTTTAAATCAATTTGTTCAATCACCTTTATTAAAGTCCTTAGGGCGTTTAAGTAATGTTACTATATTGTTATGTATATTGTTACATATTGCTTAGTTATAAAAAGATAATTATTACTGAAAAACGCAAAGTGAAATGGCCAGTTGTGTCGTTTTAAAAATTAAAAACATTGTAGGAAGTCTTATGAACACAAAACAACAACAGCATGCTACATTAAAATTTGGTGAGCTAAGATTTACAATCAGAAACTAAAAACAAATAACACAGGAAAGAAAGATCCACAAACAAACACGTACAGTGAATAATGGCAACAAACTCATTTATATATGTTGGGATTAATTAGAGTTTTTGAGTCAATGCTTGAACCGCCCAAAACAGAACATAAGAGCTCCCTCTATTGGACAATAGTGCAGTCTAGGTGTGAACGTTGTCGCGGGAAGTCACAACTGAAGACGGCACATAGCCGAAACCGGGATGAAGTAAAGTCATGCCCTATTAAATCAAACCCCATCGGAAAATATACGCACATATCAAATCACAACTGTTGACAGTCAGTTTATGTATGAACATTATCGAGTAAAGACACACCATTTGAGAGTCAAGGCCCGGTTGGCCGAACGTTCACATTACCTAATGTAATGTAAGAAACGTTTGTTTATTGCATATGAAAACAATGCAAATACTTATGCAAATGAAATGTCACGTTGACAGAACGGCTGAACCTGTATAAAATATAATTTGCTAACGTTTTTACGTGACATTTGTATAGCAGTGATGGGACTACTATTTTGTTGAGTTGTATTCTGTCCGAAATTCTCTTTCCGGTACTTTTATTGATAATGTATATTATTAAAGAATTTTCGAATTTTCAAAGTCTAAAAACGTAATGTTTTGATAGTAATGACTTTTTAAAAAACAATCATATGCCATTGAATGCAAATAAAATCTCAAATTAAATTCTATATCCAATTAGATGTAACAGTTAATTATTTTGAATAAAAAATTTAGCATGTCAGTTTAAACATACAAATTTTTTGTTTTGGCACTAACATAGTACATATTTTTAAAAATATTGCAAATTTGCACGTCAAAAGCTTTGTTACGTATACATTGCGAAATACGTACAAATTTATATTCGCGTAATATATATATGGACATGCGTACGTATGTTTATTTCAAACTTCAATTTTTACACGAGTTTTTGAAAATGTAAAATTTTTTGTTTCAAAAAGTACTTAGTATGAGTTTGGTACGTTTTTTGTATAAGCATAAATGACGCGAAAATTTGTAAATACCATCTCTTTTATGAACAAGTGATTGGGTTGTGTTTACAAAATTAAAAAATTATTACAAGTGAAGTGTTGTGTTTTGAATTGGATAAACTTTTTTGGGAAATGGATGACGAAAAACTGATTTTGCTGGTGCGGGCGTTGGGTACAAGGTGGCCCAGAAAAAGAAAAGTGTGTGGCAGCAAATATCAGCTGAAACGCAAATCACAATATCGTTGTACAATATTCTATTTATTTTTTTTATTGACGTTTGACACGTTTTTAACGTTTCTATAACTACACTAACGCCTGTACGTTACAGTACGGTACGTTTTTTACGTACAAACGTTCGGCTAACCGGGCCTTCAGTTTAATTGGGAACGTGATTGAGTGAAGTCATAAAAGTTAATGCAGCAGCTTTTAGGCGTAAAGTGGTAAAGTTATCATCGTGTATTATTATGTGTATAAAAGAAAATAGCTCGTCTAAATAAACCATCTAAAAAGATGCGTGTAATTATTTTGCAATAAAAGAACTCAGTAAATTAAAGGTTTATTAAAGGAGCAAACGTAACAATATAATGAATGAATTAATAAAAAATATGTTTAGCGATGGAATCCAATTTTGATTGAATGAAAACGCATGATGTCACCACATGTCATGTATGTTAAGACACTGTTACATTCCGAATAACTGACTGCTTGGTATGCTTTATGCGCTGGTGGAATCATTGGTTCATACTACTTTCAAAACGATGCTAAATAGAAGTTTACAGTCGTTCGTTCATCTATTGAACAATCATGATGTGCAGATGCTCTGGCTTCAACAAGATGGCAAAATATAAAACACAACTCGTGCCACAATTGATATATTGAAGGAAACGTTGGGTAAACGCTTAGTTTCACGTTTCGAACCCGTGAATTGAACTCCAAGATTATGAGATTTAATGCCGCTAGACTAATTTCTGTGGGGAATTGCGAAGTTACTAGTCTATGCTGTTAAGGCCGACTCTATTGGCCACTTGGAGAACAGCATTCATCGCATTATTGCCGATATACGGACACAAATTTTGGTAACAGTCTTCGAAAATAGGGCCTTCAGATAAGAATACGTTTGAGCCAGTTATGGCGGTTATATGCTAGACATCATTTCGAAAAAAGTAAATTTCATGTCAATTAAAAAAAAATTCATCGTTTTTTGTTTCATTTCAAAGTTATATACCGTTATAAAACTACCCTATATAGTCGTGACTATGCACCAATTATTTTTTTATTTTCTAAAGGAGACAGAAGGGTGTGAACTTTGTTTTATATTTAACAACTCTTTTAATAACTCATCACCACGGCTGGCTCGGAGCCTTGACAAAATAAAATAAACTTCAAGAAAATTATTATATGTTTTATGGCATTTCAAAGTTCCACACCTCTATTAAAACACCCTATATTTATGTTTTCTTTAAATAATAATTTACAGGCATTTGAATACGAATATGATTAGAACTATTTAATTCAGTCTATGCTTATCTATTACCTCACTATTTCTTGATCAGCAAATTTCGTTCACTTTATATTACTGTATTTCAAAACGTGCGTTGTTTTGCCACTGTGTGGCCAATAAAATAATCGTATAAAATATTTTCGTTTATCAATATAGTTTCTAGATAATACTGAACTTACCTTTTAAAAAATTTTTGAGATTTAATCGCCCCAAACTTTCGTGGGATTTGTTTTATAACAACACATTTGCGTAATTTTTATCTTTATTATGTCTCGAATACACAATCAATTTTTATGAACCCTAATAACACAATTTGAGTTTCATCTTACAATTAATAGGATTGATTTTAGTAAAGACAAAAATGCGACACGTATCACCTTTAGTGATAAGTATTACTTTTTATCTTTTAAAGTAAACAATAACAAAATATATTGTGATATTAGAAGTTAAAATTTTCCCAAGTCGAGCTCGTCATGTAATTTGTAAAAGGGGTTATTGAATCTAAAGTTGCTCTGTTATATCATCGTCTTTGCCGGACTCGGCATGGGAAACTTAACTTCAGCTATCTTCATGGAAATTGTCATGCAACATCTCGAATTACTACATATAAAGACAGTAAGAATGGAAAAACAGAGAATAACTCATTACTATAGATACATAGATGACATCATATGCATTCTCGAACAAGACAACGCCGAACAAATCCTTACAGACTTAAACAAAATTCATAATAATATTACATACATACATACATAGAAAAAAGTCAAGACAGTAATCTGCATTATCTAGACATCACAATAACACGAGAAACTGACTGTTTAACATTTGGCATTTACAGAAAACCAACTACGACGGACACAGCCATCCACATCACCTCGAACCACCCGAACCAACATAAACTAGCAACTTTGGATATATGATACACAGACTACTTACTTACACTTACTCCCGATAAGTATAATAAAGAACTTAAGACTATATACACCATAGCTAAAACCAATGGCTACAAAGCCAAGGTCTTTGTTGGGAATCGAAACCACAACCCCCATACTGACAAGAAAGGGCATCCTAAAAGATCTCTATCTCTTGTTAACTCATAACGCAGCTTATTTAACTCGCGATGTCCGACAACTGCTTAGACGATACAACACTAAAAACAGGAATAAAGAAGACAAAGACACGATTGATACAACACGAAGACTCATGCTTGCTTAGCTGGACCAGAAATATACAGATTAACTAAACCTTTTCACAAAAAAGATTTACTCATGGCATTAAAAATCAGTAACAATTTGAGACACGATCTTAAGACATCAACAAAAACAACTGGCAAATATAATTCCAGCGGAGTATACAGACTTTCGTGTACCTATAAACATATTTACATATATATAGGGCAAACTTGACGAATACTAAAAACAAGATTTATAGAACATGTACGCTCGTACAAAGGAAAAAGAGAAGAGTTCAGCTTTGCATTATATAGCACTCACGTACACTCACGCACTAAGCGAAATAGATGAATGCATGACATTACTATATCGTTGCAAAAAAAAAATGAAGGGTAGACATCATTGAAAAAAAATTGCAATCCAGTCAAAAGTTATAGAATTCTGATCGCCAACTCACAAAATATGAAACTGTGCGGCGCCAGGTATCAATATACAAAAGCTTCACCATAGTGCATTAGACAAAAGGGCACCCTCTTTCACCTTAAAAATTCACAAAGCCTTCACTTTGTGGGAGATATTCTTTTTTTTTTTGGACCACTACACATGCAAGAACTAGGAATTTGGGTTCTGGAGAGGAGGAAAGAGGAAGTAGTGTTTGTGGACATTCGATTTGAACTTTCCTACATTGAAAGTGACAGGAAAGACCTCTGGAGGGAGTTTATTCCACATACGAACTGTTCTGCTAAAAAACAAATTTTCCCTCCAATGCGTAGTGCGATTCACTAGCCAATCAACCACAAATGGAAGCGAGTTAAACGCAAAAACGTGCGAGTAGAGCACTTACCATTGTAGTAACGATAAAACAATGAAATACATCCCACTTTGCGTCGATGCTCTAGAGAAACAAAAGAGTTGGATAGCCTACTGTCCCCTCTTGGCCACCTGTTGAACGCGCTCGAGCAACTCTAAATTAGGTGCCCCTGTAGGCAAGTAGCTAGTGTACTAGCTTGTCAGTATGGGGGTTGTGGGTTCGATTCCCGACGAAGATCTTGGTTTTTTTTCACTACAAAAATAAAAATTGGCTATCGGTGGGGCTGGTCAGTGATGAAGGCATAGTCACTGGTCGCTGTGCTGTCTTATACGGCAGTTAATTTCCGACTATCCTTCTACTTTCACCACCTGTTTCATCTCTTTTCTATCCCTTTCCTAAGGAATGTAGCACGGTACTTGACTAAATAGGCATTGTTGCCTGAAGTGCTACTTCTCTTAAACAAAAAAAAAAGGGACTTTGGGGTGCCGGCCCATACATGAGAATTGTATTCCATTTTAGGACAAATATAGGTGGTATAAATAGTACGAATATAAGTGAAGGGAGTGAAATATCTCTTACACCGGTTTAGAAAACCATCGAGCATCACACTCAGTTTTCATGCCAAGAACAGCAAGAGCTTCCGATTTCGTAATACTTATATCACCTATAGTAACAGATGCAACACCATTTCCGAACATAGATTCATGTGCAATGTATTCAATGTTGAATACATTGTATCTTAAGGGCATTCAAATCGACTATATTTACAGACCCCATTCTGAGATTGTTGAGAGATCGTGATTGAGCGTATTATTCATGACTTTTGAAGTTCCAACTGATCTGGTTTATTACTAATAAAATACGAATGACAAATGGTGCTGTCATCTGCGAAAGTTTAACAAAGAAACACATTTAGAAAACTAAGTGTTGGCGGCGGCCATTGTTATGGGTCGGCGTCAACTATTACCGACTTTGCACTCCTTTTTTTTTCAACTTGACATAGTAGATTGCGGTTTACTTTGTTTTTTCTTGCCTTTTTTTTTCTTTTTTACTTGTGAAAAAGATAAAACTAAGCCATTGTTCTGTAATAAATTATGTTGTAATAAATTTTAAAATAAAGAATTAAAAACGAAACGTTGAAAATAAACTTAAATTATTTGAACTTTAACCGTTCAGTTAAAAGGCTAAAGGGCATGAGTGGCAAAATACATGCTACAACAACAAATTGAACAACATCCATAACAATAGGTCGCGTCAGTAGGCCGTAATTAAGGATGTAATCAAGCTGTGGAGTAGTTCGGGAAATTCTTTCATTAACCAGGAGAAAGAACGGAGCCTTGCAGTACCCCTGAATTAATCTTGAACTTGTTTGAATAAATCTCATCTATAACAACTATTGTAGCGAAATTTCGAAAAAAACTCGATATAAATCTGGAGAAATTATCACCGAGTTATCATGGAGTTGTACTACTGTTTCGACAGGAAAGCCAGCAAGTCACACGAAGAGCGCCTCTTACGGAAACCATACTGTTGGTCGCTGAGTGATATATATTAATAATGTTTTCGCAATTTTTTTGGATCCTTCAAAAGAAAAGGAATTCTAAATGTAACATCCGAGCGCCTTATATTTTTGTGAAAGAAAGTCAATCATGTTTTAGATTGGGAGATGTTTTATTTGTATACCTACCTGTTTTATCTCTGTAGAATTATTAAGGATAACACAATGTTTGATTTTTCTGTTTAATACTTTTTAACATTAATTTAATTTTAAATAAATAATATTTCAAATCAAATTTTACGGTAAAAAAAAATTAAAAACACTGTTTTTTTTTTAAATTAACATTTTTATGATATTGTAATAACACTTTATTACTTGTACCTATTTTAAAAAATATTCATTCACTGGCTTTTTATTTTATTATTATTGTTACTTAAAAAGAACAACACAATTTGTCAATGAGTTGTATCAAAACAAATATTATAATGCGATACACGAAATTACAGAACATTCGTTCTACCTCTCATAAGAAACGGTAAAAATAATACTTTTACAATTTCACCTGATCTGCCTTTTTTGTTACAAAAGTCTTTTATTTGTTTTAAAAATTATTTAAACATTTAAATGAAATTTTCAACAAAACTCTTATTCCGCTAATAAAGCTTGTTTGAATACGAACATTTTTAAATGAACTGACGAACTGGCTAAAATAAAGTTATTAACTTTTTATTGTTAGCTTTTTCATTATCGTCAATATTTAACACGATTTATTTTGAAATGTTTTTGTTTTTGTTCGTTGGAGAGAGAGAGAGTTTTAAAGATTAAAAATTAAACAGAATTGTTTATATCTGAACGAAGGAACGAACTCACGCACACATGCTAAAAATTAATAAAAGTAAAATTGACGTTTTGTTTTTACCGATATTAACAGTGTCCGACAAAACTGTGCCAATATAAAAAAGCACCTAAATTCGTAAATGATTGATGGAGGCTACGCTGCTCACTTCACAAAAAATCAAACGTTTTTTATACAATACTTAGTCACCATGTATGCTCCTTCCTCAGAACTAAAGGGTTTTTCAACAAGAAGTTTGGATTCCAATACAGCAAAAAATTTCGTGAAATTTTTATTGTATTGCGATGTGGCAATTCGGCAATTATGAATGAAAAAATATCTGAAAAATGTCTACCACGCTAACATCAAAGTTTTTTTTATCGCTTTTGGCAAAATGGCGGTCCTATTTTGTTAATAACATCACGGATTTTGAGTTTTAAGGCTGAAATCGGTTCGACTGACTCCATATAGACTTTGTCCTTAACATAGCCCCACCAAAAATGATCCAGTGGTGTCAAATCACACAATCTGTTTGGCCACTTAACTGCTGATTGTCGTGAAATTATGCGATCGGGATATTTGGTTTGCAATAAATTGACCGTTACATTGACTGTGTGATATGTGACATCATCTTCTTGATACTACATGTCAGTGATATCCACGTCGTCAATAATAGGCCAAAATTGAGTTGTTAGTATCTCGTGATAGCGTGATCCTCCAGACCACATATTTACTTTTAATACACCCAAAATAAACACGATGGCAACTTCACCATTGTAACGCCTAAAATATTTTTAATTCTATTTTTGTCTCAACGTACTCAACGACGTTTCAACTTGAATTCAATTCATTTGCCCAGCAACTGGTGTTTGTAGGGCTGTTTTAGCATACACAAGAAAGCTGCTTTAACATCTCGCCATCATTCACCGCCTGCTTGGCGGTGTGCTTTGTTTTGTTCTGTGTTAGTTGGTTTTGGTTTTCTGTTGTTTAAGTTATTTCGTGGAATTGATAATAAGCAAGTTGTTGTTGTCTTGTGGGTATAAGATTTTTTAGCAAACTACGCAGTTTATAAAATACATAAAATATCTTCGAAACAATATTCAATTAACTCTACATAAATGCTTAAGCATATTGGTTTTAACACTTTAGTCAATATTATCCCCACTCTAGTTAATTACATAAAGGTAAAATTCCAATTTTTAAGGCGCTAAATTCCTAAGCGTGCTCGCTTAAGAGCAAAAAGTTATAATAGCACGATAAAACACCATAGGTTAGGTTTTAGTATACACGTCTACTGCCCGCTATCTTAAATGAAACTTTGCACAGGATGTTGTTTTTGCTCTAATGCTAATGCTTTGTTTGATGCTGATGGAGCATGCCGTAGTGAAGATGGCCGGGTGAACACTGAATGGGACGGACAGCGGCAGTTTAAAAGAGCTGAATTAAAATGAAACTGATGGGAAGAGGCATTTTGCGTGATTGGTGGAAGAAAAGGCTTTCCCAAAAGCAGTAACAAAGGCATGGACACAATATCGGAATTAAGCGCGAAAGATAAAGATGAAAAAGAAATACCAACAGATGTTTGAGCAACGTCATCGACTAGCGAAGAACTTTAACTAGGGAACAACAGCAATGGCGTAATGGTGACTCTGAAGCTAGCAAAGTTATGAGTCAAAGTAGCAACCAGCAGATTTAGCAACCCTTTGCAAATTTGTAACAACAAAAGCTAATGCTTTTTTTGTTAAACGTTAAACAACGTTTAATAACTTATTACTTCCACTACTGAAAAGTGTGGTGTATGTAAAAGAAATACAAATTTAAGTCATAACTTCAAGATCAAACAGCGAAGTGAATAGATGGTGGGTTATTCGTTAAAAAAGACAATTAAATAAAACATAAAAGTTCACATCCTTTTCAGTTTGGTTTAGAAAAGAGAAGTAATTGTTGAATAGTTACGGTTAAGAACTTGTCAAGCTGTCAGCTAATAGGGTGTTTTTATAGCTATGTAGAACTTGAAAATGGATTAAAAAAAGAGGAATTTTTAAAATTGATATGAAATTTTTCTCCTGGAAGGGTTGGCACAAATGTAGTCTAATTTGGAGCTGGCATTTTCGATGACTTTCTCTAACACTTGTAGCCACTAACCCCCAATACTCTTAATACTCGTTCTAGGATTTTCAAAAGCCCAAATGCGACAATTTAGCTTTGTCTGAAAAAATATTTTTTTCAGAAAAACCAAGAGTTTGTTTCTAAATGAATTGAGCGAATCTACGGCGATGTGAATGCGACCAACCATTCAATTCCTGCACCAGTTGAACCTTTTAAGGCAAATCCTTACACAAATTTCGCCATGTGGTGGTTTTGGATAACCTCAATTGTTGAGAACGTCAATAAATTTGCATCTGCTTCAATACTGTGGCCGACGGCTGCGATGTTTTCAGTTGAACGACCCGGTCGAACACGCACTGGTGTGCGCAAATTTTGTATCGAGCCTATCGACTCAAATTTAACGATCAAATTCTTAATAGCGGTCTCAGAAGCACGATTATGTTGTCCGAAAATTTCACGAATTTTACGAAATGTAACTTTAACAGAACTACCACATTCATAGTGGATTTTAATGCGATTTTCGTGCGAAATTAAATTCATTGTAACAATAGCCAATGCATCTAATATGAATACGCGAAAAAAGTAAATGTCAAAACTATCAAAACTATGTATTTATATAAAAAAAGTATATGAAAAATGCTGCTGCAGAAGTAGCATTATGTGTTTGTTGTAAAAAAAAACATTTAAAATCTGTCTGGCAACTTTTCCTTTAACTGTTAAATAATATCAGTAGATATTATTTAGCGAACATCAGGTCAGAACACCTATTCATTACGCTCTTTAGGTATTAAAACAAATGGCAATAAATTAAAAATTTATAAATATTGATATTTTTAAAAATAAAGTTGGACGCAATATTTCAAATTTCAAAGCTTCCACTTAATTACTTTAATTAATGTCGCTTAGCAATTTCCGCAATTTAAATAGATAACCAATTTATGCATGCTATAATGGTTACCATTTTGTGTGATATTTTGTCAAGAGAATATGTATAAAAAATAATGCGAAATAAGTAAAACTAAATGTTGATAAAATTGTACTCTGCTCATTTTGTAAACATTTTGCGAAATGTTTATAAATATCATGCTTTCTCAGCTACAAAATAGTTCTGGCAACATATTTTTTTTATCTGTGTGGAGTTGGAAAAAAGGCAGTAAATAGTGCTACAGTAATAAAAACTATAATTTCTTAACGTTTAAAACTTAGTACTCTGTTCTAATTTGCAAAAAGTGTTGAGCAACATTTGATATTTCGCTTGAAAATTTTGAGAATATGTTGCCACCTGATTCTCTCTTTTTATTTAATATTAATGTTGCGCATCACGGCAGACAAGATGAATCAGACCGTGTTGTTCGCAATAAAATTATGACTTATTTTAATTCCGACATCTGTTACTTGGCAGCGAAAATTCGCTTTTTTGGAGGAGATTCCTAATTAAAAATAGTTTACAAAATAAAAAATTTATAATTTCACTAAAGACGCTTTAAAAATAATTAAAATTATCAAAATGCTTAAGTAAAAAGATCTGTTTTTAAACAAAAAAAAATATTTTTTTATTAAATAACTTTTAATAAGGTGGATACATAAGGCAATAGATTTTATTGCAAAGAATAATATAAACGTATACTATTATTAAAAGAAAAACTTTAGCTATTATACAAAAATTCATATACTTATTTCAGCCTTTTGTTTTGTGTGGCCAGCCATATCCACCAACGTTGTCATCACATCTGGCACCTTTGAGACACCTGCTCACATTTCATTTCGATATACGTTCTTCGATGAAACTGCTGTGTTTTTCTAAAACAAAATAAAAATCTGTAAGACTCTAATTAAAGTCACGTTTTGTGACTTAGAATAATAAAGACTTGGTGTCTACTTACATATAAATAAGTTGTTTTTTCTCCAGTGTCGTAAAAGACAGCATCTTAGAATCAGATAAAATATCTTGCGTGGGCTGCCGATCTGGTGTGCTTAAAAGTTGTGAACAACTGGTTCTACAATCAAAATTTACATCACTTATGAAAGTTACAATAAGCAACAATAAGTTAGAACAATAACACTTACGTTCTCAATTTCAAGGTCTCAGTGAAGTCCTCAGAAAACTCCCAGGGACCATGAGATTCGTCTGAAGAGAACTGCAAGTTGCTTCCACTACCTGATTTTTTGATGCTTTTCATTTTTGGTTGTAATACCGTTTGCTACTCAAAATACTCCTCCAGTTTTGCTTACATGCTTCATCTAATAATAATCAAAAAAGATCATACATATGGACATATATTTCAATCCTTACCAGGTTTTCCAATCTCTTTAGCAATATCTATCCACGAAGATTTTGCAGCACTGCGGTTAGAATATATCATTTGGGACTTATCCCAAATAACTTTTCTTTTTTTTACTGCAGAAATAAGGATACACTTTTCTGCGTCACTAAATTTTCTTTTTCTTTTTCACTTTTTAATAAATTTACGCTTTTCTTCATACTTTTACTTTTTGGCACAACAAATTTAAAATAAAAAAAATACAGCTGTTGCTCACGATTCCGTGCGAAAAAAGTGCTGCTCATATTAGGTTTGTTCCCGTACTCTACTTTGGGAGCTTGCGGGTTCCCAAATTTACCCAAAAGCGTTCCCGTACACAAAGTTTGGGCAAGTGAGAGAGAATTTGAGAGAATAATATTCTTCTTCTTTCTGCCCAAAATAGCCCGCACTTTTTCTTCGGGCTGATTTGGTAAAATTATAAATCAGCTGTTGCATAAAATAAACAATAAAAATTGTCAGCGACCAAGTTTTCTTTAGAGTTGAAATAAAACTTTTTATTGAAGAATGTTGAAAAATGTAAGTAAATGCTTCAATTTGTTATTTATGTATTTATGTACTTATATATCTATGTATAAAAAACATTTTGATGAGATATATATGTATATATGCATAGATAACTACATATGTACATATTTACATGGACATAAAACAAGTAAACAATTTTGACATTTTATTTCGGGCTAAAAATTTGGTTTTTAGTGTTCCTGTACTTTTAAACGTTTTAGTCTCTCATTGAGAGTATTTTTGCATTACTCTCATTTGCCCAAACTCTACCCAAAAAGTACGGGAACACAGCTATTGTTTCGTAGTTGAAATAAAATGTTGCCTGAAACGTTTTTCATTTAGAAAAACATGCTGCCAGAAACATTTCGTGACTTTTTCGAAAATAAACAGAGTACTAGTTTAGCAACATTATTTCTTATTTATTTCCTACGAATTATTTTTATATGGGCTTTGACAGCATTTCGCACGAAATTATGAACAGAGTATCAGACTTAAGAGAATACTTAGTGAAAAAAAGTTGCAATATATTTTAAAAAACTTTTAAAGGTATTTTATGCTGTGCAATTTTAATAAACTGAATGGCAGTTATGTTGACTAGTTTTATTGTTCTCTCAAAATCGATATTTAAATTTATAATAAGATATAAAAACATCACAATCGTTTAACGAAACGGTTGTCTTAATTCGCTGGCAAAACATTAAATAGTATTTTAAATAGATATTTCAAAAATAACACGCTCGCCCTGATTTTATGGTGTTCTAAAGTTTCAAAGAAAATCTTTGAGTTTTATATTAAATTAGAAAGAATTTTTTTATTTTTTTAATTCAATTAGGTAATAAGTGCAGATTTTTTTATTAAGATTATAACGCAATATTTTTAAAAAATTCAAAATAATTTTATTTTATAATGAAATCTTAATCTTATCTTCTTGGGGGCAAAAATCGGCACCATATTTGCCATATCAAAATGACGATAATTTGCAATTTTGTGCAACAATAAAATATTTCTCACAAAATCAACTCATTAGCCTATTTACCAATTTGCTCGAAATGCGCCTTTTTAAAGCTTTATTTGATTCAATAATTGCATAGAAACGATTAAATGAATCAATTTTAATTTATAGTGTAATTTATGCACGCACCAGTAAATAAACATTAATCGCAACATGTTGATGGTCTCTGATATGCTGTTAAATCATGAAGGCCCCCACCCTTTCACACAATTATACTTTGTAACGTGGCATTGTAAAAATAGAATTTTTTATAGAATTAGCTTAAAACTATAATTATATACTCTAATTGTTTAAGCCTGCTATCTAATATTTAGTTATTAAAAGTTTTAAAAAGCAGTTTTAAAAAAGCCGTAAATGACCTGAAGCAGAAATAATAAAAAAAAAATAAATAAAATACAAAAAACCAAAGTCAATTTAACAATAGAATTTAACAATAGAAAATACTAATGTTATGGTTTACGTTCAAGGTAAAATTGTTTAATGGCAGAGCAGCGCTGCTTATTTTTCTGCTATAATTCAAATAGTTAGACTATTTTTGTAATTATATAAATCTAACGTTGCCGTATTGCCTTATCCCATTGAGAAAGGAGTTTTTTTTATATTTCTAATTCAGGCATTTGCTCTTTCTTAAAATTGCATGCAGTGCAGCTCATATTGTTTCTCAAGTGAAATAAAATGTTGCTCACACATATTGCCATTAACCCTGCACGGTTACTGTTCGTCGAATCGACGAACACCACACACTCTTTCTTTTTTATGAGTGATCTAACTTCGCTCTTTCTATCAACAACGTTAGTAGATGACGAAAGCTTGCAGTGAGTAGGCGTATGCTAGCGTAGTATTTTTTTCAACTTCAAATTCACACGTAAAATCCGGTGAGTACTCGTCGTAAAGACGAAGAGTAACTTTAGTGCGATTTTTTGTATTTATGGAGTAATAAGTTTGATGCTTTATTTCGTTGTGTTGTTTTATTGTTTTGCATTTCTTGTACTACTATTATTATAAAACTTTTTATTTAAAGCAATTTATTGTTGTTGTTGTTAATTTTTTTTAAAATAGAATAGAAAATGAGCTCTAAAAAAATATTAACAGACACTGATATCGAAAGGTTTTTACAAAATTGTGTCGACGAAGATTTTGATTTTTTGGATGCTTTAGACGACGAAGATGACGAGAGCTGTGAAGTTAGTGAGCAGGTAAGTGTAACTGAAGATGATATACCACCGACATCGGAGGTTTCCGATGAGGAATTTTCAGATGAAGATGATATACCACTCAATGTGCTTCGCTCAAAAACCAATATTATCGAGTTTTCAAAAGCAAATTTGCTAGGGAAAATTTTTCATAAATGATCAACTAAAAAAGGAAAGTCACATCGCCGGGCTATGTCCTATATCCACAAGGCTAGGGGTCCATTACGAGAATGTAAAGGAGTCGATGAACCTCTGTATTGCTTTAAATTGTTCATCACTCCTGAAATTATTGATGAGATTGTATATTGGACAAACGTTAAGATACAGAGCCGTTCGAAAATTAATTCGCAAATGAGTACAACTGATGCATCTGAACTATATGCCCTTCTAGGACTCCTAGTCCTAGAACTATATGCCCTTCTAGGACTCCTAGTTCTCACAGCCATTAAGAAAGATAACCACCTTACAACAGACGAACTTTTTGATCCTACTTATTGTGGGTCGCGTTACGTGTCTACCGTGGATAAAATGCGGTTCAAATTTTTGATGCCGTGCCTTCGCTTTGACGACAAAAGTTTAAGAATGACAATAATTAATGATAAATTTGCTCCTATAAGAAAAGTTTTTGGAACTTTTTATCGTTTGGTTTGTATTTAGCCATTGATGAGCAGATACTGGCGTTTAGAGGGAAATGCTCATTTCGTATGTACATCCCAAATAAACCGGCTAAATATGGGTTAAAGTCAGTAATGGTTTGTGATAGTGGTACAAAATACATGGTAGATGCTAGTCCATATCTGGAAAAAGGCAGTAATCTAACAACAACTTCGTTGAGAGAACACTACGTGAAAGAGCTGACAAGAACTGTTCATGGAACGAATCGCAACATAACAATGGATAACTGATTCACATCAGTTTCCCTAGCAAAGTCATTGCTTATGGAACCCTATAAGTTGACTATTGTTGGCACCTTACGGTCAAACAAGAGAAAAATTCCAAAGGAAATGGGAAATATAAAAGGCCGTAGAGCTGGCACATCTATCTTTTGTTGCGATAATGAACTTACTTTATTATCCTACAACCTTTTATCAAGTTGCGATGAAGAAGGAATCGTAAATCCGAAAACGGGAAAACCTCACATGGTGAAATTTTATAATCAGACAAAAGGCGGTGTCGACACTTTGGACCAAATGTGCAGCGTTGTCTCTTGTTCCCGAAAAACCAATAGATGGTCAATGTGTCTGTTTTCTGGAATTTTAAATATTACTTTTGTGAACAGCTACGTAATATATACCGACAACATGTTTTTAAAAGGTCAAAAACCAAAAAACCGACGACAGTACCTGAAAGACCTTCATGAATCTCTTGTGGCTCGATATTTGAAAGGCAGACTCGAGACACCTACTTTACAGACCTCAGTTAAGGAAAAAATTCGAAATATAATACCTAATCCGAAAGAGGATGTCGAAAATGTTGATAAAGCACAGTTTACAATAAAGTTTCAATGCAGTGGCGAATTTCATCCTTCAGAGCGGCAGTTGTTGGTGGATTGTTGACGTAAGGCTGGTCTTTCAAATGGCCTTAGGGAAAATTAGCTAACGACGTTAAATTACAAGAAAGAAGCAGCCAATTAGAATCGTTATATAGAGAAATTAGGTGATCGAAAAACTTCTCAGCAATAACTGAATTTTTTGGGTGGCTGTGTGGCGCCGTCTTACTAAAATTAAAGGTTAGTCAAATATGGTCCTAAAAAATTGATTATCTTGGTTTGGCAGCGTACAGAAATCACGATGATGGGTATTTTCTCGCTCATTTTCGAAAAGAATACGAGGCGATGATGTCGTCTGACCAAAAACATATTGTCACTTTCTTTGCCCCCCGGGGGCACATTTATGGTCTTTATAGTACGTAACAGCTATCTAGAAAAAAGGGAGCCTAGTCCCCTGAAGACAGGCAGGGAGTCAACTGGACGCTCCACTTATTTCCACAGGGATCAGTGACCAGCAGAGTTCATTATTTGTCTCTTTAGACATTTAATAGTTCTCTGACTGACCATTGAGGTTGGCCCCTATATGGGAGTAACGTGGTGGTTGTGGTTTCGCTGTCCCATAACAGTATAATGGTTATTATGGTGGCCAGGATCATCTCACTGATAATGACACGCAAAGTGAATGATCCAGTCCAGTGAGCATGCTAGACATGTGTTCTGGACAGGAGTTGGAAAGTCTCCAACTCTTTAGCAAGGTGGGATGGTTTGCAGCCCTGCCCTGGAATCATTAAAGTTGCAACTGGGTGGTTCTGTTGCTTAGAATTATGTCTTCGGCTTCCTAGGACGTTGTATGACGTTCCAAATTATACAATAGTGGTTTGTCCACCATCTGATTAAGGCTACATAGCCAGGTGCGGATGTAAAACGAATCACACTATGTCACTTTCTTTGAATGTAACGGTTTCTCGAGGACTGTTTGTGAATTTTGCCACAATTTTGTTTGTTTACATCACAATTACTGCCTAACTGAAAATGAGCCTCGTTACTTAAGATGATTTTGTTGAAAAATGGCCAATTCAAAACGTTCGACGTAAACAATAGTCGAGGGCCTTTAATTCCTTGAATTTAGCGATAAAATTACGCTCTGCGGTCTCAGAAGAACTTTCATTACAAAAAAGTGCTGCTCGAATTTTACGAAGTAATACAGTGAAATTTTCACTATTTCTATAATAGATTTTCATAATTAAAATTCTTTGCTCAAGAGTGTAACGTTCCATACTTAAAGTTGCCTAACTTTTTACTAAATAAGTGTCAAAGCAAAACAACTCAATTCTTGACATTTAATCATTTTGTAGAAAATCGACTTTCTAACTTCAAATTTGTCCACTCATTAGACGCATTTAATGCATTAACTTCACAAAATGAACAGATTACTAATAGAATACGTTGGGCAAACGTCCTTTAGTCAGAAGGAGCCAGATTGCTATGAAAATCTGCTCGAATTTTACGAAGTAATACAGTGAAATTTTCATAATTTGGTAGCAATTTTTTATAGTTAAAATTTCTTGCTTAAGAGTGTAGGTGCCCCTGTAGGCTAGTAGGTAGTGTACTAGCTTGGGGGTTAAGAGTTCAATTCCCAACGCAGACCTTGGTTTTTTTTCACTACAAAAATAAAAATTGACTGTCGGTGGAGCTGCTCAGCGATGAAGGCATAGTCACTGGTCGCTGTTGCTGTCTTTATACGGCAGTTAATTTCCGACTAACCTTCTACTTTCACCACCTGTTTCATCTCTTCTCTATCCCTTTTCTGAAGAATGTAGCACGGTACTTGACTAAATAGTTATTGTTGCCTGAAGTACTACTTCTCTTTTTTATAAAACAAAAAAAAAACGTTCCATGCTTAAAATGGTTCTGGTTTTTACTAAATATCGGGGATTTCAACAAGAAGTTGGTTTTCCAATTGTGGTAATACCAGTAACATGATAGTTTTGACATTTAGTTATTTGACGTATTCGTAGGTGATGCATGCATGGGCAGTTGTTACAATGAATTAAATTTCGCATGACAATCGCATTAAAATAATTAAAATCCGCTATGAAAATGGTGGCTCTGTTAAAGTTACATTTCGTAAAATTCGTGATATTTTCAAACAACATAATTGTGCTTCTGAGACCGCTATTAAGAATTTGGTCGTTGAATTTGGGTCGACAGGTTCAATATAGTATGTATAAACACCAATGCGTGCTCGACCGGGTCGTTCAACTGAAAACATGGCAGCCGTGAACCACAGTGTTGAAGCAGAACCAAATTTGTTAATTCCTCAACGTTCTTAACAATTGGGTTTATCCAAAATCACCACAAGGCGAATTTTGCGTAAGGGGTTGACTTTAAAGCCTTACAAGAGATGTGGGAATTGTAACCGATCGACCATTTATATTGCCGTAGATTCGCTCAATGCCTTCAGGAATAACCGGCTGGTTTTTCTGAAAAAATCATTTTTTCAGAAGACCCCTATTTTTACTTGCCAGGGTACGTTAATAAGCAAAATTACGCATTTGGGCTACTCAAATTTATAAAGTGATCATTGAGAATCATTTGCATGCTCACTGTGTTACTGTTTGGTGGTAATCTAGAGGTATGATTGGGGCGTTTTTCTTCGAAGATCACGTTGGAAATGCGCTAACGGTCAATGGATCTCGCTAACAGCTAAATTTTTCCCCATTATCGGCGACGGGGATATCACTGATATGTGGTTTCAACAGCAAGGTGCCACATGCCACGAACGAACAATTTATTGCAAACCATAATTTTGCATAATTTCACGACAATCAGCAGTTAACTGTCGCGTGTTTTAACACCACTAGATTATTGTTTGTGGGACTATGTTAAGGACAGAGACTTTACGAAGAAAATCGAATCTATTTCAGCATTAAAACGCAAAATCCCTGAAGTGATTAAGGAAATAGGACCGCCATTTTGCCAAAAAGTGAGTAAAAGCTTTGATGAAAAATTCGACATCTGTCAGCGTGGTCGTGGTGGACATTTGCCAGATATCATTTTTCATTCTAAATTGCCGAACTTTTCTTTTCGTAATACAATAAAAATTTGAAGTATCTTAATCTAAATTTTTCGTTTGATAATATTTTAGAAAACAAACATCTTGTTGAAAAACCCTTTATATATATAGATTATATAAATATATTTATACTTTAAAATGATTTACATAATTTTTTAAAAACAGAACGTATAATCAAAATTGCTTATAGTCTGCTCCTTAAAAATGCACATAAAATAAGTGAGTGCTGTTTACATTATTTCACATGTTGGTTGAAAATGTTGCTGGTTAGAGAGCAGTACAGCATTGCTACACCAACATGTTTAGGGAAACATTTTGTATTTGATTTGCGTATACATATTCATTTTGAAAATTATTTATGTGAAATATTTGACAATTAAATATTTGACAAATTAAATAAAAGAATACATTTGTTTTTAAATTTTATTATTTTTTTATTTAATAAATTTAAATGATTTTTATTTTTAAAAATCTAATGCGTATAAAACTAAAACTTATACAATTATTAAGTAATTTAAAAGCTGGGCTTTCGAAATTTTACCTACAAAACTAATTGTTGACAAAAACAAAAAATTAATTGAATATATTAAAATTAACATTTCGAAAAAGACTTAAAGAAATAATATAAATTAAAATATATATATACAACATAGCAAAAATTAGCATTAAAATTATTTAGGAAACAAAAGAAAACAAATAAACTTTTCTTGAGTTTTAGTTTCTTATTTGCTTTTTTTTTGTGGAAAAATTTTAATAATACAGTATTCGTTAGTTCGATTAAATATAATATTAAATATTTATTAATTATTAGGCTTTAATTATAATTTTAATGATAATTATAGAATCAACCACATATAAAATACACAAAAAATTATAAACAATCACAGGAAATGCAGCAAGGTTTATATATTTTTTTTTCATTTTTCTTCTTAACTTTTCTTATTTTTATTTAATATATTATTAGTTTTGTTTTCAATTATAATTTTTAATAGCTACAGTCTAAAAATGTACTTAAAAAGAATGTAAAATAAATTAATTATTAGATGGAACAGCCTGTAAGAAAGATAGAGAGTGAGAGAAAATGAAAATATTTCCTTTTATCGATTTTAGAAACGGACTTGTATAACCAATAACCAATATTTAAGTAAACCAGCCTTTCTAACATAATAGTAATTTTAATTTTGTATCACGATTAACTTAAGTCCGTTTCTGCTTAACGCCACTTTTTTTAAATCGATAATGTTTTAAAGCATTTCATTTGAATGTTTAAGTACAAGAAATATTTCCATACCCATTAAAAGTTTTAATTTTATTTAAAATTTATATAAAACATATAATTTATGCAATTATATTTTTTAATAAAAAAAAAAGAAATTAATAATTTTCTTTATTTAATAAATAATTGATTTGAATACATTAAGTTGAATTTTAATATAGAACCAACTAATACTTTTAATAGGCAAAAATATTTTTTTCTGTGTACTTTTGCTTTAAGGAAAATATTTTTTTATTATACAAAACTGTAAAAATAAGAGTGATAAAAACTCTAAATTAGGACAATTTAATTAGTTTCTTGCTTAATACTGTGTAACTATAACACTGTACTGCACTGTATATCATAGTTGCCAGATTAAATCAATATAAAGTGTTTTTTTTTGGAAGTTCATTCAATAAAAAATTATTAAAAATAATTATTTATTGATTTTGAGGAAATTATTTTTTTTTTAAATTACAAAAAGCTTCAAAACACATAAAATGAAAGCACTTTCATGCAACCAGGTGTGACAATTAGAATGAGATAAATTCTTTGAAACATTTAAAAATTTCTTTCCGCAACTAAAATGAAACTGGTTGTATACTTTTTGGATTAATTATTGAAGTCTGGCAGATTTTTGTGGACAGAAAATAATTTTAGCGGATTTTCTTGAATATTAAACCATTTTATTAAGAAATATAGGCTATTGAGGTTAATATCTCAGTATAAATTCTAAATTCTGCAGCTTTGTAAAAAAGGTTAAGTAACATACGATTATGTTAAATTTATAATCTGTAGGAAAACAAAATATAATTTAAACTTTTTGTCAAAACATCTTAATATATTTATTAACACATTCGTGACAGCAGGCTACCGACTACAAGCTGTCAAAATTCAAATACACATCTTCTTATGGAAACAATTATTTTAGTGGCAGCATAGCTATACGGCGGCGCGAATAACATTGCAACTCACACCAGCCATAGATTTATTTCTACTTCTGTTGGCTAAACAAAAAATGGATTAGTGATGTCAATACATCAAGCACTATCAAACAAATGAGTGTATCTTAAAGAAAGAAAAGAAAATCACAAACGGCTGTATGCATAAAAAACGCTTACTTGAGTTTCAAAGTACACGTTAGTTAGCAAACACTTTAAGGCTAACAGACGTTTGTTAAAAAATGGTATTCATAAACAGTACTTTAGCTAATGTATGCTTTAGTAAAATAAGTATTTTGATTCTGGCAATGCCACTATTTTCAGTTGTCACGTTGCAGTTAACGATGTATAAAAATGAATATTATTTATCCGGGTAGTTAGATCCATAAAAAATGTTTTTATTGTTTTCAGCAAAATCAACATATTTTTTTTTGTTTTTTTATTAATCTTTTTAATAAAAAGCAAAGCACACAAAAAAAGTTAATTTGCAAGGCTTACGAAGAACTTAAGGCCATGTCAGATAAAACTTTTGCTTCGCGTTGCGTCAGAGTTTCGCTTTGACATTTGAGTTAAAATGTATGTAAATGTATGAAAGTTGCCACATAAAGCACTTTTGACGCAGCGCAAAGCGAGAAGTTAACCAACATTCAATTTTTGGCGCGCTTTGACAAACACCTGGCTTTTATTATTTGTGTTTGTGTATTTGTGTGTGGGCGTAAACAAAAAATTCATGAGTGTTGTCAAAGTTTATTGTGACATACACCACTTGATTTACGCTTTTGCTTTAAAGTTTCAAATGTCACGCAAAGCAACAAAGTTTTATCTGACATCGCCTTTACAAAGAATTTGTTCATATTAAAAAAATAATTACTCGGATAACGAGCTTTGTTTTGATTATATGTACATCAATAAAACTTTTGTTTAAAATAATTAATTATAATTATATTCTTGTAAAATATAAAATAAAGATGTTAAGATGTTTTATATTGAATGGCATGTTATGTTGTAGTTTTTATTATTATTAATTGTATACTACAATTTGTTTTAATAAACAATTTAAAAAAATGTTGGAATAACAAAGTATAATTCTCAATTGAGCCATTTACATTGAAAGTGGCATAAGTCACAACTGAACAGTTTTTTTTTTCATTTTTAATAAATTTGATATTATTAAGTTAAGAAGTATTGAGATTTGCTTGAGAGGAGTGTTGATAATTAACGGTGTAACAAAAATGCTTATTTTGAAAATGGCGTTAGTCGCTGTACTTAGGAAATTAATTACGGAGCTTAGTGTGAAAAAAAATGGAAACATGTAATAAGTGTGTGTGAAGTATTGTTGTGATTATTGGACTTATTTTTATTAGTTCGAAGGAATAGTGCAGTTTACTGAACTATATTATAGTGATATCTAATATACTACACATAATTAGCATTTTGTTATTTTTTTATTCTCGTGCTTCGTGTTGTATAAAATATCTAAGAATGTCACAACTCAAAAGCATATTATTGCACATAGTGTCTTATGTAAAGGACAAAATAGTAATAGTAGTAATAGCTCCCTGTCGAAAAAATCCTTCACAGCACACAACATGGAGAAAAAAGATTTTATTTCAACAGAATCATTAGAAAAATCCGTTTCAGAAAGAAAACTAAATGCAGACTAGTTGAAATGGCTAAAAATTAAAATGTTTTATAAACTAATTTAATTAAAAAGATGACTATAACAAAGTAACTTATGCCACTTTAAAAAAAACTCAGTAAACAAAATTTGTTGTGTTTTTGAACTTTCAATAATAAAATTGAACTGTCATTTTATTGTTATTAATGTTTATATACTAATTTAAAATAAAAAGATGACAATAACAAAGTAACTTATGCCACTTTAAAAAAAACGGTTCAGTTTATTGTAAACACAATTTGTTTGGTTTTTGAACTTTCAATAATAAAATTGAACTGTCAATTTATTGTAGGTTTAACGTAAGTTTTTCCTACTTTAAAGTTAACAAAGGTAAGGTAAGGTAAAAGTGTTTTATGAATACAACTTTAGGAAATTGTGCTTAACAACCGAAGTTAAAACTTTAAGCTTTTATGCACACAGCCGAAAGTGTTTAATATGCGTTGTATATATAAAAAAATACTTAAGTCTGAAAATCCTAATTCCTTTTATAAATTTAATTGAAGAAATTTGTGTGTTGTAACCGAAAAGTGAAAGAGGTCTAGATTGACAGAATTTTTCTGTAAAAAATCTAACTCTTTTGTCAAAAATATATGTGTAGATGCAGAATTAGAATGTGCTAGAAAAATCTTTTGTGTTCGTGTTAGTTTATAAAAGGTACAGGGTGGGCCAAATAAGACCTATTATGAAACCCTACAGTACAACACAACGCGTTTAAGTTATCGAGTTTTCTATTCTTGTCAAAGATCAATTGTTTTAACGCAGCGTAAATATCGGCAACATTTTAATTCCAGATAAGCTCCCACAAAACTGTTTATTGTGGGTCTCTAAAAATCCAAGGGCACAGTTATCGGTCCATATTTCTTCGAAAATGAGGATGAAACGCCGGAATCCATTTCAGGAGCTTCTTACAGAAAACTTTTTGCGACCAATGGCGAAGCAGTATCCTAATTTGGTGGTTTCAACAAGATGGAACAACTGCGCATACTGCTAGGCAAACTATGCAGCTGCTGCGTGAAATTTTTGACGAACGTTTGATTTCCAAAAAATTCAGATTTCCCTTGGCCACCTCGTTCGCCATATTTGACTGCGCCCGACTTCTTTTTACGGGGATATTTAAAAGACAAAGTGTATCTTAATAACCCAGAGACTATTAGACAGCTGAAGCAAAATATTCGAAACGAAATACTGAGCCTTCAACCCGAAACATAATGTGGTGTAATGGAAAACGCGTTAAAAAGAGCCAATCTTTGTATCGAGGAAAATGGTGGACATTTGTCTGATGTAATATTTCATACATAATGACCATAAAATATTTTCAATGTCTAAAAACAATTAACCATAATAAATAATTATTGCAAAAGTTATTTGCGTTTAACATTAGTAGGTCTTGTTTGGCCCACCCTGTTAATGGTTGTATAAAAAGTATTTAAAGAGTTATACTTTTTGAATCTAAATATTTTTCCTTAATTTACATTTAAATTTTAAGTTTAATTTTGAAATTGTATTAACAATAATACGACAGTTACTTCCGTTCCTTGATTTATGAATGATGGACAAGTTGTCTGCTTAACCACAGAGGCCTAGATGTTCAATAAATTTATTTACTCTTTACATAGTTTGTTTTTAGGGTTTTTGCTAATTCTTCATAAAGCTGTTGATGAATTTTAAAAACGCTGGACAAATTTGAAAAGTGGCACTACTGAAACACAAAAATCAGCTTGATAATAGAAAAAATTAAAAAAAACTATTGAAGCGAATTGCTCTATTAAATATGTTAAGAAACCCTATGAATTTAGTTCTCTATCTACATCTTCTTTTTTTTTATAACATCCCTGTAATAGGCAATAAATTGAACAAAACCGCGTAGTTTTCTTTTTAGTTGCATAATATCAGTCGAAAAGCTACTTGTAAGGCGAATTTATAATAAATATGTGCATTAGCTCAATCGGCCCACAGTGATTGCCTCCTTTTTAATTTTTTTTTTTCAAAAGAGAAGTAGCACTTCAGGCAACAATGCCTATTTAGTCAAGTACCGTGCTACATTCTTTAGAAAAGGGATAGAGAAGAGATGAAACAGGTGGTAAAAGTAGAAAGATAGTCGGAAATTAACTAACGTATAAAGACAGCACAGCGACCAGCAGTGACTATGCCTTCATCGCTGAGCAGCCCCACCGACAGTCAATTTTTATTTTTGTAGTGAAAAAAACCAAGGTCTTCGTTGGGAATCGAACTCACAACCCCCATATTGACAAGCTAGTACACTACTTCCTAGCCTACAGGGGCACCACCTTTTTAAATTGCCAATATCAGAAGTGCTTATTTTTACTATTGACAACTGACGAGAAGTTTTCAACAGCAAATTTCTTTCAAAGTTAATGCAGTTAACTGGTGAGTTCGCTTTGGTTGCATGAATCACCGCTTATCTGTTGCGCTTATATCATAATTCAATTTTGAATTGCGTTTATTTTTCTTTCCTTTTCTTACAAATAGAGAAATTGCCCTAATTTTTAATTTTTTATCTATTAAATATAAAGAAAAGTAAGTAAAGAGAGAGAGAGATAGAGAGAAGGTGAGACGGTAAATTGGGAAATTAGGAAGAAATATTATTACGGCAAGAACATTATGTAATGAATGTGTGTAAGGCATGTTTATGGAATTAAAATATTTTTTTAAAAAAATTGTGCCTTCTAATCTAAAGTGACTAAATTTATCTTACTGAGATATGTTGTGTCTGGAAATATTTCTATTTCCTTTAAAAACTGAGCTTAAATATTAAATGTTACTTTTCGTTCCTGCTGTTGATGTAAAAGCTGCAGTTGCCTCTGTTCTTGTTGTATTTTATGTGCAACATGTTGCAAGAGTTTTGCATCATTATGTTGCTTTTCATAACTTTCTTGTGATTGTCTATCGGCAATATCATCATTGTTATCATCATTTCTCTTAATATGATAACGTGCATAATGATGTTGCTGTAAATCATCTTGTTGTTCATTATGGTGATGACTATGACGATGATGTCTATGGTGTTTATGTTTATGCTGTTGTTGGTGGTCATCTTCTATTTCTTTTAACCCATCCTCTTCCAACTGCTCTTTAAGCTGCTGTAATTTTAGTTGTCTCTTATGCTGAAAATGTTCTCTTTGCAATTGTTGCTGCATTTCCTTGTCATCAGTTATCGAGGCTGTGTTATCTTTTGGATCTAAATGATTATCAGCTGTTGGTGCTAAATATGTGGTTGATTCGGCATCGTGTAATACATGTGTCATATTAAATACTTGACGTTTAAGATTAGCATACATTCCTTCTTCATCCTTGCTGTGTTTTTGATTGATGGGCGCAAATGAGGCGTAACCAATCATTTTGACATCTAATCTTGGGTACCTTAAAAGATAATAAAAATGTTTCTAATTAAAATAAAAACTTCTTTTATAAAAAATCATTGTTTAAAAAAAATATATAATATTTTAATACGGAAACGACTTTAAATTTAAGAAAAGAGAGTTCGAAAATAATGCTAGAGAGAGAGAGAGAGAGAGAGCGCTAAGAGCAATAATTATAAACCACAAACCAGTGCTGGTGCTTTATTAGGTTTCATCTTTTGTAGTTGTAGACTTTAGTTCACATAAAGAAATTAAAACAACAATTAATGCCAGCTATTTTGCAAGACAATTTATAAATGTAGTGCCATTACCAACTCTGGAGTATAAATAACGTATAATCTAACGTTTTCTTTTTTTCCAACTAGTGCTTATTTCATGAATGGTAACACTTAGCGCATGTTTGATTTGATTAGTTGTATATGTGCTTGGATTTTCCGACGGGGTTAAAATTACTTTTATTTGGGTACGGTTTTCCGTCGACCCTCGTCAAATTTGGCTTGTGAACAAACCGGTTTCGGCTGTTTGCCATCTTCAGTGTTCTTTTCAACGAAAAGAACATTGAAGATGTTCACAAACCAAATTTGACGAGGGTCGACGGAAAACCGTACCCAAATAAAAGAAATTAGTTGTATCCTTCCGCTGAACGATTATGGTTGTGTATACGCTTGAAAAACGCTGGGAAATATTGCGACATTACTTTGAAAATCATGGTAATGTTGCAGAATATGTGTGTGCGAAAATTGCGTACGGCTTTTCGAAGAAGAGAAGCACCGTCAGCTCCGTATGTTCATTATCTTGTGGAAAAAGTGAAAGAAACTGGCATCTTTATCGATAAACCAAAGCGTGAAAAGCAAGAAACAGTGCGTATAGCCGAGAATATTGCTGCTGTGGCAGAAAGTGTGCGTGACGTAGTCACTATGCAACCATGATAACTATTTTTTTGTGGGCAAAGTTAGATAATGTTGACCTTTGGTTTTTGCAAACAACTCTGTGAGTGCACGAAAAAATTCTGGGTGTCGTCACTTTTCGATTTAACGATGGCAATTGGCCGCCTCCTTCTTGTGACTTAGTGTCCCTGAATTTTCCCTGGGGCTATTTAAAAGGTCGGACTTTCATGCAACATCCCGCAAAGAAAGCCAAAAGATAAAATTCGACGCTGCATTAACGAGAAAAGTTTTAAAATTGTGTAAAGAAAGCGTACGCCTGCCGACGTGGTAGATCTGGAACATTGCCCGATATTATATACCATTATTAAGTTTCATATTTTTACTTAACATTGGTATTAATAAAACAGCAGTTGTCGCAAGAGCTATGTCAAGCCAATTCACTTCCTAACCTCAAATTTGCTCACCATAATATAATCATTGGGCGCATGTTCTCCATATTGAAATTTATGAGAAATTTATTGTGATTATTCTGACAAAGTTTTGTTATTAGATGAAAAAGTCTCTGGCTTGTCGCGACGTCAATATTTCACAAAGAAGAAAACCTAACACTTTGTGGAAAGCAAACAGAACTGATGAGGATTTAAAACAATCAGAAAAATAAACTGTGACAAATCTGCATAATAGGTCTGTCTGCGTACTTTTCCAGTAGCAAATACTCAGTCAATATTTTTGGGAGAGTAAGAACAATGTGACTCTGTCGGTTGAGAAAATTTGAAAAAGTACGCAGACAGTATCCAGTGAAATTTGGCAAGAAAACAGCTGATCGATGTGTAAACAATTGAAATAATAAAGCAAAAGAATTGTGGCGCATGTGTACGGAACGTTGGAACGTTTCTACCATGAAATAAAAGGTTTGGTTTATTATAATTTATTATAAACATTTAAAATAAAAACATTTGTAACTAATTACCTCTGCCATTGCTAAATTTCAATTTTTATTTTCACTTCACAACAATTATTTAATTCAAACACTATATGAAAACAGCTGTTCAAAGTAGTTGCAAAATCTTGCAAGCAGAAATTTCTCCAGTAACATTTTGCAAGTTCTCTGACTTTCAACTGTCAAAAAATTATCTTTTTAGCTCTCTTTTTGCAAGAGAATTTGAGTACGCAGACAACATTTTGCAACATTTTGCACAAAATTATGAAAATATGTGTACGCAGGCAGACGTAATATTCGTGTTTATTTGTAACAAAACATGCTACGGACAATGGTAATACTTTAAAGAATCGAATTAAAATTGGCAGCACTTTTTGGGATTTTTCAAAATTGATTGCCTACTTTTAGGCGTTTATATATAATATAGTTACTGACCGTTTTACACTTCAACATAAAAAGAGAGTAAAAAAAGAAACTCACCTTGGCACTTCGTGCGTTGCAAATGAAGACATAGACGTGTCCGGTCTGTAGTAATTCCATGGGATTGCAATATCTAAAAAATAAATAAAATTACTATAATTAATTAAAAGCTTAAATATGAGAATATAACACAATTATTAAAGCAAAACACAGCTAGTAAGCAGCCTTATTGTTATTATTGTTTTTGTTTTTTTTTTTGTTTTAACAAGACATTTAAAGACAACACTGATTTAAGCATTAAACAGCCAAAGCTGATTTTTTTTAAATATTATTTTCAATTAAAAAATTATAAAATCTTTACAAACAAAATGTATAAAATTAAGCTTAAAATATGCATGCTTTTGTATGTCAAAGCTTTTTTAACATTCTTAAAAAAAAAATACAAATAACGGCAGATTGTTAGTAATTGAGCAGCAAATAACTTAAAATACATACAAACGTTTGTGAGATTTATCAACATAAACTTGCAACTTTCAATTAAAAAGTATTTTTTTTTTAATTTTGTACTTTTTATTAAAAAAAATGTAAACTTCATTTGTTAAAAAACAGAAAACTTTCGATTTTTTGAAGTTTTTTACATCCTGTAATGTTTATTTAATATTTATATTAACTTTAGTTGTTTTTTCTTACCCGTTAAATTTAACAAAAATAATTCTAATAATAAATTAAAATTTTTCATTTTAAAAAATAAATATTTATAATTTTTTTGTCCTATAAGTTTTTAGGGATCTCTTTATTCCGTTTTTGTTTTTGTGCAGAAATTAACTTTTATTTTGCAGTCGATTCTGGCAATTAGCGTTTTTTGGTGAATTCATGTAGAGCTCAAATAAATAGAAAAATTTAAATCTGGGACATATTCTGCGACATTAAAAGAACATAACTATCTGTAATAAAGTAAATGAAATTATGTACTGTGTAATTTACAAACTGCGTAGTTTTCTAAGAAATCTTATACACAACAACATGCCTTAAAGAAATTCCACGAAATAAGCTAAACAACAGAAAACAACTAACATAGAAAAAAAAGCAAAACACAGTAAAGTAGACGCCTAAATTGAATGATAATAACAACAACAATATGGAATGATGTTAAAGTAGAATATTCTTGTAAAGGAGTTTTTAACAAGAAGTTTGTTTTCTAAAGCAAAATAAAACAAAAAATTTTGATTAAGATGATTCAAATTTGTATTGTATTACGAAGAGAAAAGTTCGGCAATTACGAATGAAAAATGATATCTGGCAAATGTCCACCATCATCATAATTTTTAATTATATTTTGGCAAAATGGCGCTCCTATTTCGTAAATCACATCATGGATTTTGAGTTTTAAGGCCGAAATCGATTCGATTGGCTCCGTATAGATTCTGCCCTTAACATAGCCTCACAAAAATAACTCAGTAGTGTAAAATAACACTATCCAGCTGGCCACCTAACTACAGATTGTCGTGAAATTATGCGATCGGGAAATTTGGTTTGCGACAAATTGATGGTTTCATTGGCTGTGTGACATGTGGCACAGTCCTATTGAAATTGCACGTCAGTGATATTAATGTCGTCGATAATAAGCCGAAATTGAGTTGGTAGCATCTCGCGATAGTGTGATCTATTGACCGTTAACGCAGTTCCAGCGTAATCTCTGAAACAAAACCGCCCAATCACGTCTCCAAACCATACAGCGCACCATACAGTGACACATTGCTTATGCAAAGGCTTCTCTATAATCGCTTTTGGATTTTCAGAAGCCCAAATGCGGAAATTTTGCTTGTTGACATACCCTGACAAGTGAAAATGGACTTCGTCTGAAAAAATAATTTTTTCAGAAAAATCAGCCGGTAATTCCTGAATGAATTGAGCGAATCAACGGCACTATGAATGGTTGGTCGGCTACAATTCTCGCACTAGTTGAACCTTACAAGGCTTCAAAGTCAAATCTTTACGCAAAATTCTTGATGTGTTGGTTTTGGATAACCCCAGTTGTTGAGAACGTCGAGAAATTGCCAAATTTGGATCTCCTTCAGCACTGTGGCTCACGACTGCGATATTTTCAGTTGAACGACACGATCAAACACGTGTTGGTGTTCGCACATTTTGTATCGAGTCTGTAGACCAAAATCTTAATAACGATCATATTCTTAATAGCGATCACTAAAAATATCAAGCTTTGAGTTATTTCCTTCGTTTGAAGAGAAAGCAAATTACGAATCTCTCTACATATCACATAAGCGATCTTTGGAGGTTTTACAAGCTTGACATCAAATAAGAAGGATGTAGCAGAAAGCTGATAATGGCGATAAAAGATGTAATTATTTATAAAAATGCTGAAACTTGAATACTTTTCGAAACCGTGTTAAGTTGTTAATGCTTGTGGGCACAGATATAGAGCCAGCTGTTGAAATTATGAGAGTGGGCGCCTCCTAATTGCAATGGCAACATTGCTCCTGTTAACAGGTAACTGTTAGTTAACTTCAATCTGCATTATTTAGTTTGCAATTGGCAGTTGTTGAGAATAAATTACAAAAAAAAGTGAATTTCGTGCGGTTTGGTCTCGCGTATGTTGATGTAGTCTGGTAAGGACGCGTTTTTACCCCGTCGGAAAGGTAGATCCACCACAACATAACGAACACAGTTATAAAACTACTGATCAATTCTCTTATTATATTTCTTTACTCTTTGGTTTGTCTCATGCCGCCTAAAAAATATCTATCAGGTATAGACACGTTGTAACAAAAACTAAATGTTTTGTATCAATTTTAATGTATGACTTGGTATGTATATGCCAGGTAAAGTCCATATGTGTCTATGTTCTATGTCTTGTTGACAAATCAATGTGGAACACTAGAAACTCAAACAGATTAAGGCCGTGTCAGATAAAACTTTTGCTTTGCGTTGCGTCAGAGTTTCGCTTTGACATTTGAGTTAAAATGTACGTAAATGTATGAAAGTTGCCACATAAAGCACTTTTGACGCAGCACAAAGCGAAAAGTTAACCAACACTCAACTTTTTGCGCGCTTTGACAAACACCTGGCTTTTATTATTTGTGTTTGTGCATTTGTGTGTGGGCGTAAACAAAAAATTCATGAGTGTTGTCAAAGTTTATTGTGACATACACCACTTGATTTACGCTTTTGCTTTAAAGTTTCAAATGTCACGCAAAGCAACAAAGTTTTATCTGACACGGCCTTTAAGCTAATTAAATATGGCGAAAGATAAATAAGTTTTAAAAGATGAGTGGGAAAAATGTTTGCATTTACTTTTCATAATAATCGATTGGTTAATTAAAAAATGTTTGCTATTACAAAAACAAAAAAAAAAAGAAAAAAGGAAAAAAAGCTTGCTGTCATCTACCTTTTCCTTGTACTTAAAGACACATAATATTAATGATAAAATGCTCTATTGAAAATATTAACGCCAGAATGGCTGGCATGACATTTATTAATGTTGCTGTTCCGGTTTTTTGCGGTTTAGCTTGAATCAGCTGAGACTGCTTTAATGTTTCGCTGTTATTGCTGAAGTAACTAAAGGTGCTAGACCGTGAAATTTGTGGTCAATTTTAAATAAATAAAATTTATTCTTTATGACTAAAAAGAAAAAGAGGAAAAGGATGGAAATAAATAATCACAAGTACAAGTTGATGCTGATTTTGATTACTCACGGATTATTTTCATTCATTCTTAAGTGAAATTAAATTGAATCTGATAACTAAGGACATATGAAAGTAAAGTTGAAGCTAAAAAAGCATTAGTCGAATTGAAAGTTTTAATTTAACCTTGTAGGCATCATAGTGGACATCGATCATATAAAGGGTTTTTCAACAAGAAGTTTGTTTTCTAAAACAATATAAAACAAAAAGTTTCTAATAAAATGATTAAATTTTTTTTGTTTTTGTATTACTGGCATATGTTCATATGTCGATTCTTTCATCAAAGTTTTTGGCGGAATGCTGATCCTATCTTCGTAATCACAGCACGGATTTTGAGTTTTAATCGATTCGTTTTGCTTTGTATAAACTCTATCCTTAACATAGATCCACTAAAAATAAGCCAGTGGTGTTAAATCAAACGATTTGGCTGGCCACTTAACTGCTGATTGTCGTGAAATTATGCGATTGGGAAATTCGGTTTGCAATAAATTAATTGTGTAACATGTGGCACCGTCTTGTAGAAATCACATGTCAGTGATATTCACATCGTCAATAATAGGCCAAAATTGAGTGATCCATTGATCGTTAGTGCATTTCCGGCCTTATCTTCAGAAAAAAGGCCCAATCATGGCTTCAGACCACATAGCGTAGCATGTAAAGGATTTTCAGAAGCCCTAATGCGGTTATTTTGCTAGTTGACATACTCTGACAACGGAAAATGGGCTTCGTCTGAAAAATGATTTTTTTTAGAAAAACCAGCCGGTTGTTCCTGAACAAATGATCGGTCGGCCTTAATTCCTGCACCAGTTGAACTTTGTAAGACTTCAAGGTAAAATCCTTCCGCAAAATTTGCCATGTGGTGGTTTTGGAACGTCGAGAAATTGACAAATTTAGATCTGCTTCAACACTGTGGCTCACGGCCGCGATATTTTCAGTTGAACGACCCCGTCGAACAGGTGTTGGTATTTGCACATTTTGCATCGAGCCTGTCGCCTCTCATTTAACGACCAAACTCTTTATAGCGGTCTAAGAAGGACGATTATAATGTCCGAAAATATCACAATTTTCACGAAATATAACTTTAAGAGAACCACCATTTTCATAGTGGATTTAAATTATTTTAATGCGTTTTGCGTGCGAAATTGAAATCATTGTCATGCATCTACTACGAGTACGTTAAAAAACTAAATGTCAAAACTATCATGTTGTGGGTGTTGCCAGGTGTCCCTGTAGGCTAGTAGGTGGGGCTGCTCAGCGATGAAGGCATGGTCACTGGTCGCTGTGCTGTCTTATATGGCAGTTAATTTCCGGCTATTCTTCTACTTTCACCACCTGTTTCATCTTTTCTCTATCCCTTTCCTAAAGAAATTAGCACGGTACTTGACTAAATAGGCATTGTTGCCTGAGAAGAGAAGTTGCCAGTTCGTATGGGGAATAAACTCTCTCCAGAGGTCTTTCCTGTCACTTTCAATGTAGGGGAATTCAAATCTAATGTTCACAAACACTACTTTCTCTTTGTTCTTCTCCATAACCTAATTTTCCAGTTCTGGTACATTGCATTGAATGAGTGGAGGTCATCCCCTGAGTGCTGCTACGAACGAAAAAAAAAAATTACGCGACCGGGATATTTCTCGTGCAATAACTGAAACTTTTGGGTGGCTGTACAGCTTGTGGCGCCGTCTTGCTGAAACTAAAAGTGATTGGTGTCACAATGGTGTTAGTGACAAAAAATTGGTTATCATAATTTTGTAGCAAAGAGAATTCACTGTCGGTGATGGCGTTATCTTGCCTTACGGCCACTTTCTTTGGATGAAATGGATTTTCGAGAACAGTTTGTGGATTTTGTGAGCCCTATATATGACAATTTTGTGTGTTTACATAACCGCCTAATTGAAAACCAGTCTCATCACTAAACATGATTTTGTTGAAAAATGTGTTTTTTACGTTCAGTTTTCTCAAACAGTGAGTTCACAAACGTTCGGCGCAAATAATGCGGTCGGCTTTAATTCTTAAATGAGTTGATCTTTATAAGGATGAAAGTATATACTTTATCCAAAATGTTGCTCTTCTGGTGATGCCCGATTGCTGCGAACCTTAACCAGTTAATGTTCCAGCCTCATTATTAACACTTTGCTGTACAGCTGCAATGTTTGTATCACTACGGCCACTATGAGCATATTGTGTTAGCGTGTTAATACAATTCGAGTTTAGCAGAGAGATCGCAGAAAAAGCCCGATTGCGAGAAAAAGCTATTTGAATTTTACGCAACCAAATTTCACAATCGCATAATTGCACGATAATTAGCAGTTAAGTGGTCAGCCAGATCATGTGACTTAACACCACTCCATTATTTTTTATGGAACAGAGTCTATAAGGAGCCAATCGAAACGATTTCAGCCTTAAAACTCAAAACACGTGATGTGATTAACGAAATAGGACCGCCATTTTGCCAAAAAGTGATTAAAAACTTTGATGAAAGAATCGACATCTGTCAGCGTGGTCATGGTGGACATAATTCATAATTGCCAAAATTTTCTCTTTGTAATACAATAGAAATTTTCTATATTTTCAATTGATTTGTTGTTAATAAATTATAAATTTCATAAATTTTAAATTTTAGAAGAGAAATATTAATAGACTTTGTAATAATCAAATATTTACTTAAAAAAAGAAATTCAAGGACAAGTTTTCCTTCACGTGAAAAATATTTGTAAAATATAAAATATTTCTTCTAATCAAATAAATAAAGTCACGTTCTTTGTTTTTGTTTTTAAAATGAATTAAAGTTTACACACCTATTCGCTTGCAGTTTTATTTTTTGTTTATTTATTTAGTTTTTTTTATTTTTTATTTGTTTTTTTGTACATATTTTTGTTGATCAAAGTCAGCCCAATAATATTTTTTACAAAATTAATTTGAACCCACGATCATTAAACTTTAAACACAGACAATTAATTATGTAAGTAGACATTTTTTGTAAATAAATAAAATTCAGCAAAATTTTTATATTTATATTTGCGTTTCTTTAATGACGAAAGGGAAGCGGGAAAAACGATAAAAATATAAACAATAAAATATTTATTTATTATTTTTAATAATTTATTGTGTTGCCCTTAATGCAAATATGTCAATAAAATATTTTGTATAAAATTTCAAAATGAATTTTTGTGCTTTCTCACAATCGATGGAAGATAGCGAAAGCGCATATTTTTTCTAATGAAATTTTTATACAGTGGTACAGACACCATAAAACTTTACAGCAAAAATGGTGTCAATTAAGAATGAAGAGACAGAAAAAATTTTTTTATCATTTGCGGAAAATCCTTGTTAAACTAGTTTATTCACTATATACGAATTTTTGGGGTTAAAGCAATTAGTGTTTATTTTTTCGTGTAAAACGCTGTCTAAAGTATATATAGAAAATTTACGGCGCACAGTGGACTATTTTACCAGAAGGTGGCCAAAAGTCCTTTGTAAAATTTTAATGTTCATTCCAAAGTAGATACTGGTGTACCTGGGCAGCCAAAAAAATTAAAACTTTATTTTAACTATATCACACTAAACAGGGTGATTCAAAATGAGCAGTTTTAGTATTTTCAGCTAAAATGGGAAATTTCTTCAAAAATTTTTGATTTTTAGAATTAGAATTATGCCTATAACTACCATATTGTCTAATTAATCTGTTAGTTAATTCTACTGGAAAATTATTGTCATTAAGTATATCTTTTATTGTATACCTATTCTTCAAATGAAATTATCTATCACTTATAGTCAATATTCTGTCTATCATATTTTTCGCTGTGTTTATTTTCATTTTTCTTGGATGTTTTGAATAAAAATTAATAATTCTTCCAGAAGATGTTGGTTTCTTATACCAATCAAATACTAACTTATTTTTCTTCCTTATTATCAATATATCTAAATATGGAAGTCTAGATTCTAATTCTCTTTCAATCGTAAATTTAATATCCGGATGGAAACTATTCAATTCTGACAAAATATCATCCACTGTATCTTCTGAAGTTATACAAAATAAATCATCCACATATTTTGTGATTATCTTAGGTTTAATATGCATTTTACTAATACATGAATTTAGTAATTCCTCCATCACAATATCAGCTATAATTGGAGATGCTGGGGAGCCCCCAAATTGAAAATACCTGTTGTCTTCAATGCAAAACTTAAGAATACGTAAAAATAATTCCTTCTCAATATTCGTATTTTGTTCTATTATCTGCCATTTTTCCTCTATAATTCTCAAAGCTAAACCTACAGGAATACTTGGAAAAAGTGAAACTACATCAAATGAAAACAATCTATCATTATCTTGTATATTTATTCTCTTGGTTTTATCCTTAAATTCCAACGAATTTCTAATATTATATATTGATTGTCCTGTTATCACCTTAAGAATATTCGTTATATACTTGCACAGTCCGTAGGCCGGGGAATTAATGCCAGAGCAAATAGGCCTTAAAGGCAAATTTTGTTTATGGATCTTAGGTACTCCATACAGCTTTGGAGAATTTGATACATTAGTCTTAAGTCTATTTCTCTCCATTACTGAAATGATTTCTTTTTTAAAAAGTTCATCAACTAAAAAATTGTTTGTTTTCTGCAGTTTAGTAGTCGGATCCTTATTCAATATTGAGTATTTAGCAGAATCGTTAAGAATGTCATTTATTCTCGAATTATAATCGTCATAGCAACAGTAACATTACCCTTATCAGCATTAACAATTAATATGTTCCTATTAGTACTCAAAAATTTTTTAGCGGTTTTTACTTTATCTAATATAAAAATATCCCTTGCTGTAGGTCTAATATTGCTAATGTGCCTATCAATCATCATTGTTAGTTTTGTCCGCGCTACTTCCTGGTCCTCTTTTTCTTTAATAGTCTGAATCAAATCATCTCCTTCTGAAATTACCTTCATTATAGGAAAATTTTTCTTTTCAAGTGGTAATGCAAATTTCTGTCCTAGAGAAAGAATCCACTTAACATCCTCTGGAATATTTATATCAGACTTGTTAACAAACCATTCTCCATTAACCTTAATTCCTAATTCCTTTCTTTGATTAAGAAAATGTAAAATATACGACACAGATAAATATATAATTGCACACAAAACACATAACACATTAAATAAATTATTTAGCAGTATGAAGGATAAAATAGGAAAAATGGAAATATCTGATGTAGTATAAAGGATACCATGTGGAGGAAATGACCAGGTGAACTGTGACAAAGTTTATTATGGGACAACAAAAAATATACTTAAAACAAGATTAGCTGGTCACAGGTGTGACCAAAAATATACGAATATTTCAACACAGAAGACATCCTTATCTTCACATTGTAAGAAATATAATCATTATCCTCAAATTGACGAAGCATCAATATTAGATATAGAAAAAAACTACAAGAGACGTTATATGTTGGAAATGTTAAAAATTGTTAATGTACCAAATGTAAGGAGAATAAATTTCAAGACAGACACAGACAATTTAGCTCAGAATTATAGGTACTTAATTAAAAAGACAAATAATTTGTTATAATCATTTCATAAGAGAGAATTTGTTATTTGTTATTTATTTGTTATTTCCGTTTCCTTGTTTTTGTATGTTTGAATATTTGAAAATTTAAATTTTTGTATGTATGTATGAAAAAATATTTTATGTTTTTGTCAAATGTTTTGAAACATTTTTTCAATATGTTAATAATTTTTTGTTTTCAAAAATAAAAATTTTTTCCTGAAGAAGCTTTCCAAGGAAAGCGAAATATCGAAAACAAAAAAATTTATAAAAAAAATCGTTAAAAAGAAAAAAGGATATTTATTAAAGTTATACAAGATTTTTAAACGAAATAAACATTGTATAATAGCTTAATTTATAAGCTATTAATATAAGAAAATTAAAAACGCATGGTTTTTGATTGACTTTTTAATTTTTAGAAATTAAATTTTTTAGACGTCCAAGTTTATTTTAAATTACTTTACAGTTATCTATTAAGTAAGAGCATAAATTCTAAAGTTCGTTAGGGAATATAAAAGCATTATCACTGTGTCATAGCCCTACACGCCTATAGCCCATTGTATAACCCGGCACGTTTCGACCGTGAGCAGCAGAACAATTTTTCCGACACAAGGTCGAACATTTTTTGCAAAATGAAATTAAAAAAATGTTTTTTCTATTTTGCTATTTTGTAAGCATTTTATTTATTTTTCAAATCGCCTTTATGAGAGAAGTTGTTTAGATGAATATGCGCAATTTTAAAAAGAAAACAAAAATTTTTAGCAGGGTTCAGAATTTTTCATGTATGAACATTCAAAAATCAACATTCATGATATTTTTCATAAATGAGAAATCTAAATACTTTGCCATAACTGTCACTTCTACTTTAGCAGAAATAAAATTGCAAGACGTTCTTGAACGCACTGCCGAACGGTTGTTAAATACGTTTGATTCTAACCGCTTTAAAAAGAACTTGGAAATTGCAGCATTACTTTAATTTCTAAATGGAGATGTGATGCATCCTCTGGTCAGAGGCAATACAAGCAATGTAATGCCAAAAATTCATCAGACGGTGATTTATTTTTGATATCATTCGTTCCATTGCGATTAATAAAAAGTTATACCGAATTAGAGCCGTCAAAATTGATATATGGAAAAATGAAATACCCTCGTCAACAAATTAGTGCAGACCAATAAAATTTACTTAAAAAAAGAAACAAAAAATGTCATAACTGAAGAAGTCCAAAAAATAAAAGATGAAATCAAAGACCTTCCTTCAACCTGTAATATTTACTGATGATGAGCAGGAAATCGAAGTAAATTTTAAAATGTATCCCACAATGATTGATGGAAAAGTTGCACAAAGTTTAACCGATACAAAAGCATCATCAAGCTGCATTATATGCAAAAAGACATTAAGTCAATTAAGCCAAACAGTTCCAGAAGATGACACTATTAAGGCAGCATATGAATTTGGATTGTCCCCTATTCATACTAGAATACGTTTTGTAAGGCATATTCCTAAAGTGGGTTATGATTTGGATTTTGATCCATTTGGCGAAGAAACAGTGAGAAAAAATAAGGAAAATGAAGAAGAAAGAAACCAAAAAAAAAAAAGAAAAAAAAAACAAATTCAAGTAAAGTATTTAGAACAAGGCCTAATCATCGATTAGCCAAAGCAAGGGGAAGGGAACACTGCAAGAAGAATTTTTTTAAGATCCAGAAACTGCAGCATCTATCACAGAAGTAGATTTGGAACTAATAAGGAGATTCAGTATTACTTTACAAGTTCTAAATAGCATGCAGCCGAAAGATAAATGCAAAAAAACTTGGAGAGTACGCCAAAAAACAGCTATAGTTTTCAACAAAAAAAATATTCTCGGAGATATATGACATCCACAGTTCATTTCCCCCCGGGGGCACATAAATATGGTCTTTATAGAATTCTACTATCTAGACACAGTGCAACTGGGGAAAAAGGGAGCCCAGTCCCCTGAAAACAGGCAGGGAGTCAACTGGAAGCTCCACTTTGTTTCAACGGGGATCAGAGAGCCGCAGAGTTCATTATTTGTCTCTTTAGAGATTTAATAGTTCTCTGGCTGATCATTGAGGTTGGCCCCTATATGGGAGTAACGTGGTGGTTGTGGTTTCGCGGCCCCATAACAGTATAATGGTTATTATGGTGGCCAGGATCATCACACTGTTAATGACACCCTGAATGAATGATCCGGTCCAGTGAGCATGCTAGACATGTGTTCTGGACAGGTGTGTGAAAGTCTCCAACTCTTTAGCAAGGTGTGATATTTTGCCGCCCTGCCCTGGAATCATTAAAGTTGCAACTAGGTGGTTCTGTTGCTTAGAATTATGTCTTCGGCTTCCTAGGACGCATGTATGACGTTCCAAATTATACAATTGTGGTTTGTCCACCATCTGATTGAGGGTACGTGGCCAGGTGTGGATGTAAAGCGAATCACACTATCCACAGTTCATTATAAATATTGTAACTTGAGAAACAAATAATTCAACACAATATGCTATCAATAGGAGATCTAGCTGAAGAAGCGTAAGAAAAACAAAACAAAGACTATAGATTTTTTCGAGAGCATAACACAAGAAAAATTTCTAGATATTGTACTAATGAAGACTTGATTGTTATTTTATTATGCACATCAGATCACTATATAAGCAATATCCGGCAAACATGGAAAACTACTTCTATTGAACTAGACGCAGAAGCTAAACTGCTTCTAGAAGCTGAAAATCAAGGCTATTTAGAAAAAATATTTAATAAAGTTGTTTAATTAATAGTAATTTTTCCAAACACAAGGGTTATCTATATGTATTTAATTTTTTTTAAATTTTTGGTACATTAATAAAGTATTAATCTTTATGTAAAACAAATTCTTTGAACAAGTTTTAATACTTTCCTTTCGTACCAAAAATCACCTAAAACTTAGAATGTATTTTTAAATCTATCACAACGATTTTTCTAACCGGCCGATTTTAAACGAAAGCCTATGATCTCACCTAGAAGACAAAAAAAAACGCGTATCAAAATTACGATCCGCTCAAAAGTTATATACTTTTCACCACCTTTTCGTAAAATGGTTCACTGTGCGGTGAAATGTTACCGTATGACATCATTTTACTTTGTAAAAATCACTAAAATATTCATGGCAACATGTTTCTTCAACTGCAATTTGTTTCTGGCAACATATTACCACACATGCGAAATAATATGAGCTGCAATTAGATCTGTATTTCGTATGGACTTGTTACCCACACAGTTAACAATAATTTTTTAAAATCTTCCATTACTTTATATTAAATACTAATAGTGTAATTAGTATTTAATATAAAGTAATAAAGTTTTTGTTTCGGGCTTAAAATTGGCTGGTTTTAATGTATTTTCCAGAGTTCAGAATTTTTCATTTATGAACATTGAAAAATCAACATTCATAATATTTTTCATAAATGAGAAATCTAAAATTTTATATTTATTTTTCACACTCATAAACGAACAACAAAAAATGTTCTGATTATTTTCATACATGAATGGGAACAACAAGAATCATTAGTCTTATTCATATGTGATAAATGATAAACTAGCTACTTCTCATTAATGTTATTTTTCATAAATGTACATCTTCATTTATGAACATTGGAATTTTATAAAATTTCTCATAAATGAATGTGAAAAAATTTTCTACCTACGATCGCAGTTTACCGTAAAATGTAGTAAAAACACTTGGGTACATATTAACTCAAAATACAATATTGCGATATATTCTAAAAGAAATAAAAAAAAACATTTTTTTTCTGTATACGCCGACAATTGCGCATTATCAAATATGTGCGTTTATGTACGCGAATGCTTAACGCACATAATTTTACGATCTTTTCATTTATGAAAAATTATCAAAATTGTAAATATTCAAAAATGAACACTTGCGTGTTTCTCATTTTTCCACTTATGAATAGAAAGAAAAAAATAAATCGTCGCATTCACGAATGAGAAAACACAAAATATTTTTTAGTCGCTCACACATGCATGAACAGTGAGTGAACACTTCGGTACTCTGGTATATATTGAGTTTTCAACAAATGAAATATTTCATCATCAACAGTTGGTACACATGTTTGTTTACATAATTTACCTCTCTTCAGCTGTTCAGAAGTAGTAAACATAACCTATGTGAGTTTGTCAGTTGTACGCGCCTGGTTGTTATTGAGATTATTGTGTGAAGTTGATTTTAAAATTAATTTAACTGCTGATCTAAAATGCCTCGAAAGTGTGTGAATTCCGTCGATAGCTTTTGCTATATATGTGGTGAAATAACATTTTTGGCTCAGAAACGTAAAATGACATCTATCGTTAAGACTGCCTATGAACATTATTTTGGTGTGAAAGTTGGGGACCAAAGAAATCATGGGCTCCTCACATATGTTGCAATTCTTGTTCCGTCATATTGCGAGAGTGGCTGAAAAATAAAAACCGGGCAATGGGTTTGCAGTACCTATGGTTTGGCGTGAGCCTACCGATCATACAGACGACTGTTATTTCTGCTTAACTCCTCCCATTAAGCAAGGTTTATCTATGAAGAAAAGAGGAACGGTTAAATACCCTAATCTCCCATCTGTTCTTCGGCCTGTACCATACTCAGACACTTTGCCAGTCCCTGCTCCACCCCAAAACTATGATATTTTTGAGGTAGGTGATAAAGACTGTGTAGAAGGAGCAACCCATCCTTCTACATCTTATGATCCTGATTTTGAGGTAAGCGATAGGTCTAATGATGCGCACAAAATTAGTCAAGCAGAGTTAAGTGACCTTATAAGAGATCTTGGCTTGTCTAAGGAAAAGGCTGAGCTTTTAGGGTCAAAACTACAACAGTGAAATCTTCTAAAACATGATGTTTATTTTTGTAGTGAAACAAAACCAAGGTCTTCGTTGGGAATCGAACCCACAACCCCCATACCATAGGTTAGTATATACGGCAGTTAATTTCCGACTATCTCATTTCATCTCTTCTCTATCCCTTTCCTAAAGAATGTAGCACGGTACTTGACCAAATAGGCATTTTTGCCTGAAGTGCTACTTCTCTTTAAAAAAAAAAAAAACCATGATGTGAAAATATCTCAGTACAGACAGCGTCAAAAAGATCTGCTTCCTTTTTTTTTTTAAATAAAAAAACCTCGTAGTTTGTACTGATGTTAATGGTTTGATGAACTGCTTGAATTTGGATCACACTCCATCTGAATGGAGACTGTTTATAGACTCTTCAAAACTAAGCTTAAAAGCTGTACTTCTATTCCTATAGGTCATGCAGTTCACCTAAAGGAAACTTATATAAATATGAAAACAACTTCTCCAATCAATCAAATATGAACAACACAAGTGGCAAATCTGTGGTGATCTGAAAGCCATTGCTATACTCCTGGGAATGCAATTAGGGTTCACCAAGTACTGTTGTTTTTTGTGTCTGTGGGACAGTCGGGATGGAAAATCTCACTATAAAAAAGTGAACTGGCCTACACGAGACCCCTAAATCCTAATGAGAAAAATGTAGTTGAGGAGCCTCTTGTAGATCCTAAGGATGTTCTCCTTCCCCCATTACATATTAAGTTGAGACTAATGAAAAACTTTGTCTAGGCCATGATAGACCAGGAAGGACAAGCTTTAAAGTACTTGAGAGCATAGTTTCCCAGATTAAGTGATGCAAAAGTCATGGAAGGCATCTTTATTGGGCCTCAAATTCGTGAAATCGTAAATGGTCCTGCTTTTGACATGATTTTAACAGGAAATGCAAAAAGAGCCTGGGAGGCCTTTAAGGGAGTTGTACATGGGTTTTTAGGTAAGAAGAGATGATAACTTCACAGCATTGGTTAAAGAGCTTCTTTAAGCTTACCACCAACTAGGATGCAACATGTCCTTAAAAATTCATTATCTTCACTCCCATCTTAAGTTCTTCCCACAAAACTGTGGAGCTGTGAGTGACGAACATGGTGAAAGATTCCAAGACATTGCCTTAATGGAACAGAGATATCAGGACCGTTGGAATGAAGCAATGCTTGCAGACTACTGCTGGTCTGTGTGTAGGGATGCTCCAGAAGTGTTTTATAAAAGACAAGCTAAACGACAGCGATCTTGCAATGCGTAGGAATGATTTAATTGAAATTTGGTGGTACAAACTTCTCTCATTTGTCGAAACACTAAGAATAATGTATTTTTTTCAATTTTGTACTTAAAATATTCTAGCAGAGACATAACAATATTGTTTTATCTACTTTCACTTTTCACGTATAGTATAACTACTCTTTAAGATTAAGTACTGTGTATCTCAAAAACCAGAGTTAAAAAATTTTGATCATTGTCATTTTCGTTTCCATCACCCCAAAATTAGTAGAAATTGACTAACTTGGTGTTGGAAACATTCAAAAAATATTTTTCTGTTGTGCAGTGTTATTACTGTGTAATTATATGGCTTTTTCTGTTGTATAGTGTTTTTATTTTTCTTATTAAAACTTTTGCTGTTATGAACATCAGTTTACAGTGCGCAAAAAAAAAAAAATTTGGTTTCAAATTACAAATGATTATATTTTTAAATTTAAGTGTTTTTTTTTTAAGTTTTAAGCAATTGTTATTGTTGTATGATTATATTTTTTAAGTATGTTAACGATATTTAATTGCTCATTACGATTATCGAACGTACGAGCATTTCCATTAAATATGAAACTTTTACGCAGTTGAATATTTTTTTTTTGTTAATAATTTAAGTTTAGTAAAAATTTATTTGCATTTGAATTTGATTGCTAAAGATGATAAAACTATAATCTATGTTAGATAAGTGCTAAATAATATTTGAAATTTTTGTTAAGAAATGCATTGTTAAATATCATCAACAAACAGTTTTCAAGTCCATCTGAAAAATAATGAAGGCATTTGGTTTAAATGTTTCGATGTCTAAGCCATTCAATATGGACTTGTCAATAAAAATATAATGGGATTTCCAAGAGAGAGAGAGAGAAAGGTTTGATCATTTACAGCGACAATACAGTTTTGCTTTTTGTTCTTCACCATTATTTACAATGATAAATAGCACATACAGTCAGCTATGATATTTTTCAATTTGGCGTTTTGAACTGGGGTTTGCATTTGTTTGAAATCCTCTCTCTTTAAGTAAACTCTCAGCTGACACTAGTACTGCAACGAAAAGCCAGACCTGTTAAAAATATAACCCGAGAACTCTCTAAAAATGTCACTTCGAGTAGAGTAAAATTAGCTAACGACTTTAATAACAAAAAAGAGTTGGTTTCTTTCGATGTAAACCGTTGTTGCTGGCTGTTTGTCGGTTAAGATCGGCGAGCGCTTTCGATGTGATGACATCATTATCAAGCCGTGTTCTAGATTCTACTTGAAAGAATCCATAAGAGTATTTCATTTACCAAAAAAGTATGATATCGTTGTGAATCACTTGCGGTGATGGTTACAAACAACATCCTCGAAATAGCCGCCTTTTTTTTACTTACACCAAATAATCTATAAATAATACCAACGAGTTTTCAACGTTTATAGGCTCTTTACTAGAGAAGGAATATTATTTTAAATATAGGATGTTTTTTTTAAAGAGAAGTAGCACTTCAGGCAACAATGCCTATTTAGTCAAGTACCGTGCTACATTCCTTTAGGAAAGGAATAGAGAAGAAATGAAACAGTTGGTGAAAGTGGAAGGATAGTCGGCAATTAACTGCCGTATAAAAGACAGCACAGCGACCAGTGACTATGCCTTCATCGCTGACCAGCCCCACCGACAGTCAATTTTTATTTTTGTAGTGAAAAAACCAAGGTTGGGAATCGAACCCACAACCCCCACACTGAAAAGCTAGTACACTACCCACTAGCCTACAGGGGCACAGGGTGAGAAAATTTGAGGTTAGAAAGTAAATTAAGGAAGATATATGGAAATTAATAATGGAATATAATGATGAGCAAATATCCACCTCTAAAACGTTGGCAAAAGCCAGCTTCGTTCACAAAATTTTTAAGCACAGCTTGCAAGAAAGTTTCGCTTTTGGATTATTTACGTAAGCCCGTTCCTTTTAATGGCCCTAGAGAAAATCGGCAAAAGTTCGCTCCTTTCACAAAATTTTTAAGCACAGTTTGCAAGAAAGTCTCGCTTTGCTTCGCTTGTAGAGTGTCAATTGTTTTTGGATTATGTGAATAAGCCCGTTCTTTTAAATGGCACTAGCAATTGATATTGCTATGTCGAGAAATTAAGCCACCGGGAAATTTCTCCTACAACAACTGGGTAGCTTTATGGCGCCGTCTGGCTGAAACGAAAGTACACTGATGTCAACATTAGCTAGGTGTGGCCATAAAAATTGTTTGTCGTGATTTAGTATCGCTTTAACGACGTATACCCCCCGGGGGCACATATATATGGTCTTTGGAGATAGCAACAACTTAGACCTGTGCAACTGGGGGAAAAAGGGAGCCCAGTCCCCTGAAGTCAGCAGGGGTACAACTGGAAACTCCACTTTATTTCCACGGGAATCAGTGACCCGCAGAGTTTCGTTATTTGCCTCTTTAGACACTTAACTGTTCTCTGGCTGGTTATTGAGGTTGGCGCTTTATGGGAGTATCGTGGTGGTTGTGGTTTCGCGGCCCCATAACAGTCTATGGTTATATGGTGGCCGGGTTCATTTCACCTTTAATAACACCTACCTGGTGAAATGTTCCCAGATCCAGTGAGCATGCTAGACATGTGTTCTGGAGAGGAGTTGGAAAGTCTCCAACTCTTAAGCAAGGAGTGATGATTTGCAGCCCTGCTCTGGAATCATCGAAGTTGCAACTAGAAAGTTCTGTTGCATAGAATTATGTCTTCAGCTTCCTAGGACGAGCATGACGTTCCAAATTATGCAGTGATTAAGGCTGCATGGCCAGGCGCAGATGTAAATCTAATCACAAATTGATGCCATCTGACAACAAACCGCATCATGCGATCATTGTCTTTAGATATATTTTTTTTTCAAAGACTGTTTGAGAATTTTGTGAGTCCCATATGCGCGTATGCAACAAGTTTGTTTGTCAATATAACTGCCTAATTGAAAATGAGCCTTGTCATTGAAAATTATCATGTTGGAAGATGCCATGTTTTCGGTCAGTTTTTCAAGCAGACGATTCTCAAACATTCGGCGATTTTTAAACGAGTTGATCTTTATAAACGTGAATATAAAGATCTATATGCAAAATGTTTCGCAAAGTTATTCTGGCAATAATTAGTTGTTGCGAACGTCGACGAACTGATGTTTCAGACTCATTTGTAACTCTTTGATGTACAGTGACTATGTTTTCATCACTGTGGCCACCACGAGCATATTGTTTAATATATTGTTAGCAGCAATACCGTGAGCCTCAAATTTAGTTTATAAATATAGACAGAGATCTCAGAAGCAGCCTGATTACGAGGAAAAACAAGTCGAATTTTACAAAGTGATATAGTGTGATTTTCACTATTTTGAAAGTACATTTTTGCAATTAAAATTCTTTACTCAAGAGTGTAACGTTCCGCGCTTAAAATTTTCCAGTTTTTTGGTAAATAAATATAAAACGGCTGCAGCTCCATTTAAATATTTGACAGCAATAGATTTCCTAACCTCAAATTTGCTCCTCCATTGATAACAATTTTATAAAAAGGAACAATTTTAATGTTGGGTCTGAATTTGTTGCGGAGTTGGCTTAGCCGTTGCCAGCAGTGTCTGTCTACGTCAATGTCAAAGAATAAATAGGTGTCACTTAAAAGCTTGCAGGTTTTATTTATAGCAAGTTTTATTTGATTTTGTGAACCGGAATCTTATTATATAAACTCTTCTGGAAGGTATGTTTGTCTTGGACAACCTGTCTTCTTAACGCTAATGCACCTTGGATGTGCGTGATAAGATTTACTTCGGTACCTAGCTGTGTAAAGCATAATCCGATGGTGGATCAAACCAGTTGGGTGATATGTAGCGTGCCCCCATGCCCTAGGAAGCGGAAGCATAATTCTATACAACAGGTCATTCCCAGTTACAATTTGGTAACCGAAGGTCCAACCTCAATAATCAGTCAGAGAACAGCTAAAAAGCTGATTTTTGGGGCTTACTGATTCCCGTGAAAATAACGTGAGTTGTCCAGTTGGCTCCCTGCTAGCCTTCAGGTGACTGGACTCCTTTTTACTGCCGGTGACACATGCAATGACGGTGAGATTCCGTCAAGCCATGTAGATCTGCCCCCGGAGCGGATCTACCTTGACTATAACACAGCATCATTTATGTGAAATTAGAAGATGAGGACTTTAACGTTTGACCAAATGCAGGATGGCACATTAACTCTTTAATTTGTTAAATAACATTGGACGTTGCATCAAAATCATTGGCGTCGAAAGCAAGCAGGATAGCGACAGTAGAGGTTATAATTATCCTAAGATCCTGAATCATTTCTTAGAACTATCAAATTCCTTGCTGTCAGTCCAATTACTTCGAGGTTTAGTTCTCTTTAAAACCATAGGAACTGGCTTTCGCTGCACCCTAAGTCTCTACTCCGGTTATTAGTGAAACTTTTCGAAGACTAGCGCGATGTCTGTGATTCGGAGCATAGTCACGGGTAATACTTTTGGGTCTTATTGACTTGAGACAGTGGTCGGCAAGAATGCGATTAGATGTTCAGCACCTTGTCAACAAACAGTAAGAGAATTCTTCCGCTAACCCTGCTGCTCGGAGCATATTGCTATGCGCTCTGAGGGGTATCAATACCGTTTTGAAATACGCGATGTAAAAACCCTGTGGTGCTGAACCAATAGTTAAGCTCTCCACGATACTTCTGATCGCATCTCAAATCAATAAACTATTTATTCTTCTACGCATCATTTATAATGTGAGATTTGAAGCCCTTTCGTTCGCCACTCCTTAAAAATTTTGGTTGATCAAGTAAACAAGTTTAATAAAGTCACGTTTTTCACTTTAAAGATCTTAAAGTAGCTTTTTCGGCCTTCAAACATTGGATACTAATGAGAGTTCTAATTTCTTTACAGATTTTCCTTCATAGTCTCTACTTTTCACTAGAAGGAAGGAGACGGAAAAATAAGCTTCAACGGATGATTGTGGTTGAACTCTAAGACAACTAATGCAAAATTAGGAGTGCGTGAAGGCAAAAAGGAAAGCAGTTATAAAGATATCAGTAGTTATAAAGGAAACACAAATTAAAACCGAAAAATCTTTGACCACGTTACACGAGAAAAGCGATTTTATGCTCGTGTATATTGAAGAAACAAGAAAGAAACTTACGATGTGATAAAGCATAAGGAAGAAAGGAAAATATGGTAGACAAATCCTGTAATAATAAAGGTTGACAGACTTTAAAATGTTTAAAAATGTCAGTTTCTGGAATGGCAGCTCTAAGAAATCTTAGCTCTTAGAAATCTCCGGCTCCAGAAATACTCCATATAAATAAAAATTAAATGGTGTCTGTTGCTAAGCGCATAACTTGAGAACGGTTTGACCGATTACGCTGCTTTCTTTTGGCGAAATGTTGTTTATGGAATGAAAAATTGAAAAAGTTGCTTGGAAAATTAAAAAAATTTGGAAAAACGCCAAAATTGTGTTTTTCTATGGGATTTTACATTCTTTTATATTTCATAGATTCCACTCAATTTTAGTCATAGAATCACGTCTTCAGTTTGGTAAATTTGCGTATTAAAGGTTTCTTGACCATGCCCATTTTAAAGCCCACTTTTTTTAATTATACGAAATTTTTGTTGTTTGTTGGCCGTAAAGAAGTTTTAAATTCAGGCAATTTGGAATTGTTTAATGAAAAGAAGAATCGTTCTTTTTTGCTTCGGACATCCTTCTTGCAGCGACGTTTAAATAAAACACCCTTTGAATTTTTGTGATCTTAATTCGAAATAAAACATGTTCAAAATCTTATAAAAATAAAAATTCTTAAAACAATCAGAAAAAAAAATTATTTAAATATAGACAGGACAACGTTCATCGGGTCAGCTAGTTAAGTGATAATGGTTAGAAAGCAATCAAACGTTTCCTAAAAATATATCTCTATTTTAGTTCTTCAAACATTATTTCTTCTCTGGACTATGTAAATTTTGAGTAGAGATCATTGAATAAAACTAGGTTTCTAGGTTTATCATAGAAGCTTTCACTTGGAGCTTTAAAAAATTTCTTTTAATTTTTTGCTTTAAGTCGTAAAGAAATATTATTGAAGGATTCGTATTCGTATTCTCTTGTCCAAAACTTAGGTTAGTTACTTATGGCAAACAACACACATACCTGCCTGATTACAATTTGGTGGCTTAAAAAACAAGCCAGGCTTCAAGGGCTGCTCTTCCTCGTCATGTACTTCGATCATTAGCCAGCCAACAAGAACAGGTGAGCGATTCGGTTGGGCTTGTTGTAATTGCTTTGCGGTCTCTTCCCAAATATAAATGGCACGCTTAATATCAATTTCCACCCAGCCAGTCTGCGAAACATTCATCATGACGGTATTGCAAATACGCTTCTTTCGTTCTATTCCATCGAGCAAGAAAAGGAAAGAAAATAAAGAACCAAAGAAAAGAAAAGAAACAATTAAGCGAAATTAAAATCATCTTTCGTCTCTTTACAAATCATATTTACCATACACACCACGTTTGTTGCGACGCATTTGTTGAACAATCGAAACTGTAACGCGGATTTGAGCATCCATATTCGGTTCAGCACATCTTTTTAATTTTGTAGTCTCTTCTCCCTTCGATTCTTGATTTTCAGTTTTCAAGGATTCATCCTGCTTATCTGCCTCATCATGCTTTTGTTCATTGGTATTATTTGGATTAATTTTATACAATCGCAATATGGCCGAATCTAAATTCAAATCCTTTCTCTGCTCAAACAGTGTTTGCGAAAATTGTATAGTGATATTATTGTCCTGCAACCAAGAAGACTCTGTTGTTTCTGAATTGCACGTAGGATATGCTGCCATTTCGTGCAAAGGATGCTGTTCTTGATTCTCGTCCGAATTAACATTTTGTATGGCGTTGCTTATGCGATTCCTAATGTCATTGATACTAAAATAGTTCAAAAGAAAAAATGTGTGAATTAGTGTTTGTAAGGCTGGGAAATGAACTTTTGGGTTTTTTTTTGGTAATTTGGCTTAATTTAGGCATTTAAGCGAGAGTATGATTTAAACAATTAAAAACAAGGTAGAATTGAAATTTATTGAAAGTCATAGGAATAAATTACTACCACACGCGGTCCCAACTTGTCCTGGACACTAACTTCCAGTTCAACCTCAGCGAACTTGGTATTCGCGGCCACCTTCTCACGCTCAGCAACAGATGGCGTCCTTATTACTGCCCCTCCGGCCTTTATGGGTCGCACATCGTGCCCCACCTCCTTTACCACGTTTACGTGCAAGAATTATGAATAACAAACTAAAGGGTGGGTAAAACTTGAGGTTAGAAAGTAAACTTTTTAATCACCACAATCGTCTAATGTTGTTATCAGTGACATTTTATTGGTTTAATTTTTTCACAGGTCTGTTGGATATTTTTTTTTGATAAAATAATATTTTTTGTATCATAAGAGTTGCCATTGGATTTGAATATTCCTCGCTTGAGCATATACATATGCACTTGTATAGATCTTGTAGTGAATTATTGTTACCATAGAGAATAAATGGCAGCCAGAGAGTATTACCTGTGACTATGCTCCAAATCACGGTGTTAGTCTTCGAAAAGTTTCAGTAATAACTGGAGTAGAGACTTAGTCACAGCGAAAGTCAGTTCCTATTGTTTTAAAGAGAACGCGCAAGGAATTTGATAGTCCTAAGCAATGATTTAATGTCTTAGGATAATTAACACCTCTACTGTCACTCTCCTGCTTGCTTTGGACGCCAATGGTTCTGATGCAACGTCCAATGTTATTTAACAAATTAAAGAGTTAATGGGTCATCCTGCATTTGATTTTTACCTTTTTTACACGAGATTTTGGCAATTGCAAGCTTAGAAATTTAAACTTAGACAGTTTGAGGTTTTGTGGATCCGCATAATCAGATTCACGTCAGAAAACAGTTTATTTACTAAAATAGATTGTGAGTAAAAATGTATAACTTCTGAAAAAATATAACTTCTATAAAATCTTATTATTTAAAAACTTTCAGGCCACCCTAAAAAACCGTTCCAGACGTAACTTTGCCTGTCGTATAATTGTAACACTAAAATGTTGTACTCAAATTAGGGCGTCAACGTTGTACGAGGACTACTATTTATATTTGTGGCCTAAGGATGAAAACACAAGCATTTAAAGACGAAATCTATTTTATTGTTTTTCAAAATATTCTTCATTAAGATTTATACACTTTTGCATGCGTTGGAACCAATTTTCAAAACACTTTTTCCACTCCGATTTAGGTACTTCTAAAACATGGGTTTTGAATGCAGAAACTGCTTCTTCAGGTGTAGGAAACCGTTGTCCACGTAGTTTTTTTTTTGAAGTTCGGAAACAAAAAGAAGTCATTAGGTGCCAAGTCAGGGCTGTACGGCGAATGACCCATCAATTCAATGTTTTGCCCTGTCAAAAACTCCATTGTTTCAGCCGATCGGTGAAACATTGTCGCATTGTCGTAATGCAGAATGATGCGTCTTTTCTTTGACTTTTCCCCACGTTTCTCAAAGACTTCTGGCAAACAAATAGTGGTGTATCATGTCGAATTAACCATCTTACGTTGCTCTAATGGCACAGTCGCCACATGACCGGTAATGCCGAAGAAACAGGCAACCATTTGCTTTGATGTGCTTCTTCCACGAACAACTTTGGTGGGATTTCCCTCGTCTTGAAAGACCCATACGGTGGATTGCTGTTTTGTTTAAGGATCATATGAATATATCCATGACTCGTCACCTGTGCAGATGTTACAAACTGCTTTTGACGCACCTTGAGCGAATTTCTGCAACATTTTCTTGCACCAATCAACACGAGCATTCTTTTTTGCGTTTGTCAGGTTATGCGGTATCCAACGTGAACAAACCTTTTTCACATGCAAATGTTCATGCAAGATCTTATTGATGCTTGTCATACTAATCCCTACAGATGCCTCAATCTCGCTATATGTTCCCTGACGATCATGCTTTATCAGCTCATGCACAGCTGCGATATTTTCTGGCACAACAACCGCTGTTGGACGACCTTCACTGGATTCGTCCTGGAGTGATTGTCGGCCACGATTGAATTCGTTATACCAGTTTCTAATGGTGCTGTAAGAGGAATTAAGTTCATCTGTGCACGAAAATGTTCACGATTTAATTCCATTTTCTCCTAAGATCACTTTTTCAACCTGCTATCACTAACACTAACAACAATAAAATGACAAAATGTTTTGGTTGAGGTAATGTTTAAGAATGTGAAGGTTGCATTGGAAATATCAGCTGGTGCCTAGCAACAGTCAGTGTTACCAGGCCAGAAATATAAATAGCAGCCCTCGTATGCTGAACAGTAATAATAACATATTTTCGGAGTTAAACATAAAATCGCTATATTGACGACACACTCTTTCGGTTTGTTTTGACGGCGACGCTTAACGCACTAATTTTCGTTTGTATGTAAGAAAGAGAAAATGTATCCCAAATAAAAAGAGATAAGAAAATATTTATGTACATAAAAAGTTTCACTCATTATACTTAAAATTATCGATAATCTTAGATAAGATTAAAAATCGCTAAGACTATACTTTTTCCAACATTTGCAGTCATATATCGGCAATAGACTATTGACTATCGGCGTAGTCTATTGACTTCACATAGTCTCACAGAAAATAGTTTAGCGGCGCTAAATCGCACCAATTTGGAAAGCAAATCATGGTTCGAATACATTAAACTTTGCGATTACCAAACGTTACCTTAAAAAAGATCAATTGTGGCAAGAGCTGTGTGATATGTGGCAACCCGTTGTTCAAACCACAGCTTCTGCAGGGTTGTTTAACTGTTGAATGAATGAACAGTGAGTAATCAGGGTAATCATGGCTTTACAGTGGTCATCACTCAGTAACAGTAACGTTCTGATCAGCATCGATTTTAAAGAGGTACGAACCAATGATTCCACCAGCCCATAAAGTACACCAAACAGTGAGTTTTTCTGAATGTAATGGTGTGTCAATATACATTTGAGGTTCAACATCACTCCAAGTATGGCAGTTTTTTTTTATTGAAACAAAAGTAAGCTTTATACCTTAAAAAATATTCAGTCATAAAAATCCGCATCAATGGCAACCTTGTTTTAGGCCCAATTTCAACAATTTCGAAGCTTTGTTAGAGCGTCAGCCTATTCATGTTGCAATGCTAAACCAAACTAAAAATAAATCACTTGATGGACGCCTGTTAAAAAATTAAACCCAACTTAACTTATATACCTCTTTAAAAAATACCCTCTATTTGAAAGAGTGTTTAAAATCTATTAAATTAATAAAAAAAGGATTTTGGGAAAAGCGTATCTTGTGTATTTATTTAAAAAAAAACTAGAGTAAATGGAAATATATCGCATGCAGTTAGAAATCTATTGTCCAGCTTTTTATATTAACAGGCCGATCCCCCCCCCCCCCCCCCCCCCCGGGGGCACATTATAAGTCTTTATGGATCACACAACCATCTAGACTTGTGTCTTGCGGGGATAAAAGGGAGCCCAGTCTCCTTCAAAGCTAGCAGGAGCCAACTGGAAAATCCACTATATTTCCACGGGAATCATTAAAGCCCCAGAGTTCCGCTAAATGTCTCTTTAGACTTTTAGTTGTTCTCTGACTGATTATTGAGGTAGGCCCTTCGTGAGTATCGTGTGTTTCGAGGAACTCGTTTGAGTTTGTGGGTCAGATGATTCATAATGAACAGAATGAATGGTCCAGGTCCAGTGGGTATTAATGCTGTCGTGTTCTTAATTATATTAAGCTATATGCGTTCTGGACCAGGAGTTGGTTAGTCTCCAACTCTTCAGCAAGGAGTGAAGGTTGCGGCCTTTTAAAGTTGCAACTAGGAGTGACCGGAAGATATACGTATCCGAAGGCCTTTTAGGGCGAGGATGACGCTACATATCATCCACAGTGGTAATGATCCACCATCTGATTAAGGCTTACGGCCAGGTGCAGATGTAAATCTTATCGCGCCGGTTTTCTTGGCAGTCAGAAGTTGCCAACCTGGCAGGAATTTTAGGTTGAGGACGTCGGGATGGCTTAGCATTTTGCCTAGTGCGCAATTGGGAGTACCTGAGCATTATTCCCACATTACAAAGGTAGAATTAAGACTTGCTTTACTTGTAGGGACAGTTACTGAAAGTCTGTGTAACCTAATTTTTTCACACGCGGTAAACTGGTATCTCAGTATCTTACAGAATTCTAAGCACAAGTTAAATTCTTTGTATGACCACACTGAATTTGCAAATAATTCGCTTTAATGCTTTAACAATCCTAACACTAAGTGTATTGTACATCTTGGACTGCCGTCTTATGGAAACGATATCAATATCGTAATTAGTTTGGGGAGAAAATCGGTCTAGAAAATTTTTGATCTCAATTTTTTGCCGACCTTAACTTAATATTTTTAACGTGGTGTTTCAATTTATGTACGGATTATCATTCTAACATGTGTATTTGTGATAAAATGTAATATTGAATAGGAGTAAGTTTGGTTCTGATAGCTTTCGTTAAAAAGTTACAAGCCTGTGAATGCGAATAATTTAAAAATTGCCGTTTTTTTAGGTTTTTCCCCAAAAAATTGAAATGATTTTTAAGCTTAAATAATTGAAATTTTCTTCAGTGTTAGTAAATTTTGTGACGACCAAAAGTCGGTAGGCTCGTTTTTGGATCACATGACAATTAAATCACAAGCAATTAGACTCTATATATATGTTTTTCAAATTTTTTTAATTTTTTTTTAACTGAATTTCATAAATTTTTACATTTTTCACATTTCTGAATATTTATTGTTTAATGAATGACATGATTTTTTTGAAAAGAGAACATTATTATTATACACTTTTCATTTTATATAATTCATAATTATATTTTATAAATACATTTATTATTTGTTAATGAAATATTTGAAATTATAAAAGCCGTTAAGAAGCGCCACCTATTAACATGACGATACATCCGTAAGGAAAACATACCATTAAACACAACCCTGAACACTCGCAAGCAGCTGTCGTTTAGTGATATGGGTGTGTATGTTTTTCCTGGCAGAAATATATAAAACCGAGATAATTACGCTTTTGAGAAGAGTTGGCCACGGGCAAGCAACCGGGCAAGACTTCTATTAAGTGAGTCAGAATTTTATTCAACTCAATTAAAATAGTCTTGCCAATAGGTTCAGCTAGAGTCAGAATTTTATTCGACTTTGAATTAATTGAGTATAGCTCAGGTCTACAGCCAAGCAAGTTCTGTCGCTGCTTCATCTGGCTAGAATTTTATTCGCCCAGATGACGGAGGCCAGAGCAAGGCCGCGCTTTGTTCAGCAAGGCCAGATTTTTATTCGCCCTAGCTGAACAAGACGGAGAAGATCGTCAAAAGGCTAACACCAATTTCGATGTGGAAAGGTTGTCTCAGAATCTTATTCATGAAACCGCAACAAGACCAAAATTGGTGGACAGGCAAACTGTTCTGCTCAGACTGGACCAGAATTTTATTCGCTCCAGTGTGAGAAGCAGTAGGCTAGCCGGAGGAGAGTGGAGACGAAAATTCTTGAGGGCCACGAAGCGGGTGCTGTAGTATAGTTTTAACTTAGTTTAAGAGTGGATTATAATAAAAAATTTTATTAGTAAAACAGAAGTGTCACTTGTGTTATTAGTGAAGCAAATTTTTTTTTTTTGTAACGAACCCTGGACGCCGCGAGCTCTATCCAAGCATAACGCGAGAACGTGTCGTTACAATTTTTTTGGACTGTTTTAAAGACCGCTTATCTTACAGCACTATCCAAACATAACCAATTTTGAAACAAAATTTAGGAATTACGTCAAAATTCCTTGGAGTGGAATGCAGTGATTGAAGAAAGTAAACAGATTATTAAAGCTTCATATCTTGACTATATACTTCAAAGAGGATTTGACAGTCCCGCGGCTACCTAAGTCAGGGTGCTCATTTTAAACAAAAAATAATAAAATTTTTGGAACATTTTTTCCCTGTTTAGGGGATTTATGTGTTAAAAAATAAAAAAAAAATTTATTAAATTTTATATTACCATTTCACTAAGGGCCCTTTTATATGTATATAATGCTTTAAAATTTTTCAAGAATATCTCAATCCGTTAAGATGTTGAGGCAATTTAAACTCTAAATTTTAATTTTCAAACAATCAGTTTAACGTGAAAGTTTTAGTGCTAAAGGTAAATGACATCTTAAAAATAAGACGCTAAAAAAAACTGTTTGTAAATTTTTAATTTAGAAGTCATAAGCTTTCCTCTGATACCTTCTACTTGTATGAAGAGCATATATTTAAGCTGTAGAAGCTTCGCAAACTTAGCTTTCTAATGCAGTTTTTCTTTTTTTTATATGTGAAAATTAAAAATGTGTTTAAACACATATTTTTAGTTTAACACAGAAAGTGTTTATCAACATTTTTCTTAAAGGACATATAAAGGACATATCATTGACTATTCATAAAATAAAGTCCACTTGTCGAAGCTTTAAAAATTTTACTGGCAAAAATAATTATAATTCGTCAAAGTTTAAATATTTGTAGAACAGTGTAAATTTGCAGGTTAATAATTTGTTATTTTTAAAGTCATTGACTTTTACTACAAAAAAACAAACAAAAAAATATCGCAGACATTTTATAATAAAATAATTTTTCTGATTTTTTTTGTTGTTCTTTAGCTTTAAAAATTTATTTTTTGTTTATTTCAGCAGAATTTTGTTTTGAAAATAGTTAACAAACAACAGCAAAACAATACAAAATTAATTGAATAATTAAAGTTTACGAATGCAAATTTCACATTTAATTGAAAACTAATATGACGAAAATAAAATCAAAATTCTTTGCAGTTTTGCGTATTCACTATTGTATTACAATAAAATAACTCGATGTTAAGTCGACATTGCATAAAGTACAACAACTACATAATTTCTTTTTTATTCTTTAATTGCGATCTCTTTACCATCGAACGAACTTGGCTTATTGAACTCCATTGAGCCCAATAAAAACACAAAATAATAATTTGTATAAAAGTATTTAATTATTGTTAGCGAAACTCGTTATTTTCTAAAAGGAAGATCAATCCTTACATCGCTGTCACTCAAAAGATTAATGGCAAATAGGTTTGAATAATTGCTTAGCGTTTGTAAATATCTATCTTATAATTTGGCCATCAACTTATTAACTGTTAGAAATATTAAGATGACGATGACTGTCTTTATTATTTATAAGCCATGTAAGGCTACTTAATGTTCTTAGTACTTTGAACTAGGATCTTTGAAGAATTTTAATGTTTGAAGTGTAAGCTGTTCTCCAAAGTTATATTCCGAAAGTCCAAACTGGCCTTGTTATAGTTTTATATAATAATATTTTGTTCTCGATTATCAATGTAGTTTTTCGCCCTAAAAGCCAATACATTTTCTTTGATGTATTGTTTAAATGTCTCCAAGTAAACCTACCTAGGTGAATACCTGGACTCTTTACATCATTTGACTGACCTTGTGCTTGAACAATAAATTGCTTAGAAAAATATTAAAAAATTAAAATAACTCTAATTATTGTTCTTAAAATATTTATCTTCAAAACTTTTTTAGAGAAGAAATTTTGGAGCAAAAACAAAAATTCGAAAAATTATTGCCCAAAGGTTTTTGAATGGCAAAAGTTTGATAACAAAAATTCAATAAAATTTATGCGAATGAAAAAAATTTTTTCTATAACAATTTCTCTTTGCTTTTTTGTTTTCTGTAAACAGTTCTCAATTTGCTTTAATACAAACGTTTTGTTAAAATCTAGAAAAAAGTTGTCTATGAATGAAATTTAGGCGCAAAAACGTTTTGTACACAATTTGCACAAACTGAATACAAAATTCGTGCTAAATTTGATAACAAAAACACAATAAAATTTTTTTGGATGAATATTATAGAAAAGTTTTTCGTTTTATTATAAAAATCAATTTTTTGGAACATTAACAAACAAAATGTTTGAGTTTAAAAATATTTCGTAGGAAAAATTTTCCTTAACAAACATTTTTCATAGAAAAATTTCTATGCATTAAGTACAAACTTAATGCAAAATTTGCACTAAATTTGTGCTTAATTTGTGTAAAATTTGCGCAAAAATATTTTTAGATGAATATTATAAAAAATTATTTTCTCTCTCTTTAGTGTTCGTTTTATTATAAAAATCAAATTTTTGGAACATTAACATACAAGCTTTCTGAACAAAGACAGAAAAAATGTTTGAGCTTAAAAATTTTTCATAGGAAAAATTTTCCTTAACAAACATTTTTCATACAAAAATTTCTATTCACAAAATTTAGGCGCACGAAAATTTTGTGCAAAATTTGTGCAAGCTTAATGCAAAATTTTAACACAAAATTTGTGCTTAATTTGTGTAAAATTTGCGCAAAAATATTTTTAGATGAATATTATAGAAAAATATTTTCTAAGGAAGAACAATCTCTCTTTGGTGTTCGTTTTATTATAAAAATCAAATTTTTGGAACATTAACATACAAGCTTTCTGAACAAAGACAGAAAAAATGTTTGAGGTTAAACATTTTTCATAGGACCACATATCGCACTATATAGTGACACGTTGAGCATGCAAAGGCTTCTGAATAATCGCTCTAGGGTATTGAGAAGCCCAAATGCGGCAATTTTGCAAGTGACAAGTGAAAATGGGGTTGGTGTGAAAAAATTATTTTTGTAGAAAAACCAGCCGATTGTTCCTGAATGAATCGAGCAAATCTACAGCGATGCGAATGGTCGATCGACTTAAAATCCAACTGCACCATTGGGAGCTTGTAAGGCTTCAAAATCAAATCCTTACGCAAAATTCACCATGTACATTTATAAATCTTTATGGATGACACCATCATCTAGACTTATGTCTTGCGGGGGTAAAAGGGAGCCCAGTCCCTTAGGCTAGCAAGTAGGCAACTGGAAAATCCACTGGAATCAGTAAGCCCCAGAGTTTGCGCTAATTGTCTCTTTAGACTTTTAGTTCTTCTCTGACTGGTTATTGTGGTAGGCTCTTTTGGGAGTATCGTGGTGGCTGTATGTTTCGAGGCCCTCGTTTGAGTTTGTGGGTCGGTTCATGAACACAATGAACACAGTGATTATGAATGCGGTCGTGTTCTTAATTATATTAAGCTTTATGCGTTCTAGACCAGGAGTTGGATAGTCTATAGCTCTTCAGCAAGGAGTAGTGGTTTGCAACCCTGCTTTGAACCGCTGAAATTGCAACGAGGGATGACCTGTTGCTAGAATTAGTCCTTGGCTTCCTAGGGCGTGAATTATGTTGCTTTTCATTCCCAGTGGTGTGACCACCATCTGATTACAGCTTACGGCCAGGCGCAGATGTAAATCTTATCACGTAATGTGGTGGGTTTGGATAACTCCAATTATTGAGAACGTCGAGGAATTGACAAAATTGGATCCACTTCAACACTGTGGCTTACGGCTGCGATATTTTCAGTTGAACGATCCAGTCGAGCACGCATTTCGTTTTGAGCCTATCGACTCAAATTTAACGACCAAATTTTTTTATAGCAGTTTTAGAAGGACGATTATGATGTCGGAAAATATCACAAAATTTTACGAAATATAACTTTAAAAGAACCACAATTTTCTTAGTGGATTTTAATTATTTTAATGAGATTTTCGTGTGAAATTAAATTCATTGTAACGTCTACTACGAATACGTCAAAAAAACTAAATGTCAAAACTATCGTGTTGTTGGTGTTGCCATAATGGAAAAACAAACTTCTTGTTGAAAAGCAGTTTACAAATATTCGTTCCGCCAGAAAAATAAATTCCTGTTGTTTTTGTACGATCGATGACATCATTATTAAGCAGATATTTGAAACGCGGCTTGATAATGATGTCAACGCATCGAACGGGTTCGCCGATCGTACCAAACAAACAGACAGTAACGATAGTTTTCACCGAAAGCAATGACAGTAGAATAAATACAAATCTCCAGCTTGTAGACATGACTATAAATTACGATCCGAAAGATGCTTAATAATTTAGTTACAGTGTGCACACTTTTCTCTTACTTTTTGGGAAGCAACTTGAAGTCAGCACACAGCGATTTACTTAGATGAATAATTCGTCTTTTAAACAACGATATGAAGGCATAGTGGAATAAAATGGTGAAACACAGCAGTGGTAGCAGTGGCATGGTGTCGAAAATCATGTTTTTTTAGAGGAAAAGAAGAATGGAAAACATATTTATTTAAAAAAAAACGTTATTAATCCAGGCAAAGTCTGCAGCGATATTAATTATCATTTCCACATTTTCATCCAGTACAGCTACAATAACAAACAGCAATCAAATTTCTGATTTTTTACATCTTTTTTTGTTTTGTTTGTTGTTTTTCATTTTTATTTTGTTAAGAAAAAATTAGGAACACAAAAAAAAAACAAAATGTTAAAGAAATTATTACCAAAAATGAATCTCTTAAAGTCGTAATACTGGCAACGGCCAGCAGAAATGAAAATTTAAAAAGAAATTACATTCGTGCAGATAAAAATAAACTGCCTCTTAGGCAGCAGACAGGAAACATGATTAAATGTCAGTTTGCTTGTAATCGTGTGTAGCCAAAAACAACAACAACTAACAAGATAAAATAACTAATCACCAATTGCTACCGCTGGCAACAACAGAAGTAGGCAGCCAAGAGCCAGACACAACCAGACAAAATGAAAAAAAAACAAAAACAAAAAAAAAGAATTGAAAGCAAGAAAACTAAAAAAAACAGCAGTCAACCAGTTCAAAAGGCATGCAAACGTATGCGCATGATCAGAGGGCTCGTCTAGGCCACAAGCATCAGACAACTTTAAAGATGTAAATACCAGTATGTAATGGTCGATGTTTTGCTGTTGATGTTAATGATGCTGCTGTACATGATGATAATGACATGTTGTAAACTTTACAGTTTTTATTATGTTCTTACAAGTTTGTTTTATGTCTGGAAAAGTGTCTCGACTGTTGGTTTTTTTTGTTTTTTTGGTTTTTGTGCTGGACTGTAAATTCTTGTCTGTAGAGTGTCTGGTCATGTGAAAAGTTGTTTATTTTATTCTTTGCTTTCAATTAATTGTTGCTTGTAAAGGTTGTTTGTATGCAAATAAAAACCTAAAGTTTTTATTTAATTTATTTAGTTGCTATAACGTGTTGTTTATACATATGCATGAACAGAGTAAGCCAACAAACTCAATGAGTCAGCAATTTTTCGCTTCAATTTTTTTTTTCTGAGTGACAAAATACACCATTTTGTCACTCAATGCCAAATACTCAAATTAGACTTTAAGACTTGATTTCAAATAAATATTGTTTTGCTTTTATTTTAAAGAATTATTTTAATTAAGTTCTTATTGCAAAGATAACAATTTATTAAAAGTCCTAAATCAATTGTCTTTCAACAAGAAGTTTGTTTTCTAAAATAAAATAAAATAAAAAATTTAGATTAAGATGATTCAAATTTTGATTGTATTACAAAGAGAAAAGCCGACAATTGTTAATGAAAACTGATATCTGGGAAATTTTAATCACTTTTTGACAAAATGGCGGTCCCATTACGTTAGTCACATCATGGATTTTGAGTTTGAAGGATGAAATCGATTCGATTGGCTCCATATATGTAAACTCTGTCTTTAACATAGATCCACAAAAAATAATCCTGCGGTATTAAATCACATGACCACTGGCTGGCCACTTAACAGCTGATTGTTGTGAAATTATGCAATCGGAAAATTCGGTTTGCAATAAAGTGATCATTGGCTGTATGACATGTGGCACCATCCAGTTGATATCACATTTCAGTGATATCCAGGTCGTCAATAACGGAGCAAAATTGAGTTGTTAGCATTTTGAAATAGCGTTAATACATTTCCAGCCTCATCTTGAAAAAAAACGGCCCAATCACGCTTTCAGGCTACATAGCGCACCATACAGTGACACGTTGAGCCTGCAAAGGCTTCTCAATAATCGCTCTAGGGTTTTGAAGAGCCCAATTGCGGCTAGTAGTCCCTGTAGGCTAGTAGGTAGTGTACTAGCTTGTCAGTATGGAGGTTGTGGGTGCGATTCTCAACGAAGACCTTGGTTTTTTCACTACAAAAATAAAAATTGACTGTCGGTGGGGCTGCTCAGCGATGAAGGCATAGTCACTGGTCACTGTGCTGTCTTTATACGGCAGCTAATTTCCGACTATCTTTCTACTTTCACCACCTGTTTCATCTATTCTCTATCCCTTTCCTAAAGAATGTAGCACGGTACTTGACTAAATAGGCATTGTTGCCTGAAGTGCTGCTTCTCTTTATTAAAAAAAAAAATTTTGCTTGGTGGCATACGCAAATGACAAGTGAAAATGGACTTGGTGTGAAAAAATCATTTTTTTAAAAAAACCACCCGATTGTTCCTGAGTGAATTGAGAAAATCTACGGCGATATGAATGGTCGGTCAGCTTCATTTATTGTACCAGTTGAACCTTGTAGGGCTTCAAAGACAAATTCTTTTGGACACTGCCAATTGTTGAGAACATCGAGAAATTGACAAATTGGGATCTGCTTCTACACTGTGGCTCACGGCTGCGATGTTTTCAGTTAAACGACCCGGTCGAACATGCAATGGTGTTCGCACATTGTATGGAGCCTGTCGACTTAAATTTAACGATCAAATTCTTAATACCGGTCTCAGAAAGACGATTAACATAATCGTCCGAAAATATCACAAATTTAACGAAATTTTACATTAACAGAACCATTATTTCCATAGTGGATTTTAATTATTTTAATGCGATTTTCGTGCGAAATTGAATTAATTATAACAATTGCCAATGCATCTACCACGAATACGTTAAAAAACTAAATGTCAAAACTATTATGTTGTTAGCATAGATATATTCAAATAATAATTTAAAAAAAAACTATTAAGTTCTAGTAGAATAACATATAGGGTAAATTTATAGAGGTATATAATTTATATTTTTATATTTTATAAAGTTTCTTTCATTTTGCTGGAAAGTAGACGAGAACTCTTCTATAAAATAAATTAGCCAATATGATACGGCTGCTTGTTACGTCTAGACTCGTTCTGGACTCTTTTTGTGTTTTTTTTTTATTTTATAATATTTTTTAAAAGTCTAGCGCTTACGTGTTTTTATAAATGTCTAGATTTAATTTTTGTTAATAACGTAGACGATTGCTCTGGTTGCTCTTGTTTTACTATCGTTTACTATAACTCAGTTTTGAAATACGAGAACCATTCACAATTATTCATTGATGCAAAATGCATTCATCTCGTATTCATTCATTATAAAAGGAAAAAAAAAACACATAAATAATAGAAAGTAGAGTATCTCACTTGCTCATACGAGGGTTGTTTGTTAATTATATTAAAATTTTTATATAGTTTATTTTTTTAAATTAAAATTTCCCCAGTATATTGTATTTCTAAAAATCCCCGTGACAATATTTTAACTTATTGTTTCTCGTCATTGGTTGGATTTAATTTTAAGTCCATTCTAGGCACTGCTTAATCTACCTGACTGTGTGAAAAACAAAATTTTGTAATATATAAAGTAATTTCGGAAATAAAATATTAAAATCTCAAAAAAGCTATCAACAATATTATCAAGTCTATGACCAAAAGTAGGCAAATACAAAATTTGTTCAGAACGAATTTACAATGTTCCAAAAAATTATTTCTTTTTAAAATAGATGGAATTATTATTTTTTCTTAATTTAGTTCGGCCATTAAATCCGCCTTTTTTTCTTGATTAAAAGTTTTGTTTCTTTTTGAAGTACATAAATGCAATAACTAATCCTCTAATAAAGGTTAGGCAAATTTGAGGTTAGGAAGTATATTGGCTTAAAACACGTACTTTTCTTCAGTTTTATTGATACTAATGCGAAGTAGACATATTGAAATTAATAATAAAATATAATGTCGGGAAAATGTTACGTTAGCAAAAGACCGCTTTTTTTCACAAAATTTTTAAGCAGAGTTTACAACAGAGCTTCGCTTATGGCTATGCAGCACCAAATTTTATATCGTTTGTGAGTTGTTCACCAAATCTTGGTCTTTTAAATGGTTCCAGAGCAAATATTATAGAGGCATTAAATCACAAAAATATAATTGTTTAATTGAACATGAGTGTCATCACTAAAGATGATTTTGTTAGGCCCCCTTTTAGATTAGACAACTTTAATTGCGCAAGTTTTGTGTTTGTGGGTGTGAGGGGAGAGGTCGGTGTGAAGGGGAAAGACTGGCCTTTCTCTCTTTCTCATGTTTCGGATATCAATGTTACAATTTTCATGACATTGATATTCTCGGGAAAATGTTTACCTAAAAATCGGTTGACTCTGTTATCAATCAAGACGATGCTGTAAATTATCCAATCGAGTTTTAAAATTCGCTTCAGTTATCTGGACTGCCGACCCGCCGCCTACAAGTGAAAGTTGGTGTATCAATTATTTTGCTTAGAAATATCTGCAAGCGACAACCACTGCAATGGGCCAGGTTTAGTAGTCAAAAAAGTCATGCAAAATGTGATTGAAGCAAAAATTTTAAAAGGAAAATATAAGGGTGAGGATGTGCTGATACCACGCATTCCTATGATTCCTCCAGATTTGCCGTTTGATATAAAACGGCTTCAGTTCCCCGTACGTGTTGCTTTTTGCAATGATCCCTTTTTTTCGCACGGTCAATTATATGTTTCATGTTCACGTGTTAATAAACCAACTGCTTTGTTTGTCTACACCGCGAACCAAAATCGATCGAAGAATGTCGTATATGTCAAAGCATTGCAATAACATAAGACGTATTATATAAGCACATAAAAATATTGAATTGTGAAAAAGATAAAATTATTAAAAAAACTTAAAATCGCAAAAAAAAGAAATTGTGTTCTTTCTAATTAATTTTCTTAAATGATTGAATTTTTTGGCGCAGAAATGACTTGCAAAGCAGTCACGGGCACGCTAGTATGTATATACTTAAGTTCAAGGATATATTAAAGGTGAGGGCGTCCATTACTCTAATTCGGAATTAATTAAAAAAAAATTATTTAACTTTTAATTTTTTTTTTAATTTTTTTAAAAAAATATTTTTTTTAGTCTAACGTGGGCCTTATCTGTATTGAATCAAATTTGGTCAAATCATTAAAAATATCTTATACAATTACTGTATAATTAATTTTATAAAGTTAGCATTTTTTTTTAACTTTTATGACACTTTTAAATTTCAGGATACATGGGAAGGACATGAACCCTTGCTCCGAATTTTTTTAAATTTAAAATTTTGTTACGTTTTGCCAAGCTAAGTATATATGCCCCTGTAGGCTAGTAGGTAGTGTACTAGCTTGTCAGTATGGGGTTTGTGGGTTCGATTCCCAAAAAAGACCTTGGTTTTTTTTTCACTACAAAAATAAAAATTGACTGTCGGTGGGGTTGCTCAGCGATGAAAGTATAGTCACTGGTCGCTGTGCTGTCTTTTATACGGCAGTTAATTTCCGACTAAACTTCTACTTTCACCACCTGTTTCATCTCTTCTCTATCCCTTTCCTAAAAGAATGTGGCACGGTACTTGACTAAATAGGCATTGTTGCCTGAAGTGCTACTTCTCTTTAAAAAAAACCTCAATATAAGTGCAAATTTCAGTTCTTTACAATAACTTCTTCTATTTTTGGCCACTACCCCCGGGGCACATGATAGTCTTTTTGGAGCCTACTATTCCATCTAGACTGTTGTCTTGCAGGGTAAAAGGGAGCCCAGGCCCCTTAAAGGCTAGTAGGAGCCACCTGGACAATCCTCTATATTTCCACGGGAATCAGTAGGCTCGCAGAGTTCACTATTTGTCTCTTTAGACAATTAGCTGTTCTCTGGCTGGTTATTGAGGTTGGCCCCTATATGGGAGTATCGTGGTGGTTGTAGTTTCGAGGCCCTCGTGAGAGTTTGTGGGTCGAATGATTCACAATGAACACAATTAATGGTTCAGGTCCAGTGAGTATGAATGCCGTCGTGTTCTTAATTATATTAAGCTTCATGCGTTCTGGACCAGGAGTTGGAAAGTTTCCAACTCTTAAGCAAGGAGTAAAGGCTGCAACCTATTTCGAGCTTTTGAAATTGCAACTAGGAGTGACCGGAGAATGCACGGATTCAAAGGCCTTCTAGGGCGAGAATGGCGCTACATACAATTCACAATGGTAATGGCCACCATCTGATTATGCCTCACTGCCGGTGCAGATGTAAACCTTATCGCACAATTTATGGCCACTCATTATATAAAATCGCGACACTGTGGGTCGCTCGAAAAAATATGATGCTTACGAGCGATTATAAATATGGTTTAAACGAATACTTATTCGTTTATCCCAATCCCCCGAAAAGAAACAAAATTGCTTAAATCAGCTAGTTTAGTAAAAGCGGATAGGACTTGCTTGGAATTGTTGATAGCAACGACTTGCCGACACGTTAAAGTATACTATCATCAAGATAACTTGTACACTTTTGCTTTGACTTTTAGTTGGCAGGTTTTACATTTAGAAAAAAGAGGCTTTGTGAAAAAGGACTTTACGAATTCTTCCTTTACAGCATCTTAAACAATTTGTATTAAAAACAAGCGAGAAATAAGCTCGTTAAAGAATTAAAATTTCCTGTATTTCATTAAAGACTTATTAAATATCCCACGTAAAGTGAGAAAATAAAAACTGTTATATTGCAGTCACTTTGACCACTTGGAGTTAGAAAGACTTTTTTAAAGGAAAATGTTTGTTATTTTTAATGTTAAAAGGACTTTTTAGGCCGCCAAAGCCAGCATAAGTTGCAAATGTATGTGTGGCTGTGAAATGTAGGTAAAATAATAAACGTGTGAGTGTGTGTGTGTATATATGTGGGGCTGTATTTATGTTTTAGTGCAAGAGCCTATATTGAAGCCTGTGTGCCTTTTCTTTTTTCTTTGTTTTTGCATGTTTCTTTTTTTTATTATTTTTTTTCAAAATTCAAAGTATTTAATAAAGAATTAAAATTTTATATGTGGAAAATATGGTTTAAAGGCTACTTAGGCTAAATGCTGGCAATCAGCATACAAACACGATAACATACACACACACATACCATATTCATTAAGTGCACAGTAGTACAAACACTGCTTAAGTATGACTGACGTTTTTGTTTGTTGCTTGTTGGGCTTTTTTGTTGTAGTTGTTTTTGTTTTGTCTCGACTAGAGAGAATGTTAAATGTTTAAATAGCAGAAATAGAGAAGTTTGCACAAAAATTATGAAAACAAAACTAAAAAAAATAACAAAAAATTGCAACAACAAACATAACAGTAGCAACAGCCGGCTAGACAGTGTCTAGCCGCGTTTTGTATGCCACAATACAAAACATAACAACAAAAACAATTTATTATGTGAACTACACCTTACAAATGGTACAACATATATGTCTATTTATATATCTGTGTATGTATGTATCTATGTATGAATATGTACGTTTGTGTTAGTTAGAGAATGCACACAAATACACCTTAACACTTAACAACAAATTGAGATGCAGTCACAGTTTTTGTTTTTTTTTTGTTTTTTGTTTTTTTTTTGTTTTACTTTGGCAGCTGCAGACACAATAGAACCAACAAAATGCAACAGACCAGACCAGACACACTAGAGTCAGAGACTAAATACTTGCATTAATAGAAATAACCACATATGACGCCTTCAACACTGCCAACGTCAGACATTTCAAAGAAAATCATTCAAATATGAACTTAATCTAAAAAACAACATCTACAACAACAACAACAATAACATAGCAAAGACTAAGGGAAAAAGACACTTTTATTTACAAACACCACAGAGTGGTGTGATATAAAATAGATAATTATTTATTTTATTTGTGCAAACAAAAATAGTCAATAAATAAATTTCAATAAGAAGGATAGTTCAAAAATGCCTTTTGATAGTTGGGAAAAACTTTATCATTATTATTAATAATTATTTCCAATTTTAGATTTTCTATTTGTTTCAGCATTTTAGATTTACTCTGATCATATACAAAGTCGTGAGTGAAATTTTATCATCTATCGAGAAAAATTTAAAAGCTGTTCACTTTGAACTTGTTGGTGTGTGGACTTGCTATCGATTAAAGTATCTCTTTGATATAATAATCGTCATTCCTTGTCTATAAAATGTTGATGAAATTATAACAAAAGTTAAACAAAACATTATGTGGCATTTGTTCGTTAGCTAGAGAGTTTTTCAACAAGATGATTGTTTTCTAAACCACAAAAAAAGCGAAAAATTTTGATTACGATGACTCAAATTTTTATTGTATTTCGAAGAGAAAATTTTGGCAGTTATGAATGAATGTCCACCACGACCACTGACAGATGTTGATTCTTTCATCAAAGTTTTTAATCACTTTTTGGCAAAATGGCGGTTCTATTTCTTTAATCATATCACGGGTTTTTGAGTGTTAAGCAGCTGAAATCGATTTGATTGGCTCTGTATAGACTCTGTCTTTAATATAGCCCTACAAAAAATAATCTAGTGGTGCTAAATCACACGGTCTGGCTGGCCATTTAGCTGCTAATTGTGGTGAATTTATGCGATCGGGAAATTTGGTTTGCAATAAATTTTTATTTTTATTTTTTATTTTTTAAAACAGAGCTAGCACTTCAGGCAACAATGCCTATTTAGTCAAGTACCGTGCTACATTCTTTTAGGAAAGGTAGAGAGAAGAGATAAAACAGGTGGTGAAAGTAGAAGGATAGTCGGATATTAACTGCCGTATAAAAGACAGCACAGCGATCAGTGACTATGCCTTCATCACTGACCAGCCCCACCGACAGTTAATTTTTTTTTTGTAGTGAAAAAAACCAAGGTCTTCGTTGGGAATCGAACCCACAACCCCCACACTGAGAAGCTAGTACACTACGTACTAGCCTACAGGAGCGCCTATTGGCTGTGTGACCGTACTGTTAAAAAAATATATCAGTGATATCCACATTGTCACTTATAGGCTAAAATTGAGTTAATCACATTTCGCGTTAGCGTGATTCATTGACCGTTACCGCATTTCTAGACTCAACTTCGAAAAAACGGCCCAATCAAGCCTCCAGATCATATAGCGCATTATACAGTGACGTATTGAACATGTAAAGGATTATCAATAATCGCTATAGGATTTTCAGAAGCCGAAATGCGGCAATTTTGCTTGCTGACATACCCTCTGATAAGTGAAAATGGGCTTCGTGTGAAAAAATTATTTTTTTAGAAAAACAAGCCGGTTGTTCCTGATTGAATTGAGCGAATCTACGGCGATGTGAATGAACCGTCGGCTTCAATTTCTGCACCAGTTGAACCCTGTAAAGCTTCAATGTCAAATCCTTACGTAAAATTCGCCATGTAGTGATTATGGTCCCCCCGGGGCCACATGATAGTCTTTATGGATCTTACAACAGCCATCTAGACTTATGTCTTGCGGGGTAAAAGGGAGCCCAGTCCCCTTCAAGGCTAGTAGGAGTCAACTGGACAATCCACTATATTTTCACGGGAGTCAGTGAGCCCGCAGAGTTGCGCTATTTGTCTCTTTAGGCATTTAGCTGTTCTCTAACTGATTATTGAGGTAGGCCCTTCGGGAGTATCGTATCGCGGTGGCTGTGTGTTTCGACGCCCTCGTTTGAGTTTGTGGGTCGGATCATTCGCAATGAATGGTCTAGGTCCAGTGAGTATAAATGTCGTCATGTTCTTTAATTATCCCCCCAGGGGCACATTAATATGGTCTTTTTAGAATTCCACTATCTAGACACAATGCAACTGGGGAAAAAGGGATCCCAGTCCCCTGAAGACAGGCAGGGAGTCAACTGGAAACTCCACTTTATTTCCACGGGAATCAGTAAGCCGTAGAGTTCATTATTTGTCTCTTTAGACATTTAACTGTTCTCTGACTGATTATTGAGGTTGGCCCTTTATGGGAGTATCGTGGTGGTGTTTTCGCGGCCCCATAACAGTATAATGGTTATTATGGTGGCCAGGATCATCTTACTGATAATGACACGCAAAGTGAATGATCCAGTCCAGTGAGCATGCTAGACATGTGTTCTGGACAGGAGTTGGAAAGTCTTCAACTCTTTAGCAAGGTGTGATGGTTTGCAGCCCTGCCCTGGATTCATTAAAGTTGCAGCTAGGTGGTTCTGTTGTTTAGAATTATGTCTTCGGCTTCCTAGGACGCATGTATGACGTTTCAAATTATACAATTGTGGTTTGTCCACCATCTGATTAAGGCTACATAGCCAGGTGCAGATGTAAAACGAATCACACTATCTGTTCTTAAATTATATTAAGCTTCATGCGTTCTGGACCAGGAGTTGGATAGTCTTCAACTCTTCAGCAAGGAGTGGAGCATGCGCTCTACTTTGGGCTTTCGACATTGCTACTAGGTGTGACCGGAGGATATACGTATCCGAAGGCCTTCTAGGGCGTGTATGGCGTTGCTTTTCAATCACAGTGGTTTGACCATCATCTGATTATGGCTCACTGCCGGTGCAGATGTAAATCTTATCACATCATGTAGTGATTTTGGATTAAGAATGTTGAGGAATTGACAAATTTGGATCTGCTTCAACACTGTAGCTCACGACTGCGATGTATTCGATGTATTGAACGACCCGGTCGAACGTGCGTTGGTGCTTGCACATCTCGAATCGAGCCTGTCGTCTCAAATTTAATGATCATTTTTTTTAAAGCGGCCTTAGAAGATTGATTATGTTGCCCGAAAATATCACGAATTTTACGAAATGTCACTTTAACAGAATCACCATTTTCATAGTGCGATTATTTTAATGCAATTTTCTAGCGAAATTGAATTTATTGTAACAATTGCCAATGCCACTCTTCACTATTTGCAATTAAGAACGATATTATTAAACAAAATAAATGTTTTAAAATTTTAATCAATCGCTTGAAAACAAACGGTTGGATACTATTTTTCCAGCAGCAAATTGTAACGGTACCTAAGGGTTTTCAAAATGAAGAAACGTTAGAAAATGTTTTGTTTTTACATCAAATAAAATCTCTATTCTTTTATTAGGTAATCGAACCTTCTTAAACGAGTAGAATACGCATATAAAGTATACATTTGTTTTTATTTTCTAATTTAAGATCTTGTCAATCTGTCTGCACTAGATTTCCAGATGCCATTCGAATTTCTTAACTATCTCTAGACTCAATTAATTGAATAGTCTGCAATGATCATTATGACTACTAAAAGATTGCGCGTGTACATTCATTTGAATAGAAAATAGTCGCAAACGCTCCAAAATATTATTTGAATTTAGAATTGTGATTTTTTTTGTTTTGTTTTTGTATGTGTGCACAGATGCCGGCATACAACTGTTTGTTTGTGGAATCTGAAATTCATACGATGTCTGAACTACAGCGCCAACAATAAATAAAATAATTCAAGTTATTTTCATTTTTCTATCTAATAATTTTATTTTCATTCATTAAAATATTTTTAAATTCAATTTGAATTGGAGGACGGTTCGGCTTAGATGGCAGACAGACAGTCATGCCCAGTACCATAGACAAAGAGACAGACAAAGAACAGAAAAAAAAGAAACAAGATAGACTGCACTGATTGCAGGTATTTATGAACGAGTACACGTATGCCCGTTAAAAGAATTCATATAATTTAAATGTTTTCATTTATTCCCAGCAGCTACAGACACTGACACTGACACAGCCACAGTCACAGTGGCAGGGAAGGAAGTAACATACGTATCGTATAATAATTTCAAGATCATTAAACCAATGTCGCAGACAGTTTCTAAATGTATTTTTTTTTTTTTTTGTTAATTTTTCCATTCGTCTACTTGCGTCGTCTAGAGTTTCGTGTTTTTTATTTTTTACTTCTAATTTCTGCATGCAAATTTGTTTGTGCCTCCATGTATCTCTCAGGCTAAATTTAAAGTTTAAAGCATTAAATTTCTATGTTTGTCTACTTCTTAGTTCTTAGATCATGTCTCTGTCGTGTATGTTTAGTTTAGTTTGTTTGTTTGTTTGTTTGTATGTATGCATGTGTGTGTCAGTCTCTCATGATCAATGCAATCAATGGCAACATGTGCTTCTGTCTGGGAAGTTTTTGTCATGCAAACTATAAGTGGAACTAATTTGTTTTTAGCCAACATTAATCTGATTTTAATTCTTAGCACCCATCTAAAGTTTAGTTGTATATGATCAAATAAATTAATAAATTAGGAGATAAAAATAAAATGTGACTAAAGCTTAAGACTTTAATCAAACTGCCGATATTAAATTAAATATTTTTAAATAGTTGTGACGAATACAAACAAAGCTATGGAAGGACATCTGCTTTTAACGTCATAACTTCTACTTCAGAGGCAAATTATATTTACAAGAAGAATAATTAGAATGTGACCGATCAGACAAACAGCTACGTGATAAGATTAACCTCAGTACATGGCCGCGAGGCAGGTGTTAGCACTGGGTGTAGAACATGCGTGATAAGATTTACATCGGTACCTAGCTGTGTATGCCATAACGCGACGATGGATCAAATAACTTGGGTGATATGATGCGTGCATCTACGCCCTAGATAGCTGAAGATATAATTCTTACAACAGGTCATTCCTAGTTGCAATTTCGAAAGCTTCGAAGCAACTCCCACTGCTTGCTGAAGTCTATCCAACTCCTGGTCGAGAACTCATTACAAGCATGCTCACTGGATCCGGATCATTCTCCCTTTGTTCTAAGTAGAGGTGAGATGATTTTGGCCACTTAATCATTTCATGAGGGCCGCGAAACCACAACCACTCCGATACTCCCGAAGCCCCAATCTTAATAATTTGTCAGAGAACAGCTAAAATGCTAAAAACTGAACTCTGGGGCCTACTGATTTCCGTGGAAATAACGTGGAGTTTCCAGTTGGCTCTCTGCTAGCCTTTAGGCGACTGGGCTCCCTTTTACCCGCTGTGGCACATGTAATGACGGCGAGATTCCGTCATGGCATATACATGTGCCATGGGTGTAGGAGAAAACGTCCACTCACCCCCTAAAATGTATATGTACACATCTTTGCGGCAATTTTCGACTGCACGGCAGCAGGACCATGCCCTCACTCCTTGCTGAAAAGTTGGAGACTATCCAACTTCAAGTCCTTTTGTATGCATAAGCTAGGACGCTGGATGTTATCTTTTTGTGATGACATCTTTGGGGGTAAGGCCATAGCCCTGTGAACAAATGGTGCCTGTGTTACCAATGTCTGTCATTAAGCTCATTAGTCGGTTTTCAAGAGTCCTATGTCTCTTTCAGTTTGCGGCTCCTGCTAGACCAGGCAACTGGGGCCGACCTTTCCCCCAAAACGCACATGTCAAGACAGGGAAGGGATCCATTAAGGCTACGTGCCCCCGGAGGGAACAAACAAGTGACATTGAACATACGCAATAGTAATTAGCGATGTAATGTGCGCCAAAGCCAAGGAGATAACAAAATATTCAGTAACTTTAATGTTCACTTTAGGTGTTTTTTTTTTTAAAGAGAAGTAGCACTTCAGGCAACAATGCCTATTTAGTCAAGTACCGTGAAATTATGTGATCCGGAAATTTGGTTTGTTATAAATTGATCGTTTCATTTGTTTAGCGATGAAGCTCACTTTTGTTTGAATGGATATGTCCATAAAGAAAACTGTCCTTTTTAGAGTGAAGATAATCGTTAAATGTATATTGAGACATCGTTACAACCAAAAAAGCTAAATGTTTGGTGTGCTATATAGGCTGGTGAAATCATTGGTCCGTACTTCTGTAAGTGCAGTGCTGGTCAAAACGTTACAATCACTAGTAACTATTCAAAGCATTTTTTTTTATACTTCCCAAGTACGTAAGTAGCGAAATTTCTCTTATGCGAATTTCGTTTGAATAATTTAGTACGCAATGTGCCAGTGTAATTCTAGAGTTCTCGTATGCTTGTGTTAAAACAAAGCCATAATTTATTGTCGATTTCATTAGTAAACTCCAACTCTGGCAGCCCATTCGAAAGATTCTGTTTACCAAAGTAGACGCAGCTAATTCGGGAAAGGTGAAAACTGTTCACCTTCTTTGGTAAACAGAATCTATTTAATGAATTGGCAAATCCGGTATTTGCTAGTTATGACTATAATACGTTATGGTGATAACGTGCCCGAATTTCCACTTGTCAAAAAGATTTTCATGCTTTCATTTCATAAATAATTAGTGTTGCAGAATGTTACTCTCAAAGTTACTCTCCGAGATTAAAACACCTTTTCTTATGACTCTCCTCTATACAGCCATGATCCATTTTGCATTACGTTACATGTATGACATGATAGCACCGCATGTGACTACCCCTACTACCAATAATAATTAATTATTTTAAATATTTTATAGGTATTTTAATGCAAAAGGAATCATGACTATATAGAGGTTATCATTAACTGTACCGTTCTGACCAGCATCGTTTTTAAAGAAGTACAGAACAACGGTAAGCCCATGAAATAGATCAAACAATCAGCTTGAGTACTATCATCAATCCTATGACAGTTTTGTTTATCCTCTCAAACAAAAGTGATTTACTTCGCTTAACAAAATTCGCTAATGAAATCGGGTTCGGATATTTAAAACAGAACCATGATTTCCAAAATAAATATGCACATTTAATGTATTCGGGTTGAAATGCCAAACAAAACTAAATAAAAATCACTTGACAGCTGACGAAATGGTCGGCAGTTGAAAAAGTGTTGCCTTTATAAAAACGCTTTGTACTACGACTTACATACCGGTACTGCCACGCTGACAGATGACGATTCTTTCATAAAAGTTTTTAATTACTTTTTAGCAAAATTGCTAAAATCGATTCAATTGGCTCTGAATAGACTATGACGTTAACATAGCCCTATGACAAAGAATCTAGTGATGTTAAATCACAGGTTCTGGCTGGCCACTTAACTGCTGATTGCTTGCAATAAATTGATCTTTTCAGTGGCTGTATGATATGTGGCACCGTCCTGTTGAAACCACATATCAGTGATATCCGCTTCGTCAATTATAGACCAAAACTGAGTGTTTAGAATCTAGCGTTAGCACTCCACGGGTGCACATTGTTATGTCTTGATGGAATCTCACCATGATTACACGTGTTACCGGGGGTAAAAGGGGGTCCAGTCCCTTAAAGACTAGCAGGGGCAAAATTACGTGATAAGGTTTACATCTGCACCGGCAGTGAGCCATAACCAGATGGTGGCCATTACCACTGTGAATGAAAAGCAACGCCATTCTCCCCCTAGAAGGCCTTCAGATACGTATATCCTCCGGTCACTCCTAGTAGCAATTTCGAAAGCCCAGAGTAGGCCGCAGTCTTCACTCCTTGCTAAAGAGTTGGCGACTATCCAACACCTGGTCCAGAACGCATGAAGCTTAATATAATTAGGAACACGGCGGCATTCATACTCACTGGACCTGAACCATTCATTGTGTTCATTGTGAATGATCCCATCTACAAACTGCCACAAGGGTCTCGCAACACACAGCCACTACGATACTCCCAAAAGGGCCTACCTCAATAATCACCCAGAGAACAGTTAAATGCCTAAAGAGGCAAATAGCGGAACTCTGCCGGCTTACTGATTTCCGTGGAAATATAGTGGATTGTCCAGTTGACTCCTACTAGCCTTGAAGGGGCCTGGGCTTCCTTTTACCCCGCAAGACACCATTAAAGATGGAAGAAGTAGGATCCATAAAGACTATCATGTGCCCCCGGGGTGGAAGGTAGAGCGAAATGGGCAACTCGACGTTATGTTCACGCTAATCCGTAAGCTCCAGAGTTCAGCTTTTTAGCTGTTTTGACTGACTGATTATTGAGGTTGGTCGTTCGAGAGTATCGTGATGGTTGTGGTTTCCCGGGTCTCATGAAATGATTAAGGAGCCAAGATCATCTCACTTTTGACCAGGATGAATGATCCGGATCCAATGAGCATGTTTGTCATGTGTTCGAAACCAGTAGTTGGATAGTCCCCAACTCTTCAGCAAGGAGTGGGAGTGGCGGCCTGCTCCCAGCTCTCGAAGTTGCAACTAAGAGTGACTAGAGGATGGAGATATTCGACGGGTTCCTAGGGCCGCTACATATCACCCAAATGATTTGATCCACCATTAGCTTATAGCTTACACAGCTAGGTACTGATGTAAATCTTATGATGCATCTCACGATAGCGTGATCCTTTAATCGTTACCGCATTTCCAGTCTTATCTTTAAAAACAAAAAAATGGCCCAATCACGCCTCTATACCACATAGCCCATCATACTGTGACACGTTGAGCATGTAAAGGCTTCTTAATAATTGTTGTAAGATTTTCAGAAGCTCAAATGCGGCAATGTTACTTGTTGCCATACTCTTACAAGTAAAAATGGGCTTTGGCGTAGAATATGATTTTTTTGAAAAAATCATCTGGTTGTTCCTGAATGCATTAAGCGAATCTACAGCGATGTGAATGGTCGAACGGCTTCAATTCCTGCACTATTGGAATCTTGTAAGGCTTCAAAATCAAATCCTAACGCTAAATTCGCCATGCGGTGGTTTTGGATAATCCAAATTGTTGAGAACGTGGAGGAATTGAGAGATTTGAATCTGCTTCAACACTGTGGCTCATGGCTGTGACGTTTTCAGTTAAACGACACGGTAGAATACGCGTTGGTGTTCGCGCATTTTGTATCGACCCTGTCGACCAAATTTAAAAAGGACGATTATGTTGTCCGAAAATATTGCGAATTTTACGAAATGTAACTTTAACAGAATCACCATTTTCAGTGGTGTGGATTTTAATTTTTTTAGTGTGATTTTCGTGCGAAATTGAATTCATTGTAGCAATTGTAAATGCATCTACTATGAATATGTCAAAAAACTAAATGTCAAAACTATCATTGCTGTTGGTGTTACCACAATTGAAAAACAAACTTCTTGCTGAAAAACCCGATATTTTTTACACATCATGCACATTAGCTCCTTTACAGATACATTTTCTTTACAATGGTGTATTTTGTTGACAAGCTATTTTTGCTGTGCCATGGAAATGAATTCCATTAGTCGCCAACCATTTAACGACATTTTTTTTATACCAGAATCACGACATCTATTTGCGCAATGAATGCACCATTAATCTTTTATAGACATATTTCCGTTTTATGTAACTAAAAATGCCATTCGTTCGAATGCATCCCAGGCATACTCCGATTACTTAACAAGAAAATTAGATCTTTAACAAGATGAAACTTAAAATGATGAAACATAATTTGTATAATTTTCACTCGAAGGAATTAATTATTTTCACATGGCACTAAAACAAAAAAAAAAAAAACAAAAAAAGAGTTTGTTGCCAAGGGTCCTAAAATACTCGTTTCTATTTACGCTAATGTTGTTGTTGTTGTTGTCATGAAAATTGAACATATTTTTGCATATTTTGAAGCAACATTGTATTTTTAACTATCTGCGACCAAATGGCTGGCTGAGAGTCGACACTTTGTTGTGTGCATCAGACAGACATAACAAAATTTTTATATGAATTATGTTGTCATCGCAGCTACAGTGGATAGCAAATATGTAGCACATAATTCAAATAATTTTTACAAATTTAAGAATTGTGCCCATAATTATGAAAGTGGTCTAAGTCATATATTTCTTGTTTCAAGATATTTAATGAGTTGCATTTGAATAAATTAAAAAATATTTTTACATTATGCGACATTTTAATTTTTAATTTTATTGGTCTTAATTAATGGAAATTTATTATGAATATGAAATTTTGTGTGAATTTCATACGATAATATTGTTTTTAAAGTTTGAATTGACTTAGACCATTTTCAAAATTAACTGAATGTCCTATAAATGACTTAAAGCAATAAAGAACTTTGAGTTTTATTTGAAACAATAATTTTATTGAAATAATTCGTGAGCATTTATTAATTATTTTTAAACAGTAATCCATTTTTATCATTATTTCGAGTATTTAAGATTCTTAAAATGTTCCTGAAAAACTGGAGGGATGTACGGTAGTAAACTCATAATATCTTTATGTTTTTCTTCCGATACTGGTCTAATGCTGGTGTATAATGGAAGTAATTTAATATTTCCGTATATTTTTGGTCTTCTTCTTTTAGGTGAAAGATCCAAAACGTAAAATGTAGAATCATCTAAAGAAGTTTTTTAAAACATTTTATAAGGTTCATTTTTCAAGAATCTCATCCATTGAATTTGTAGCCAAGAGACAGATTCGCCCACGGTATTTTTTACTCTTCTTGTTATTGTATCTTCTAATGATTTCGTTGAAATAAAGTCCGGCTGCGACATTCGCTTTATTGAAAATGTATTGCTTCTTCTGCACTTTTCTATCAATTCATAATAATGATCTGGGTTGTATAAGAAATTTGCTTTTTTTATCTTCATTTCTATCAACCCAAAATCACGATCATTCGGTAGAAAGGAATGACCTGATACCAAAAATTTGTGGTCTACCGTTTCAATATTATTATTTGATGACTGAGCAATTTTCATAAACCGGAATGAAATTGTCGTTATTATTAAAATTTGATTGTCATTTATTTTATTATGTAGTTCAGAAACGCGACTTAAATATATAATTAAAATCAATGCTTCTTTATTCATGAAATGATGATACAAAACTAAAAAAACAAACTTAAAAAGTCTAAAATATAACGCTAGTTCTTAAATTAAAATATAGAGGAATGTAAGGTAATAGGCATAATTAAGTAGAGAGTGAAATAAAGAGTAAGGATTAAGGAAAAGAAGACTAAATATTGAGAAGAGTAAAATAAATACGTTACAAAATAAATTATCGTAACTCGCGTCAAAGAAGGCCACGTGCCATTTTCAAGATGTTTATATAATTTCTTTAAATTTTTGACTTAGACCACTTTCATAATTAACACTAAATGAATTCCATATAATGTTGAAATTACAACCACTATCTAATGGTTCATTTTTGACAATTTCGTAAAAATTACATTGAATACATTTAGTTTAAACTAATGTGGTATGAAATAACTGATAAACTCATTTTTTTAAATTTTGACTTAGACCACTTTCATAATTATGGGCACAATTATAAAATATAATTAAAATGCTGTTGCCAAAATGCCTTTCCGCTAAGTAGTGCTAAATAATTGACTTTTGCCGTATGTATGTGTGTGTGTGTAAATGTTTCTTTTAAACATCGGCCCTCGGTCAAAAAAAATCTGTCAAATCAAATCAATAATTTGAAGTTTGGATTTAAGAATGTATGGGTGCATGATGAGCACATATGAGCCTGTAATGTCTGCATCATTTGAAGCTAATTTATTTTGTCATCAAGTTTATACACAAGTTAACAGAACAACAAACAACCAAACAAGCAAACAAACAAACAAATAAACAAACAGTTGTTTGCTAACAACGACACTGGTTTTGGTAGAGAGACAATATAACTTTACTAACTGAATGATCTCTTTAAATCGTTAATGTCAGTCTCTGACTGACATGTATTGATGCTGATGTTCTGCTAATTCAGTTTATTTTGCGGTTGAGTTTGGAATATACTGGTTCAGTAGCTGACTGTCTTTATGTTCGTTTATTTATTTATTTGTTTATTTGTTTATTTGTTTTCCATGTAAGAAAAAAAGGTGCCAGACCGTGAAATGTGTGGTTAATTATTATTATTTGACTTAATTTATTCAATTATGAGTGCGTTAGTTAATGTTGCCTGATAATTTATAATATTCATTATCTTTTGTTTTGTTTACAAAGATGTTTCCCACTTTAAACTTGAATTTATTGCTGATTTTATATCATAAGACGGGTGTTAAAGCTTACACTAGAACCTTCTCAATAATCGTTTTAGAATTTCCAGAAGCCCAAATGCCGTAATTGTGCTTGTTTAAATACCCTGACAAGTTCCCCCTGGGGGCACATTATAAGTCTTTATGGATCCTACAACAACCATCTAGACTTGTGTCTTGCGGGGTAAAAGGGAGCCAAGGCTAGTAGGAGTCAACTGGACAATCCACTGTATTTCCATGGGAATCAGTAAAGCCCCAGAGTTCCGCTAATTGTCTTTTTAGCCTTTTAGCTGTTCTCTGTCTGATTATTGAGGTAGGCTCTTCAGGAGTATCGTGGTGGCTGTGGTTTTACGGTCCCATACGGGTATTGTTTTATGGTGGCCATGATAATTTCACCTTTAATCACACCTACCTGGTGAATGATCCTAGATCCAGTGAACATGCTAGTCATGTGTTCTGGACAGGAGTTGGATAGTCTCCAGCTCTTCAGCAAGGAGTAGTGGTTTGCAGCCCTGCTCTGTAACCGCTGAAATTGCAACTACGAAAGACCTGTTGCTAGAATTAGTCTTCGGCTTCCTAGGACGTAAATACCGTTGCTTTTAATTCACAGTGGTTTGACCACCATCTGATTAAGGCCCACGGCCAGATGCAGATGTAAATCTTATCACGAAACACCTTGACAAGTTCCCCCCGGGGGCACATTATAAGTCTTTATGGATCCTACAACAACCATCTAGACTTGTGTCTTGCGGGGTAAAAGGGAGCCTAGTCCCCTTCAAGGCTAGTAGGAGTCAACTGGACAATCCACTATGTTTCCATGGGAATCAGTAAAGCCCCAGAGTTCCGCTAATTGTGTTTTTAGCCTTTTAGCTGTTCTCTGTCTGATTATTGAGGTAGGCCCTTCGGGAGTATCGTGGTGGCTGTGTGTTTCGAGGCCCTCGTTTGAGTTTGTGGGTCGGATCATTCACAATGAACATAAGGAATGGTTCAGGTCCAGTGAATATAAATGCCATCGTGTTCTTAATTATATTAAGCTTCATGTGTTCTGGACCAGAAGTTGGATAGTCTCTGACTCTTTAGCAAGGAGTGAAGGCTGCGGCCTACTTCGGGCTTTTGAAGTTGCAACTAGGAGTGACCGGAGGATATACGTATCCGAAGGCCTTCTAGGGCGAGGATGGCGCTACATACCATCCACAGTGGTAATGATCCACCATTCGATAAAGCCCACGGCCAGGTGCAGATGTAAATCTTATCACGTCATACCCGGGAAAGTTTTGCGGCCCCTCATGAATTTTATTAGGGGGCCAGGATCATCTTACCTTTAATAAGACCAACGGGTGAGTGATCCAAATCCAGTGAGCATGCTAGTCATGTGTTCTGGACCAGGACTTCAATGTCAAATCCTTACACAAAATTTCCCATGTTGTGATTTTGGATAACCCCAATTGTTGAGAACGTCGAGGAACCGACAAATTTGAATCTGCTTCAACACTGTGGCTCACGGCTGCGATGTTATCTGTTAAACGAACCTGTCGAACAAGCATTGATGTTCTCACATTTTGTATCGAGCCTTTCGATTCAAATTTAGAAGCGGTTTAAATGGAAAGATTCCAAAAATATTACGAATTTTACGAAATGACTCTTTAACAGAACCATCATTGCCATAGGGGATTTAAATTATTTTAATGCGATTTTCGTGCGAAATTGAATTCATTTTAACAATTGTGAATGCATCTACTACGAATACGTCAAAAAACTAAATGCGAATGCTATCATTTTGTTAAAATAAAAATTCTTGAAGAAAAACCCTATAGAAAGAGTTTTTGATTCTAAGATGAATTAATTGCTTAATTTAGGGCTGGTTAGAAAACCAAAGTTAACGAAAGCTTTGAAACAAATGTGGTCTTTGCTCTAAATAAAGCTTTCATTTTTAAGTGATGTATAATAATCATCGTGAGCTTAGTTCAGCAAGAAGCATATTATATGCTTTATTATTAATACGCAGATCCCAAGACATTCCTTACTTTTAGCCTTAATTTTTAAGTTCTTAACTTCAGTTCATAGAAATAAACTTAAAACTTTAAATAATGAAATGCAATAAAATTTGCAACTTTAATTAAAATATTTCTTAAAGGTCTTGTAGAAAAATGTCTTTAAATTAAACAAATACTAACACAGACTCGTAAATGGCCAAAAGGCATGCAAAATGTATGCTAAACGAAAAAAAACATGTGAAAAAAGTGTGTGACTACAAACGATTACGGTTTTTATTATTTTAACCAATTGACCAATAACTGCAGACAGCGTAACAGCAGCAGCAGCAGCAACAATTACAACAACGCCAGTCGTAAATAATATTAACATATAAATGTGCTTTTGTACATATGCACATACATACATATATATACACACATATATATACATATTTGATGTATTATGTATGTGTGTGTGTGTGTAATTGTGTAACCGATTTGTTTTGTTTTTGCAAAAAGCATAAAACTTTGGCATAGCAACGACCTACAAAAAGTTCATTAACGGAAAGATACCTAGACATGTCCCAGACACTAGGCAGACAAATAAACAAAAGTACAAACACACATTTCTACTTGTCATAACGTATCAGTGCAGGCTAGAGAGCGAGATAGAGACAGAGATAGAGAGAGTGTGGAAGACACAACGAAAGAGGCAACAATTAAGCATAAAAAAACACATTACCAAACAAACATTGGCTAACACTTATACGTACTTACACACACACACACAGGCATACATATTTATATGTATATTAGGGAGCTCCTTTTTTATACAATAAAAATAGGATATGTAAATTCTTGATTTTATTTCCCAAAAACTTTTTAACAGTCAAAAGACTTGAGCTTGGTTCAGCAGGAAATATTTGCAGGCAATTCCCGTACACTTTTAATCTATTTTTAGTCTTTCGAAATACCCTAAGGATAAAGGGTGGCCTTCATGATTTTACTGAAATGCCCGTACATTTTTTATTAAAGAGAAGTAGCACTTCAGGCAACAATGCCTATTTAGTCAAGTACCCTGCTACATTATTTTTAGGAAAGGGAGAGAGAAGAGATGCGAAAAATAGTTACGGAAATTAACTGTCGTATAAGACAGCTCAGTGACCAGTGAACATGCCTTCATTACTGAGCAGCCCACCGACAGTCGATTTTTATTTATAGTGAAAAAGAAACCAAGGTCTTTGTTGGGACTCAAACCCACAACCCCCAGTCATGTAAACTAGCACACTACCTACTAGCCTACAGGGGCACCTTTATGCACGTATATGCCGGTTTTTTATTACGTTAGCCGCTATAACAGTAAATATATAAAAAAAGTAAAAAAAATACTGGGTGTCCCCCCTTTCCAGCTGTTATGGACCGACAATTATATATTAATAGAGTATGCAGAAATTCTAGCATTATGTCATAGGGTCAAGTACCGCGGCCCTTAGGTCAGGCACCATATAAAATTAGGCTACTATTTCTATTCTCTAAAGACATCAGAGGCGAAATTTTATACCACGAGTTCACAAAGCAGGAAAAACACAGGATCTACGTTCAAAGTTTTATGGTACTTTCCTATTGTATTTTGGATGATATCTAAGACCACAATGTACGATTAACCACTCTATAGTAGCTTTAAGCCACCCTCACCCTTATTAAGTGATAGTAATCTTTGAGATTTAATTCGGTTCAAAGTTATAAATCGCTTCGCCTCTCTGAGGCCTATCAGTGTGCTTGCGCATGATGAGAGTAGTCCAATTTGGCCTAGGAACCAATGTAATCCTTATTATTATTTTTATTCAAAGCTATGTCATAACAGGGTTCCGGTCCTATAAATCAGCAACGGACTCCTATGCTGTCTGATGTGAGTCCACTTAGAAATTTGGCACAGTGAAGTACTGTGACTAAAAATCAAGGATTTTTCCCATAGAAAGGTGAAGTTCATGCTGAACGCTTTTTTATCTTTTAAAACCTTATAGCCGGCAACAGGGAATTTACACAGAGACTGTAGAATAGTTTTTATAAATTAAATTACCCTTCAAGGCGTAAATTATTGCTGGTTTACTAAATAAGTTAGTGACTTCATGACAAAACACTTTAACTTATTGAATGTAATCTAATCGCACGATTTCAGCGTCAACTAAAAGGTCGATTTCTCGACATCAGCTTTTCGTTATGTTTTGATTTCATTGGTTGTGGTCTCTGCTGTAAGGCATGCAGCGTTATTCTGTTGGAACCTAATCTCGCCCATGTCAATGTCATCATATTAATCATAGTGCGGTATGATGCTAATAGCGTTATTACGTATGCGAAAATTTGGTTATTTTCACAAATCTGCTAAGCGATCAATTAGCTTAACACAATTATGCGTTTAAAGTTGAGCGAATTATTGTCGAGGCAAATCTGTATAATTTGGTAACATTGTTTAAGTGTCAATCTTTAGTGATGATAATTGCGCATCACAGACAGGCATTTTGCGCAATATTTTGCATAATGATCTTAATCTTAAAGTCATAAAATTCAATTCGCTTAAGAATTAAAGCCTATCGACCAACTATTTTTTCCGTCGAATGTTTCAGAATTCGCTGTTTGAAAACCTAAATGAAATCAATGCATTTTTTAACAAAATCAAATTTAGTGATGAGGCTCAATCTCAATTAGGCGATAAACAAACCAACTTATCACATATGGGATTTACAAAATCTCCCACACAGAAAAACCATTACATCTAAAGAAAGTGGCCGTATGGTGCGGGTTGTGGTCAAGCGCATCATCGACTTGTAATTTTTCGAAAATGATCCGTTACTGTGAATTTTCTGCACTACTTAAGTATGATATCCAATTTTTTGTGGCCACAATTAACTAATGGAGATATCAGTGAGCTTTGGTTCCAGCAAGATGGCGCCACAAGTCAAGCAACCATCTAAATAATTCAGTTATTGCATGAGAAATCCCCTCCGGGGCATATAAATATGGTCTTTTTAGAATTCCACTATCTAGACACAGTGTAACTGGGGAAAAAGGGACCCCAGCCCCCTGAAGACAGGCAGGGAGTCAACTGGAAGCTCTACTTTATTTCCACGGGGATCAGTGACCCGCAGAGTTCATTATTGGTCTCTTTAGACATTTAATAGTTCTCTGGCCCCTATATGGAAGTATCTTGGTGGTTGTGGTTTCGCGGCCCCATAACAGTATAATGGTTATTATGGTGACCAGGATCATCTCACTGATAATGACACGCAAAGTGAATGATCCAGTCCAGTGAGTATGCTGGATAGTGTTCTGGACGGGAGTAGGAAAATCTCCAACTCTTTAGCAAGGTGTGATGGTTTGCAGCACTGTCCTGGAATCATTAAAGTTGCAACTAGGTGGTTCTGTTGCTTAGAATTATGTCTTCGGCTTCCTAGGACGCCTGTATGACGTTCCAAATTATACAATAGTGGTTTGTCCACCATCTGATTAAGGCTACATAACCAGGTGCGGATGTAAAACGAATCACACTATTGCATGAGAAATCCCCCCTGGGGGCGCATTTATCAGTCTTATGGCTTACTCAACCATCTAGACTTGTGCTGCTGGGAGTATAAGAGAGCCCAGTCCCCTGAAGGTAAGCAGGGTGTCAACTGGAAGCTCCACGGGAATCAATAAGCCCCAGAGTTACGCTAATTGTCTCTTTAGCCTTTTATTTGTTTTTCTGACTGATTATTGAGGTTGGGCCTTCGGGATTATCGTGGTGGTTGTGGTTTTGCAGCCCCCGCAAAAATTTGATTATGGTGGCCAGCATCAACTCGCCTTTAATAACTCCAATGGGTGAATGATCCAGATTCAGTGAGCATGCTACATATGTGTTCTGGACCAGGAGTTGGATAATCTCCAGCTCTTCAGCAAGGAATAGTGGTTTGCCACCCTGCTTTGGAACTGCTGAAATTGCAACTAGGAATGACCTGTTGCTAGAGTTAGTCCTCGGCTTCCTAGGGCATGAATGACGTAGCTTTTCATTCCCAGTGGATTGACCACCATCTAATTAGGGCGTACGGCCAGGTGTAGATGTAAATCTTATCACGAAATTGCATGAAAAATTTCCCGGTCATGTAATTTCTAGATTTGGCGAGAAATTTCCCGGTCACGTAATTTCTAGATTTGGCGATGTCAATTGGCTGTGTCTTTTTTGTGATTTAACGTCGCTGGATTGTTTTCTCTGAAACTATTTGAGAGACCCAATTTACGTCAACAACTCACAAACAGCTGACACTCTGAGGGATTGACGAGATAAGCAAAAGGTTTTTGCCAAATGTGTTTTAAGATTTTGTGAAAGGAGTGAAAGTCTGCCGAGATGCTAGAGATGAACATTTCGCCGACATTAAACTGAAATTATTAGAAATAAATGCACGTTTTAATCCAATTTACTTTCTAACTTCAAAATTTTATTACTCTTTATAAATTTGGATCTCATGTTTTGTTTTTTTTTTAAGTTCCAGCAATTCTACTGTAGATGATTTTACAGAATTTGAGAAAGTCTTAAGTTTGCTGTAGTGTGTGCAAAGAGAACAGGAAATGTCAGCTGTTGAAAAAGTTTTATTCTCATTAAACATCCTTCGTGTAGAAACATTTATTTCGTTTATAGTTGTTTGCTGTTTGTTGTATTAAACTGTAATTTTTACAATTGTTTCAAGTTTTTTATTATAAATTTAAAAATATAAAAAAACAACAAAAAAAATAAACGTTTTTACTTATTTATTATTATGTTCGTTGTGACTGACATCAACAGCGCAAACGAGCCGTAGACTTAAAGATGTCAGACATTAAATGGCAAAATATAAAGTAAATATTTGTTTAATAAACATAGTCCATTTATACATACATATATACACGCATACATATATACATGCTTACATATATACATATGTATGTACTCGTAAGTAAACATGAGAGTATGTTTGAGTATGTTTGAGCATGTGTTAAGTAGTATGTGAAGTATGTGAAAATTATAATTATGACTTCTGTTAAATAAGGAATGCCTAGGTTCGCCGGTTTTTTAGATTTTTTTTATTTACAATACATTGTGAATTGTATAAATATTTTATCAAAATAAGTTCATACCATGCAACTTAATTATCCCTTCAATAATCCACTACACGAAGTATGATTGATGGTGAAATTTAGGTGAATAATTAGTCAAACCTATAACTGCATGAAATGTCACAAACTTAGTGGCTTCTGGAAGTCTATGGGATAAGTTGATTTTTAAAATTTTACTTGTTCTACTTAACCAAACATTTGAATTCTTAGATATTCTACTAAAGATCTGAAGAGACACGATTACCGAAAATGGCATAACTTCTAGATCAGTTAAAAAGCGGATTTTCAATTTATTTGAAAAAATTATTTTTTTAAAATAAGAATACTTTAGTTATGATTTTATGATCGTTACAAAAATGTCCGAATTTTTCACAATATTTATTTGTACACAACAGACCGAGTGACAATGAATCCGATGAAATATGTTTTTGAAGAGGATTATGGCACTGCCAACTGATGGTGCTATTGGTCGTTAGTAAACAATTTCTTTTAACCAAAATCATACGAAAACTTTAACGAAATGTGTTTCATGCAGTAAGACTTTACATTTTTTTTTTAAGAGAAGTAGCACTTCAGGCAACGATGTCTATTTAGTCAAGTACCGTGCTACATTCTTTAGGAAAACGATAGAGAATAGATGAAACAGGTGGTGAAAGTAGAAGAATAGTCAGAAATTAACTGCCGTATAAGAAAACAGCACAGCGACCGGTGACTATGCCTTCATCGCTGAGCAGCCCCATCGACCGTCAATTTTTATTTTTGTAGTGAAAAAAAAATTTCGTTGGGAATTGAACCCACAACCCCCATATTTACAAGCTAGTACACTACCTACTAGCCTACAGGGGCACATTCTGTCGCACAGCTGTTATGTCAATAGGCATTCATTTAGGCATTTCACATTTTTATTTTTCGTAGGATTTATGTCAAATAACCTTAAATGACTGATGATCGAATGACTTTCCAAAGTTTCCAAATAAGTTTGAATCTCATGTGATCACATAATATAGATCATATGAAATATTTTAGAATTATCATTAAGTCTTTGTGCAAGTTTCTATGCATTAATTTTTTCGTATATTTCACATTAACAATTTAATAGAAAACGTCAATGAATTCACTTGTAGTTGAATTGCAGTCGGAATGTGCTTGGTTGGGTGGTTATCGTGGCTATCTAGAACGCGTTGGAAACAGTTAAGTGCAGTCAAAACATTCCATTTTTTAATATGATGACAGTACTTGCCAGAACCCCCCGGGGGCACATATATATGGTCTTTATAGAACTTTGACTATCTAGACACAGTGCAACTGGGGGAAAACGGCAGCCCAATCCCCTGAAGTCAGCAGGAGTACAACTGGAAACTCCACTTTATTCCCACGGAAATCAGTGACCCGTAGAGTTCTGTTATTTGTCTCTTTAAACACTTAACTGTTCTCTGGCTGATTATTGAGGTTGGCCCCTATATGGGAGTATCGTGGTGGTTGTGGTTTCGCGGCCCCATAACAGTATAATGGTTATTATGGTGGCCAGGATCATTTCACTGTTAATGACACCCTAAGTGAATGATCCAGTCCAGTGAGCATGCTAGACATGTGTTCTGGACAGGAGTTGGAAAGTCTCCAACGCTTAAGCAAGGAGTGATGATTTGCAGCCCTGCTCTGGAATCATCGAAGTTGCAACTAGAAAGGTCTGTTGCATAGAATTATAGCTTCGGCTTTCTAGGACGAGCATGACGTTCCAAATTATGCAGTGGTTAGATCCACCAGGCGCGAATGTAAATCGAATCACACAGTACTTGCCAGAACAGTGTGGTATACAGATTTGCGTCAGTACTTAGCCGTGCTGGTTAAGTACTGAGTGAATGCATCTACCATAGCCCTTGTTGCGATATTCGAATAAAAGACTTATTTATTTTATTTAATATAAAAGAAAATAGAGTTTTTATTAATGCGGTAAAAAAGAGTAAGTAAAAATGAGTAAGTATCAAAAAGGAAGTACAAAAACTGAAGATGGAAAAGTATTAATTGTTGCGTCAAAGTGCATTAGAATAGCAGTAAGTGAGATGCCAGATTTATTATACCAACAGTCCTCGTGGTAACAGCCACCACGTTCCATCCCGAAAGGCTTCATCAATAAATGGAGCAGATACTGTAGCGCCGCCGCTAGGCTACTGGTCCCTGTGCTCGGACTCCCAGTCTCAGGCTACTCTTAGCCTAGGCGTCTGTTGCCGCCTTTTACCCCCAGAGGCTGCCGTATCAAGGTGTGAAAGTGATTAGCAAGGCTGCGTGCCCCCGAGGAAGACATGCGTGATGAGGTTTACACCAGTACCGAAATGGTGGTGGCCGAACCACTGTGGGTGATTTTAGGGTCATCCTCGCCCAAGAAGGCCTTCAGATGCATATATCCTCTGGTCACTCTTAGTTGCAACTTTAAAAGCCCGAAGCAGGCCGCAGCCTTCACCCCTTGCTGAAGAGTTGGAGACTATCCAACTCCTGGTCCAGAACGCATAAAGCTTAATATAATTAAGAACACGACGGCAGTCATGCTCACTGTAGTCATTGTGAATGATCCCACAAACTCAAACGAGGGCCTCGAAACATACAGCCACCACGATAATCCCGAAGGGCCAACCTCAATAATCAGTCAGAGAACAGATAAATGGCTAAAAAGATAATTAGCAGAACTCTGGGGCTTTACTGATTACCGTGGAAATATAGTGGATTGTCCAGTTGGCTCCTGCTAGTCTTGAAGGGGACTGGGCTCCCTTTTTCCCCCGAAGACACAAGTCTTAATGGTTGTGTGATCCATAAAGACTTATAAATGATATGTGCTTGGATTATAAATGTGCCCCCGGGAGGGAGACAGGCAGATTACAATGAAAGAGGGTTTAGAGCTGCCTTAAAGCTGTATGATATCTTAAATACGAAAGCTCGCAGTATTCCTAGAAAACAAGGAAAAAAGGAAAAATGCCTCCCTTCTGGCTGTAGTTGCAGTTGCGAAATTGATATTAAAATCAAGATCAGGGCGTCATTAATTTTTTTCCAAGTATCCATTGTTCCTTTAATACTGCCAGAAACCTCAAAATACCCCTTCGCTTTAGGTTTAAAAATTGTATTCTGTATTCTTCCTAAAAAATGGATGATAACAATCCGGCAACCTTACATGTGTCTAGATTAAGCCAACCGTTTTTAGTGTGTTTTATAAAATGGAACTCAAGGGTACAGACTTACTGCTTTATCAGATACTGTTTTGGATAAATTGCTTACCCGTTCGTTACTTATTTACATAAAAGAAAGTAGAACGAACCTTGGAAATTTTACTCATACAGTGGCTGACTAGCTGACGTAGTATAATAGTAAAGAAGCTGGGGGCAAAAAGTGCTACCTAACGCTCGAATTTTTCTCGAATTTGTTTTTCCAAAAAAATTTTAATATCTTATTTTGAGCCTGGCAAAAGCACTGCTGTTCTGTGTCTGTTTTATAAAGTTAAAAATATTTTACACTTAAAAAAATTTCTATAATTGTCTGTTCTATAACAACAACAACAATAACAAAAATGAATTAAAAATTGAATCATTTTAGAAAAAAACCAATTTAATTCAAATATTTTGTCTGTTTATTGCAGATGAATATTTAAATTTTATAATTATTCGATTTGTTTATAATTCGTTATTTAAAAGTGTGAGAAAAAGATTTTTGTTATTTTAAGTGTGGGATAGATTTTATTTGAAAAGTGCATAAATCGCAGCTAAAGAGATGCTATTAATCATACATTTTATATAAACATTAGCTCGTTGTACCCGACCTTGCTTGGTGACTTTTTATACAGTGGTGAAATGGACAACCTTTGAAAGTCCATATCTAATCTATGACTTCATGTCACATACCGAAGAGAGAAGTATTTAAATCGAAATAATATCTATGAGAACGATTAAACGTATCGTTTGTTTGATCGTTTATTTGATTTTTATATATATAAAAAGGATATTTTCCCTTGTCCCTCCTTTGTTTCAGAGTTTTTAAAACGGGCATTACCTATTAAACATTTGAGTTAAGTACTTCTCTCTATTTGGAGTTTCAAACTTTTTTAGTTGCTGAGGCCATATATCAATGTCCATTTTCTTGTTTGCTCCCGGTCTGGGATATCACTAAAAAATTCTAACACCTATTATACCTTGTGTGCAATGGTGTATCCATGTTTAAAAATTCATTTAATGCGGGTTATTCGTATTTTAAAGCTATTTGATTTTAACAGGACTTTACTTGAACAATAATGAAAATAATAAATTATGATCCGCCTATGTTTCCAATTTTCCCCCATTTTCTCTACTCTACTCTTCTTCTTCTTTTTTGGAAAACAGTTACAGTCTATTCTTACTTTTAGATAATGATTAATTAGTGATTCAATTTTTATTAGCATAAAGTAAAGTTATTGATCTTTTTTCTTATTTCCCATCTCGGTCCAAATTTAAGGCAGTTATGTCTATAAAACGTTCTATAATTTTATTTAAATAGATGAAAAATTGCCCGTCTTCCCTGCTTAACACCTCTCTGGATACAAAGATTTTATTACACCATCTCAATTAAGAAATATCACTGTTCAGCTGGTTAGACGTGATTGATACATAAACAAACAAATAAACAAACAAACAAACTTTATTTCTTAACTTTTCAAAATACATTTGAATTTCCAGCTCTGACGTAAGAGCATGCAGCCTCTTGATAAGATAATTTTGATTCATAGTGGTCTTATTCACTTTCGTTAATATTTTATGGCTTATGGCTGAAGGAAAGTAGTAATTAAAAGAGTATATGCACTCAAATAAGTGGTGTATTTCGGCACAAGAGCAAGTATAACTTGAAAAGTATTTTTTGAAAGAAAAGGAGTATTTCAAAGAATATATGCACTCAAATAAGTGGTGTATTTCGGCAAGAGCAAGTGTGACTTGAAAAGTATTATTTGAAAGAAAAGGAGTTTTTCAAAGAGTATTTGCACCCAAATAAGTGGTGTACTTCGGCAAGAGCAAGAGTGACTTGAAAAGTATTATTTAAAAGAAAAGGATTTTTTCAAAGTTTTTTAAAATACATTTGAATTGCCAGCTCTGACGTAGGAGGCTGCACGCAACTTGATACGATAATTTTGATTCACTGTCCACTGACCACTGTCTTATTCACTTTTGCTAATATTTCATGGCTTATCGCTGAAAAGGAGTAATTAAAAGAGTATATACACTCAAATAAGTGGTGTATTTCGGCACAAGAGCAAATGTGACTCGAAAAGTATTATTTGAAAGAAAAGGAGTTTTTTAAAGAGTATATGCACCCAAATAAGTAATGTATTTCGACACAAGTGCAAGTGTGACTTAAAAAGTATTATTTGAAAGAAAAGGAGTTTTTCAAAGAGTATCTGCACTCCAATAAGTGGTGTATTTCGGCAAGAGCAAGAGTGACTTGAGAAGTATTATTGAGAAGTATTTCGGCAAGTGCAAGTGTGACTTCAAAAGTATAATTTGAAAGAAAAGGAGTATTTCTAAGAGTATATACACTTAAATAAGTGGTGTATTTCGGCACAAGAGCAAGTATGACTTGAAAAGTATTTTTTGAAAGAAAAAGTGTATTTCAAAGAGTATATGCACTCAAATAAGTGGTGTATTTCGGCAAAAGCAAGTGGACTTAAGAAGTATTATTTGAAAGAAAAGGAGTTTTTCAAAGAATATATGCACCCAAAAAAGTGGTGTATTTCGGTAGGTGCAAATGTGACTTGAAAAGTATTATTAGAAAGAAAGAAGTATTTCTAAGAGTATATACACTCAAATAAGTGGTGTATTTCGGCGCAAGAGCAGATGTGACATGAAAATTAGATTGTTTTCCAAATTTCGATAACAATATAAACTATCATTCTCTTAATATTATACTCAGCTAAATTAAATTTGAATAGATCATTATTTGACTTGATCATTCTTTGACCAATCTTAAATGATCTAATTGTTTTTTCTTTTTTTTTTGGTGAATGAGAAAAACCCAGCCAAAATCGATAATATTCGGTTTATTTGCGAAAAAATGTTTTTATATTTTACTTTTTTAAATTTGTTTATTTAAGTGATTTTATATCAAGGCTGTTTTCTTGTTTTCTTTTGAATTTGTATATAATTGAAATAATTGATTGATTTTTACACTTTGTTTGTGTTTGCTTGTAGTTGTTGTTGTTGTTGTAAAAGAATTGTTTGTATAAAGAGTGCAAACAGTTTGTGATTTCTTTTTGTTTGTGTTTGCGTTGGTTTTTTTTATTGCCGCAGACGAAAGTGAAAAATGAATAAAGTGGATTTTTTTGTTTAACATTAAATATTACAGCAATTTATTACTTTTATTTAAAATTTTTATTTAAATGAAGATTATTTTACATTTTGGCAAACAGTTTGCACGTGCGGAATATTTATCGTGCCACTTTTCATTTGTAGCGTAAATTATTAATAATTTTAGTAGCTTGTGAAATTTATTTATGGGCCTACTGTCTGGCGCAATAGATCAATCAAATTGTATTGGAGACTATTTTACTAAATTATTGTTATTTAATCTCCTAAGTTCTTTTTTAAATGTTTGAAAGTTAATAAGCTGGCTTTAGGGAAAGGATATTTTAGGCAGATTACAGGGTCTGGAAAGTTATTGTTGCAGTCAATTAAATGCAATTCATGGCCTATAAATAAATATTTTAAGCCAGCGTCTTGTGTCGTGAATTATGGAAACTCGGAACGTCCAAGGGGGTCTTGAAACAATCGATTAAAAAATAGAAGTTTTATTTATTATAGAGACAACCCAAAAGTTCCACCTGCCATATTTGCATTACAAGCATTTGAGTAATGTGACTGTTTAGAAGTGAGACTTATACTCGCATTTCACAACTTGAAGAGGTTAATTAGTGCTTTTGATATTCTGATATTCAAGATTCTATTTTGAGCGGCAACAAATCAACAACATTGAAGTGTCACATCTCAAATGAAATATTGAAAAAACGTCAACACTGAAATAATGCCAAGTATCGTGAAAATATCGTTGCATAAAGGGCGAAATTCTGTTTAGCATTTTAGTGTGAAATAAATAGAAAATCCACTGGATGTACTCAGCTCTCAGGTCGTGTTATGAGTAGTCTTAAAATGTTGCTGCTTTATTAAGAGTAAAAATGTTTTTGTCAACAATGTTCCCCAGTATAAGCTGCTTCTGTTTCGTAACGGATTGTAAACAACAGTAAACAATGTTGCATAACTACAGGCAATAAAAGCGAAATTTGTTTTTAGATCATAGTGTTGACACTACTTGCTTGCTACTTCCTCAATTTGTCAGGGAAAATATGCAAAGTTGCAACATTGTTTGTTTTTCACCTTCCGCCTTGAAACAATTTCAAATTATATAATTTTTCAAAAGACTACTATTTATGAATATTTTTCATGTACTTTTCATGCATACCTCGTAATTTTTAAAATACTTCTATTACTTTATATGAAATCATTTAGGGTAGCCTATAAAATTTTTTTAGAAAATTGCCGATTTTGGCGACCTTAACACTTCATAGCTTATGTTAACAGTCGAATCAATTGAGCATATAAAGAATATGAGTTTCACGTAAGTATCTTTGCTTGGATAAGAAAAAAGTGGCGGAGTATGTGATAAGTCTTACGGCAGCACCCAACTGTTTAGCCTTAATCTGACGGTAGTCTTACTACTGGGTGTAGAAAGAAGACTCACCCTCGCCCTCCCCCCCGGAGGCACATTTATCGGTCTTTATAGAATACTCGACTATCTAGACCTGTGCAACTGGAGGAAAGAGGGAGCCCAGTCCCCTGAAGTCAGACAGGGAGACAACTGGAAACTCCACTTTATTTTCACGGGGATCAGTGAACCCGCAGAGTTCATTATTTGTCTCTTTAGACATTTAATAGTTCTCTGACTGATCATTGAGGTTGGCCCCTATATGGGAGCATCGTAGTGGTTGTGGTTTTGCGGCCCCATAAGGGAATAATGAAAATTATGGTGGCCAGGATCATCTCACTGATAATGACACGCAAAGTGAATGATCCAGTCCAGTGAGCATGCTTGACATGTGTTCTGGACAGGAGTTAGAAAGTCTCCAACTCTTTAGCAAGGTATGATGGTTTGCAGACCTGTCGTGGAATCAATAAAGTTGCAACTAGGTGGTTGTGTTGCTTAGAATTATGCCTTCGGCTATCTAGGACGAGCATGACGTTCCAAATTATGTATAGTGGTTTGTCCACCATCTGATTAAGGCTACATAGCCAGGCGCGGATGTAAAACAATTCACACTCACCCTCGCCCTAAAATGCATACACGCTTTAGTAGCAATTTTCAAATGCATGGTAGCAGGGCCGTGCCCCCACGTCTGGCTGAAGATTTGGAGCGTATCTAACTTCTTGTCCTGTTGCATGCGCAAGCAAGGTCATCAGATGTTTCGGAAGCTTTTGTCAAAGCAAAAGATTTAACCAACAGCCACCATACAACTCCCCGAGGTTCCTCACCAATAACCAGAACAGGGCTGTAGCACTGCGGGCAACTGGTTCCCATGGTACCATTGTCACCAAAGTCAATGGCGGCCATCAGGAGCCCTATGTCTCTTTTAGTTTAGGGATCCTGTTAGCCTAGGCTACTGGTGCCGGTTTTTACCCCCGAGAGCACATGTCATGATGGGGGACCCCCCGGGGGCACATATATATGGTCTTTATAGAACTTAGACTATCTAAACACTGTGAAACTGGGGGAAAAAGGGAGCCCAGTCCCCTGAAGTCAGCAGGGGCGCAACTGGAAACTCCACTTGATTTCCACGGGAATCAGTGACCCGCAGAGTTCCGTTATTTGTCTCTTTAGACACACTTAACTGTTCTCTGGCTGATTATTGAGGTTGGCCCTTTAAGGAAGTATCGTGGTGGTTGTGGTTTCGCGGCGCCATATCAGTCTATGATTCTATGGTGGCCGGGTTCATTTTACCTTTAATAACACCTACAGGAGCAGACAGGAGTTGGAGACTTTCCGGAATCATCGAAGTTGCAACTAGAAAGTTCTGTTGCATAGAATTATGGCTTCGGCTTCCTAGGACGAGCATGACGTTCCAAATAATGCAGCGGTTTGGTGCACCATCTGATTAAGGCTTCATGGCCAGGCGTGGATGTAAATCGAATCACACAGTTGTCATGATGGGGGTCCCCCCGGGGGCACATTTACAAGTCTTTATGGATCACACAACCATCTACACTTGCGACTTGCGGGGGTAAAAGGGAGCCCAGTTCCGTAGGCTAGCAAGGATTCAACTGGAAAATCTACTATATTTCCACGGGAATCAGTAAGCCCCAGAGTTCTGCTAATTGTCTTTTTAGCCTTTTAGCTGTTTTCTGACTGATTATTGAGGTAGGCCCTTCGGGGATATCGTGGTGGCTATGTGTTTCGAGGCCCTCGTTTGAGTTTGTGGGTCGGATCATTCACAATGAACACAGTGAATGGTCCAGGTCCAGGGAGTATGAATGCCGTCATGTTTTTAAATATATTAAGCTTCATGCGTTCTGGACCAGGAGTTGGATAGTCTTCAGCTCTCCAGCAAGGAGTAGTGGTTTGCAACCCTGCTTTGGAACCGCTGAAATTGCAACTAGGGATGACCTGTTGCTAGAATTAGTCCTCGGATTCCTAGGGCGTGAATGACGTTGCTTTTGATTCCCAGTGGTTTGACCACCATCTGATTACGGCTTACGGCCAGGCGCAGATGTAAATCTTATCACGTAATGTCATCATGGGGAAGAGTTTCAGAGTGCGTGTCTCCAGGGTGAAATGCAAAAAAAAAATTAACAAATAATTCTGCTGGTTAACCAGCTATCGCTATTTGAAGCCAGAGATTTATTTATTAAAAAAGGAGACGTTTGTCAGCAGTTGCGTTGAGGCCATTTTGCCGATTTTTATAAAGTTTTATTTCCAAAAAAACTATTAAATGCTAATTCTAGTTTAAATTATTATTGTTTTAAATGTTAAACAATAAACAAAATAAAAAATATTATTGATTTAAATTAAAATTAATGCTATTAAATTAAAATTACCAATTTTGCTATCGTTGCCATATTTTCAAAAAACCTTAACATTGGGATTAAGTGTTATTTCAACATTAATAAAGTAAAAAGTGGACTGTTAATTGTAACATTAGAAAATATTTAACATTTTAAATAAACAATATTTTAATGTTATGATTAACAATTAACAGTCAAAATTATATCAGCATTTAAAGTGACATATTCTCGTACTAAATACAAAATGTATAAAGCAAAATTAAATAGCGGGTCCTCATCGAACTGATGAGCTATTTGAGTAGTAGTGAAATGGTCATATGCATATGCTTTCCCGTACAGTAATACATTTAAAATACTTTTTGAATAATATGAATATAAAATATTTATTTCTTATTAAAATCGTTCCAAAAATAAAATATATATAGAGTAAAAACAATCCAGAACAGATCCTGCAACACCAATTCATTGAATATACCGTTTAGTGTGGTGACTACATTGGTTTAATTATTAGGCCTTATTTTTTCAAAAATAAAATCGGCAGCCAACTATGGTAGATGAAGATCATTAATGCACCCTATTCAATGATGTAACGTTTGAAATTATAATAGTAATAGTGATATGATGGTGGTGCTGCGTCTTATGTGACAATCGCAATCATCGACTACCAAATTTCACGATAGCTTAATTTTGTGCAATAGATCTGTCAATTGGATAGCAAGGTGATGCGATTGGATACCCGTTTTCTGTGCGTCCAAGTGAACTAACTGACAAACTAGTAAAAATTGAAGCCTTTGAGCCCAACACTACTTGAAAAAGTGGACAAAATTTAGGTGTAAAGAAAAATTATATCAGTTTCAAATATTAATGTTTTAAATTTATTTTCTGCTTATTTTTATGTTATGTTGGGCATAAAAGAAAACCTATGCGGTGATACATTTTTTGAATCGTTACACTATTGCCCTTGGCATTCTACCTATTCATCTAAAGAGTTTAGGGGAAAATACTACGACAAAGCTTTTATTTTCAACCTAAAATTGTGAATAATTTAAAATTTCTGAATAATTTCGAACCCGTTTAATAGTTTGCAATAGATTGTGGAGAGATAATTAAAGGTAGTTTTATTTGCCACCTCCTAATGTGACTTCCTTCCCATTACAATATTTGCCAAGCTCCTGGAAAATTTTGTCCGATGTAGAAAGTTCGTCAAATCTTTCATACTTTTGCTAAACAGTGTATTTAATTAAACAAATATGTATTAAAAATGAAAAAAGAAATTTAGTTAAAGTGGCCATAGATTCCTTTAAAAAGAAAGAAAATATATTGGCAAAGCTGCGGTAAAACTTTTTAGTGAATATGAGATCAAGTGAATGCGAATATTAACAGCCGATTTAAAAATATAGTTGGGTTTATTAGTACGCTAAAAAATAATCTTATTTGAAATAACTATTTCCAAAAGCTATCATTAATATAAAAAACAAAAATCAAATTTAAATTTAGATTTTAGATTTTTGTCCAAAATAATATTTTGTGTTTTTAAAACAATAAAAACAAAAAATTATTTCTTAAAATATTATTAAAAAAATTGCACACACTTAAAATAACTTTTGAAAATTGAAAAAAAAAAAAATAAAAACTTTCCTTCAGGTGGTTTAAAAGAGAACTAATCATTAATTTTGTAGTTTTTCGATAAATAGAAAATTTTACTGAAAGCAAAAAATAATAATAATAATAATACTAAGTAATAATAAAAGAATAATAATAAATAAAAATAAATATTAATAAAACATAATAGTAATTAGTAATAAAAAATAATAATAAATAATTAAAAAAAATAAAAAAAAATAAGAATAAACAATATAAAGTAACATTAAATAATAGTAAACAATAATCAATAATAATTAATAATATTAAATAATAATTATCAATAATAAATTATAACAAATAGCAAAAAAAAATATAAATATAAAAAATAATAATAAAAATACTTAATAATAATAAAAACTAAAAAATAATAATGAATAATAGTAAATAATAATAAATTTTATTAATAAAAAATAATTAGTAACAAATAATAATGATTAATAATAAACAATAATAAATAATAATAATAAATAATAATTAATAATAATTAATACTATTAAATAATAATATAAAATAACAAATATAATGAATAATAAACAGTAAGAAATAACATTAATAAATAATAATTAATAATAATAAATAATAATATAAAATAATAATAATATAAAATAACAAATATAATAAATAAAAACAAACAATAATAAACAAATTTAATAAATAATTATTAATAATAATAATAAATTATAATAAATAATATTAATAAATAACAGTTAATAATAATAAATTGTAATAAATAATAATAATAATTAATAATAATAAATAAATAACATGTATAACAAATAATAAACAATACTAAGTAACATTAATAAATAATAATTAATATTAATTATTATTATTATTATTAATTATTATTATTAAATATTAATAAAATAATAATAATATAAAATAACAAATCTTATAAACAATAAATAATATTAAATAATAATAATTAATAATAAGAAATTATAATAAATAATAATATTTAAAAACAAAAAATAATAATAAATAATAGTAATAAAAATCAAATAATTATAAAAAATAACAAAAATATAAATAAGAGATATTATATATAAATTAAAAATAAATATAAATAACAACAAATAATGACAAAGACTAATAATTTATGATAATAATAAAAAAATAAAAAATAATCATAATAAATACAAATACTTATTATAATAAATAATTATAAATAATAGATATGTTTATTTCAGATTTTATCAGAGAGCATTAAAAATGATACAATTTTTTTTTTTGAATTTTGTTAATAATATTAAAATAAAAAAGAAAACCAAATTTATTTAAGATTTTTCAAATATTAAATTTTTTAACATCTAGTGATTAAAAAAGATAGCAAATATTTAATTTTTGTTAAAAACTTTAGGCGCTTCTATTTTTAATATACTTTAAAAAGTCATTACATTTTAACTAACAAATTTTAAATTTTCCACATAAAGTAATAAAAAAAAAATATTAAATAAAAATATTCATTCAATTTACCGAAATTCTCTGATGTTATTGAAATATTGCATGGTCCTGCCATCAGCTTCAGACTCTTTATTGGCAGCATTTAAGCCGGCATAAATGCGGCTCATTTGAGCCTCGGTCAAGTTAAAGATTTTCAAAACCTGCTGGCGATTATTACGATCAACCAATTCGGTATGAGTATCGGAGTCATCGAGCAGCAATGACGAACGCTTTGAGGGTACAGCACTGACAGCCACTAAAACTGTTAAACAATAACAAATTAACACTGTAAGGCGCCACATTTTGTAACGAAAATTAGTTTAATTTCTTTCACCAATTAAACACAATCTTTGTAGTTTTTGGAAAATTTAAAAAAAAAAAATGAATAATTTCTTAAACACTTAAAAAGTTCACAATTTCACTTTTGTCTATAATTTTGTTTTGCATTTAATTTATATTAATCATTTTATTTTCTTTTAAGTTTAATTGAAATATTTTGTTCCAATTGGAAAAAATTTTTCAAATTAATATATTTTTTTATTATTTTTCCTTAACAATTTTATTTATTTTACTTTTTAAATTCAATTGAAATTTTATAGTTTTAGTTTGATTTTTATTTTCAGCTTTTAAGGTGATTTTTAGTTTTGTCTTCACTATAAGAACGGCAAGTAAGAAGTGATTTGCGCGAGGCACTTTAAAAGACTTAAATAACAAAAAATTTGTTTTCATTCCAATCTACAAATATTTTGTTGTTGCTTTCATTTTTCGGACTGTTAACGAAAACAGCAAAAATAACATCGCAGCGTGTAATACAAACACAGACATGAAACTTTCTGGTTGTTTTTATTTTTCTTGGCTATAATCAGTGTGGCCAGATTTTAAAAATAATGATAGAATAATGAATTTTTAAAAAAAATAAGCAGAAGAATTAATATTATTAATTAAATAATAATATTTTAATGAATGTAAAAGACCTGTTAAATTAAATTCAGAAATTCATATCGAAGATGTAAAGTAAATGAAATTGTTGCCATTGTTGCCATTTGAAATTTAATAATAATTTTTTTTTTTACAAAATATTATTTAAAATTATTTTAAAATTTTTAATAATACTTAAAGTTTGAAGTACCTTGAATTTTTATCCAAATTTAACTGTGTAAACGCAGTTGCTGTTTAAGGACTGCAAAGGATATGTATATATTATCATTCCCATGTAGATCGAACAATTTATTTCCTTTCTTCAGATAATTGTTAAACTTATTTTGGAAAGCTTGGAAGAAAGAAAGTTTCTTTAAGATAACACTAATAATAATACTAATCAAGCAAACCAGTTTCCTATTCGCCGCCAAGAGACGATCGAAAAAATCATCTATTTTATTGGAGTGTTGCGAAAATATTTTTAGTTAACAGAATTATGTTTTGCTGTCTTTAGTATTAAGTAATAAAGTGGAGATACCGCGTGGTAACATGCTTTGAAATTATTTTCATAAAACAAGTTTCCAAATTTAAATTTGGTAATTGAGGCACGGAACAAAATAGCAAAGGATCCAACGGAATTGAAAAACTTTAAATGAATTCCAACAATGATAAAGCCAATTCTAGTTTTATATTATATGACTGACTGTATATAATAATTTTTCGCCATGCTAGGCCTAAAAATAGATTCGCTTAAAAGAGTTTGTCTGTATAGACAGTTGTCGACCAGGCGAAATGGGATTTTTTATTAATGGTGTGTCAAAAATCGGCTCTTGCTAAGACAGTGTGTTCGCATTGGTCGCATTGACAAAATTTTCACGACTACTTTATCCCGAATATCAATTTTATTTACTAAAGCTGACTGTATTTTCATAGAAGAAACAGAACAAACTCCTTGGACTATGTAGAGTGACGCTAGGACTTGTTGTTCCTTTTAAAATGTAATTTTATAATGAATTAATTTAGCTATTCAGAAGAATAGTATAATGTCAAGCTAAGTTTCACAGCTTCGATAAGCTTAGGATGTTATATTTATAACGTCTCCTAACCGAGTGTAAATAGTGTTTATTTTAAGTTTTAAAATATTGTAAATAACTATTAGTAAAAAGTAAACGAAACGACTTACCGTGCATTTTACAAACAGTGTAGTTTTCTAAGAAAACTTATGCACACAAGACAACGACAACACGTTTATAAGTAATTCTACGAAATAAGATAAACAACAGAAAACAAAAACAACTGACACAGAATAAAAACAAAAAAAAACAAAACACAGTCAAGCAGGCGCCTAAGCTGAATGATAATAACAACAACAATATGGAGAGATGTTAAAGTAGAATATTCTTGTATATGAACCGCTTAAAACACCAATGTAAGCAGCACTTGCTGGAAAAATGTATTAATTCAAGTTAAGCTATAAGTGAGTAATGCGAACAAAGTTGCCATATTATTTTTTATTTTAAAAAGAGAAGTAGCACTACAGGCAACAATGGCTATTTAGTCAAGTACAATGCTACATTCTTTAGGAAAGGGATAGAGATTAGGTGAAACAGGTGGTGAAAGTAGAAGGATAGTCGAAAATTAACTGCCGTATATAAGACAGCCTAGCGACCAGTGACTATGCCTTCATCGCTGAGCAGCCCCATCGACAGTCAATTTTTATTTTTGTAGTGAAAAAAACCAAGGTCTTCGTTGGGAATCGAACCCACAACCCCCATATTTGCAAGCTAGTACACTACCTACTAGTCTACGGGGGCACCTGTAGGCTAGTAGTGTTTATTTTGTGTGTAATGAAAATTTAATTTTAATCGCTAATTTTAATTTAAAACTCTAAAGTGCTGTCTTATTATTTTGCAATAAAAGAACTAAAAAAAACAAAACGTTTTAAAATAATAAATTATTAATAATAATAAAACTCTCAACAAATACCACTGTTGAATTTTTTTGTTATTGTTGTTGTTGTTGTATTTGCTATTAAGCCCTGCTGTTATAACTGGCAAGTTCATGTAGGAACTCTTTGATTTTTGGATCTTCAGTAATTTTTGAACTTGATGGCTTAAAGGTGACATATTAAGTAAGTGGGCTTTAATGAATTATAACATTTTTAGTCCTAATTATTTTATCTTGCAAAAGCACAGTTGCTTATTAAGTCTGTTGTCATGTTTGGAATGTCCTGATCAGGCATCTAACTAAATAAATTATTTTACTAACTATTAGCAGCACAGCGAATTCACGAAATTTTTCTCCTTTAGTTTTGCCGTTTCAAGGTCGAACTATAAAATTTATTTAACATTTCTTTGAAAATAAAAAAGGAAACAAAAAAATTGATCGAGATAAAGAGATTGGATACGCTTCTAATGAAGCGTGTATTTTGTTATGGAAACCGCAAATGTAAGTAGCCAAGCACTATCTCAGAAAAAGAAAACAATTTTGTTTTTGGGTAAATGAAGGGGGTCTTTGTAAGTAACCTTACAGAAACGAACTCCTAAAGATTTTTCCAATTCGTCAATGTGTATAATTTCGTGTACACTCTTACTAAATTTTATTGTAAATTAATCAGAAAAAAGTTATGTACTATTGAAATCAGGAACGTGACTGAAAAGTCCTTCAGAAACCTACTGAATCAGTTATAAAATTGTAATTCTTTTTTATTTTTATTGACCATCTCAGTAAGAACTGGCAGTTAAATATAATTTTTTACCTTTATACTTAAACGCCGTATGCTTTAGTCATTGCGTACCAAAAGCTATATTATGGGAATTTGTACTAAAATTTGTTTATTATACGTTTTCGATCTGTTTGAGGCCACAAATTATATGCAAAAACTTTATGAATCGACAATTGCGAATATATATGGACTAACGCCGTTATGTTCAGTTTAAATATTCTTCTTAATCTGTTGTCGGGGAATTTTATATTTCCAGATATCTAGAAACTTCTGCCCTAAGCAGAAAGTCTTGCAAGCTGTGATAGTAGTATCATTAACTTTGTCTTAAATAATTTGAATTTTAATTTAATATTAACTTGATTTTATCGATTTTTATTTTTTTCTAACGACATGTTATACAAATCAATGCTCTTCGTTTTTAATTCTTAAATTTCTTTATTTAATTTACAACGTTACGCATTATATTTGCTGAATATTGCTAAAATAATATCAAATCTTATAAACAAAAATTTCCAAATAAGCAAAACTAAACAGATATAAAATTAAATGCAAAATATTTAGTTAAAATGGCCACACTGCTGCTTGGCTTTAATACACTAACAAAACAGCAACAACAACAACAACCCGTTATAATAAAATTGTTCCTCATGTTGGTTTCGTTAAAACACGAACGAACATTGCTAATTTACATAAAGTTCGTTTATTGGTGTGCTGCATCGAATAAATACGAATGATTATAATTTAACATTGTCATGTTAAAGTTAAATGCTGTTAATATTATGAGGCCAATTATTGGTAACTGTTAATTAACATCCTATAAATTATATGCAATTTTTGTTAACACACACAGATTCACACACACATTCACACACACTTACTCATGAGAGCATAAGTGAAGTAAAATATGCGTAAGTGGTGTTCTGTTCTCTGATTGGTCGTTGATGCCAACGTGCATTAGACAGTTTTGAATGCATGCTGTTGTTGTTGTTTTTTTTTTGTTTTGCATGGGAAAGAATGTGCAGCTGCTATGTCACTGTTTTATGTTGAAATTAGTTTAGTTTAATAGGAATTAAATATATGTAATTAGAATTAAAGCAATATTGTGTTATTAAAATATAAGCGTCACCTTGTTAATTAAGCATTTCGTTTACAGCGACATAATTTCATTTGGAATTCACAGTCAAATGTGCTTTTGCTTACTTTTACGAAATGCCATAATGTTTTTGCCAGTTCGTGCATGTATTTCGATCAGGCTGAAATGAAATTAAGGCATGGATTTCTTTTAACTAAATATTTTTTTTTTAGTTTTGGGAAATATAATATTTATTTATTAAAAAATTAAGAAATATAAGTAAAATAAGAAATAGGTATAAGAAATATAAGAAAATAAGAAAAATCCTTACATTCATAAATCCTCAATTTAATTTTTTAAATATTTATTTAATTACATTATTATATTATTAAGACACCACTGAAATCCACATCATCTTCGTTAAATTACCGAATGTATATAAAGGGTGCTTTTTATACAACACCTTTTTTTGTCAGCTTTCAAGTGATTTAGGTTTAGTTTGGTTCGGCATTTAAACTGAAGCCTAAACAACGTTTCCAAATCATACAAATTGACGATGATCAGTTTTGTTTCCAGCAAAATTTGCCATATTTGGAATTATGATAATCCTCAAAAGTCTATTTAGACACCATTAAATCCAAAAAATGACTCTTTGGTGTGCTTTATGGGCTGATGGAATAATCATTTTTCCGTATTTCTTTAAAAGCAATGCTGCTTAGAACGTTACAGCCAATGGTTTCCGCTATAGAGCAATGATTAATGATATTTTCGTTTATCGGTGCCCCCGTAGGCTAGTAGGTAGTGTACTAGCTTGTCAGTATGGGGGTTGTGGGTTCGATTCCCAACGAAGACCTTGATTTTTTTTTTCGCTACAAAAATAAAAATTGACTGCCGGTGGGGCTGCTCAGCGATGAAGGCATAGTCACTGGTCGCTGTGCTGTCTTATATACGGCAGTTAATTTCCGTCTATCCTTCTACTTTCACCACCTGTTTCATCTCTTCTCTATCGCTTTCCTAAAGAATGTAGCACGATACTTGACTAATTAGGCATTGTTGCCTGAAAGTGCTACTTCTCTTTAAAAAAAAAAACAGAAACAAAACCATGATTTGTGATAAGAACAAGACTACGCAACATGTCACACAACTCGTGCCGGAATTTAACTTAATTTAAGATTTGGTAATGACACAATGTCACGTTTCGCACCCGTGAATTGGCTTTCAAGATCGTGCGATGTACTGTGGCTCGACTGTGTGATTAGATTTACATCCGCGCCTGGCCATAAAGCCTTAATCAGATGGTGGACCAAACAACTGCATAATTTGGAACGTCATGCTCGTCCTAGGAAGCCGAAGCTATAATTCTATGCAACAGAACTTTCTAGTTGCAACTTCGATGATTCTAGAGCAGGGCTGCAAATCATCACTCCATGCTACTTTCCAACTCCTGTCCAGAACACATGTCTAGCATGCTCACTGGATCTGAAAATATTTCACCAGGTAGGTGTTATTAAAGGTGAAATGAACCCGGCCACCATAGAACCATAGACTGATATGGGGCGGCGAAACCACAACCACCACTTTTAACCCATATAGGGGCCAACCTCAATAATCAGTCAGAGAACAGTTAAATGTCTAAAGAGACAAATAACGAACTCTGCCGCTTACTGATTCCCGTGGAATTAAGTGGAGTTTCCAGTTGTACCCCTGCTGACTTCAGGGGACTGGGCTCCTTTTTCCCCCCGTTGTACAGGTCTAAGTTGTTGCTATCTCCAAAGACCATATATATGTGCCCCCGGGGGGTAGCAGTGTGGCTGGACTATTTTCTGTGATATGTGAAGTCGTTAGTCAATGTCATTATTGACATTATGCTAGAAACGATTGACTACTTGGAGGACAAAAATCGCCGCGCTATTAGCGATATACGGCAACATATATTCAAAAAAAGCCATCGAAATTGGCTTTCCAGATTAGACTATGTTCATCCAGCGCTAGCTGCTATATGCCAGACGTCATATCCAAATTACAATACAAGAAGATTATGTTTCGAATAAAGGAAATTTCATTTCAATTTGTTTTATTCCATTTAAAAATTAACCCTTTAGTTTTGACATTTTAGTTGTCAGTTAGCAGTAGTATAACAATTTTATACTTGTTATAAACTTACATACACTTGATGTAGATATAGTATAAATAATTTTAATAAGTTTATTTTTTATTTTTGTAAATAACAAAACAATGTATTAATAATTTTTAGAATACTACTGGAACTATGCCAATATAAAAGCCGGTGTCAGTAGGAAAGCAATTATTTTTAAGCCCTCCTTCATAAAAAATCAAAGTAAATTTAATAGTCTTTACATTTTCCCCCTCATAAATTTGTCACCTTAATCTGGGGAAAAAATCACCGAAGTCACTGATCTTAAAACTATGTAATGGGTGGGTCATTTCGGCTAGGAAGTAAATTGCCTTGAAACATACACTGTTTTTGACAGCTTCATTTTTATTGACAGCAATGTAAAGTAGAAATATGAGAAGTAGTAATGGCAGATGATGTCAGGCAAATGTCTAGCTCTAGCATATGGGCAGACCTCCGCTGTTTTCAAATTCAATAACAAATTTTAGGTTATTTCGCCAATGCAACGCCAGAGAAAATAATGCAGGGGCGTTAAATTCCAAGAACTAGGTTGCCAATCGGTAAAGTCAAATTGAGAAATTACGCGACCGGGAAATTTTTTGCTCAATAACTAAATTATTTGGGTGGCTGGGTGGTCACAAAGCATTGGCTACCATGGTTTGGTAGCGCATTGTATTCACCGTGACGGCGTTTTCTTGCTCACTTCCGAAAAAATAACACTGCCTGACCACAAACCGTGCCATATGGTCAGTTTCTTTGAATGTAATCGCAGTGAAAACAGCGAATTCAAAAACGTTCGACGCATATAATGTCTGCACTAGTTGAACTTTATAGGCGTAAAGATGTATATCTTTATGCTAAATGTTGCGCAAAATGCTTCTAGTGATGCCAATTTGTTGCGAACGTCGGCGCGTTGATGTTTCAGGATCATTATTAATACTTTTTTCTTTTCTTAATACTTTTTTATTTTTGTAGTGGAAAAAAGCAAGATCTTCGTTGGGAATCGAACCCACAACCCCATACTTACCGGCTAGTACACTACCTACTAGCCTACAGGTGCCTACTTTGTTGTATAGTGACTATGTTGGTATCACTACGATCACCGTGAGCGTATAGTTTTGATCTCTTATAAGCAACAATACCGTGAGCCTCGAATTTAGTGATTCAATTACGCACAGCGATTTCAAAAGAAGCCTGATTACAGCCTGATCATATTCACTGTATCAACGTTTGCATCGCTACGGCCACTATGACCTTATTGTTGTAGTTTGTTGTGAGAAACAATACCATGAGCTTTGAAGTGATGCATAGCAGTCTTAGAAGGACGCTGATTACAAGGAAAAGCTGATCGAATTTTGCCAAGTAATGCAGTGGAATTTTCACCATTTTGATAATAAATTTTTGCAATTAAAATTCTTTGCTCAAGAGTATAACGTTCCGGGATGACAATGTCATTTTATCATTTTACAGACAATTTACTTTCTAACCTCAAATTTGCTGAAGCTGTACAAATAGAAAAAGCAATTGTTTTGTAAGAAATTGTACGGCGAAATTGAATGAATTCGCCGAAGTAAAAGTAATTAATTGTTAAAGCAAAAATTAAAATACTTTGTAAAGTAATTAACTCTAGCACGTTCTCTAGAATTTAATTTGATTGTCTTGGCTTAATTATCTGCTGACAATATCTGCATTATAGGGTGTTCACTAGGTTACTAATATGACCCCCAATGAGAAGTGGCAAAAATTCAAAAAATACAAAAACAATTCGAAACTGAGTAAATGTATTAAACAAGTTTATGTAGCAGGTATGAGATGTTTGGCCCACCACTAAAAAGTGTGGTGTATATGAAAAAACTAAATGAAAAAGTTAGACAAACAAGAAGATGAGTAGTCGAGTTTTCTGTGTAGGAGAAAATATTTGCATGTAAATTGAACCGAAGGTTGTAAGCCTCTGTTGCGGGACATTTAGTTGTTGTTAACTAAGGAGTCTAAATGATTATTATTACAATAATATGTAGCGGCGTTAGAGGCGCATGGGTAAATGTATTAAAAACTTTATGTGGTATGTAGTGCAAAAAATTAATAAGATATTTGAATCACCACCAAAAAGTGTGGTGTATATGAAGAGAATAAACAAGAAGCCAAGTAGTCGAGTTGTTCGTGTAGGAGAAAATGCCTGCATGTAAGTTGAACAGAAGATTCAGATTCTTTGATTCGGGAAATGAAATAATTTTAGTTAACTAGAAAGTATAAATATAAACAATTATTATTAGCCGCGGTGTAAGCGCATGTACAGCAAAAACAAGGTCAAAAAAGTAAACGACGATAGAGTTCAGTGAGGAAAGTTGCAACATAACAATACTGCTGATGTGACTGGGTTGGATTTAAGGGACTGATTGGTAAGGAATTTTAACATGCCTGAAGTTCTTGCATTAAGGAATCGTTAAACTGGCATAAATTGAAATCTTTAAAACAATGTTGCTGAATTTAGAAAACAACTAGCATTCTAAGGTATTATAAACACGCCATTACCTGTTCAGTTTATCTTTCTTTTTCAACCGTATCACGTTCAGTATTGCAACACTACAATTTCATTTGCGAGATTAAATTGTTTAGCTAATTTAGATAATTTAAGATGCAATTTTGCTAGAGTGCACAGCGAAAAGAAGTAAAAAATATTTAGAACATTGTACTAGTTTAGTTTAGAACAGTTGTTCCACTCGCTGTTACACTCACTAATAATTGAAAAGAATGCAAATGAAAAGAAAACTAAAACGATTTCAAGTAAATTTAACAGGAAATACTTTATGCCTCAATTAAGGTTAAGACATGCTCGTGTTTCTATATTAAACATTAAATACAGGCTCAGGTTGTAACTTAATAGAAGTAAACAAATAAATAAATAAATAATTTTGTTTTTCGTAATAACATTAGAATTTTCTTAATAGAATTATTTACGCACTTGGAAAATATTTATTGTTCACAAGCAAAAGTGCGTGAGATTTTTAAGTGTTGAAATTATCATGGGAAGATAAGCCATCAAGCCGCTTTTATTTTGTTTGTTTGTTTTGCTATTTTTTTCAAAGCAGAAACTCGGACAAATAAATGTTTTGTCTAGCATTTTTTGGACTTAAGTTAAGCATAATTTTTTATTAAAGACACAATAAAATAAATTTAAAAGAAAAACAACATTTTTTTTTCTAAGAAACTTAATAAGAACTTGTGTCTAGAAATAGCTTTCAGCAATAGATGTATCAATTGCTTTTATTAATTTTAATTTTTATTATTTTGTACGAGGTTCATTTAATAAGTCTTTATAAAATCGGGTTTTGGCTTTATTTTATTTATTTATTATTTTTGGTTGTTAAAATAGCTGCAAGTTCTCGATCTTATTTGCAATAGTGTTATTTTATACTTGAGTTTGGCCGTGGTGATTCTAAAGAAGTTTGGCGCCATCAATTTATGCAGCGTTTATCTACAAGAAGTTTGTTTTCTAAAACAAAACAGAACAAAAAATTTAGATTAAGATCGTTCAAATTTGTAGAAGAAAATGCGGTAATTATGAGTGAAAAAATATATCTGGCAAATGTCCTTCACTAACCCCGCTGACAGATGTCGATTCTTTCATCAAAATTTTTAATAATGGCAGTCCTATTTTGCTAATCATATCACATGACGAATTTTGGGTGTTAAGGCTGAAACCGATTCGATTGACTCCGTATAGACTCTATCCTTAACATAGCCTCACCAAAAATAATTCAATGGTGTTAAATCACACGATATCTGGCAGGCCACTTAACTGGCGATTGTCGTGAAATTATGCGATAGGAATATTTAATTTGCAATAAATTGATCGTTTAGTTGGCTGTGTGACATGTGGCACCATCCTGTTGAAGCTCCATGTCAGTGATAACCACGTTGTCAACAATAGGCCAAAATTGAATTGTTAGCATCTCATGACAGCGTGATCCATTGACCATTACCGCATTTCCACCCTCATCTTCGAGAAAAAAACCCCCCAATCACGCCTCCACACCACATAGCGCACCACAGTAACACGTTGAGCTTGCAAAGGTCTCTCAATAATCGCTCTAGGATTTTCAGAAGCCCAAATGCGGCAATTTTGCTTGCTGACATGCCCTGACAAGTGATAATGGGTTTCGTCAGAAAAAAAAAATTTTTCAGAAAAACCAGACGGTTAATTAAGAAAATCTACGGCGATGTGAGTGGACGGTCGGCTTTAATTACCGTACCAGTTGAACCTTCAAAGACAAATCCTTACGCAAAATACGCCATGTAGTGGTTTTGGATGACCTAAATTGTTGAGAACCTCGAGGAATTGACGAATTTGGATCTCCTTCAACAGTGTGGCTCACGACAGTGATGCTTTCAGTTGAACGACCTGGTCTCGTAGGCGTTGGCGTTTGCACATTTTGTGTCGAGCCTGTTAAATAAAATTTAACAGCCAAATTCTTAATAGTGGCCTCAGAAGGCCGAAAATATCACGAATTTTGGGAAATGTAGACCACGATTTTCATAGTGGATTTTAATTATTTTAATTGCGATTTTCGGGCGAAATTGAATTCACTGTAACAATTGCCAATACATCTACTACGAATACGTCAAATAACTAAAAGTCAAAACTATCAATGTTGTTGGTGTTGCCACACTATTGAAAAACAAACTTCTTGGGGAAAAACCCTTGCAAGGTGAATCATACAAAATGGATACAAACGAAATGAAGACGACTGGTTAAGCTGCGGCTGCGATTGAGTTGTGTGTGCAATTAAGTTTAGCACAATTATTGAAAGGGCAAAAACACAAGATTAAAAATATTGTCACGTTATTTGGTTTGATTGTTAATTATCTTTTAGTAATTTTATTTTTGCTTTGTGTTTCTTTTACATTTTGCAATTTTAGCTAGATTTGTAGATATTATTCTTCCAGCAGCTTGCGCATTTGTTCATAATCCAATAATACTTATGTGACTTCTGTTCTATTTCGTCAAGGTTGTAAGTAAATTTTTGTTTTATTTAGCATCCGACCTACCGTTGCTGCACCAAAATTCCTTTCAATTTTTAATAGAGATTTCGGAAACTTTGAACTGCTGTTTTTTATTTATTCCTCTCAACAACAATTATTTATATTTCTATTCTAGACGTCAAGCGAGCAGAGGCTGTGAGTGTTGAACATGTAATAGACATCCTTTCTTTTATTTTGTTTTTACCTTCCGCTAGAGTTACAAAAGAAGAGCGTCCTTGCGGCAACCTTAAATTTTTAAGAGCTGACAAAACGCTTATAAAGTAAGAGAAACGTTTAACTGTGTCGATATTTTTGTTGATCTTTCGTTGTTTTTACATCTCGAATAAATTTTTACTTTTCAAAATTTTATAAAACGAACTGTCATTATCAATTCCCAGGCCTAATTAAATCTCATTAAAGTACTCTAAGCGTCAGCAAAAATAGGTAGAGAAAAAATATAAATACAATAGTAATAAAAACTACCGCACTACATACTAAATATATCCGGAGATACAACCGATACCCGGTGATATTCAGATACCGGCATGAAACTGTCGCATCTTTATTTATCGCATGTAATATATTTGTCAAGTATTTAAGTATGTTATCATGTTATGTTATGATGGGTATGTTATCATGACTGATATAGTAACTTCCAACAGTCCGTGAACTTCTACTTTCGCTAAATGGGTACAGACTTGAAGTTATTAATTGTTGCCTCGATCAAGATGGAACAATCAATTAGAATATTTGCTATTTGTTTGGATTTTACTCGCAGCATTAAAAACCAGCAACACTCTGAGATATAATATCAGGAGAGCGACAAAAACAACTGTTAGTTCGAGCGGAGTATACAGACTTACTTGCACCTGTAAACATACGTAAAACAAGATTACGGAACACATACGCTCATAGAAGAGCACCCGACCATGCATTAACCTTGACACTTGCAGACACACAACAAGTGAAAGAGACGAAGAGAAGACATTCTTGAAAATGGACGGAAATATTAGATTAGCCAAACATAAAATGCCAGGCGGCCACCTGAGTAGATCCGACCCTAATGAAATAACTACCTAAACCTGAACACTGATTCACCAGAATAGGCTTAATAGCTAGTTTCAGAAAGCTTTTACGATATCGGAATTCGTGATAAGATTTACATCTGCACCTGGCTGTAAGCCTTAATCAGATGGTGGTCAAACCACTGTGAATGAAAAGCAACGCCATTCACGCCCTAGAAAGCCGAAGACTAATTCTAGCAACAGGTCTTTCCTAGTTGCAATTTCAGCGGTTCCAGAGCAGGAGACAATCCAACTCCAGATCTAGAACACATGACTAGCATGCTTATTGGATTAAGGATCATTCACCAGATAGGTGTGGTTAAAGGTGAGATGATCCTGGCCACCATAAAACAATTCTTGTATGGGCCCGCAAAACCACAGGCACCACGATACCCCCGAAGGGCCAACCTCAATAATCAGACAGAGAAACAGCTAAAAGTCTAAAGAGACGATTAGCGGAACTCTGGGGCTTACTGATTCTCGTGGAAATAACGTGTATTTTTCAGTTGACCCCTGCTGCCTACAGGGGACTGAGCTCCCTTATACCCCCAGCAGCACAGGTCTAGATTATCAAGTATTCCATAAAGATCAATAAATGTTCCTCCGGGCGGGACGATTTCGGAATAATGCAACTAAAAAATACTCGTGTCTTATTAATCGGTAAATTTTTATATTTAAAATCTACCAATCACTCTAGTAGAAATGGTCGAAGCCTTTGAACAGAAATGGCACGTTCATTAAAAATAAGAAAAAGAAGACATTAAGACCAAATACCCACGCCACTGATAGCGACACCTATCATTCAACATCTGAGTATGTTTGTTTAATTTTTCTAAACTCCCTTTATAAACTGGACTGGAGTACAGTGTACTGTACTGTGTGATTAGATTTACATCTGCGCCTGACTATGTAGTCTTAATCAGATGGTGGTCAAACCACTGCATAATTTGGGACGTCATGCTCGTCCTAGGAAGCCGAAGCTATAATTCTATGCAACAGGTCTTTCCTAGTTGCAACTTTAATGATTCCAGAGCAGGGCTGCAAATCATCAGTCCTTGCTTAAGAGTTGGAGACTTTACAACTCCTGTCCAGAACACATGTCTAGCATGCTCACTGGATCTGGGAACATTTTACCAGGTAGGTGTTATTAAAGGTGAAATGAACCCGGCCACCATAGAACCATAGACTGATATGGGGCCGCGAAACCACAACCACCACGATACTCCCATACAGAGCCAACCTCAATAATCAGCCAGAGAACAGTTAAGAGTCTAAAGAGACAAATAACGGAACTCTGCGGGTCACTGATTCCCGTGGAAATAAAGTGGAGTTTCCATTTGTACCCCTGCTGACTTCAGGGGACTGGGCTCCCTTTTTCCCCCAGTTGCACAGGTCTACATAGTAGCTCTCCATAAAGACCATATATGTGCCCCCGGGGAGTACAGTGTACTGTACTGTTTGTTCGGTATAAACGGCGAGCGTACTTCAGTACAGCTTAGAATGCTGCTTGAGAATGATGTCTTCACATCGAAAGCGCTCGCCGTTCATACCGGACAAACAGCCAACAAAGACGGAAAGAAATGACAACAGTATTTCATTTACCAGCAGAACAAATCCAAACGACATAATTGTTTATTATAGAGGGTGCGCTAAATAACAAAACTACTGAATATTTTCTCAAATTTATTTTTATTTTTATTTTTTTAAAGTACAATCCTTCCGGTTAATAATGGAAAGTAATTTTATTCAAATGGCTGCCTCAGCTGGCCATGCAGTAGCCTACACGTTTGGTCCAATTTTTAAGCACATTATCGATTGTGTGCAGCTGTATTTCACCAATGGCTTCACGACTATTGTCCTTTAAAGCGTCAATTCGGTGCCCCTGTAGGCTAGTAGGTAGTGTACTAGCTTGTAAATATGGGGGTTGTGGGTTCGATTCCCAACGAATACCTTGGTTTTTTTCACTACAAAAAATAAAAATTTACTGGCGGTGAGGCTGCTCAGCGATGAAGGCATAGTCACTGGTCGCTGTGCTGTCTTATATACGGCACCACCTGTTTCATCTATTCGCTATCCCTTTCCTAAAAGAATGTAGCACGGTCCTTGACTAAATAGGCATTGTTGCCTGAAGTACTATTTCTCTTTAAAAAAAAGTCTCTGACTTGTTGGCGTAACACTTATCTTTGACGGCACTTCACAAATAATAGTCCAACGGTGTCAAATCGCAGCTCCGAGGTGGCTAAACAACATCAGCTCTGCGGCTGATAATGCGATTTTCAAAAATAGGGCGCAAAACATCGAGTGTAGCTTCGGCTGTGTGGCACTTAGCCCCGTCCTGTTGAAACCAAATATTGCCAATATCCACCTCTTCAATTTTTGTGAACAAAAATTCGTTCAACATGGCCCGATAACGATCGCCATTGACTGTAACGACCACTCCTGGCTCATTTTCGAAGAAAAATGGCCCAATTATGCCTGTGGACCAAAATCCGCAGCAAACAGTGACTCCTTTTGGGTGCGTCGACTTTTAAATGTATGCGTGCGGGTTTTCTGTGTTCTAAGTGCGACAATTTTGCTTGTTTACATACCCGCCAAGATCAAAATAAGCTTCATCTGAAAACATGATTTTTTTTTACAAAATCGGCATCTTCTGTAAGTCGATCGCAGGCCCACTTAGCGAAGCAACCACTTAGACTTTGTGGGGCGTCATATCAAAGTCTTTAGGCAAAACTCGTCTCAATGATGTCTCTGAAATGTTCAATTGTTGAGAATGATGGTGAATTGATGTTGATGGCGCTTCATGCACACTTTCTGCCACAGCAGCAATATTCCGGGTGAACGCACTGCTTTTGGCTTTTCACGCTTTGGTTTATCGATGAGGATGCCAGTTTATTTCACTTTTTTCACAAGATAACAAACATAAGGAGCTGATGGTGCTTCCCTTCTTCCAAAATCCGTTGAAAAAAAGAAAACGTTAGATGGCGAACCCTTTAGAAGGAGCCTGATTACAAAGACAAGCTGCTAGAATTTAACAAAGTGATACAGAGGATATTTCAGCATTTTAATAATAGATTTTTACAGATGAAATTCTTGTTCAAGATCTTGGAGAACAACACAGGGATCCAAAACGTGAAACTATGCGGTTACTAAATCTTTTCTTCAATAAATCAATCGTGTGACGAGCTGCCTGACATGTTGCATCGTCTTATCGAAATTACAGATGTCATGTCGTAGTTGTTCAATTGATGAACGAAAAAGTCACTGACGGTAACTTTCTGACCAGCATCGTTTTTTAAAAAGTACGAAACAGTCATCCCATCAGCCTATTAAGCTCACCAAATCGTCAGTTTTACTCGATGTAACGATGTCTCGGCCTACATTGGAGGATTATCAGCACTTCAAATATGGCAGTTTTGTTTATCGACATATCGGTTGCTTCATCGCTAAATAAAATTCTCTTGTGCAAATCGGAACCAATTGAAATTTAGTTTGGACCCAATTAGGACTAAACATAAATCTGGTAGTCAGGTGCTTGGATTTGTTCTGGCAGTAAATGTTTGTTTGGTATGAATGGCGAGCGCTTTCAAAGTAAAGACATCAGTCTCATGCCATGTTCTAAACTGTACTGGCGAGTTAGTGTTCGGGTTTAGGTAGTTCTTTTTATTAAGATCGTACTTACCCATGTAGGTAGAATTCCCGCCACCTGGCATTTTATGCCGGGCTAGAAACATGTGTACGTCAGAGGGTGTTTCCTTTTTTCTTCGAGTGTATGAGAAGTTTTAGTGGTGTGAAAATTGTGTCTGGAATTGTGTTTAACTGTTCATTTATAATGTCACTTTTAAAAGTTTTTATTTTGTAGATTTCCATGTTGTCAAGAATGTCTAATCTGAGTCCTTTTTTTTGCTAGGATGTAGTAATGTCATACATTCATATATTTCCCTTGGTTTGCGTCCGTGAGTTTCAAGGTGCAATGTAAAGTTGGAGTCTACTCTTTTTCGTTTGTACAAGCGTATGTGTTCTGTAAATCTTGTTTTTAGTGTTCGTATAAGGTACAATCAAGTCTGTATACTCCGCTGGAAATAAATTTGTCAGTTGTTTTTGTCGATGGCCTGAGATTATGTCTCAGAATGTTGCCGGTTTTTAATGCCCTGAGTAAGCCTTCTTTGTGAAATGGGTTGGTTAATCTTGGCCGCTTTTGCGTAAGATTCTTTTTAAGGGAAATCAAAAAAAATTAAACAAATCTCTCAAGCCTTCATAAACGTGTCTTTCTATGTCAATGATAATGAGTGAATGAAAGTGTGTAAATATGTGAGCATTGTTAATTACTGAAAATAACGCTCCTAAACAAAATGACATGTAAGGACAGTATAATGAGTGCTACTTTTGGTTACTCATGGCAATAAGAGTTTACGTGTGATAGCTCAAAGCAGTGTTGGGCGATATTTACCCTTATTCCAGAAAACTTTTTTGTATGATGACATGTCACAATCAAGAAGGTGTATTTACTTGTGTGAACATGCACTACTTTGTCATTAAACGAGAAGCTCAGCAGTTGGCAGCCCTCTTAAATCGCAAAGATAGTCTGCCAATAAGAAATATCGGTCACATGAAATTAACGAAAATTTTGACTACATTAAAACAAACGAGAACAATAGCCGACAATTGCAATATTTGTCCGTCTACCACAGAGCTCTATCACAGTAACATTCTAAGCCAGTCGCTCGTCATTTTCATCGACTACAACAATAACTAATAAAATAAACTTAAAACGTAAATAGTGCAGGAACATGAATTTCAAATGAATAACTTTCTAATTTGCTGGGTAAAAATTAAAGGGTGACTCCATTGAATTTGTTCATTGCCTTATTTTTTAAATCGTTAGGGGAAGATACTTAAAATTAAGACAAATTATACAGTACTTTGTGTACTATAAACGGCACATATAAAAACATAACATTACAAATTGGAGAGTGTTCCATTAAAGACAAGACTTTGACCTATAACTTATATATAACATCACTGGCAGACCTTTAAAATTGATAAAGAGTATGTGTTGCCAGTATATTTATAATGAAACTATAATTAAATAATATTAAAATATAAAGGGCGTTTCCATAGAAGAGTTGATTTTGACGTGCATTTATCTTTTGCATTGCAATAAATAGACAAGTTTAAACTTCAACAATTATGTAATAAAAACAAAAATTAAAGGCTGCTCTATGTTTGAGTTTAACGCGAACTAGAGCCTAGCCTTTAAACAACTCAGCAAACGCAGTTGCTTAGCTGCATTACGTGATAAGATTTATATCAATATCAAGTCATGTAGCCATAACGCAATGGTGGATCGAACCACTTTGAAAGCGAATGGATATCTTTATCCAACAGGTCAATCCTAGTTGCAACTTCAAGACCGCGAAGCGGGGCCAGCACCCCCACTTCTTGCTGAAGAGTTGAAGAGTATCCAACACCTGGTTCAGGACACATGACATAGAGTGCTCACTGGCTCCATATTATTCATTCTGTGTTTTAGGTCAAAAGTGAGATGATGGCCCCCTAATCATTTCATGAGGGCCTGCGAAACCACAATCATCACGATAATCCCCGGACGGCCAACCTCAATAATCAGACACAAAACAGCAAAAGCTGGACTCTCGGGGTTTACTGATTCCCGTGTCCAGTTGGTTCCTGCTAGCTTTTGGGGGACTGGAATCCCTTTTACTCCCGGATGAAACATTTCTTAATGGTGAGATTCCATTAAGACATATCAATATGGCCCTCTGGGGAGGAGGTGGTTTAGCTACATTTCGTGATGAGATTTACATCTGCAAGTTATTAATTGTTACCCCGATCAAGATAGAATCATGAATTAGAATATTTGCTATTTGCTTGGATTTTACTCGCAGCATTGAAAACCAGCAACACTCTGAGATATAATATCAGGAGAGCGACAAAAACAACTGTTAGTTCGAGCGGAGTATACAGACTTACTTGCACCTGTAAACATACTTATATAGGACAATCTGGACGAATACTGAAAAAGAAGATTACGGAATACATACGCTCAAAGAAGAGGACCCGACCATGCATTATACCTTGACACTTACGGACACACAACAAGTGAAAGAGACGAAGAGAAGACATTCTTGAAAATAGACGGAAATATTAGATTAGCAAAACATAAAATGCCAGGCGGCCACATGAGTAGATCCGACCCTAATGAAATAACTACCTAAACCTGAACACTGATTCACCAGAATAGGCTTGATAATGACGGTTTACAACGAAAGGAATGACAATAGAATATTTGCCATAGCTAGTTTCAGAAAGCTTTTACGATATCGGAATTCGTGATAAGATTTACATCTGCACCTGGCTGTAAGCCATAATCAGATGGTGGTCAAACCACTGGGAATGAAAAGCAACGTCATTCACGCCCTAGGAAGCCGAAGACTAATTCTAGCAACAGGTCTTTCCTAGTTGCAATTTCAGCAGTTCCAAAGCAGGGTTGCAAACCACTACTCCTTGCTGAAGAGCTGGAGACTTTCCAGCTCCTTGTCCAGAACACATGACTAGCATGCTCACTGGATCTAGGATCATTCAGCAGGTAGATGTGATTAAAGGTAAAATGATCCTGGCCACCATAAAACAATACCTGTATGGGGCCGCAAAACCACAGCCACCACGATACTCCCGAAGGGCCAACCTCAATAATCAGTCAGAGAAATAGCTAAATGCCTAAAGAGACAAATAACGGAAACTCTGCGGGCTACTGATTCCCGTGGAAATAGCGTGGAGCTTCCAGTTGACCCCTGCTGCCTTCAGAGGACTGGTCAGCAGGGGTCAAGTATTCTATAAAGACCGATAAATGTGCCCCCGGGAGGAAGTTGTTTGGCTACAATTAATTTTGTTTGTATCCAAAGGTTGTGTTGGGATTTGAACTTAAAAGGTTTAGCTAAACAAACAAGCATATAACTGAACCAGCGCCGTTTAGCTTTCCTTTATATTGTTACACTTATTCAGTTCTCTTCATCTAAGACTCAAACCAGCACAATCTAATCTCTAAATCTGTGAGAACTGTAAAACAAAAGCTTTTTGAAGAGAAGAGAATTTTGATTGTTTTTTTTCTTGAGTTCATAACCCATAAATTAGAACCTATAATTTTTCATTTGCAACCACTGTGCAGTAGTTTAGGTATGAAAATATTTTAATTTTATTTTTTTATTTAACATTTTCTATAATATTTTTTTAATTAAAAAAAATGTATATTTCTGTTTTGCAAAAGTTAAACTGCTCTGTAAAAATTAATTTAAATTAGTAGGGTACCATGCTATTCAGCTACTATCTTTAATTTTGTATCTGTTTTAAGGCTCATATTTTACATTTTTTTAGTCTTTTCAAAGACCAGAAGCTAATTTATCTTGTGGATTTTCTTTGTTTTGTTAAGAGAAACTGCTGCTAGTGTTTATTCGCTTCATTGTTGTTGCTTTTTTTTAATTTCATGTTTGTTGTGACTGTTTAATTTGTTGTAGTCAATTTTTCGCGTGCTACTCGAACGACTGATGGGCATCTGGTTGAGGCTTTTTGTGTTTAAATCTTTTTTATGTGACTATTGTTGTTATTGCATGGTGTTAAGTAGGCGTGTGTTTTAACGATTATTGTTTTTGTATCTTGTTTTTTGGTTTCTTTTAAAAAGTATTGTAAATAAAACAACAACAACAATCATCACTAAACACCACAAACAGTAGCCAGCAACAAGAGAAAGAAAATGATGCAGAAGTAACAAAAAAACTCTCATAAAATTAAACGAAAACGTAACAAGTGCATCAGCATGTCTGCTGAATGTCTAGAATTTTGAAGTTTAAATTGAAAGAAAAAAAAAATAAATAAATAAAAACCAAAACAACACACAATCTCTTTGCTGTCTGTGCAGTCATTCATATCGACATCCGTATAGACTGAGTGACAACAAGATACAGCAACAAAAAGGCATTTTTAACTTAAAGATGTTAAAAACGATGCATGCATACATTTTAAATACTTATATTTTCATGCTGAATTTGCGTTAAGGTGTTTTTCGTTTGCTGGTTACTATCAGCTATTTCAAGGAGTACGTTCGTCTTTTTGATTTCACTGATTTTATTAAAAAACTTCTGTCATCTTATTTAAACATGGAGGCGATAATAATTTTTCTTTATTGAAAGAAATGAACTTTTAACTATAAAATAGTAGGAAATTTGTCTTATTCAGCGTCCGACAGTATGGTGGTGTCGTAGGGTGACTTACTAGCTTTTCTTTCGGAACAGTGGTGCAACTCTATACATCAATTTTGTGGCTGTAGATATTTTCATACCGTTTGATGGAGTATGGCATGATGCATTTCTGTCAAAACTTGTTGCTTTTGGTGTCGGTGATAATTTCTACAGGAATCGCACTACACGAGCTGATATAGGTTTTCATCAAACGAGTTCAAGGTGCAGTGGTATCGCAAGGCTCCGTTCTTTTTCCTATCCTATTTCTTATCCTTTCTAAATTATATTCTTCGTCAAACTTTCAACCCTGTGTAATATTTTCCAGATGACAGCTACATTTGTCATTCGTATTCATTCGGTAAAAGACCGAACCGGTTGAAGGTGGTTTCCAAAAGGCAAAACATGAATAATACGCTCAATTACGATCTCACAACGATCTCCGAATGAGGTCGTGCAAATAGAGTTAATTTTAATGCCCGCAAGACTCAATGTTTCATGCTCACGAATAGATATGTGTACGGAAGCGGTGATGCATCTGTTAATAATCGTGATAAAAGTATTAACGAATCGGAAGCTTTTGCTGTACTTGGCATAAAAATCCACAACCATGTTTGATGAACTAAACACAATTTGCAGGTTTCCAAAGAAACTTTCAAGTGTCTCAGTTTTCTTCATCCATGCTTCGTACTATTTACACCACTTATATTCGTCCAAAAATAGGTTACAACTCTCATGTATAGGCTGACGTCCCAAAGTCTATTTTTGAGTTGCTCGACCGCGTTAAGCAAGAGCCAAGGTGCTCATTGGGATCAGTAGGGTATCCAACGCTATTGATTCTCTAGAGCAGTGATGGGCGAACTTTTTGAGTGGTGGGCCAATAAATTAAAAAAAATCTTGCGGCGCGCCATTAAATTTAAAAAAAAAAACATAGAGGGTCATTCATTAAAAAGTTATGGGGTTGCTGTTCAATTAAAAGTTCGGTTTAAGCTATCACTCCGTCCACCTCTCATTAGTTATATTACGTAATATTTTCAAACAACATAAAAATTTTATAAGATACGGTTTATTATGATTTTAAGATTTTCCAGATGTATCGGATGCATGGATCTGTTTCTGACTTGACATAATTTCCTCAAAACCTGATTCCAGCTGGGAGGATGCGACTTTTAATAAATTAAATAGACTCTCGTCTGACAATCGGTTTCTTATTGAATTTTTTCTGCATTTCATTACTGAAATGGCCTGTTCACATAAATATGAGGAAGCAAACATTGCCATAATTTTCTGCGCATGACTAATCAGCTTCGGAAATTCATCTTTTGGTAAGAATTTATAGAAATTAAGCTTATCTGTGTTTAAAAATAGTTGTTGTAAATTATTATTACATTGCAATTCTATAATTTCCAATTGTAGATCAGATGGAGCATTTCTTAGGATTAAAATTAAAAGGCATTGAAAAAATATCTAAACATGGTTGGATTTTTTTAAAGTCAGCAAATCTGGCCTCAAATTCTGAATACAGTTTTAATAAAGATTGTGAAAAGACTTTTAACTTCTCTTCACTCACAGGCCTCAAAGAATTAAGTCTTGGAAAATGAGTCAAATTATTTTTCCCAAACATTTAGAAAATAAAAACAATTGAGTTTTAAAAGACCTCAAACTGCCGCAAGTTTCATCTATAAATTGATTTCTTCCCTGTAACTTCTTCTTCAGTTTATCATAGTGCTCGAGTAAATCCGTGAAAAAAGCAAACTCGATGCACCAATTCTTATCCTCCAATATTTCCCACTCATCCCAAATTTCAGTTTTGGCTTTTAGAAAAACTTTAATTTCTTCGAGAAGACTCCAAACTCTCGAGAAGGCATGCCCACAACTCAGCCACCTGGTTTTTGTGTAATAAAGTACATCTGAAAATTCTGCATCAACTTCCGATAAAAACTCTTGAAATTGTCGATGTAACAAATCACGGGCTCGAATGGTATTAATTAATTTTAAAATAATATTAAGTACGTGGTTAATATCCAAGGCAGCCTTGCAAGGACATCTTGGTGGATTATACAATGTAAAAAAATTGTTTCGCTTTCAGGATTCTGACTTTTATAAACTCCTGCGAAGCCCGTATTTTTTCCCACCATGTTAGGTGCTCCATTAGTTGTTAAATTAATTAATTTGGAAATTGGGTTATAAAAAGAGATTCCATCCCCTCTCTAAATTCATCATAAATTATGTTTCCTGTCGTCTTTCCTTTCAAAGATCTCAATCAAGCAAGTTCTTCGGTTATTAAAAAGTTTTCATCGACTCCTCTGATAAAAATTAGAAGTTGGGCTGTATCCCACCTGTCAACACTCTCGTCCATAGTGACTGAAAAATACTTAAACTTTTTAAGACGTCCATCGAGTTGATTGGTTAAATTAGAAGAAATCGCTTCAATTCTTTTTGTGGCCGTTCAACGTGACAGCCCTATACATTCGAAATCTTTTACCTTTTCTGGGCATAATACTTTTCCAATGCTAATTAACACATCCTTAATAAATTCTCCTTCAGAAAACGGTTTGTTACTTTTTGCTATTTTATAGGCAACAATGTGACCAGCTAACGTAAAGGATCGCTGGACACTTCTTTGATTTTTAAAAAACTTTTGCCGACTAGATATTTTTCTTTTCAATTCCTCTGAATATACTTTCTTGTCTTCATCTGTCATTTTATAGTACTTCGACCGAAGATGTTTTGAATTAAAGTGCCTAGCGAGATTATAATCTTTTAGTACAGCTACCGGTTCTTGGCAGATAAGACAAATAGGTTTTTGGTTATATTCCATAAAGAAGTACTTCCATGTCCACTTTTCTTGAAATACTCGACATTCCGAATCAATTTTTCTCTTTCTATTTTCGATTGACATTTATGGGAGTAAAAAACTAAGACTGTTTTACTACTGCACTTATATTTACAATACACTTTATTATTTTAATTGCACAAATAAAACTGTACGTTGGCAACTTTATAATTTTACTTCACAATTTATTCTTTACGTCACGAGATTTACAGTTTTACTGATTGCTGATTAATCCATCGCTGGCCCTTTTATATTTGTTGCGCATGTTGTCTCGAATATTCAAGAATCTTCTAGATCTCATATATAATAGTTGTTGTTGGACGTATAACAGTTCAGTTTTCTATATTAGTTATTAGTATTTTATGGTGTTTATGTTTCTTCTTGGAATATTGCATCAGAAAGTTGTTGTTCTCTTGTGCGTACAATATTTCCTAGAAAACTACGCAGTTTGTACACAATATAATATGAAAATATCGCATTTTTTTTTGCTAAAATTGTCAATTTATATCTTTTTTAAAACATAATGTAAATTTATTTTTTGGGCATAATTTTTTTAATGGTGAATAATTTTTTTTTTTTTTGAAAAACGCTCGGCGGGCCGGATTGAAACCTCTCGCGGGCCGGATGTGGCGCGCGGGCCGTAGTTCGCCCATCACTGCTCTAGAGCATCGACACAATGTGGGTTGTACTTCTCTATTTTATCGTTACTACAAGGGTAAGGGCTCTAATGAAATCAGGCAACTTGTTTCCATTATTTGCATGTTCTTGTATTTAACACGCTTTTTGTGAGTCCATCCATTTGTGGCTGATTGGCCAGGGAATCGCACTACGCATTACAGGAAAAATTCGCCTTTTAGCAGAATAGTTGGCATGTGGAGTTAACTCCTTCCAAAGGTCTCTCCTGCTACTTTTAATGTAGGAAAATTCAAATCGAATGTGCATAAACACTACTACTTCTTTCCTCCCCCCATAACCTAATCTCCTTATTCTGGCACAAAGCATTGCATGTGTAGGGATCATCCCCTGAGTTGTGGTCCCACATAAAATGTATGTTGTGTGCCTTGAACATATAGCTTCGCCGTTAATAACTCTTTAGAAATTTGTTAAAAATGAAAAAGAAATATTGAAGAGTTGTATATAGCTGGAAGACCACACTCTTAAAATGGTCCCTCCACGGTGGTAATTGGTGATTTGGAAGATTAAAATGAAGAGGATGAACACAAACATTTCAATTATTGTTTGGTCTTAACGTTAATACACTTAAGGTTAGGAAGTAAATTAATTGATTTAGTTTTGTTGATACTAATCTAAACCAGAACATTTCTTGATAAGATTAACATCTGCACCTGGGCGTGGGCCTTAATCAGATGGTGGTCAAACCACTGTGAATGAAAAGCAACGCCATTCACGCCCTAGAAAGCCGAAGACTAATTCTAGCAACAGGTCTTTCCTAGTTGCAATTTCAGCGGTTCCAGAGCAGGTCTGCAAACCACTACTCCTTGCTGAAGAGCTGGAGACTATCCAACACGTGTCCAGAACAAATAACTAGCATGCTCACTGGATCTGGATCATTCACCTGGATCCTGGCCACCACAAAACAATTCTTGTATGGGTCTGCAAAACCACAACCACCACAATACTCCCGAAGGGCCAACCTCAGTAATCAGAGAAACAGCTGAAAGTCTAAAGAGACAATTAGCGGAAACTCTAGAGCTCACTGATTCCCGTGGAAATAACGTGGAGCTTCCAGTTGTACCGCTGCTGGTATAAGGGGCTGGGCTCCCTTATACCCCCAGCATCATAGGTCTAGATAGTCAAGTATTCTATAAAAACCGATAAATGTGCCCCCGAGGAGGGGGTCTAAGCCAGAACAAAGCGTGATTTGATTTACATCTGCACCGACTATATAGTCATAATCAGATGGTGGTCAAACCACTTGGTTGATTGGACACCAACCACGCCCTAGAAGGTCATCGAATACGTATATTCTCCGGTCACTTCTAGTAGCAATTTCAAAAGCCCGAAGTAGGCAGCCTTCACTTTCCAACTCCTGGTGCAGAACGCATGAAGCTCTTTTTTATCAAGAACACGACAGCATTCATACTCACTGGACCTGAACCATTCATTGTGTTAATTTGAATGATCCGACCCACAAACTCTCACGAGGGTCCGAAACCACAACCACCACGATACTCCCATATAGGGGCCAACCTCAATAACCAGTCAGAGCACATCATTGTCTAAAGAGAACAAATAGTGTACTCTGGAGCAACTGAGCCACCGTGGAAATATGTGGATTGTCCAGGTGACTCCTACTAGCCTTTGAGGGGCCTGGGCTCCCTTTTACCTCGCAAGACACCAGTCTAAATGGAATAGTAGGTCCCAAAAAGACTATAATGTGCCCCCGGGGGGATCTAAACCAGAACAATGAAAATTAGTACGACAGAGGTTATTTTCACAAGCTCTTGAAGCAAAGTTTGCAACGAAGCTTTGCTTATCATGCCAATGTAGCGCCGAACTTTATCTTTTAAGGTGTCATTTATTTGCGGATTATTCACTTTAAACCCGGTCTCTCAAATGACCGTAGAAAAAATAATCACAAGAACAAACCTGTCAACTGACATCGAAATGAAATGAGCAATTACGCGACGGTGAATTAGCTTATGGAATAACTGAATGTTTTGGGTGCTGTGTAGCATGTGGCTTTCTCTTGCAGTAACCAAAGATCACTGATGTGAACACTAGCTAATTGTGGCCACAAAAAATTACTTGTCATGGTTTGGCAGTCCAGAAAGTGAATGAAAATGAACTTATCACTAAAGAATATTTTGTTGTTCAACAGCTAATTAACGTTCGATGCAAAAAAATCGTCGGTTGGCTTTAATTCTTGAAAAAGTTGAAATTTACAAGATGGAGATCCTCATGCAAAATATTACGCAAAGCGCCTGTGGTGGTGCCCAATTGTTGCGAACGTCGACGAGTTGTTATTCCACGCTCATTTTCAACACTTTGCTGTAGAGCGGCTATGTTTGCTTCGCTACGGTAACTGAGAGCATATTGTTCTGCTCTAGTCAGCAACAATAACGTGGGCCTCGAATGTCGCGATTACACAAAGCGGTTTCAGAAGAAGCCTGATTATAAGAAAAATCCGCTAGAATTTTACGAAGTGATACAGTGAAATTTTGATGGCAAATTTTTACAACTAAAGTTCTTTTTACAAGAGTGTAACCTTCCATGCTAAAAATTTCCAAACTCTTTGCTAAACAAATGTCAAAGAGTGACAATCTATTTTGTGACATTTAATTGTTTGGCAGACAATTTACTTTCTAACCTCAAATTTGCCCACTAGTTATTAAAGTTTGATTAGAAGAGAATTTTGTGAAATAATCGTTTTTGATTTTAAAAAATGTATTCTTTTATAATCTGGTAAATGCATGAGAAACAAATATAGACCAGACATGACATATAACCAAATATTTAGTCTTTGGTCGGTTTAAGTCTGGCACACAGACAGAAATTTAAATCTGTGGCTAGACTGCTTGTCTGTTGATTGCGGACGACCAAGGAGACTTTGTCGACAACTACCTCGACATTTACAGCAACTACAAAGACAATAATAACAATAATAATGAGGATGAAAATTGTGTGCATGTTGCTTGTATGCTGTAAACTCAGGGCTTAGTAGGCCAAAGGCACGACCAACAGATCAATCCATACAACCAGACTAAAACTAAACAGGGCAGACCGTCTCTAATGAAACATTTTAACTGAAAATACCTGTAGACACCCCAGACACACTAATAATGCATTTACATGCACAAATGCACACACACACACACACGCATGCTGCATGCATAAACATTATTTAATGTTGCAAACTGCATTTATGCAAAATATTTCTCAATATCCTTGCAGACAAAAACTAAAAAAAAAAAAAATAAAAAACAAAACAAAAAAAAGGCAAACTGTTTAAAGTGATGAAGGTGATGATGACGATGATGCACTTAATGCATTTTCATGCCTTCACAGACACGACTACCAAAATGCCAAGAGTCTGAGCATAAAAAAAATAATATGCATTTATTTGTTGGTTATGTCTGCACGAAGTTTCGTCAATTCATTCAACATCATTTTTGTGGTTATTACTTAAGGTGATGGGAAATAAACCTTAATGCAGAACTTTTACTTAATGTATTTTCTATAAATAATAAACTATTATTTATTATTATTAATATAAGATACGGCAACGTCCTTACACGGCTGTAACAACGAAATCTTGCTGAGTGTAGAGAGAAGAGAAAAAATGTACAAATGTTAAGCAGCCGTTTTTTAAGGTTTCTGCTTATTGTGGCTCTTCTGGTGTTAAGTGGACGAACCATAGCATGTAAAGCTGGTATGCCCATTTAATTCCTTTTTCTTTTCGTTTTCTTTGCGGACGATTTAATGCTGTAGAGCAATACTGGGAAAGTAGGGCGTGATAAGATTTACGTCAGTACCTAGCTGTGTTTGCCATAAGCCGACATTTCGTGATAAAATTTACATCTGCACCTGGCCGTAGGCCTTAATCAGATGGTGGTCAAACCACTGGGAATGAAAAGCAACGTCATTCACGCACTAGGAAGCCGAGGATTAATTATAGCAACAGGTCTTTCCTAGTTGCAATTTCAGCGGTTCCAAAGCAGGGTTGCAAACCACTACTCCTTGCTGAAGAGCTGGAGACTATCCAACTCCTGGTCCAGAACACATGACTAGCATGTTCGCTGGATTCAGATCATTTACCCCTTAGTGTTATTAAAGGCGAGATGATCCTGGCCCAATAATCCTGCGAAACCACAACCACCATGATGCTCTCGAAGGGCCAACCTCAATAACAAGCAAGAACTCTGGGGGCTTACTGATATCCGAGGGAATAACGTGGAGTTGGCCAGTTGGGGACTGAACTCTCTTTTACTCCCGGTGACACATGTAATGATGGTGAGATTCCATCCAGACAGGGGGGTGGGGGGCACTCTGGTATATACTAGTTTTATACTTATGAAAACCTTTAATATTTGCAAGAAATATAATTTAAAATTGAGTCATGCCTCCCTGCATCACTCTCAAGGTTAGCAAAAATTGTCAAATATATTAAAGCCATTAATCGTGTTTGGAAATATAATAAAGAGATGTTAAAGCTTTAATGTTAAGAGGGATACTTCTCTTTTTCCTTAACACTTTGCCCCATACATTAGATACAATTTATTTAGACAGTTAAATCTTCAACAGACAATTTAAGATTTTCAGTGGGATTCTGAAAATGTTTGTTAAAGAAACTACTCACACCGAACTTTAATCATACTTCAAGAATTAATTACATAAATTATAATTAAGTTTCATTAGTACCATTAATACAAGAATGTTTTAGAATATGGGGAATATAGTTGAAGGGGATTTAGGTATATAATCGGGACTTTTCTTAAGTCAATCTTATGAACTTAAGATTTAATTAAAGATTTTGTTATTTCTTGATTTCGAATATTTTGTTGAACTCTCAGGCTCATTTAGATTATGTTGGATTCGGTTAGAAGGCAGAGTCGATATATACTTAATTTGTGCTGCCTAGAACAAAATTAGATAGAGGAAGGAAGGGAGGAAAAAGAAATTAAAAAGGTAAAGGTGAAGATGGAGATAAGCAATGTGTGACTTTGAGGTATCGAGGTTTTCAACAAGAAGTTTGTTTCTCAATTATGGCAACACCAATAACGTGATAGTTTTGACATTTAGCTTTTTGACGTATACGTAGTAGATGCGTTGGCAATTGTTACAATGAAGTCAATTTCGCGCGAAAGTCGCATTAAAATAATTAAAATCCATTATGAAAATGGTGATTCTATCAGTTACATTTCGTAAAATTCGTGATATTTTCGGAAAACATAATCATCCTTCTGAGACTGCTATTAGGAAATTGGTCGGTAAATATAAGTCGACAGGCCCGCGTTGTCGACCAGGTTGTTTAACCGAAAACATCGCAGCCGTGAGCCACAGTTTTGAAGCAAATTCAAATTTGTCAGTTCCTCAACTTTTTCTATCAAGGCGAATTTTGCGTAAGGATTAGACATGGAAGCCTTACAAGGTTCAAACGATGCAGGAACTGATGGAGGCCTACAACAGCATTCTACTATAAGGAAGTGAGTTCCCCCGGGGGCACATAATAGTCTTTATGGATCCTACTACTTCCATCTAGACTGGTGTCTTGTGTGGTAAGAGGGAGCCCAGGCCCCTTCAAGGCTAGTAGGAATCACCTGGACAATCCACTATATTTCCACGGAAGTCAGTAGCCCGCAGAGTTCCGCTATCTGTCTCTTTGCACATTCAGCTGTTCTCTGACTGATTATTGAGGTTGGCCCTTCGGGAGTATCGTGGTGGCTGTGTGTTTCCAGGCGCTCGTGAGAGTTTGTGGATCGGAATACAATGAATGGTTTAGGTCCAGTAAGTATGAATGCCGCCGTGTTCTTATTTATATCAATCTTCATGCGTTCTGGACCAGGAGTTGGATAGTCTCCAACTCTTCAGCAAGGAGTGAAGGTTGCGGCCTGCTTCGGGCTTTCGAAATTGCAACTAGGAGTTACTGGAGTATATACGTATTTGAAGGCCTTCTAGGGCGAGGGTGGCGCTACATACCATCCACAGTGGTAATGGCCACCATCTGGTTAAGGCTCATGGCCAGGTACAGCTGTAAACCTTATCACGTCATAAGGAAGTGAGATATGGGCGGGCGCAGACATTAAGCATCAAACGCAGAGCTAAGGCTTTATTGTCGATGCAGAGAACAGCTGCATTACGGGTCGCTTACGCTTAGCGCTCTGTATCGCCACCTGAACTCTGTTCTTGTAACAGATGAAATGTGGCTGATAGATTAACTGGCGATAGAGCGTAGAAGAAGTAGCTGACATAAAACGCACCCAAAGTAGCTGACATAAAACGGGAAACCATGGAAAAGTGGCAGACGCGATTGAATAGTGAGTACCATGGGAGATGGACATACCAAATGATCCCGGTTTTGGATAAATGGATACACAGGGAGAACGGAGAGGTAAATTTCTACTTTATTTGGGTATGATTTTACGTCAACCCGCGTCAAATTTGGTTTGTGAATAAACCGGTTTCGACTATTTGCCATCTTCAGTGTTCTCTCTATACTGAGATGGCAAATAACCGAAATTTGACGCGGGTTGAGGTAAAATCATACCCAAATAAAGTAAACCCCATCGGAAAATATAGCCACATATCCGTAAATTTCTACTTTTGTAAGTACTTGGACAATACGGGGAAATACAGCACTTGCTTCAACATTTACGAGGTGAATGATGTAGTGATGTGATTAACAAAAAAGGGGCGCCATTTTGCCAAAAGGTGATTAAAAACTTTGACAAAAGAATCAACATCTGACAGTGTGATCGTGGTGGACATTTACCGGTTATTATATTTCATTCAAAATAGCGAAACTTTTCTCAAAATTTTATGTTTTATTTTATTTTAGAAAACAAGCTTCTTGTTGTACGACCCTTTACATAATACCCCTTAAGTAACTCGCTATTTGAAAAGATTAAATTCTTATACTGACGTTGAAATAAAATTGCTTTAGGCATTCAGCTCTAAAGGAATAATTTAGTTTAGAGTGTTATCAATACTTTATGTCTGTCAAGCGTTTTACCCAGGGCTTTGGGTTTTATTATGGCAAAGAACATTTAATTAAATAAACAAATGTTGCCTCAAAGAAAGTAAACGGCGCTTTTACTGTGTTAATATCTCTTACACTCTGTTACGAAAACATTTTACAATTTAAAATGCTGGAAAATTTGTAGGTAACAAACTTGAAATGAAAACAGTAGCTACCAAAAAATCATCATAAAATTGTTAATGGCCTGCAGCTAGATGATGTGGAATATTTATGCAGTGTCAGTCTTCCGTCAGGCATACAGCAATAATCAACCTATCAAATTCATCTTCTACCTCTTTCGTTGTAGTGGTACAACATAAAAACTACAACACGATTGATAAAGTACTTGTTCTCGTGTCTTATGATTTGTTTATGTGATTTGGAATAGCATACATACATACGAACAAATGCATTTATAAATGTCTATATGGCTGGTATATTGGCTGCAACATTGGTGGACTGGACCATCAATTATGAACATTTTCTTGTATTTAATTATCAGTTCTTAATTTTAATGACGTTGTTCTTGAAGCAATAATAAATTGAGAAAAAATAAAGAATACAAAATACATATTTTAACAATATGACATTTAATTTGATAAAACAAAACTTAAGAACAAGAATAGGAACATTTTTTTTTTTTGGGAACCATTTTTGGTTTTTTTTTTGTTTTTTTTTTTTGTTTGTAACACACGAAATTTTAATGCATGAGTAATGAAACTGAAAGTGTTTCAAATTACAATCAATCAATGCAATCAAGCAGAGGAACGGCAGTAAAAGGAGAAGAAATTCAATAAAAAATAAAAAAGAAAACATGTTTGTAGCTGATGCAATCAGTTTAATGATGCACTTAGAGAAAGGAAATTATAAAAATAATTAATATTTCAAAGAGATTTATTAAATAAACGAAACAATTAACATGTCGCTCCATACATCTATCTGTTAACATACAGTTTCTATTGTCGAAATAATTAATTCGTCCTTTAAGTAGATCCGAGAATCTAGATTTTATATCACTTTGTCAAAAGAATGTTAATTCTGTTAAGTCAGGCTTTGTCGCAATTAAAAGCAGACATGACGAATTTATGGACTCATTTCATCGAAGTTGTTTTAAAAAATAAAAAATGTAAAATTTGGTGATCGCATAATATTGAAATGCATGCTTAAATTATTTTTTAAAGTTAGCCGATAGTCCTTAATATTAGCGGCCGTATGCAAAAACAAGCCTTGCTTAAAGTACGCATTAGTTAATAAACACCTTAAGCCTAACAAAACTTTGTTAAAAAAATGCTATGCAAAAACAGACTTTAACTAATGAATGCTTTAGTTAAATTAGTATTTTAATTCTGGCAATGCCACTATTTTCAACTGTCACTTTGTAAAGGGCCAAATAACTTTTTTTTTTGTTTTAAATGTTATAAACAAAACTACTAAATATTTTCTGAAATTCCTTTTTTTATTTGAAAGTACAATCATTCCGGTTAATAATGGAAGATAATTTCATTCAAATGGCTGCCTCGGCTGGCCATGCAGTAGCCTACACGATCGGTCAAATTTTTAAGCACATTATCGATTTTGTGCAGCTGTATTGCACCAATGGCTTCACGACTATTGTCCTTTAAAGCGTCAATTATCTCTGGCTTGTTGGCGTAACACATATCTTTGACCGCACCCCAAAAATAATAGTCCAACGGTGTCAAATTGCAACTCCGAGGTGGTTAAATGACATCAGCTCTGCGGCTGATAATGCGATCTTAAAAAATAGGGCGCAAAACATCGAGTGTAGCTTCGGCTGTGTGGCACTCAGCGCCGGCCTGTTGAAATCTAATGTTGCCAATATCAACCTCTTCAATTTTTGTAAACAAAAATTCGTTCAACATGGCCCCATAACGATCGCCATTGACTGTAACGGCCACCCCTTGCTCATTTTCGAAGGAAAATAGTCCAATTATGCTCCTCGACCAAAATCCGCACCAAACAGTGACTCGTTTTGGGTGCGTCGGCTGTTCAATGTATGCGTGCGGGTTATCTGTGCCCCAAATGCGACAATTTTTGCTTGTTTGCATACCCGCCAAGATCAAAAAAGATCTTCTGTGGGTTGATCGCAGGCCCACTTAGCGAAGCGAAAACCCATTGGATGGTCACTTGCCTTCAACTCCTGTAACAATTGGACTTTGTATGGCATCATACCAAATTCTTTATGCAAAATTCGTCTCAATGATGTCTCTGAAATGTTCAATTGTTGAGAACAATGGTGAATTGATGTTGATGGCGCTTCTCGCACACTTTCTGCCACATCAGCAATATTCTTGAGTGTACGCACTGTTTTTGGCTTTTTACACTTTTTTTTGAGGATGCCAGTTTCTTTCACTTTTTTCACAAGATAACAAACTTACGGATCTGACTGTGCAACGTTACCATGAGTTTCAAAGTAATGTCGCAATATTTCCCAGCGTTGTTCAAGCGTATACACAGCCATATTCGTTCAGCGGATGGATACAACTAATTATCTATCAAATCAAACATGAGCTAAGTGTTACCATTCACCAAATAAGCATAGGTTGAAAAATAAAAACGTTAGATGGCGAGTGGGTAGTAAGACCCTTAAGTAAAATTTTTTTTCAATAATTATTTATTGTGTCTTCAAGAAAATGAACTAACAATAAGTTTTAAAATCTTAAATTCTACAAAAAAGTTACATTACTCCCGACCATGTCAGAACTAACCTTTTGTGTTTGGGTTGAATTCTATTCACATTTGAAGCTGAGGCAGTGCCCCAAAAATGGATTCCGTATTGGTTTTAAAATAGTCTTGTAAATTAGAAGTTTACAATATAGGCTAAGTTTCGAGTTCCTGCCAATGAGCCAATGTAGTTGTGTTAGCTTAAGTTTCATTTGTGTTAGCTTTGAGTCAATATGATCTTTCCATGTAAGGCGACGATCAAGATGTATACCAAGATATCTCACATAACTATGGTAAGGAACAATCTGATTACTGATTCGAACAGGTGAACAATTATCTCTTCGCAGGGTGAAGGTCACATTAATGCACTTTTGAACGTTCACTTTAATTCTACATAATTTAACCCAAACCCTAACTGAGTTATGTTGCTGAAGTTTTCGTTCGAACTTAGACACGCTGTATCATCAGCAAACGTAGAAGTGTGGACAGTTTCACTTACAGGTATATCGCAGGTATATATCAAATATAAAACTGGTCCAAAAATGCTATCTTGTGGTACACCTTAGGAAATTGGTTTGGATAAACTAACGAAGTCTCCTTCAACAACAGAAAATTTTCGTCCAATTTTGTAGCTTTTCAATAGGTTACTTATATTACAAGGCAAGTGAGCGGTCAGTTTCAGAAATAGACCTTCATGCCAAACTTTGTCAAAAGCCTGAGAAACATCAATAAAAATAGCTGAACAATACTTCTTCTCTTCAAAAGTCCTTCTTATCACCTGAACCAATCTATGGGTTTGTTCAATTGTGCTATGTCTACTTCTAAAAGCAAATTGATGGTTTGGGATACACCCACTATCCCTTAGCCTTGGAGACAATTTATTCATAAGCAACTTTTCGAAAACCTTTGAAATAGTCGGTAATAGGTTTCTGGGCCTATATGACTCGGCTTTGGTTAGGTCTTTACCCGATTTTGGAATCATTTTAACTTTGGAAATCTTCTTGGCATTAAAAATGAATAGCATGATTCTGACTGCAATACTGGGGAGCTCTTTTAACATTCTGTTACTTATACCATCCATTCCAGGAGATTTTTTCGGGTTTATCTCAGAAATTAACTTTTGAACCTCACGCAACCTAAACTTTAAGGGGCGAGGAAGTAATGCAACTACGCTCGGCAAATTAACATCATCAGTACATTTCTGTGGGGTGAATACATTTTTCAAGTATTCGGCAAACAAGTCGCCTTTTTCAGCGTCCCTTCTTGCCCAATTTCCACTGATATTACGTCGAGGTGGAGAGTAAACTTAACATTTTTTTATGTTTTTAAATCAGGGTACACGCTTTTCGTTGAGAGTCCATTCATTTGTGGTTGATTGGCCAGGGAATCGCATTATGCATTACAGGAAAAATTCGCCTTTTAGTAGAACAGTTAGTATGTGGAATAAACTTCTTCCAGAGATCTCTCCTGTCACTTTTAGTGTAGGAAAATTCAAATCGAATGCACACAAACACTACTTCCTCTTTCCTCCTCCCCAAATCCCAATCTTTTTATTCTGGCAAAATGCATTGCATTAGTAGGGACTATCCCCTGAGTTCTAATCCCACATAAAATGTATGCTCGCTATATTGCTACACCAGACCATGCAACCAAAGGCGAAAAAGTTTTATTCTATACACTAATATTCTAGAAGATGCATTTCAACTAGTGGTGTGTGCAATTGCCTTGCACATATAGCTTCGCCGTTAATAACTCTTTAGAAATTTGTTAAAAATGAAAAAGAAATATTGAAAAGTTGTATATAGCTGAAAGACCACACTCTAACGATGGTCTCTCCACGGTGGTAATTGGTTATTTTTAAGATAAAAATGAACAGAATAAACACAAACATTTCAATTATTGTTTGGTCTTAACGTCGTTAATACAGGTTTGTTGATACCAATCTTTTTTTTTTTTTAAAGAGAAGTAGCACTTTAGGCAACAATGCCTATATAGTCAAGTACCCTGCTACATTCTTTTAGGAAAAGGATAGAGCATAGATGAAACAGGTGGTGAAAGTTGAAGGATAGTCGGAAATTAACTGCCGTATAAAGACAGCACAGCGACCAGTGACTATGCCTTCATCGCTGAGCAGCCCCACCGACAGTCAATTTTTATTTTTGTAGTGAAAAAAACCAAGGTCTTCGTTGGGAATCGAACCCACAACCCCCATATTTACAAGCTAGTACACTACCTACTAGCTTACAGGGGCACAACAAGCAGAACTATGAAAATTTACAGTGAAATTTGTCGTCGGTCAAATGTCAAGCTTTAGTACGTCGGAGGATATTTTCCCAAACTGTTGAAGCAAAGTTTGCAACATAGCTTCGCTTATCACGTCAATGTAGCGCCGAATTTTATCTTTCAAAGTGGCGTTGTTGGTGGATTGTTCATCGTAAACCCGGTCACTCAAATGACCGCAGAAAAAATAATTCAGTGATTAATCAGAAGAACAAGACGGCCAATTGAAATCGTAATGAAATGAAATGTTTTGAGTGCTGCGTAGCTTGTAGCATTCTCTTGCAGTAACCCAAGGACACCGCACTAATTGCAGATGAAATATTTAATAGATTATCATCACCCTTACAGATTTCCAAGCAAAACGAAATGTTTGAAATGATGTTATTATTTTTAACAACAACACTTGAACCATCCGTTCGATGTCGTGCATTGTACCTTGTTGTGTTAACGGTCTAATTTATATCACCGAGTTAATGGATGCAAAGTTATAAATCAAAAAAGAATTCTCCGATGGTCAATTGGATGTTATTAATGAAATGTGAAAAGTTAATGTTTAATAAAGGGTGTCCGCTGGAAACGTATACTACTTTGTTTGTTTATAATTTTTGATTAAATGAAAGAGAATTAATCTTAATTTGATAAATGTTTTATTTAATGTCGGCAATTATGTGTGGAATAAAATATCATATAAATATCCACCTCTGCTTGATTCAGAAATGCGAGCCCTTTTGAGCACATTTTTCATAACATTCTCACACATTTCACGTGTTTGAGTTGTTCAAGCATTTCTGATTTCTTTGCATAAACATTACTTTTCAGATATTCAGATATCGTCAAATCAGGCGATCGTGGAGGCAAATCAACATCATAATTTCTTGAAGTAACTTGTGGTGGTAAGAGGTCTCGCAGAAATTCCATTGTAATCCTGAGTGTATGCGATGTGACACCGTCTTGTTGATACCATATGTTAATTAAGCAGAAAGCATGCAGTTGTGGCGTTAAAAAGTTTTTAATCGTATCACGATATCGCTCCTCATTTACAGGTATCGTTTTCTTTTTAAAGAAAAAGGTGCAATGTTCCTCCTGACCGAATTGCACACCGTTCTGTCACTTTTAAGGCATGTACAGGTGACTGTTTACTAATTTGAGGGTTTCCCATTTCCCAGAATGGACTATTCTAATAAAAATGTGGCTCGTCACGCACTATAATTTTTTCATGATAATCGGGGTTGTCATGGGCAAGCTGTAACATCCTATCGGCATATGTATGGTGGCGTAAATGGTCTAGTGGAAGAAGCTCTTGTATCCTGTGAATCTTATATGGAAACAAATGCAAATCCTTGTGCAAAATAATGGTTGATGGATTGTTTTGAACAACTTATTGCAAAATCATTTTTAGCCGATCTTGCAGTACGTTGTAGTCCATGTTTGGGCCTATCACCTACAGACTCTCTTTCCTCGAAATCATTCACTACACGATAAATAGTGCGTTTTGTTGCCACGTTGCTTTTTCAAAAAATTTTACGTAACTTTCTCATCGTCATAGCTTTCGATGATTGATTTTGATGAAATGTTTTAACGATTATAACACGTTGGTTTATCGAATATTTTTCCATAATAAATGTGTCTACTTCACTTTACCACAATGGAGGCAAAACACAGTAGTATACCTTTCCGGCGGACACCCTGTATAACATCTTGTAGTAATACAAGTCCTAGTGAAAATTAAATACAATTAAAAAAACTACGACTTTCATAAGAAAACTTAAAGTATCTGATTGGAGTTTGTTTTCAATTTTAGCCGTTTATCCCCCAAGATTTATTTAGCAAATTACTTTGTGCTACGAATTTATTTTGACCACTAAGAATTTAATTGATGCAAATACTAGGAGCGCTGTACTACCTCATATGTATTTATGGTACACATAGTAATTGGAGAATTAGAAGTTCCCAATGTTTTTGGAATGAAAACTTAACGTAAATATTAGATCGCACAAGAAGCAACCAAGTGTTTTAGCTTTTTGAAACGGTGAAAGAGACACTTTATTTCAGCTGATTTCCTTATCTATACTATCTATTTAAGAATGAAAATGTAGTACACCTCTGGTGAATTGCTTCGAGTCGCAAAGGCTACTTGGAGTTACTCGACCGCGTACAGAAGGCACCTAAAGACTCATCCTTGACAGTAGGATGTTCAGTTCTATTGAGTTGCTGAAGCATTCACGTAATGTGGGTGGCATCGCAATGTTTTATCGTTACCACAATGGCATGCGTTCTGATGAAATGAAAGAAAGCAATTCTTCATACAAATTTTTTTTAATTAAAAGTTGCAACAAAAGAATAAAGTCTTTTTATGTCTAATTTTAATTTAATATGACAGTGACTGCATATTCCTTTGTACCTTCCTGATGCAGTAATAGCATCAGCAGCAAATGTGTTACATTTAAGTAGTTCTAGTAACAACATTGTAGAAAAAGCCGCAGTTGGCAGACCATAATCTAGTAATAGCGCTTCATATTTTAACTTGCTTTCAATATTCTGGCAATCCTCGAGTTGTTTTTTCTATTAGGAAACTCTAAATCGAATAAAATTAATGCATCATCTGGTGTTGAATAGAACTTGAATTCCCAAGACATACGAAATGTAAATAAAAAGACATAACAAAAATACTTTCAAATAAAAAGATTTTTTAATACAACTCTAAGAAATTTTGCTTAAGAACGGCAGTTAGTTTTAGTTCTTAGGATTTATTATAATTTTAGTTATAATAAGTATAAGTTTTCTTAACAGTACAAATAAGGTAAAGAATTGTTGCACTATGGCACGAAATTAATTCATTCAACATGCGATCAAGCAGATAAATCACATAACACACATATTAACATAATCGAGTAATATTTTAACATAAAAAAAAGAGTTAAACAAAACTAAATGGAAATAACCAGCAGCACATCAAATTAGTTTCAAACTGATGATTATTGTAAAAGTAACAATATAACAGCTGTACGCACAATCCGTAAAAATATCCAGGTTGCATGAATAAACCAGACGCTTTTATCATTCATGTGTACTACTGCAGAAGTCCTTTCGGGACTGGGACAAATCATTACATATACTGCAATGTGCAATTAATTCGCAGAAGAGGTCATCGACTTATACAAAATCGACTTATAGCGGCTGTACAGGATGATGACCCTCAAAAATCTATGTTATCGACCCAAGAAAAACGAGAGTGATTAATGGAAAACAGATATGACAGCAAACATAGTCGCCCTAATATTTACACTGAAGAAGATCTGGTCCATATCTGCAACAATGTTCAAATTACAGGCGAATTACGGAAACTCAAATCTATATACCGAGGTCTTTATAAGGTATCTAGAGTCCTCAGTAACGATCGCTATTTAATACAAGATATAACTGGCCTGCAACAATATTTCCGTAAGTTTCGTTCTATGATGTGAAATGGTGTAATGGTTCTCCCGAACTTTATGGTGACAACTAGTGTTCAGGATTGGCTTTAACAAAAATTACATATTTAAAAACAAAACACGTTTTTAACTTTTTACATTCTATTTTACATTGAGCTAGTTTGGTTGTATGTCGGGTCTTAGTGCAAGCATAAGGCGTATTTGAAATAAAACCAACACTGTTACAAGAAAATACTATAACCATATAGTTTTTCCAGTTGAAGCCATTATGAGGATGTATTTCGTAGTATTTCAGTTCCTTACGTTGGGGTTTTTTTATTTAGTTTCTAGATTTCCTTAATCAATTTTCCAAATGAGGCTTGTGGCCCTGCAAATATGAGGACGACAGATACTTGAGTTTTTGGTAAAGCAGTGCCGTCAAATTAAGTCGTGTCAATGTATAGTATACAAATGTAATATAGATCGCAACATCCCCCGTTTAGATCTCCTAGAAAATCTTCACCTTTAAAAAAAACTTACGGCCTTAACTTTTGACTGCAGCTCTAGAAGCATTGAGTTTTGTTCAGGGCCTGAAAACAAACTAATCGTCTCGTAAATGAATAAAACTATACTATACATGACTTAAACCAAAACGAATACTTTTAGAATTCGAAGCAATTCGCACTTTACTGTTGTGTACGTTGTGTAGTCCGCTAAGAATGTGTTCCTTTTAGTGTTAATGCATTCTCTATTATACCGAGCAAATCAGTCATCCAACGTTTTTGAAATGCTTCAAAAGGCTTCAATTCTGTTCCCATATCATTGTAAGAAACTTTGTGACTGGTTGGCTTGAAATATTTTGCAGAGGCTGACTGTGTATCAGAAGTCTGTAATTCTTTGATTTCACCACAGAATTTTTTGGCCTTGTATGCCGCCTTTTGGTTTGTTCATTGCGCAAAACCATGGAAAGGATACGGACTGAGGCACTTACATCAAACTCTAGTATGTGCAAATTTTTAGTAATTTTGACGCTGTCACGCTTGATAGAAATTTCATAAAAGGAGTTCTCTAAAAACATTAAAATCGAGCTGCTTTTACGAGTATTGCTCCCTTAAATAAATTCCATTTTGATTAGATGTATTGGGCAACGTTGCAGGCGCACCCTCTGAGATTGCAAAATGGTTAGACCAGTAGTTGTCCTATCTTTTAGCTACTATTGGAATTGATATTACTTGCGTTCAGCGTTCAGACTTCATTCTCTTTGGGAGGAGTCTATCGCTCCCACACTACTCGTTAAGAAAATAAGATAACCTGAACGTGTTCAATATAACTGTTTTGCATTCAAATACAAGCTTCTTATTGACATTGGGGAGAGTCATAACAGTTATTTCTTTTGCGCATGAATTTTTTAGTATAAACCATTTAAAGCCAAAATTTCGTTATGTTATACTTTCGGATTATTTTATGTTAAAACAACACTAGTATTCTTCAATTGAATAATTGGAATCATAGAATCAAACAGGCACTTGCCAATTAATTACAAATCTAGTCAACAGTAACTAGTAACTTGTTACAATTATTTTAGCTTGGATTAATAAGTTATTTGGATTAACAAGTTTTTATTTACAGATAGATGTCAATTTTTTCATCACAGTTTTTAAACACTTTTTGGAAAAATCGCGGTCCTATTTCGTTAATTATAACACGGATTTTGAGTTTAAGGAATGAAATCGATTCGACAGGCTTCTGTCCTTAACATAACCTCTTAAAAAATAAACTAGTGGTGTTAAATCACACCGTCTGGCTGGCCACTTAACTGCTAATTGCTGAAAAATTATGCGATTGGTAGATTTGGTTGGCAATAAATTTGAATTGGCTGTGTGACATGCGGCACTGATCTGATTAAAACCGCATGTCGTTGATATTCACGTCGTCAAAAATGGGCCAAAATTGATTTGTTAGGATCTTGCGATAGCATGAACCGTCAAGGGGTTACCGCAAATCCAGCCTCATCTTCGAAAAAAATGGGCAAATCACACCTCCAGACCACATAGCGTACCATACAGTGACAGGTTGAGCATGTAAAGGCTTCTTAATAATAGCTCTAGGACTTTCAAAAGTCCAAATGCACCAATTTTGCTTGTTGACGTATTCTCTGATAAGTGAAAATGGGCTTCGTCTGAAAAAATGTTTTTTTTCAGAAAACCCAGCTGTTCGTTCCTAAATGAATTAAGCGAATCTACGGCGATATGCATAGTTGAACGGCTTCAATTCCTGCAGCAGTTGAACCTTTTAAAGCTGCAAGGTCAAATTCTTACGCAAAATTCCCCATGTGCTGGTTGTGGATAAAATCAATTGATGAGAACGTCATTTGGATCTGCTACAATAGTGTGGCTCACGACTGTGATGTTTTTTGTGTTGAACGAAACGCTCCAACACTCATTGATGTTCGCACATTTTGTATCGAGCTCCTGTCATTTCAAATTTAACGATCAAATGCTTAATAGCGATTACAGAAGGACGATTATGTTGTTCGGAAATATTGCGAATTTTACGAAATGCAAGTTTAACAGAACCACCATTTTCATAGTGGATTTTAATTATTTTAATGCGATTTTCGTGCGAAATTGAATTCACTGTAACAATTGCCAATTCATCTACTACGAATATGTTAAAACTATCATGTTGTTGGTGTTGCCACAATTGAAAAACAAACGTCTTGTTGTTGTAAAATCCAATATAACTACCCTGCGATTTCGTATATTTTCTTTTGGTTAAAAAAAAACGAGGATAAAATATATTATTTTTAAAGTTAATAACGTAAACAACAAAAACAAAAGCGATAGAATAGTTAAAAAACAAATGCTTTAAAATTATGTTCTTTATTGAAATGCCAGATAAAAGCGTGGTGTCACTGAATTAAAGAGCAAAATAAATTTGTGTTTTTCTGCCATTTAACTTTTTGTCATTTACCCCAAGCACTGGCGTAAATTCTTTTATATTCTCACAATCGTAGACAAAAATAACTAAAACCAATTGAAATCAGTAATAGATTATTTTGCAAAGTCTACATTTTTGTATGTTTAAAAATCATTTTTTTTTATCTTTTCTTTTTCGATTCCGCTGATTGTATGCCTGTGAACACACATTTTAAAATTAAAATATTAAATTTGTCCAGACGTATGTATGATGCACGTAAGAATACATCGAAGCAAACAAGAAACTATAATAAATAAAATTAAATATTTATTGTATTAAATTAAAAGACGCTTATAAACTATTCGTCTATATGTATAAATTTATGGTGGAGTCTTTGAAAATTTGTTTACAAATAAAATTTCCCTAAAATTATTCAGCATTTTTTTAGGAAGATTTTTATGTTTATTTAGATTTTTTTGCGCTCGTGAAGGCGAGACATCAAATTAACGCACATGAGTATAAATTCCCTCCAATAACAAAATGCAAATAAATCGAAAGAAAAGAAAATATAAATACAAAGTAAAATAAGCAAAATTTTACACAAAAATAATAACGTTATTACGTCCACCACAGGTGAAAATGGAACGAATAAAATTTTTAATTTTTATACCCACAAGGAAATATACTTTCGATAAGTGTTTTAAGTGTTTAACCAAGCAATTGCCACCCACGCCTTCATCAAAGGGAGAAATAATTTATTTCATATTAAAAAGTTACTTAAAAAAACAGTGATGTCACCCAGAGGTGACACTGGTCGTTATTTATTAAATGCTAAGAATTTTATATTTTTTATTTGCTGTAGAATTTTTACAAAGATTGCATTTTGGCACACATTCCTTACTAAAATCGCTGTGTCATTGTGAGCAATCCTGTTCAATAAGGTCCTCTGAACACCTCTTCCATTCTGGTTGCATTTGTAACTCTAAACGTAATGGGAACACCACAATTACTACGTTTAGTTAATTGTGTTCTGTATTTTTGCAAATATGATAACACGATTATCTATCCTACGAAATTCATAATAAGTTCAGCTGTTATTGCAGCTGTTTTCCTTGGAATAGCCAACCCTTTTGGCCAGCAGCATCTAGTTCAAACGCAAAGAAAGAATAGCAACATTTTTTTGTCACCTAAAGCTACTCTCCTGAAATCAATATTCTCATCAAAGCGGCCTACATCACCCCTATACTTATACTTACAAGTGCTGTGGAATCGTCTTGAATTTTCATTCTTTTTTTTATTGATAACACTATTACTTCTTTTATTGATGTCCTTCCGTATCAGCTGGAAGGAATATTTATCTTTTTCTATTTTCATTCATTTTGAGGTGGTTTCTGATCAATTCTTTACCGTAATTTCTTTCTTTTTCTTCCTCGCAATTAGTCTTCAATGTGTTCTGATACTTGCACCGCATCTTGATGCACTTCTTATTAGTCTGGAGTGCACGTAACATTCGGCTAATGGGTTCATCAGTAAAGTCACCATCATCAGGAGGCAATAAAATAATATCACAGGGATAATTCCCTCCCGGGGTCACATTGATATGCCTTGAAATTGCTACTAGGAGTGACCGGAGGATAGTATGATTCGTTTTACATCCGCACCTGGCTGTGTAGCCTTAATCAGATGGTGGACAAACCACAATTGTATAATTTGGAACGTCATACAGGCGTCCTAGGAAGCCGAAGACATAATTCTAAGCAACAGAACCACCTAGTTGCAACTTTAATGATTCCAGGGCAGGGCTGCAAACCATCACACCTTGCTAAAGAGTTGGAGACTTTTAACTCCTGTCCAGAACACATGTCTAGCATGCTCACTGGACTGGATCATTCACTTTGCGTAGTGACCGGACGATATTTGAAGGCCTTCTAGGGCGTTAATGGCGTTGCTTTTCATTCACAGCGGCAATGGCCACCATCTGATTATGGCTCACTGCCAGTGCAGATGTAAACCTTATCACGTCATGTCTTGATGGACCCCCCCGGGGTTACATTTATCGGTCTTTATGAATTACTTAACCATCTAGACCTGTGCTGCTGGGGGTATAAGCGAGCCCAATCCCCTGAAGGCAAGCCGAGTGTCAACTGGAAGCTCCAAGTTATTTCCACGGGAATCAGTAAGCCCCAGAGTTCCGCTAGGTATCTCTGTAGACTTTTAACTGTTTCTCTGACTGATTATTGAGGTTGGTCCTCCGGGAGTATCGTGGTGGTTGTGTTTATGGAGGCCATGAGCATCTCGCCTTTAATAACACCAACGTGTGAATGATCCGTATCCAGTGAGCATGCTAGTCATGTGTTCTAGACCAAGAGTTGGATAGTTTCCAGCTTTTCAGCAAGGAGTAGTGGTTTGCAACCCTGCTTTGGAACCGCTGAAATTGCAACTAGGAAAGACCTGTTGCTAGAATTAGTCCTCGGCTTCCTAGACTGTAAATGACGTTGCTTTTCATTCCCATTGGTTCGACCCCCATCTGATTATGGCTTACAGCCAGGTGCAGATGTAGATCTAATCACGAAATGTCTTGATGGAATCTCATCGTCATACATGTGTCACTGGGGATAAAAGGGAGTCCAGTCTCCTAAAGTCTAGCAGGGCACCAATTGGAACACTCCACATTATTTCCGAGGGAATCAGTAAGCCCCAGAGTTCAGCTTTTTAGATTATCTCTGACTGATTATTGAGGTTGTCCCTTCGGGAGTATTGTGGTGCTTTTGGTTTCGCAGGCACTCATGAATTTTAAGTAAGGGGCCAGGATTGTCTCACCTGTACTGAAATCAAAGTGTGAATGATTCGGATCCACTGAGCATGCTTGTCATGTGTTCTCCACCAGGAGTTGGATATTCTCTTCAGTAAGGAGTGGAGGTTGGTGGTCCTGCTTCGAGGCTTCTGAAATTGCAATTAAAAATGATCTGTTGTATAGAATTATGCTTCAGCTTTGGCATGGGTGCACGCTACATATCAGCCAAAGTGGTTGGATCCACCGTCAGGTTATGGCTTACACAGCTAGGTGCCCCTGTAGGCTAGCAGATGGTGTACATATGGGGGTTGTGGGTTCGATTCCCAACAAAGACCTTGGTTTTTTTAACTACAAAAATAAAAATTGACTGTCGGGGGGGCTGCTCAGCGATGAAGGCATAGTCACTGGTCGCTGTGCTGTCTTATATACGGCAGTTAATTTCCGACTAACCTTCTACTTTCACCACCTATTTCATCTATTCTCTATCCCTTTCCTAAAGAATGTAGCACGGTACTTGACTAAATAGGCATTGTTGCCTGAACTGCTACTTCTCTTTAAAAAAAAAGGTACCGACGTAAATCTAGAATATAATTAAGTGTTCAAAAATTCTGGCCCATATTGTTAGCCTGTTATTGTGATACTTACCGTTTTGACATTTTTCTGTCAATGTAATTTACACAAGGTACACGATACGTAGCCACATAAAGATACTGCTTAGAATGTTATTAAACTCTCCTAGTAAATAAAATGTCAATTAATATCAGATAAAACAACAAGAAGTTGTCTATATTGTTACGACGATGATTTGTTTAAGTTTTCACAGAAAATAATTATCAAAAAATAGTAAACGAAATGAAATGGAACTGCGTAGTTTGCTAAAAAATCAAGAGAGCAACAACATGTTTTAAAGAAATTTCACTAAATAAGCTAAGCAACAGAAAATAACAACAACTAACACAGAATAAAAACAAAGCACACAGTCAAACAGGCGCCTACAATGAATAATAATAACAACAACAATATAGGGTCGTGTTAAGAAAAATATTCTTATATATGCGAGAACCATATGAAACAACTATTTATGTAAACACCACTTGCTAGGCAAATGAATTATTTAATAAAGAATTAATGCGTAAAAAGAACAAAATAATAAAACATCCCTTAAGACGTTGTAGTGGGGAAGTTACACCTTGTTTATTTTATGTATATTGAAAGTGAATAAATCGCTTAATTTAATTTAAAACTCTAAAGTGCTGTGTTATTATTTTGCAATAAAAGAACTAAAATTAACAAAACGTTTATTAAAAGGAATAAACGTAACAATATATTAATAATATTTCTATTTTTCAGTGATGTCTGTATTCATGTTTAAAAACACCTTTGGCTCGTATCATCTGTGGGTGACACTGAAAACATCGAGTTTAGTTGTTTAGATTTTAAGATATAAAATAGAAGGAATGTAATTACATTATTCTAATTCCACCTTAGCTGTTATTCATCCTGGTCACAGATATAATGATGGAAATATTCCAGACATTCACCCTCTACCATATAAAATTTAATAATTTTTAGCACATTTTTTATTCATACATAGTTTTGACATTTACTTTTTTGACGTATTGGCAATTGTTACAATGACTTCAATTTCGCACAAAAATCGCATTAAAATAATTAAAATCCACTACGAAAATTGTGGTTCTGTTATATGGCGAATTTTGCGTAAGGATTCGACTTTAAAGCCTTACAAAATTTAACTAGTGCAGAAATTGAAGCCTACCGATCATTCACAACGCCGTAGATTCACTCAATTCATTTAGGAACAACCGAGTGGTTTTTCTGAAAAAATCTTTTTCAGACGAAGCCCATTTCGGGTTTCTGTGCCGTTTTTTTTTCGATGTTGAGGCTGGAAATGCGGTAACGGTTAATGGATCCTGCTATCGCGAGAACCTAACAGCTCAATTTTGGTCTATTATTGACGACGTGGATATCAGTGAGTTGTGGTTACAACCGAACGTTGCCAATTTATTGCAAACCATATTTCTCAATCGCATAATTTCACGACAATCGCCAGTTAAGAGGCCAGTCAGATCGTGTGATTCAACACCACTTGATTATTTTTTGTGGGTATGTATTAAGGACAGACTCTATACGGAGCCAATCGAGTCGATTTCAGCCTTAAAACTCAAAATCCGTGATACGATTAACGAAATAGGATCGCCATTTTGCCAAAAAGTGTCTACAAGCTTTGATGAAAGAATCAAAATTCGTCTGCGTGATGTTGGTGGGCATTAGCCAAAAAGCCGAAAGTTTCTATTTGTAATGCAATCAAAATTTGTGTCATCTTAATCAAACTTTGTTTTATTTTAGAAAACAAACTTCTTGTTGAAAAACTTTTTATTTTATTTTATTCTGTTCTGTTCTATTATATTCTTTTCTATTCTGCTCTAAATTGGTCTATTCTGTTCTATTCTGTGCTATTCTGTTCTATTCTGTCCTATTCTGTACAATTCTGTCTTTTTCTGTTCTATTCTGTTCTGTTCTGTTCTATTCTGTTCTGCTCTATTCTGTTCTGTTCTGTTCTATGCTGTTCTGTTCTCTTCTGTTCTATTCTATTCTGTTCGGTTCTATTGTGTTCTATTCTGTTCTGTTCTGTTCTTTTCTGTTCTGTTCTTTTCTTTTCTGTTCTTTTCTGTTCTATTCTGTTCTATTCTGTTCTATTCTGTTCAATTCTATTCTGATCTATTTTATTCTGTTCTATTCTGTTCAATTCTATTCTGTTTTATTCTGTTCTATTCTATTCTGTTCTATTCTGTTCGGTTCTATTGTGTTCTATTCTGTTATATTCTATTCTGTTCTATTCTCTTCTATACTGTTCTATTTTGATCTATTCTGTTTAACTTTGATCTATTCTGTTCTGTTCTATTCTCTTCTATTCTGTTCTATTCCGCTCTGTTTTATTCTGTTCTATTCTCTTCTATACTCTTTTATTTTGATCTACTCTGTTTTACTTTGATCTATTGTGTTCTGTTATATTCTATTGTATTCTTCAAATTCATCACGGATCTTAATCTGTATAAAAATATTAGATTTTATGAAAATCCATAAATTTAGGTACACAACCTCTTATTTGAACACCACTAATCAGCTACGAGGGAGTATAATTTAATTTCTGTCGTGTTAACTGTTCAAAATAGAACGTTTGTAGTCCTCTATGAAATTTAGTTTAACAAAAAATTGTTGTTTGCTTCCTGCGAGGTAACCTACGTCAAAGCTTCAGCGAATTAACCTATTTACTGTACAGCGACTATGTTTGCACCACTACGGCAGCTATGATCATATTGCTTTGGTTGACTGTCAGTAATAATACAGTAAGCCTTGAATCTAGTAAATAAAATAACGATTTATTTCCCTTATTATTATATCTGTTCTATTCTGTGCTATTATAATATATTATATTCGATTATGTTCTATTTCATTCGATTCTGTTCTATTTCATTCCATTCTGTTCTGTTATATTCTATTATGTTTTATTCTATTCTGATATATTCTGCTTTGTTCTATTCGATTCTATTATGTTCTATTCTGTTCTGTTCTATTCTGTTCTATTCTGTTCTATTCCGTTCTGCTCTATCCTATGCTGATCTATTCTGTTCTATTATATTCCACACCTTTCTTTGAAGAGTCCGCTTTTTAAAAAACAATGTTTAAAAATGTCTTGTGGATGCGTGTATTTTTCAGGGTAAAATCACTTTTCAGTTTAGCGCTTGAAAATATTTCTCGACGATAAAAAGACTTCTCGTTTACTCGTTGTAGTACTTTCAAATGTAAATTATTGGAAATAACATAATCAGAAATAACATAAATTTACTTAAGTTAACTTAAAACAATCACACATATTACAACAACAATCAATGTGTAATACATCAATTGCCGTAATCTCAATGTCGCCAATACTTTTATGGTTGTTGTTATCACTGTTGCAAGCAAGAAAAGAAGGAATAAACAAGAAAAGAAAAGAAGAAAATAAACGTTAAGTTTATTATTTTTCTGAAATAATAAAGATATTATGATTTTGTTTTGATTTAAAACACCAGTCCATTTATTCCAATCTCATTCTCATCTCATCATACATCTGTTTATGTTTTGTTCAATTAAGCAGACATTGAGTGAGCGAGACTGGTCAACTGGTAGACACGTGCCGTAACAATTTTATTCTATTAATAAATAAATAAAAATACTAAATACACTTTAATTGTTCTATTTATGGAATATGTTGAAATAAAAATAGAGTCGTCATTCCTTGAATTTCGTTTTGTTTTGAAACTAAAATGGTCTGATCGATAATTGCTGTCCTTAACAATTAATGGCCACATTCCTCTGTAGCTGCTTAACTGAAATGAAATTAAAAGTGCCTTAACATTGTTTAACTTGTGACTATTTGAAGTATGCAGATGTTTTAAAACGAGCGATTTTAAATAATAAACAAAAAAAAACAAAAATAAAAAAATAAATAAAATAATCAAATAAAGTAAAGAAAATGAATCGGAAATTTCGTTTAGAACATTTTTAGTTTTTCTGGAATTATTTTGTTGTTTATTATTTAAACAAATTTATAGGGTGACAATAATTTCAGTGGGGAAAACAATTTTTTTTTTCGTTTATATGCTTCTTTTTATATTCGCCGCTTAGCAGCCATACTATGTGCTGTATAACAATACAGAGCTGGGATAAATTTAAGGATTAAAGTAAGTCACCCAAAAGATGTTAAGGGGATTTTAGGAAATTATTTTAAAGGGTCCGCCAAATAACGTTTTTGTTTTGTTTTAAATGCTAAAAACAAAACTACTGAATATTTTCTCAAATTTGTTTTTTATTTGAAAGTACAATCCTTCCGGTTAATAATGGAAAATAATTTCATTAAAATGGCTGCCTCTGCTGGCCATGCAGTAGCCTACACGATCGGTCCCATATTTAAGCACATTATCGATTGTGTGCAGCTGCATTTCATCAATGGCTTCACGAATGTTGTCCTTTAAAGCGTCAATTGTCTCTGGCTTGTCGGCGTAACACTTACCTTTGACGGCACCTCACAAATAATAGTCCAACGGTGTCAAATTGCAGCTCCGAGGTGGCCAAACGACATCAGCTCTGCGGCTGATAATGCGATCTTCAAAAATAGGGCGCAAAACATCGAGTGTAGCTCCGGCTGTGTGGTACGTAGCGCCGTCCTGTTGAAATCAAATGTTGCCAATATCCTTCTCTTCAATTTTTGCGAACAAAAATCGTTTAAGAGTCTAAACACAATCATTGCGGTGCGGTGCGATTTCTTGTTGCGGGAGAGAGAAATAAACACAATACACCGGAAGACGGCGGCGGCAAAACTTGTCATTGTTTGTTTACATTTTTTATGAATTTATTCACTTACCTGGCACGCCGACATCATTGCCAATTTTGCACCACAAATCTTCTTTTAATTGCGTGTTTTTATAATTTGAGGACTGCAAATTATAAAGACACTCGTGCTTCCTCACTTCTTCAATTATTTTTTCGTTGATGTCCATTTTTACTTTTATGCTTTTTGCACCTTTTTTATTGATCCCACAACAATTAATATAAACTTCAAAATCACATGTGTTTTGTTTACAATAATGTTGTGAACACCGCCAATTAATGAAAAACTATGGCAACATCAGAAAGAGAAAGAGTGTAAAAAATTGAGAGAATAAAAAAAACCGCAATGAAATAAAATAGATTTTAATTTTATGCCGCACCGCACTGCGGTTTTTTACTACAAAATCGTATGAAAAAACGCACCGCAATAAAATATCGCAGTATTGTGTTTAGACTCTAACATGGCCTGATAACGATCGCCATTGACTGTAACGGCCACTCCTTGATCATTTTCGAAGAAAAATGGCCCAATTATGCCTCTGGAAAAAATCCGCACCAAACAGTGACTCGTTTTGGGTGCGTTGGCTTTTCAATGCATGCGTGCGGGTTTTCTGTGCCCCAAATGAGACAATTTTGCTTGTTTACATAGCCGCCAAGATCAAAATCAGCTTCATCTGAAAAGATGATTTTTTTTTGCAATCCCACTTAGCAAGCCCACTTAGCGAAGCGAAAACGCATTGGATGGTCTCTTGGCTTCGACTCCTGAACCAATTGGACTTTGTATGACATCATATCAAGGTCTTTATGCAAAGTTCGTCTCAATGATCTCTCTGAAATTTTCAATTGTTGAGAACGACGGTGAATTGATGTTGATGGCGCTTCACGCACACTTTTTGCTGCCGCAGCAGCAATATTCTCGGGTGTACGCACTGTTTTTGGCTTTTCACGCTTTGGTTTATCGATGAGGATGCCAGTTTCTTTCACTTTTTTCACAAGATAACGTACATACGGAGCTGACGGTGCTTCTCTTCTTTCAAAATCCATACGCAATTTTCGAACACACATTCTGCAACATTAGCATGATTTTCAAAGTAATGTCGCAATATTTCTCAGCGTTGTTCAAGCGTATACACAACCATATTCGTTCAGTGGAAGGATAAATAATATTGCCATTTCCCGTCGTAACTGGCCGGTTTGTATTCGATGGCGAGCGCTTTCGATGCGTATGCATCATTTTCAAGCCACGGTTTAGTTTGTACTCCTGGATAAACCTGTCAAATCAAACATGAGCTAAGTGTTACCGTTCACGAAATAAGCACAATTTGTAAAAAAAAAACGCCAAATGGCGGACCGTTTACTAGATGGGCAAATTTGCGGTGAAAGAGTAAATTGTCTGTGAAATGATTTAATGCCGAGGATTGAGCCGCCATCCTTTAACAGTCATTTAGTAAAAAGTTAGGAAATTTTAAGCATGGAACATCACATTCTTATGCAAAGTATTTCAATTGTGAAAGCTAACTATCAAAATAGTGAAAATTTCATTACGTAAAATTCGAGCAGTTTTTCTTCATAATCAAATTTCTTTTGAGACCGTTGTGTTTAATTTAATCACTAGATTCAAGGCTCACTGCATTATTAGTGACGGTAGACTAAACCAATATGCTCATTGCTGCCGTAGTTATGCAAACATAGCCACTGTACAGTAAAGTGGTGAATTGGACTTCACGCTTATATCTCAAGACTTAAAGCTTGAGATATAAGAATGTTTGTGAATTAGCTGCTTAAAAAACTCAATGAAAAATTTTTCGACAAAATCACATTTCAAGTAGACGGCTATGTAAACAAATAAAAGTTTTTATTTGGGATTCACAAAATTCACAAACAGTCCTCGAAAAGTTATTATATTCAAAGAAACTAACCGTATGAATGTTTTCGAATTTGAGCAAGAAAATGCCGTTAGTGTGAAATTTATGCGATACCAAACCTTCGGTTTAAGAAAGGTGGCATCACAAGTCACACAGTTACCCAAAAAAGTGAGTTATTGCGTAAGAAATTTTTGGATCCCGTAGTTTCTCAATTCAATGATTTCACACTGAGGATTTAACGCCATAAGATTATTTTTTGAATGATCCAGCAACAGCTGACTCTTTGAAAGATAGAGTTCGGTGTTGGATTAACGAAAGATAAGCGAAGCTTTGTTGTTGTTGCGGACATTTATCCGAAATCATACTCCATTATTAATTCCTTTATTTCTACTGTAAATTGGTGTCAATGCAACTGAAGTTGTCTGAAAAAATTTCGGATCTTAAGCCAATTTTTAACTTGCAATTTACGCAACCAATATTTTATATTTTAAGTTATAATCGCGCTATTGATTTTACTTTCGGTTCCCAAATGGAATATTAAAAATTAAATCGGTTAAAAACAAGAGAACTATATTCCTGTAGCTGTTCTCAAAATTATTTAAGAAATTTTATTTTGATATCGAATCTATTTCAAATAAACCTCAAGCATCAAGACTTGTGGAGCAAAAAATTTCTAAAAAACCTACAAGTTATTAGAGAGCTCTTTAATCGATTGCAGTTTTATTATGAAAGAAATGCATATCCAAAACTTTCCCCAAACAATTATCGCCAGATTTCCCTGAGAATATATCTCGCAAGATGCCATATGTTGACAAGAGTGTATATTTTAGGTCAATTTACTTCCTAACCTAAAATTTGCCCATCCGCTAAATACGGATATTGAACAAATCTGTTGAAAAAGAATGCAAGACTAAATCAATATTAAGGACATTAAAGAAAAAGAAACAAAAGCAATATAGGAATTTGTCGAATGTAAAGCGTCGTTGACTATAAATTAGAACTGGTAATGAGTTAAATTTCAAAGTAAAAAATAGTCACAAAACAACTAAAATAAAGATCTGCTGGAGGCGTATTTTTGCTGATGCTGATCCTCTTAGAAAAACTTGCTGCAGTTTTAAAAACCAAATATACATATTTGGTTTAGGCAGTCGCTACTTCCGGTGTTCTTTAAAACAGTAATAGAGCTTTTCAAACAAGTATCGAAGTATCGAATTTTTGCTGCATTTGGGCTTCAGAAAATCCTAGAGCGAATATTGGGAAGCCTTTGCATGCTCAATATGTCACTGTTTGGTGCACTATGTGGTCTGAAGGCGTGATTGGGCCTTTGTTTTTTTTTAAAGGGAAGACTGAAAATGCGGTTACGGTTGTTAGCATACGCTATCGCGATATGCTAACAACTCGATTTTGGCCTATTATTGACAGCGTGGATATCACTGACATGTGGTCTCCATAGTACAGTGCCACAAGTCACACCGCCAATGAAACGATCAATTTATTGCAAACCAAATTTCCCATTGGCATAATTTCAAGACAACTAGCAGTTGAGTGGCCAGCCAGAACGTGTTATTTAATACGACTAGATAATTTTTTTGTGGGGCTATGTTAGGGACAGAGTCTTTGCGTAGCCAATCGAATAAAATTCAGCTTAAAAGTCAAAATCCGTGATGTTATTAATGAATTAGGGCGGCTATTTGCCAAAAAGTTTTGAAAAACTTTGATGAAAGAAGCGAAATCTGTCAGTGTGGTCGTAATGAACATTTGCCAGATATCATTTTTCTTTCACAATTGCCGAACGTTTCTCTTCGCAATACAATAAAAATTTGAATCATCTTAATCTAAATTGTTTGAGTTTATTTTGTTTTAGAAAACAAACTTTTTTTTGAAAAACCCTTAAGCAAAAAGTTCTGTAATACCACAAAATAATAAAAAATCATGAGGTGCCTTAAAGCACGAAATATTGAAATTTTCAAAAATCTGTATCGTCATAAAAATAGGTGCCCCTGTAGGCTAGTAGGTAGTGTACTAGCTTGTAAATATGGGGGTTGTGGGTTCGATTCCCAACGAAGCCCTTGGTTTTTTTCACTACAAAATTAAAAAATTGACTGTCGGTGGGGCTGCTCAGCGATGAAGGCATAGTCACTGGTCGCTGTGCTGTCTTATATGCGGCAGTTAATTTCCGACTATCCTTCTACTTTCAACACCTGTTTCATCTATTCTCTATCCCTTTCCTAAAGAATGTAGCACGGTACTTGACTAAATAGGCATTGTTGCCTGAAGTGCTACTTCTCTTTAAAAAAAAAAAAAATTACGACACATTATGAATATTGAAAAAACCAGTGTCGGCAAAGCTCAAATAAGATGAAGTTCTCTATTTATTTTTTATTATTTAAATGAGAATTATTGTGACACACGAAAAACTGCCCGAATATGGGTCATTTCGTTACTTTTTGCTTAGCTCTTTAGGAAACTTTTAACAAATTGAATTTATAATAAACTTTAGCTTTTACTTGTAAACTCTTGGCGATTTTTAATTCACAACCGTGGCTATGTGGTGACATAATACTGGCAATCCCGAATTTTGCAAATGAATTCAATTAACCAAAAATATAAAAATAAAATTTTTATTTTCATTTTGCAAATTAAAACATCACACAACTTTCCAATAAATCAATCATTCAATCAAAACAAAAATTCATAAATTGTCGCCATTTTAATTAGGGTAACCAGGGTATAACTCTATAGCCATCTAAAACATCATCGAATGTTATTGTTGCATCAATGTAATCCTGAGGTAAAACTCCCGACTCTAGTAGTCTTCTTAAAGTATAACCCGTTCGCTTATTGAAAGAGTTGCCAAAAAAATACAACTTTTGCAATTTACAAGACTTTTTCATGCACAACAAAATCATATTGATAGCTTCGGCTTTAATATTATTACGCTGTATTTCTAGAGATTCCAAGTTCCAACAGGAGCTTAAATAATGAGCCACTATCTCACCGCCATGTGTTGCCAAGCTACAGCCATTCATTTTTAAATGTTTCAAAGTTCCACTACTTGAAATGGCTTTAAAGAGTTCCAAGGCTCCATTAGCCCCAATCACATTATAGGACACACTTAAAGTTTCCAACTTTGAACACTTTCGATATAAATACTCAGCAATAATCTCCATATCGTGGCCTATAAAACCACATTTTTCCAAAATAAGTTCCTGCAATTTATTTTGCCATATTAAGGAGGCTACAATGTGGGCCATTTTGTCCGAATCAAAAGTTAAGTGCAATCCCAAAAGACGTGATAGATTACAGCTTCTTAATGTGGGACACTTATGTATGGCATCAGCCAATTGAGCAAAATTATACTGACTTATACTACAAGATGAGACATTTAGTTTCGTTAATTTTTGTGATTTTAAAACGAAACAGCTTAAGTAGTCAACGTCATTGTCGTTCAACGGAGTTCCTGCAAATGAAGGAATTGCAGAAATAAATTATTAAGCTGTTCATTAATAGCTTACCTTCCAAAGAAAATTCCATCACTCTCATATCACGACCAGTGTGGGCCAATAGTCGAAAGAATTCCGTTGGCAATTCCATTAGTTTTAGTTCGATATTTCTGAATTTTTGAAAACTCTTAACCAACTTATATAGCGTCCAAATATCATCAGCCAAAATTCGTAGACCCACTAACTTTATGCAGCAAAGAAAGCGTGTTGTTAAAAATGAAACAATCACTTTCATATCTTTCTTGTGATTATACGCTCGCTCTAAACGCTCCTCAAATTTTAAACGTTCAAAGATAAAACAACGATAAGGACGCTTATCATATTCACGTTGCCAACAATCCAGCAGCAGCAGTGTTAATTTACGAAAATTTTTCTTAGGTATTGGATCCAAACAGGGATATTCACACATTTTATAGGTAAATCAAAAGTAAAGAAAAACAAATAAAAATAATTTAAATATATAATATTTTACAAATCTATTCTTAAAGCTCAATTTGACATTAAATGTGATAAATATTTTATTTGAAACCTAATAGTTTTAAATTTCAATGCTTTTTAATAAAAAAAAAATTACGGCGAAATCCTGTACAAATTTATTTACTTTGGTCGTTGCACGACATGTAAAATATTATACCTGTCAAGGCGAATTAATTTTTGCCGCACACCTAACCGCCAAAACTGTTATACAGATCTGTAGACAATTTCTTTGTATGGAACTCTTGACATTCTAGATAACGGCGGCAATCAATAAATTCGCCATCGCTACTATCTGCTAATTGTTCTTTCTTGATTTGATTTTCTTTTTCAAAATTGAATTAATTGAATTAAAAATAAATATCTGAATTTTATATCTAACAATTTTCCTTTTTAAGTTCAGCCAGCATTTTTCTAATGCTCGAACAAGTAATTCTTCTTAGTGATAATGTTACAAGTTGTTCTCATTATAGTTTGAAGAATACTCGTACGTTTTACTTATCGTTGGTTTTAGAAATATTTTAATTTTTTCTTTGCAATTATCTACTATTGTATTAATATATTGGAAAAATATCTTGGTTGTCTATATCAGTAAAAAGTAGAGCAAACTTTCCGCTTGTACGCCTTGTGTTTTTGAAATCACAACGTTTTCTTCTGTATCTATAATATTCATGCTGACATTACAATCTTCTAACTGCCCTTTTTTGTTTTTGCTCGTACTTGCGGCTTTCCAACCATTAGGGCATGGTTGGACCATTATTGGTCTCCCAGGCGTGGGATGTTTTTACATCGTTTAACTGTCTTCTCATGTTGTTTCTAAATAGCTTATTTTGGCCGCAAGTGCTTACGAAATGTCCCATTTGATGGCATTTGAAACATACAATATTGATTCTTGTTGTCCCTGAAAATTGCCCTCTAGAATCTTGTGTCAATGAGTTATTTTTTTGTCTTAGTCCTGTGTTGTTCCTTGCGCAAAATCTGTTCTGCTGATGTCCTGGGATGTTACAAGCTCTGCAAACCAAACCCTTTTTTTGAAACGGGAATGGAAAATTTAGAGAGAATGTTACAAAGAAATTTCAGAACGAGTGTGGGATATCGTTAAATATCTTAACAACAGCAAAGAGTATAAAGAGCTTTTGAAGGAGAAAATAAGAAGCCAGGGAGAAATTACTGAGTAGGAAAAATTTGATATTTTATTAAAGGAACTAAATACGTTGCAAAAACATCAAGAACCGTCGATAAAAGCAGCATTGGACAAATATTTGAAGGTCAACAGGATCGGAAGCCGAACAACAACATTAAGGAGAGCGAAGAAGAAGCCAAAGCATTTAGAGATTTAGCAGGACGCATCAATCCTAGTTTAACTTCGGAACAATTACAACAAGTCATCGATAATAGCGAAATACTCGAGCAGACGAACCAACAAATCAAATCACTACAATCCAAATTAAGATAGCTGGAAAACGAGCCGAAGAAAACGTCAACACATACAAAAAGTGCGAATAGCAACAATATAACAATGCCGCACTTACATGAAGTCATGAAACAGATCGAATTAGTAGTACCCGTTTTCACAGGGGCACCTAGCCAGAACCTGTAATACGAGGTGCACAGATTTATAATAGAATGTAAACTAATCGAAACTGAACTTCCACCTGACCAAATCCATATAGCGATAATATGTATAAAACCGAAATATTATAACTTAACATAAAATTAATTAAAAATAAAGTAAAAACTATAATGAATACAACTCGTAACAATAAGATTTACGTCGGTATCTAGGTTGTATATGCCATAACCCGACGATGGGTCAAATCACTGGGGCGATATGATGCGAGCGCCGCACCCTAGGAGGCCGAACAATAATTTCTAGCAACACGTTATTCCTATTTGCAATTTCGGAGGTTTCGAAGCTGGGCTGCCAACCCCCACTATTTGCAGAAGAGTTAGAGACTATACACAACTCCTGGTCCAGAACACATGACAAGCATGTTCACTGGATCAGTATCATTCACCCCTTGTTCTCAGTAAAGGTGAGATGATCCTGGCGCCTTAATCAAATTTATGAGGGCCGCGAAACCACAACCACCAAGATACACCCGAAGGGCCAACCTAAATAATCAGACAGAGAACAGCTAAAAGGCTAAAAAAAACAAAAAGCTGAACTCTGGGGCTTACAGATTCATGTGGAAATGAGGTCGAGCATCCAATTGACTCTCTGCTAGCCTTAAGGGGACAGGTCTCCCGTTTTTCCGCCGTTCACACATGTAATGACGGTGAGATTCCATCAAAGCATATCAATGTGCCCCCATGGGGGGGCCTTAGTTGGATATAATCGGGGTGCCGTTGAAGATGTTGCGAGGTAATGTGTTTGGATATATTTTTAACCTTGGAAAAGCGGTTTTTTCATATTACTTCGCCATTTCTGCTGTGAGTAAACGGGTACGTTTAAGTCTCTGTGAGTGCTTGATTTTGTTATATCGGGTGGCCAAATTTGAGGTTAGGAAGTAAATTGTCTGCCAAATGATTAAATGTCCAGCATCAACCTGTCGTTATCTAACATAGCATTTAGCATGGCACTTTGCCCAATAGTTTGCATAAAGATCTTTATCGTCACGCTTATAAATATTCTACTCGTTTAAGAGTTGAACTTTATTGATGAGGATTATTTTCAGTTAGGCAATTATGTCCTTGGGATTTAACACCGTTGGATTACTTTCTCTGGGGCCATTTGCAAGATCGAGTTTACATAAAGAACTCGCAATCAACTGTCAGTCTGAAAGATGAAGTTGAGCGCTGCATTGACTAGATAACAGAAGCTTTGTATGTGCCTCAAAATTCTGTGAAAAGAGGGAACGCGTACCGACATGCTAGAGATGGGGAAGGAGGAAAGAGGGAGTAGTGTCTGTAGACATTCGATATTATTCCACATACGGACTGTTTTGCTAAAAAACGAATTTTCCCTGTAATGCGTAGTGCGATTCACTGGCCAATCAACCACAAATGGTGGGCTATCATCGAAAATCGAGTTAAACCTGAAAACGTGCGAGTGTCAGGAACAAGTTCCCTAAATTTATTAGAGCACTTACCATTGTAGTTAAGATAGAGCAGTGAAACGCACCCCAAAATGCGTCGATGATCTAGGGAATCATTGGATATCCTACTGTCTCCAATGAGCCTCTTGGCCCTCTCCTGTACGCGGTCGAGTAACCCCAAAATAGACTTTGGAGCGTCGGCCCATACATGAGAGTTGTATTCCATTTTTGGACGGATATAGGTGGTGTAGATAGTACGGAGATCGGATGAAGTGAAGTATCTTCTACACCGCTGCAGCTTCTTTAGAAACCTGAAAAATGTGTTTAGTCCATCGAACATCACACTGAATTTTTATATCAAGAACATCGAGAGCTTTCGATTCCATAATATGCAGCACCACTACCGAACGCAGATCTATGCGTAAGCATGCAACATTGCGTGTTACGAGCATTGAATTCTACTCTATCCACACGACCCCATTCCAAAATTGTCGCGAGATCGTGATTGGAACTAACCTCCAAATAATCTGGTCTATTACCAAATGAATACGAGTGACAAATGGCGCTGTCATCTGCAAAAGAATATATAGGGTTGAAAGTTCGACAAAAAAGGACATTTAGAAAAATACAAAATTAAGTAGGAGAAAGAACAGAGCCTTGCAGTATCCATTAAATTCATCATGAGCTCGTCTGCTGAAATCTCATTTATAACAACTCGTATAGTGCGATTTCTGAGAAAACTCGATATAAATCTAGAAAAATTATCACCGACACCAAAAGCAGCAAGTTTTGACAGAAGTTAAGTGCATCATGCCACACTCTATCAAATGCTTTGAAAATATCTAGAGCCACCACCTTGCTTTCTCCAAAATGATGTATGGAGTTACACCATTGTTCCGACAAGAAGGCTAGCAAGTCACCCATAGAGCGCCCCTACGGAAACCATACTGTCGGTCACTAAGCAAGCTGTTAGACTCCAGGTACTTCACAAAATGGCAATTAATCACACTTTCAAATACTTTAGAAAGTGCATAACAAACATAACGATTGGGCGGTAATTTTCAGGGTTGTTAGCCTCCCCCTTTTTGGGGATCGGCGTTACATTAGCAACTTTCCTGCACTTCGGAAATTCTCCGACATGTTACAATGTGCTGAAAAGAGCTGCTAACGGACGCGCTAGCGTCGACGAGCACTGCTTTAAGACCAGTGCTGGTATCCCATTCGGCATAGGAGACTTGTTTATGTTGAGATCTGTAAGAACCCTTTTAACCGCTCGAGCTCGAAAAAATATCTTCGGCATAGTAACTGATACTCTGTCGATCGTTGTTTAAAAGAGTCGGAATTGAAGACCTAGCGTTATTCCTTAGTCTTTTAACAAATGACCAAAAGTTCTTACTACCCCTAGAAGTAAGAAGAACCTTAGCACGTAGGCGCTCTTCGTATAGATTTTTCTCGTGCCTTAGTACATTGGCACACGAACATCTCTCCCTTTTGTGTAGCGAATCAGTATCTGCGTTTTTATTTTTACGCCAGATATTGAATGCTTCCTCTCTTGATCTGTGTGATTCGATTTACATCCGCACCTGGCCATGAAGCCTTAATCAGACGGTGGATCTAATCACTGTAAGATTTGGAACGTCATGCTCGTTCTAGAAAGCCGAAGCTATAATTCTATGCAACAGAAACCTTCTATTTGCAACTTTAATGATTCCAGAGCAGGGCTGCAAATCATCACACCTTGCTAAAGAGTTGGAAACTTTCCAACTCCTGTCCAGAACACATGTCTAGCATGCTCACTGGACTGGATCATTCACTTTGCGTGTCATTATCAGTGAGATGATCCTGGTCACCATAAGAACCATTATAACTGCTATGGGGCCGCGAAACCACAACCACCACGATACTCCCATAAAGGGCCATCCTCAATGATCAGTCAGAGAACAGTTAAGTGTCTAAAGAGACAAATAATGAACTCTGCGGCTTACTGATTCCCGTGAAAATAAAGTCGAGTTTCCAGTTGACTCCCTGCCTATCTTCAGGGGACTGGGCTCCCTTTTTCCCCAGTTGCACTGTGTCTAGATGGTGGAATTCTATAAAGACCATATTTATGTGCCCCCGGGGGGTTCCTCTCTTGATCTGACTGCATTTTCACACGACTGATTAAACCAAGACTTTGATCTGGTTTTAATCGAAACTTTTTTGGATGGAATGACAACCATTTCCGCCATGTCCAAGAAGCACAGTTTCCAATTAAACTGTCTAAAAAATTCGTTAAGCTCACCCCAACGAGTCTTCTCATAAATATATTTTAGACATTTGGTAGATGATTTCGAAATGTCGTGAAGCTTCAAATATGAAAAGGAGGCGGAGATGGTACAATGATCGGAGTTGCCGAGAGGTGCAGAAACATTAACTTAATACTTTTGAGGGTGTGAAGTTAGAAAAAGGTTGAGTGTATTACTATGGTGCCCATCAACACAAGGGATGTGTGTTGGCTCTTTTACTAATTGCGCAAGGCGATTGTGCGCGGCAAATAGCTCAACATACTGGCCTTCTGTAGTTGTATGGTCTGAATGGCGAAGCCAAGAACCCATATGTATGTGTTTATATATCCCAATAAAATCGATTCTTTCTAGAAATTTTTGTCAAACTTTTTTCGTCTGACAAGTTCTATCAACATTTTTAACTCAAATTTAATTCAAATTCAATTTCAAACGAAAATTAAACCAAATACAAAGAGATATTAAATAAATTAACAAATCAACAAAAGACAATGGCCCTGCTGCAATATAGTAAATTCCTTGCAAGGCGATCACTTTGCAAATTATATAAATTTCAACCTTTAATAACGAGCAAACGGAATACTCACTATGATTATGCAAACCTAGTGTGTGGTAAGCGCGAATATGTGGGATTTGGTACCAACGGATCACCAAATTACGCTGATCTCCTGGATTATCCTATGCCGGCCATACGTTTTCAGGAGGCGTCTCCCGAAATATGTGCCCTACGAAAGAAAGAAGAAGACGATTGGAAGAAACTATCCAAAGAGGAGATTAAGAAATTATATCGTTATAGTTTTTGTTCCACATTCGCTGAAATGAAAGCTTTTACTGGAGAATGGAAATTAGATATGGGAATTCCTTTATGGTTTTTTGCTTTTGCCATTTTTTGGACCTATGTGATTCAAGCTTACGTTCAAGATTTACCGGAAACTTTTGCCGAAGATCGTCGTCAAGCGCAGCTGAAGAGAATTATAGCGTTGGAAATGAATCCTATAGATGGTTTAGCTTCAAAATGGGATTATGAGGTTGGGGACTGGAAGTAGAACTGCTCTGCCTTATGGAAGTTATACAATTACAATTTTGTAGTGGGGGTTTTGTTCCTTATTTAAATCTTAATCATCAAGCAATTTAGAAAATCTATTGTATAAATCAATTGAATTCGAAAATTCTATATGTATAATTGTCATTATGATCTGTATCTGTATCTTTATCTTTATTTGACAGTTACAATTTATTTAAATAAAGATATTACCAGTTCGTTATGTAAAAAATTGTTAATTGCATCATTTTCAGCATCAAAATTTTCTGGATGCTTTAAAGGAAAATTAAGTAAAGTAAATGAAATAACTGGGTATGCTTATACAGGCAAGGCAACAACAACTCAACATGAAGAAACTTTAACAGCATAAAAACAAAAATTCACACAGATGAACAGCTGCCTATACATTGAATGGATAACATTACAACAAAATGTGATACAAAGGAAGTAGAAAATTCATTATTTTTCTAGACCTTTAGCGGACAAATATAAAAGACAGCATCTGAGTGAAGTAAAGACTTGGATCTTTAGTAAATTGTTCTGTAGTGTCAACGTACAAATCTTACTTTGTGTGTAGCTCAAGTAAATAAAAGTTGTAACTAATTGGAAAACTCTAAAATCTGGTGTTATTTATTTTGCAATAAAGAAATCAGTAACAACAAAATGTTTATAAAAGGCATAAACGTAATGTAAATAGATACATTTTTTGTTGTCCGAAGTATATTACCACAGTTTGTGTAATAAGCTCCCAACACGGGCTTGTTAGTGTATAACTCTGAAGGTCCTTGTCGTCGTACGAGGTTTACTGAAGGAAATTTGACTTCTCTATCAGACAGTTTGCAGTTCAAGGCCAAAATCGTCTACTTTCTCAAAAATCTTAACAATGTGACATTTTATGTACCAGCATGATTTTTGTAAAAAAACTATTCGCTTATAAGTTCAAAAGTCTGCAATTAACGGCAGACGATCATTCAGTTCGTTGTGGCTTTTTCATTATGATCCTACGGAAACTTCAATTTGCCATTAAATTTCGCCAAAAGTCATATTAATCAGACTTGATTTCGTTGTTTTTTCTAAAAACCCGGATATCGTTATCCAAAAGCTTTTATATCCGTAGAAGATTACAGTGAAGTGTGTATATTGGCGAAATCTTTAAAGACAGCTACTGGCAATGCTATTGAAGGTACCAGTCCACGCTGCTGAGGCTATGATTATGAAATTTTTATCTTCTAAATATATCTTACAGCTCATATACCAATCGATCTTTTGCTCACTCAAATAATCGTGTTTTAGAGCTGCCATTTTACCCCTTTAGGTTAATTCTTGTGGATTATTGTTAAAGATTGATTCTATGCAAATAATCCAGGATATCGTCGAGAAAATTCGTGAGATATAGTAAGACCAGTGGGTGCCACATGACACAACTCGTGCGCCATGAATAAGGGAAATATTTGTTACTTCTAATAGAGCCAAAATATACCAAAGGAAACACTTGACTTTATTATGATTAATTATTAAAAATATCCTTGTATTAGAAATAACTGATACAAAACTTCAAATAACTCTAAGGCAGACCATCACATGTTTGGTTAGTTCTTCAGTTAACTCCATTCCATTCCTTTCTATCTGTGCCCTGGAACAAAGTTTTAAATAGAGTTTTCACCTCGCAATAGGTTTCGAAACAGTCACACTTTCGGAATCGTACCCTTGAGTATCTCAGAATCTTCCGATGCGGCAAAATTGGTAACGTTTTATTGACTTTAGCTCACAATATAATAAAATAAATCTGTAAAAGCCTTAAACTAATGGCTACATAGGAACGCATTCTTCTGTATGTGGACTTTTGCCATGAACGATTATTATGATGAAAGACTTTGTTATCATTTCGTTACGGCTTAAACAAAAAATTAATAAATGTTTGCTTTTCAAGTTATTGATAAAGGGTTTTTCAACAAGAAGTTTGTTATCTTAAACAAAATAAAACAAAAAATTTAAATTAAGATGATTGAAATTTTTATTTTATTATAAAGAGTTCGGCAATTATAAATGAAAAATGTTATCTGGCAATTATCCACCACGACCACGTTGCCAGATGTCAATTCTTTCATCAAAGTTGTTAATCACTTTTTGGCAAAATGGCGGTCTTATATCGTTAATGAGTTTCAGTGGTATTAAATCACACAATCTGGCTGACCACTTAATTGCTGATTGTCGTTAATTTTAAAATTGATTTGCCTTAAACTGATCGTTTTATTGGCTGCGTGACATAAGGCATGTCCTGTTGAAAGCACATGTCTGTGATATCCACGTCGTCAATAATAGGTCTGAATGGTGTGGGACTACGGCGATATGAATGGTCGATCGGCTTCAATTCCTACAGCAGTAAAACTTTCTCAGTCAAATTCTTACGAAAAATTCACCATGTGGTGGTTTAGGATAATCGCACTTGTTGAGAACGCCGAGGAATTGACAAATTTGGATCTGCTTCAACACTGTGGTTCACGGCTGCGATGTTTTCTGTTAAACGACCCTGTCGAACAAGCATTGGTGTTCTCACATTTTGTATTGAGGCTGTCGGCTCAAATTTAATTGCGCTATCTGGTCTAGAGGCGCGAGCGGGCCATTTTTTTTCGAAGATGAGGCTGGAAATACGATAACGCTCAATGGATTACGATATCGCGAAATGCTAGCAACTCAATTTTGGCCTATTATTGACGATATTGACGTGGGTAGCTATCACTGACATATGGTTTCAACAGGATGATCACACAGCCAATAAAACGATCAATTTATTGCAAAGCAAATTTCCCGATCGCATAATTTCACGATAATCAACAATTAAGTGGCCAGCAAGGTCCTGCGATTTAACACCATTGGATTAATTTTTGTGCAGCTATGTTAAGAACAGAGCCAATCGAATCGATTTCAGCTTTAAAACTCAAAATCCCTGATGTGATTAAGGAAATTGGAATGCCATTTTGCCGAAAAGTGACTAAAAACTTTACTGAAAGAGTCGATATCTGTCATATTTCAGTCATAATTGCCGAAATTTTCAACTCGTGGCACAATAAAAATTTTAATCATCTTACTCCATATGTTATTGCTTTATTTTGCTTTAGAAAATATACATCTTGTTGAAAAACCCTTTATATGCGAGAACCGCTCAAAACAGTATATATTTGCGCCATCTGTTAGGCAATAGAGTTAGTTGAAGTAAAACTTTGATGAGTAATGGCTTAAGGTAATAATGAAGCAGCTTCTAGGCGTTGAAGTGGCAAAGTTACCACTGTATGTTATTGGGTATGTGTGTAAACGGGAATAAGTAAATAAATCGTGTAATTAAATTTTAAGTACTAAAGTGTTGTGTATAATTATTTTATAATAAAAGAGCTCAATGCAATAAAAGTTTGCGAATCACCCAACAGATATATCGACCAATTTCAAAATAAAGATATTATCGTTAGAATTCCTGCATAAATTTCCACCATATGTGCAACAAGTTTTACAAAATACTAAACTAGAATAGACTAGTGAACCCGGCGAACTCGGTTTCGTTTTTCGTAATATTTCGAAAAGTTATTGTTTTTTTTTTTGTTTTATATTTGAAATGGAAAAATTTTATTTCATTGCACAACAGTAATGAATTCATTTCGATTACAAAAATGAAGTAGAATTTAGTTGAACTTCTCTACGTAAAAAAATAAAGTGAATTCAAAGTAAATACGAAACGTTATACGTGTCCGCAAATTACCTGTTTCATTGGAGTGCTCTTTGGTAAACCACATTTTTTGTTTTTTGGGCTGACGTTAACACAAACAAAACGCACTCGTGAACACGCAACTGTCCATGTGAAAAACAATTATTTTCTAAATTTATCCCGCAAACACTAAGCGATTGGACTTGCCACTTGTTAATTGTCACTGCGAACGCAAGGCGAACCGGAAATTGCAATCGTTTAAAGTCAAACAGAAGATCAGTCGGAATCATTGGTATTCGAGAAATACATACATTTTCACCTGCGTACTTTCCGTTCATAATGGCTGCCTCAATCAAATTCGGCATAAGTCTTTTCACCGCAAGTCGAGTAACGTTGCAAGGTGGCGGTGAATTAAAATTACGCAATATTTTAATAACTGAGCCAACTTTGAGTTGCAAGTTATGTGGTAGAAATCCTGCTAACTCCAATGAGTTCAAAAACTCCGTTGGATAATTTACTGCATCATCGGGATTTATTATGAAATAAACGGATTTCTATGTCAACAAATCGCCATCGATTTTTGATGGAATGGTGAAATTCAGTAAGTGTACAACATCATTATTCTTTAACCAAGCATAATTCTGATAATTCTCACTAATGTTTGGGAAAACATTTTCAATAACAGCTAATTGAGAGTCTACAAATCGGCAAAAGTCGTTGGTAAGAGTAATTAATCCAGCTGTCGCATCATTTGGGACTTTTCCATTTCCAACAGCTACCAATTGTTTGGAAAATTGTGCAGCACTTTGAACATTTTGAAGTTAAACTCTCATATTAATGATTAGCGATAATGTTTTTACGTTATTCCACAAAGGTGATGCCTTCAGACAAGCATTCAATTAATCTGCTGGCGTTGCACGAAGAATTACTGGCAACGTCTGCCTGAAATCGCCTGCCAACAATATCTTTCTTCACTTAAGTTATGTAAATACACTTGTTGCTGGCTTGCATGTCTTGTGCGGCGGTCGATGTTCGCACGTCATCCTCTCGTCATTTTGGACTATGGACAGACTGGTGAATTTAACCTCAAATGCACGATCCACATAATTTACACAGTTCAACCTATTCTTTGCTATAAACCTCACGCAGCCCAAAACATTTCCAACCAATGCAAAACCGTGGAAATCGGTTCGTGCGTTCTGGAGTTATAGCGTCAGGAAGGAAAACCCGATTTACTTTTATATTTACGTATTTCAATTTTATTAAAACAATTGAATACCCTGTTTCGATAAAAAAGCTTTATCGTTTGAACTTGCAAGTTTATTGCAAGCTTTTGCTAGAGCATAAGAAAACTTTTTAATAACATTTGCTCTCTTGTAACATAAGCAGTTTTGATTTTTGTAGTATTCATGTTCCTTTTAAAATTGTTTCCGGCTTTTATAGTCTAGAGACTGTTAAGTGAAGTATGAATTGTAAACGTAGTAGTAGTAGTAACAGTAGTTTATTCCAGTGATAAAACAGGATATTTGTGGATAAATTTTTGTGTATGAAAGACAATAGTGAATCGTTAAATAGATGGAACAGAACGAATGTTATTACTAAAACGGCAGAATATAAACGATTGCATAAATGAAATTAAAATGTTAAGAAGAAATGTCACATAAGTAATTGATTGAAAATAGTAAAAGGACTTTGGTTTTATTATAAATAACGAACGATATAAATAGGTAAAATTAGCACAAAAAAGTATTTGATTTAAAAAAAAAATGAAAATAAATCTGATGGTCACAACAATCACAACCACAACCGCAACAACATAAATAGTATCTTACAGAGAGTGTGAAAGTACAAACGAAAAGTTATAACAACAAAAAAATAAACAACAAAAAATAAGAATCAAATAAAGCTTGTATATCCTTGTGTCGGAAGTTTCGCAACATTTATATTTTGCTGTATGTGCAGTCAGTTGTTCAGTAAACGTCTCGAACGAATATCAATTTTTGAAACAGCGCTCTGCTTGAATTATTAAAATTCATTGGATTATAAAAAAGAAAAATAATAAATAAAAATAAAAAAATATACAGAAGTAAATAATTTTTAATAATTCTAGTTAAAAAGAAATTTGTTGTAACACATTAAGATAAGAAAAATTCGTGAAGAAATTATTCAGTTCGAAAAATTTTGTCGTGTTGCATTAAACTACAAAAGTACGGCCCATGAAAGAAGATTTAGTGACAACTTAAAGATATAAAAAAATGATAACACAAAATTGAAAACGTATATTATTAATTTTAACGCAATTGTTGATTAGTAAACAGCAACAACAACAACAAACAACACGAAACCCTGTGGTTCCAACTCCTTGATATATTGCCACGTTAATACTGTTTTATATGATTGCAGTGAATTTTTATATCAACATTTTTTAAAAATTTAGCATAACAACAACAGCAACAAAAGCCAACAAACATCTAGCAATAAAGTAACTACACAGCAGCCAGCCAGCCACCCACAAACATCCATCACCACAAAATTTGGTTTCGTTGTTTTTGTTTTAATCAATCTTTCCCAAAATGAGCGAAAGTCATCGCTATGCAGCCAACGAATTCAGTTACATTCTTCAACGACAGGTTTGTGTAGCAGACAATTTTAAATTTAATTGAACACAAGAAATATATTAAATGTTCACAACTTAATGTAAAAAGAATAATAACTTTCTAATTAACCACAATTAATATAAATGAAATAATGCTTAACACTTTTTGTTATGCTTGCAAATGCAAAATTTTAATCAAGTTCAATGACGAGGAAAATGTAGTCAGGACTCTTAACTCTTTCTGGCCTGTCCCATTTTGCATTAGCTAGTGGTGCTAGAATGCGATGTGCAAGAAAATAATTGTCAGCCTAAGAGTAGGCAATATGTTTTTTCATTAACACTTGGTTTGTCAATGTGTTGGCAGTCCTACACAATAAACTGTTTGATCGATAAAAAATGTAAAATTAACTTTAAAGTGAGAAAAGTAAAAGGAAAGGAGCAGCTTCCTTTTGTTTTTAACAAGAAGTTAGTTTCCATTTGGGGGCAACACCAACAACATGATAGTTTTGACATTTAGTTTTTTTGACATGTTCGTACAAGATGCATTCGCAATTGTTACAATGAATTCAATTTCGCACGGAAATCGAATTAAGATAATTAAAATCCACTATGAAAATGGTGATTCTGTTAAAGTTATATTTCGTAAAATTTGTGATATTTTAGGAAAACACAATCGTCCTTCTGAGATCGCTATTAAGAAATTGGTTTGAGTCGACAGGCTCGATACAAAATGTGCAAACATCAACGCATGTTTGACCGGGTCCTTCAACTGAAAACATTGCAGCCGTAAGTCACGGTGTTGAAGAAGATCCAAATTTCTCAATTCATCGATCTTCTCAACAATTGGAGTTATTCACAACCACCATATGGATATGCAGGAACTGATGGAGGCCTACAATAGCTTTCTGCTATAGAGGAGTGAGATATGGGCGCAGACATTAAGCAAACATTGATGCGTGTTGGACCGGTTCGTTTAACTAAAAACATAACAGTGGTGAGCCAAAGTATTGTAGTAGTTCCAAACGATGTTCTCAACAATTGGGTTTAAACACAACCACCACAACTGTGTGATTAGATTTACATCCGCACCTGGTTATGTAGCCTTAATCAGATGGTGGACCAAACCACTGCATAATTTGGAACGTCATGCTCGTCCTAGGAAGCCGAAGCCATAATTCTATACAACAGAACTTTCTAGTTGCAACTTTGATCATTCCAGAGCAGGGCTGCAAATCATTACTCCCTGCTTAAGAGTTGGAGACTTTCCAACTCCTGTCCAGAACTCATGTCTAGCATGCTCACTGGATCTGGGAACTATTTACCAGGTAGGTGTTATTAAAGGTGAAATGAACCCGGCCACCATATAACCATAGACTGTTATGGGGCCGCGAAACCACAACCACCACGATTCTCCCATATAGGGGCCAACCTCAATAATCAGCCAGAGAACAGTTAAGTGTCTAAAGAGACAAATAACGATCTCTGCGGCTTACTGATTCCCGTGGAAAAAAAGTGGAGTTTCCAATTGTACCCCTGCTGATTTCAGGGGACTGGGCTCCCTTTTCCCCTCAGTTGCACAGGTCTAAGTTGTTGCTTTCTCTAAAGACCATATATATGTGCCCCCGGGGGGCACATGACGAATTTTGCTTAAGGATTTGTCTTTGAAGTCTTATAAGGTTTAAGTGATGCGGATATTGAAACCGACCAACTATTCAAATCGCCGTAAATTCCTTCAATTTATTCAGGAACAACCGGCTGTTTTTGAATTTTTTCAAACGAAGCCCATTTTCACTTGTCAGGGTAAGTCAACAAGCAAAATTTGTTGCCGCGTTTGAGCTACTGAAAATCCTAGAGCGATTATTGAGAAGCCTTTGCATGCTCAACCCGGCAATGTATGGTGTTCTATGTGATCTGAAGGCATGACTAGGCTCGAAATGCGGTAACGGTAAATGGATCACGCTACCGCGAGATGCTAACAACTCAATTTTGGGCTCTTATTGACGGCATGGGTATCACTGACATGAGGTTTTAACAGGACAGTGAAACATGTCACACAGCCAATAAAACAAACAATTTATTGCAAACCAAAACGCATAATTTCGGGACAATCAGTAGGTTACGTAGTTAGATAGTGTGATTCGTTTTACATCCGCACCTGGTTATGTAGCCTTAATCAGACAAACCACAATTGTATAATTTGAAACGTAATACATGCGTCCTAGGAAGCCGAAGACATAATTCTAAGCAACAGAACCACCTAGTTGCAACTTTAATGATTCCAGGGCAGGGCTGCAAACTATCACACCTTGCTAAAGAGTTGGAGACTTTCAACTCCTGTCCAGAACACATGTCTAGCATGCTCACTGGACTGGATCATTCACTTTGCGTGTTATTATCAGTGAGATGATCCTGGCCACCATAATAACTATTATACTGTTATGGGGCTGCGAAACCACAACCACCACGTTACTCTCATATAGGGGCCAACCTCAATGATCAGTCAGAGAACTATTAAATGTCTAAAGAGTCAAATAATGAACTCTGCGGGTTCACTGATCCCCGTGGAAATAAAGTGGAGTTTCCAGTTGTACCCCTACTGACTTCAGGGGACTGGGCTCCCTTTTTCCCCAGTTGCACTGTGTCTAGATAGTGGAATTCTATAAAGACCATATTTATGTGCCCCCGGGGGAAGGTTAAGTAGTCAGTCAGATCATAGGACTTAAAGGATTTAAAAGGCTATGTTAATTACAGAGTCATATGGAGCCAATCGAATCGATTTCAGCCTTAAAGCTTAAAATCCGTAAAGTGATTCACGAAATATAACCGTCATTTTGTTAAAAAGTGATTAAAAACTTTAATGAAACAATCCATATCTCTCAGCGTGGTCGTAGTGGATATTTACCAGATATCATCATTTTTCATTTATAACTACCAAACTTTTCTCTTTATAATACAACTAGCTGACCCATTGAGAACGAATTTGTGAGATCGCAAAGAAGAAACGCAAACAATTAAGCTCGATGCCCACTGCGACTGTTTTTAAATGGCGGCAGTAATCGAGTCCATGCTACTTTGGGCCTTTCACCGTCATCCGCCAAGGCAAATTGGAGGCAGTTAGCGACGAATTTATGGCGTATGTATAATTTTGAAGTAAACAACGCTTAATATTCATGTAAAAGCGAAACCTCGAAACACAGCGCACAAAAAAATTAAATGCATTGAATGAATGAATACACAAAAAATCATTTAAAACGATCCAGTTGTACAGTTGCAGTGTAGTTGAATAATCTGGATACCAACTGCAGCGCCATCTACCGGGCCGGTTTGCGAATGTAAACCATCGAAGGTGGCACCCAAACGCATGCCAAAAAATTTTATTCAGTGACATATACACGTACAGTAGAATTATATAGATCAAGAATTTTTGTATGGGAGGTATCACACGTTTTTTCAAATCCCGCCTATATTTGCAGCAGAACTTAAAATATGTTCACTCAACGAAATACAAAATTTTGTTTAAATACCGTTAGCAGGAGCAGAAATTTTGCAATTGGACCGAATTGTAAATCTAAACCACCCGGGGTGCCACACAAACGCATTCCAAAAAATTTTTGCAAATCGGTCCAGTCGTTTAGGAGGATTTCAGCCACAACACACGTACAGTAGAATTATATATATAAAGATAAAAATTTGACTTTTATTTGGGTACGGTTTTCCGTCGTAAAAGTAAAAGTAATTTTAACCCCGTCGGAAAATCCAAGCACATATCATAAAAATTTGAATTAGCTTAATCTAAAGTTATTGTTTTAATTTGCTTTAGAAAACAAACTTCTTGTTGAAAAACCGATTATATTTTACTTTGTGGTTTTGTTTCAAGTTGTCTTATTTTGTTCTCTTTCTTTTCCCATGGGATTTTTTTTACTCTTGACTTTTCCTTAAGTTAAAAAAGGCAAAAAGTCACGTACTTTAATGTGGGATGATATTAAAAAGTGTAACAAGTAATGGGAAAATGGGGAGAAACGTTATAAGTTATGTAAGTTGTTGCAGTTAGTTGTAATTATTTAAGTTTGCCAAAAAGTGTTTGCGATATCGCATTGCATAATTATATTTATTTTAGTTTGCCAGTTCTACTCTGCAGTATAGAGCAACTAAGTTTTCCTGAGCTTGTGTAGAAAAAGGAATAATAATCATAATATTGCCAGCTTTAGGGTGGTTAATTATGTAATTCTAAAATTGGAAATTTATTTTTAATTTTTCTATATTTTTGAAAACAAAAAACTTTTTTCCTAAAGAAGCTTTCCAAAGGAAAGCGAAATATCGTGAAGAAAAAATATATAAAAAAGATCTTAGATCTTAAAAAAGAAAAAAGATTTTTAATTTTTCTTTATTTTAATGTTGAGCTTAATGCACAGTGAGGCTGCAGTGCATTAAATTTAATTTAACACATGATTTCTAAAAATTTACTTAATTTTAGGAGAAATTTAAAAATTATCTCAACTTCTTACATTCGATGAAGCGGAAGATATTTGACCGACAGTAGGATGCTCAAATAAAATGCAGTGCTTATGTATATTTGATCCATTAAAGCAAATGAGTGAAAAACTGTAGTGTTATTCAAAGGGAATTCCAAAGTTTGCAAATCATGTCATTAGAAGTCCCAATTCTGGGAATAGGTGCCCCTATAGGCTAGTAGGTAGTGTACTAGCTTGTCAGTATGGGGATTGTGGGTTCGATTCCCAACGAAGACCTTGTTTTTTTTCACTACAAAAATAAAAATTGACTGTCGGTGAGGCTGCCCAGCGATGAAGACATAGTCACTGGTCGCTATGCTGTCTTATATACGGCAGTTAATTTCCGACTATCCTTCTACTTTCACCACCTGTTTCATCTCTTCTCTATCCCTTTCCTAAAGAATGTAGCACGGTACTTGAGTAAATAGGCATTGTTGCCTCTTTAAAAAAAAACCTGGAAAGGATCCCACTAAAGTAGAATCATACTGTCGACTGCCGATTTCTAAATTGTTCGAAAAATTACTGATGATAAAGTTGACTCCCGTACTATATATTATAGGATGTATCCCCAACCATCAATTCGGTTTTAAGGCTAAGCACAGTACCAATGAACAAACACACAGATTAGTTAATGTCATAAGAAAGTCTTAGGAAGCCAAAACATATTGCTCAGTTCTCTTAATTGACGTTTCTTAAGCTTTTGACAAAGTGTAGCACGACGACTTACTTCACAAAATATAGCTAAATTTGCGTAACTTGATTTATATCTGTACCTGGCAGTTAGCCTTAACCAGATGGTGGTCAAACCACTTTGAATGATTTTAAGACAAACGTCATTCACGCCCTAGAAAGCCGAAGACTAATTCTAGCATCAGGTCTTTCCTAGTTGCAATTTCAGCGGTTCCATAGCAGAGCTGCAAACCACCACTCCTTGCTGAAGAGCTGGAGACCATCCAACTCCTGTCCAGAACACATGTCAAGCATGCTCACTGGATCATTCACCTGTGGGTGTTATTATCGGCGAGATGATCCTGGCCACCATATAAAAACTGACATGTCTGTTATGCGGCCGCGAAACCACAACCACCACGATACTCCCATATATTGGCCAACCTCAATAACCAGCCAGAGAACAGCTAAATGTCTAAAGAGACAAATAGTGGAACACAACGAGCTCACTGATTCCCGTGGAAATAACGTGGAGTTTCCAGTTGTACCCCTGCTGACTTCAGGGGACTGGGCTCCCTTAAACCCCCTGTTCCACAGGTCTAGATAGTCAAGTATTCTATAAAGACCGATAAATGTGCCCCCACAAACTTCTGGAAAATTACTTATATGGTCGCCAATTTATCATTAGAGAAGGAGACGTCATAAGCCTCCCTCAGCCATTTAAAGTAGAAGTGCCGCAAGGCAGTATACTGGGCCCTACCTTATATTTAATTTATGTCTCTGACATTCCAAATAGCATCCAAAAAGAAAACAACTTAGCACGTAGAAGGCTTTCTAAAAATGATTCCGAAATTTAATCAACTTCGCATAGGCCCATAGGGCTAAGAGATAGTAAAGGATGTTTTAAACTGGCTGTAATTTTTTCCTGATTTCCCTTAAAATTAACCAATCATTTGAATAATAAACTTTACTTTGTCAATATTGCATAATTAGAAAAGGAACAACAACAAAAAAAAGGAACTTACGCCTAAATAAAAATTGTAGTTAAATAAATAAATAACGTTGTGCTACACTGATCGATAAATTCCAATTTTGAAGATGCATCGAAAATTCTTACAATGAAAGAAATCGGTCTACTAAACAAGCTTTATACGACTCATACAGAATATTTACCAAATATTTATTCGCTACTTCTGCTTATAACTTCGTCTTAAATACAACAAAGTCTATATTTCCTTATATTTCCCAATTAACGAAAATTTCAAAAATATTCAACTGTCCAGGATGCTGAACATTCCATTATAAAAACTTCTATATTAATAATTTTTATGGGAATTATTCGAACCATATAAAGCTGCGCTCAAAATAATAGCGTTATTAAAAAGATTTTAAATCTTCTAAATAAATTTTTCGAAAAATTAAGTGATTTTAATTTTGGGTCAAAATTCAATGAATATTCTATTAAATTATAAAATATTGTTATAAATATACTTAATATAAGTAATAACAAGATAATTAACACTAACAAACTAAAGTGAAATCACTTCTTGTGTCTGTTTAGAAATTGGGCAATTTCTAAGAAATTTTATAAACACAAAACAATAACAACGTGCTACATTAAAATTTCAAGAACTAAGCTTAAAAATCAGAAAATAAAAAAAAAACTAACACAAAATAAGACGAGGCACAGCCAAGCAGGCACTGAATGATAACAATAAAATAATATTTCTGAACCCTTGTATGGCGGTGCGCCGATCAATGTTTTTTTGTCAAATGCCAGTGGTTTTTGGTATTGTTGGAAAAAGAACTTCAATTGCACACTTAAATCTATATTTAAGCTTTAGTGAACAAAATATTTCTGATTTTTGCTTTTCCCAAACTAGATTAGGGGTCTGTATAATTATTCCAATTCAGCAGATGCATAACGTACAAAGACTTTGTTTTCGATCGTCACGATAAGAAAGTGTCAGTCACATTTGCGAGAAAAATATGTCAGCCAATTATTTTCTAAGGGTTTATTATTTTTAATTATGTTTTTTATTTCATTTTCTTGGAAATGTGGTACGTTTATGGTTTGTAGCCTTTTCTTAGGACTTTTTATTAAATTTTAGAGCTCTAATTTTGTTACGAAGGTATTTAGTTTAAGTTATAAAAAGATAGTTGTAACGAAAAACGGTAAAGTGAAATGATTTATTGGGACTGTTTACAAATCAAGAAGCCTTTAAGAAACCTACATTAAAATTCCATGAACTAAGAATAACAATCAGAGAAAAAACAAGAAAAAGACACACAACCAAGCAAACATCTACCCTGAATTAACAATGCCACCAATAGCAAATGCTATGAATTAGAGCTTTCTACTAAATGCTAAAAGCAGAATGTAAAGGCTCTTTCTCTCTCTCTCTCTCTCTCCTAGACAATAGCCAGTTTATTTGTGAAAGAGATGCAGTTAAGATACAAAAGCACTCATGTATTTTTGTGTGTATAAATAAATTGTGTAAAACTCTAAAAAGTTGTGTAAAAGTTGCCAAAGAATTCGTGTAAAAAAATTTGTGTAAAAACAGAAAAACTTCTTTTTAGATAAATTTCACTTTCTGACAATAAACGCATACTTTTGCGTTAGACTACAATATCACTGCCATCACTAGTATTATTTTGTTCATCATCTTGTGAAATTGTTTCTGGATTATCTATCATCTCTTGTCTCCTATGTTGATAGTCCAGTAGTTGTCAGAAGGAAGTAAGTCATTAAATTCGTGATAAACCATTATAAATTTTCTTGTCAGATGAAATTAATGATTTCAGTTCACGTTGAAATTTTGCAGCTCGTTCTTCATTAGAATCATGTTGTTCAAAATTATTACCTAATTTCCCGGAAAGATCAAGACCTTCTTTAATTAGAGCTGCATTTAAAGTGGAAGGATCTTCTTTGTCATTATCGCTATGTTCTCTATTCTGTTGGATGTCTCAAGAAAGAGGTATATAATTTCATTTTCCCTCAAGCTTTTATCAGCTAAAAATTTGTCTATATCGGCGAATGATAGATCATCGAATTCATCTCCACTATATGTACCAGCGTAGTGATGTCACTAAAATCAGCGTTATTATGGATGACAGGACCAAGATGTTTGCTTTTAACCCATTCTGGTCAAATATTTTTCCAACAAGAGCTCAAGGATGATGACTTTAAGTCAGCTGAAGTTATCGCAACTTAATTAATGCAGTCCATAAGAGAAAAAAGTTTCCGCATATCAATGACTGTAAATTATCATTATGGTCTAGTTTATCTGCCACGTATTCGAATAAACGTTTTATGTAGTACGTTTTAAAAGTAGCAATGTAGTAGAATCTAGTGTTAAGCGGTAGAAAGTAAAATTGCACGTTTGGGTGCTTCTAGACCGGATGGCTAGAATTAAAAGAACTTTAAGAAAAGAAGCATATTTTCTGGAAATTCTTATTATTTACAGAGATGCAGCCTTTTTTTAAATTTTTACTAAATTTTCATATAAATATCGATTTTTTATAAAATAAATAGGTGATTACAAAACAAGCTTATTTTTTCGAAATTCCTATTATTTACGGAGATATAGCCATTTTTAAATTTATACTAAGTTTGTATATAAAATTGTTTTTTTTTATAAAATAAATAAGTGGTCACTTCTGAATGAAGTATTTGTGGAACTGTTTTGTAAAGATTGCACTGGTCATCCAGAAATTTTTGTTTGGTGTCCAGTTGAATTTATTTGAATTTATTGAAATTTTTTTTTCACCTTTCTAAAGCAAACAAAATTTCGTAAAAATTATATTAGGTCTTTGCTCTATGCATAATACGGGGAATCCCAATCATATACACATATTTATTTTTATAGCAGCAGCTGTACATGATAACAACCCAACATAGGGCTTCCGAAAGAAACCCTTATGCAGAAGGATCGAAAATAAATAGTGTTTTTGTTTACGAAATGTTTGCTTGTGTGTTTGTATAGAAGTGTTATTGAGTCTTTTTGTTTGATGTGTTGTTTAAATAATAACTCTCATTTAATTAATTTTTCTTACGATATAAGACTCTTGAATTTTCTATATAAAAATTTGTTTGCCTCCCTTTTTCCGTTTTTTGGGGAATTTCTTTATAATTGTTTTAACCTTTTAATTATTCTAAAGCGCTGTATGAACAAATGTACAAAATCTATTATTTGGTAGACAGATGTAGTTCTTGGAAAATACTTTAGTATGAAGAAATTTTTTTGAGTATATTGTTAGTTTAAGTTACTGTTTTTTTTTTATATGAATGTTTTGGAAAATAAATAAATTGAATTGAATTGAATTATATAAAAATTTGTGGTAAAATCCATTAAAGATCTATTGGAGCAGTATTTAAATGGCCATATGGACATGCTTTCCCCCGCAGTAATACATGTTAAATATATTTTTGTAATAATAACTATTTTTCAATTTAACGTAGAATAAATTGAACATAGATTAAATTCAAAAATATTTTTGAATGAAATTTTGTATTTTGTGTTATTGTTGGCATTTTATAGAATGTTATTGAACATTATTACCAGGTGGCTGCCTATCAATCACATAACATTCAAATATAAGCGTATTACAAGGGGGCAGAAAATGTCTACTTGCATTTCAATATTCATCATACGAGTAAATAATGTACAATGGACGTACAATGGATGCAACTTTTAATTTCATGTCAATTTTGTTTTTAATTTATGCTATGGACACAAATTCTGACTCATTTGACTTTATTCCTTGTTTTCTTTCTTTTAAGCTCTTGCGATATTCTCTTTTCATTTCTAAATATACTTGCACAGGTTAAATGTCTGTTTGCTTTAAATTGTCTTTGTTTCAAAGTTTTAATTCTATTTAAGCTTAAATCCAATTAAGTAATATTATAGTTAAACCTATGATATTTTTTTAGTCAAAATGTGTAAAATTAAGTCCGAAAACATCTAATTCCATTTAAAATATTTGAAATGATTCATAACATAGACAAGAAAAGCTACCCGCAATCATAAACTTGTTTTTTTTTTTTGTTTAAAGAGAAGTAGCACTTCCGGCAACAATACCTATTTAGTCAAGTACCGTGCTACATTCTTTAGGAAAGGGATAGAGAGGAGATGAAACAGGTGGTGAAAGTAGAAGGATAGTCAGAAATTAACTGCCGTATAAAAGACAGTACAGCGACCAGTGACTATGCCTTCATCGCTGAGCAGCCCCAATTTTATTTTTATAGTGAAAAAACCAAGGTCTTCGTTGGGAATCGAACCCACAACCCCCATACTGACAAGCTAGCACACTACAGGGACTAGAGCAAAGGATTCAAAACCTGTTAGTCGCTTCTAAATCAATGACATGTAACTATTTATGCTTTATGAATTGGTAACTTGCTTTTTGATACTCACTTTTTAAAATAATTCTAGCTTTTAGTAGTCTCAATTCTTAAAAAAATATCAGATGGGCAAATTTGTGGTTACGAAGCAAACTATCTATCGAATGATTAAATCCCAAAATATTAGCTGTTATCCTTAGACATTTATTTATTGAAAAGTTCAGAAATTTTAAACATGAAACGTTGCAAGGAATTTCAATTACGAAAATTTACTAACAAAATGGTGAGAATTTCACGCTATGAATTCGTGCAGCTTGTCCTGGTAACCAGGCTCCTTCTGAAACCACTGTGAGTAATTTAATAGTTAAATTGGACGCTCATGGTATTTTAGATCAAAATAGTTCGATCGTATTGCAAACATTGCCGATGTGTAACAGAGTGTTGAGAATGAGACGGAAACATCAACTCATCGGCGTTCGCTATAATTAGGCATCACTAGAGGTACTTTGTAAATGGTCCGCCAAATAACGTTTTTGTTTTGTTTTGTTTTAAATGCTATAAACAAAACTACTGAATATTTTCTCAAACTCCTTTTTTTATTTGAAAGTACAATCCTTCCTGTTAACAATGGAAACAAATTTCATTCAAATGGCTGGCCATGCAGTAGCCTACACGATTGGTCCAATTTTTAAGCATATTATCGATTGGGTGCAGCTATTGTGCTTTAAAGCGTCAATTGTATCTGGCTTACACTTATCTTTGACGGCACCCCACAAATAATAGTTCAACGGTGTCAAATCGCAGCTCCGAGGTGGCCAAATGACATAAGCTCTGCGGCTGATAATGCGATTTTCAAAAATAGGGCGCAAAACAATGACTGTAGCTTCGGCTGTGTGGCACGTAGCGCCGTCCTGTTGAAACCAAATATTGCCAATATCCTCCTCTTCAATTTTTGTAAACAAAAATTTGTTCAACATGGCCCGATAACGATCGCCATTCATTGTAACGGGCACTCCTTGCTCATTTTCGAAGAAAAATGGCCCAATTATTTATTTGTACCAAAATCCGCACCAAACACTGACTCGTTTTGGGTGTGTCGCCTTTTCAATGTATGGGTGCAGGTTTTCTGTGCCCCAAATGCGACAATTTTGCTTGTTTACATACCCGCCAAGATCAAAATGAACTTCATCTGAAAAGATGATTTTTTTTTGCAAAATCGGCATCTTCTGTAAGTCGATCGCAAGCCCACTCAGCGAAGCCAAAACGCATTGTATGGTCACTTGGCTGCAACTCCTGAAACAATTGGACTTTGTATGGCATCATACTAAAGTCTTTATGCAAAATTCGTGTCAATGATGTCTCTGAAATGTTCAATTATTGAGAACAATGGTGAATGGTGATGTTGATGGCGCTTCACGCACACTTTCTGCCACAGCAGCAATATTCTTGAGTGTACGCACTGTTTTTGACTTTTCACGGTTTTGTTTATCGATGAGGATGCCTCAGTTTCTTTCACTTTTTTCACAAGATAACGAACATACGGAGCTGACTGTGCTTCTTTTCTTCCAAAATCCGTACGCAATTTTCGCACACATTCTGCAACATTACTATGATTTTCAAAGTAATGTCGCAATATTTCCCAGCGTTGTTCAAGCGTATACACAACCATATTCGTTCAGCGGAAGGATAAAACTAATTATCTGTTAAATCAAACATGAGCTAAGTGTTACCATTCACGAAATAAGCACTAGTTAAAAAAAAACGTTAGATGGTGGACCCTTTACAACGTTTCATCTTCACGCTTAAACGCTCAGTTCGTTAAAAAATTAAAGCCGACTGACCGATCAATAGCATTACTTCAATACATTATATTTTTGCGACAAAAAAGTTCAAAGGGCCTATCAAAATGCGGGACCAGTTATTTTGAAACTAAAGGATTTAAAATTTAATTAATTTTTAACTATTAGAAATATCTTGGTAACGTCAAAAATTAAGATTTTTGCAACTAAAAACACTGTGCATAGTGCCTCTGTAGAGCTATGGCCATGCAGGTTACGTACTTTTAAGCGGAGTTATACATTTAAAAAAATCTTTATTACTTTAAAAGTTATGATGTTTGTAACGAAAATAGTCAAAAGCTGACACTATGCACAGTGCCGCTAACTTACCTATGGCCATGCAAATCATTTATATTGAAGCTTGAAAAGTTTTCTTTGAAATGCTTTTTAAAATTTTTAAATATCTTTATTATTTCGAAACTTATGATTTTTGCAACCAACAAAGAGTCAAAACGAGTCACGGTGCGGCCATTGTTTGCATTGAACATTTGTAAACTTTACATAATACGTGCAATTTTCACCATTTTTATAGTAAATTTTCGAGAGTGTAACTTTCCATGTTTAAATTTTTCAACTTTTAAAATAAATAAATGTCAAAGAATGTCAACTCAGTTCTAGACATTTATTCATTTGATAGACAATTTACTTTGTAACCTCAAATTTGCCCACACGATATTTTCTCAAAAGATGAAGACTACTAAAGGCCAGAGTTGTTATAAAAAGTGAGCGGGAAAAAAAGTTGCCAATTCGTGATATTCATGCGATTGTTCAAGAAGCGACTGACTAGTTTTAATACATTTTCACTTAAAATTAAGCTTATGATTGCGGCTAATAAGTTATTAGTCATAAGTCTATTTTTTGTTTATTTTATTAAACATTTCAAATTTAAAACATTTTTTGGGGCTAAATTTTACACATTTTGACCTAAAAAAATAAATATCATAGTTTGAACTATAATGTTATTTAATTGGATTTAAAACTAAATACAATTAAAACTTTTAAACAAATACTATTTAAAGCAAACAGACTTTTAACCCGTGCGAGTGTACTTAGAAATGAAGAGCGAATATCTCAAGAGCTTTTGCGAAAGGATAAAAAGAAGAAAATAAAAATTCCAAATGAATCAGAATTTCTTTTCGTGACATAAAGTTGAAGATTAAACAAAAAGAGAAAATTAACATGCAATTAAAAATTGCATCCATTAGTAGACGTACTATACAACAAGTACGTACTATACAACAAGTACTCGTACGCCGACTATAGAAACGTGAGCACTCATTCTCCACCCCTTGTAATGCATTTATATCTGAATGGTATATGATTGACAGGCAGCCATCTGGTAATAATGTTCATACATATTCTGCCATATGGCTTTTACCTCATAAAGTATAGGATATTTTTCTGAAGTCAGGCGAAACTCCAAAAAAAAATTCAAAATAAATAAATTTTTTACTATTTTATAAATAATTTCTCTAAGTAGGTTTTTATATAACAAATTAAATAAATTTTATATTTCGCCACACAATTGTGTGGCACTTGCGAAAAAGAAATATGTATAAATAATTTTATTAATTATTTAAAACAATGTTTTTTTGTTACATTTTTGTTTTCCTAAAGATGCCACCGACTTGTGTGGCGAAATATTGAAAACAAAAATTTAGTTTATTCAATTTTTATAAAACGATCTTGTACTTGAAGAAATTATTTTCAAAATAGAAAATTTTGATCAAAATTATTTTGTTGTCACTCGACTCGTTGAAAACGGTCGTTGCTGTCTGATTGTTCGGTACGATCGGCGAGCACCTTCGATGCGATCACATTATTTTCAAGCCGTGTTTTTAGATAGTTATGTTTTTGTCTTTTATTATTTGTTGGGTATATGTGTCCGTCTGAGAGGGGCATCTGGGGGCACATTTATAAGTCTTTATGGATCACACAACCATCTAGACTTGTGTCTTGCGGGGGTAAAAGGGAATCCAGTCCCCTTAGGCTAGCAAGGAGCCAACTGGAAAATCCACTATATTTCCATGGGAATCAGTAAAGCCCCAGAGTTCTACTTATTGTGTTTTTAGCCTTTTAGCTGTTCTCTGACTGTTTACTGAGGTTGGCCCTTCGGGAGTATCGTAATGGCTGTATATTTCGAGGCCCTCGTTTGAGTTTGTGGGACGGATCATTCACAATGAATGGTCCAGATGCAGTGAGTATGAATGCCGTCGTGTTCTTAATTATTCCCCCCAGGGGCACATAAATATGGTCTTTATAGAATTCCACTATCTAGACACAGTGCAACTGGGGAAAAATGAGCCCAGTCCCCTGAAGACAGGCAGGGAGTCAACTGGAAACTCCACTTTATTTCCACGGGGATCAGTGTGCCCCAGAGTTCATTATTTGTCTCTTTCGACATTAAATAGTTCTCTGGCTGATCATTGAGGTTGGCCCCTATATGGGAGTAACGTGGTGGTTCTGGTTTCGCGGCCCCATAACAGTAGGTTATTATGGTGGCCAGGATCATCTCGCTAATAATGACACGCAAAGTGAGCATCCTAGACATGTGTTCTTGACAGGAGTTGGAAAGTCTCCAACTCTTTAGCAAGATGTGATGATTTGCAGCCCTGATCTGGTATCATTAAAGTTGCAACTAGAAGGTTTCTGTTGCATCGGCTTTCTAGGACGAGCATGACGTTCCAAATCAGTGGTTAGATCCACCGTCTGATTAAGGCTTCATGGCCAGGTGCGGATGTAAATCGAATCACAAAGTTGTTCTTAATTATATTAAGCTTCATGTGTTTAGGACCAGGAGTTGGATAGTCTCCAGCTCTGCAGCAAGCAGTTGTGGTTTGGAACCCTGCTTTGGAACTGCTGTAATTGCAACTAGGAATGACCTGCTGCTAGATTTAGTCCTCGGCTTCCTAGGGCGTGAATGTCGTTGCTTTTCATTCGCAATAGTTTGACCACCATCTGATTAAGGCTTACGGCCAAGTGTGAGAATCTCCCCTCCGAGGGCACATTGTTATGTCTTGATGGAATATCACCTTCATTACATATGTCACCAGGGGTAAAAGGCAGTATAGTCCCCTAAAGTCTAGCAGGAGCCAACTGTGTGATTAGATTTACATCTGCGCCTGGCCATGAAGCCTTAATCAGATGGTGGACCAAACCACTGCATAATTTGGAACGTCATGCTCGTCCTAGGAAGCCGAAGCAATAATTCTATGCAACAGAACTTTCTAGTTGCAACTTCGATGATTCCACAGCAGGGCTGCAAATCATCACTCCTTGCTTAAGAGTTGGAGACTTTCCAACATATCTAGCATGCTCACTGGATCTGGGAACATTTCACCAGGTAGATGTTATTAAAGGTGAAATGAACCCGGCCGCCATAGAACCATAGACTGATATGGGGCCGCGAAACCACAACCACCACGATACTCCCATATAGGGCCAATCTCAATAATCAGCCAGAGAACAGTTAAGTGTCTAAAGAGACAAATAACGGAACTTTGCGGGTCACTGATTCCCGTGGAAATAAAGTGGAGTTTCCAGTTGTACCCCTGCTGACTTCAGGGGACTGGGCTCCCTTTTTCCCCCAGTTGCACAGGTCTAGATAGTCGAAGTTCTATAAAGACCATATATATGGGCAACTCCACGTTATTTCCATGGGAATCAGTAAGTCCTAGAGTTCAGCTATTTAGCTGTTCTCTAACTAATTATTGAGATTAGCCCTTCGGGATCAAGAACACAGGATGAATGATCCGGATCTAGTGAGCATGCTTTTCATATGTTCTGGATCAGGAGTTAGAAAGTCTCAAACTCTTCAGCAAGGGGTGGGGGTGGCGGCCCGCTCCAAGCTTTTGAAGTTGTAACTAGGAGTGATTAGAAGATAGAGTTATCCAACGGCTTCCTAGGGCGAGGGTGACGCTATATATAACCCAAGTGGTTTGATCGACCATCAGTTTATGGCTTACACAGCTAGGTATTGATTTAAATCTTATTACGCATATCTGTCTGAGGATTTTCCCCGAGGGCGCATAGTTTTGATAAACTCTTCCGCCTCTTGACATGTGGCTTTGAGGTAAAAAGCGGTACTAATCGCTAGGGCTAGCATAAGCACGAAAGTGGAGAAGACATAGGGCCCTTAAAGTCCGATCAGTAAGTTATTACACCCAATGGTACCACGGGAACCAGTTGCTCGCAGGGCTACGGGTCTGTTCTGGTTATTCATGGGGCCCCTTGGAGATCAACGTAGTAGCTGTGGTTTGATCGGGCTTTGAGGAGATGTTAACAAAAAAGTTAATATCCAAATTTGTAGGTTGCGCATGCAACAGGACTAGGAGTTGGATAGTCTCTAACTCCTCAGCAACGAGTGGGAGCACAGACTTGCAACCGTATACTCGAAAATTGCTACAAAAACGTGTGTATGCATCTTAGGACATGGGTGGACGCTTTTTTCTACACCTACTGGTAAGACCACCGTTACATGAAACCTCACGGCCAGGTGCTGATAGTAATCCTATCACGTTATATTCGTCTGAGGGTGTTTTTCGTTTGTTGAGTGCATGTGTAGTATCAGTGGTGTGAAAGTTGTGTCTGAAATCGTGGTTACTTTTATCTCATGGGCAGAAATTGTGTGTACTAACGAACTCCTTAAGCTCAAAATAAGTCTCATCGCTGAACACAATTTTGCATTTGTAAGTTGTGCTAATTGAAGACTGGTTTTTAAGATAATTTTCCAAAGCATATTCATCATAAATGTGAAATGGTAAACGCAGAATAGTTTGGTTGACATCTAATGCTGCTTCCAAATTCTATTGGGCTTAACAAAATATCCATCATGTGCATTTGTTCGATAAATAAAAACTTGACATTAAAACCAATGAACAATCAAATGCGTGTGGCCTACGTTTCGAGGTAATAAATTGTCTTGCAAAATTACAACAATAATATTGTGAGAGTAAATTTGTCCTTATTTTTCATTTGATCAATTAAATGTTTAACCTTAAGACAGTGATTCGCTAATGAGTTCACTTAGGCAATCAATGAATTGTAATTTTCTTTATTATTATTAAATGAACAATTTTGTTGTTGTTATTTTTGTTTTATGTATTTTGTTGTAAAATAGTTATAAACACGAAATACATAGTTATATTCAAAGTATTCGAATAGTATTAGAATATATAATATTCTAAATAATCGATTAAGAAGCATTTGAACATATTTATACAAGCATACATACATACATACATATATACATACATATTTACGTGCTTGTAAATTCTAATTGAATAATAAGGCGTTTTTTACTTGTCATTGTAATTTAGAAAATTATATTATAAGTAGTTCGTAATTTGATGAATTTACTTTGAATTTCAATTTTATTAATTTAAAAGACAGATGCTTACGTACATATATATAAAGTGTGTTTTAGTATATCGCCAATAATGCGGTGAATGTTGTTCTCCAAGTGGGCAATCGTGTAAGGTGTATCGGCGCACCTTGGCGTTGTATCACATCCCTGCAAAAAATATTCTAGCAGTGTTGAATAGCATGATCTCGGAGACCAATTCACGGGTCCGAAACGTGAAACTGTGAGGTTACCAAGTGAGGTTTCCTTTAATACATCTATTGTGGCACAAGATGAGTGATATGTTGCAGCGCACACTGGGGATTTTTGTATGGGGGTGAGGAAAAAAATATATTTGTCAAAAAATGTAGGGATTTCATCACAAATTTAGTTTTATTTATACAGTAATACACAAAAGTAATCAAAATAAAGAAAGTTAGAGAAATGTCGATCGTAACCTGCAATGTAAAAAGCCATAACTAACAAAAAAATTTAAATGATTTTTTTTAAATTTTTATTTATTATTTATTTAAAATCTGTTTTTAATTTATTATTCTAAAATAGCCTTAACTTCATCGCTTATAACACTACGCTTTTTCTGGCTAAATGAAGGCGTCAAATATGAAATCATGGGATCTGATGTTACCATCATTCGGTGCATAATATCTTCGTTCGCGGCAATTCGTCTGCATTTTTTGGAGTGCCTAAGGCAATATTTGTTATAGTCTTTGTTACGACTTTCCTGAGTCTCTTGGAGTAGTAAGCCTACAGAAAAAATATACTTTTCAATTATATCTTTTCCATATATCAGAATTTTGTGAGGTGCAGTTGGCATATTGTACCACACGTATAGTGCAACAAACTCTTTTACCGTCTCCAAACAAAAATCACTAAATTTTTTTGGATCTACTATAGCTTTGAGAATTATTGAAAACCTCTTAATTATGTTTTCATCTAGACCCGTTATTTCGGAAATCAAAACAGATTTAGCAAAGAATCTTCGTGACATATTTCCTGAATTTGTCGTACCAGAGCCTTGCTTAACAGTATCAACCTGTATTCCTATTTTCTCTTTAAATTCAGGCTTTATCAAACATTTTCGGGCTTTTTTTATCGGATGAGTATTTGAGTCGACTCTCCCACGTTTAAATTCAATAAGCAAAAGACACTCTATCAGCTTAATACGCGCATGAAGTGGTGACATGCCAAATTGCAGTGCTTGTTCATTTAGGGGCATAGCTAGAACTTCTTCGATTTTATTCATCTTGGATGATGCGACTCCACAAATAAAACAAGAAGATGCTGCTGGCGTTTCTGTTACTGATTGTGCTGTCTTACCGTCAATCATTGTAAAATATAATTCATGTTTTACTCTAAAGTTGCAAGTATTCACTGTTAACTCAAATTCTTTTAGTTGAGATATCTCCTCATCGACTCTTCTCTTTTGTTCTCGTATAACTTGAGGTGTCTCTTTAACGTATGCAAAAACTGTAGTGTTCTACAATACTGTGTGGAAGAAGGTTCATTGTTGTTCCATACTAATTTATTTATGTCACCACTTAATAATAATTTAAGTGGTACAACTGATGTCGTATATAAACGAGAGTCAGAAATTTGTGCACATCTCGAGCAAATTTTTAAAATTCATACCTTTACTTAATTGTGCATTTTGTTCATAGGTTATACGACTTTACGTGAAAATAATAGGACTTGACAATTTTTATACAGTTTTGGGTTTTTTATGAATTAAAAAACAAAAAAATTAACTTTTTAGGCAAAAAATATTTATTTTTCTTCATACATTTATTTATAACTTTGAAACTGTTGCTTATGTAGCAAAACGTTATATAAACGGATAAAAGTACTTATAATTCTTGAATTTTCTAAATTTGTTTGAGTAAAATCCGACTAGTGGTTCTTGAGTTATGTTAAACAAAAGGGCCTTATCAGAATTGAGTTGCGAATCAATCAGCAGAAAACTGTTGTACTGTGTAATGCAACAAATTAATAGGTGGCACCTGGTGGCACTTGAAATTTACTAAAAACGTAAAAACAGAAATGAAGCATTATATTAGCGGTGATTTCCAACTGCAGGAAAGTAAAGCTAAAATTGCAGCTCCAAATGTTTGGAGTAAAAAGGGATTTTTTTCATATGTCTATAAAAATAAACAAACAAAAAAAACTGAAGTCCCTGCAGAGTATATTTTTTCAATTTTAGTATACTAAAATATCCTACTTTAAATAACAAACAAAAAGAAAAATATTAGCTCACATAATAAAATAATATTAATTCTGAAATTCTAAGGTTTAAATTAAGTTGGTTCAGTAAAACATACAAGGACTGAGCTTGAGACGGATATAAAAAAAAAACTAGCTGTCAGATCGGAGTAATTCTTTTTGATTTGATTGTACCATTTAGTCTAAAATTTCAAAATATCATTGCATATTGCATGAAGATCCCCACGGAGGGACATGAAAGTCTTTTTGGAACCTACTATTCCATTTAGACTGGTGTCTTGCAGGGTAAAAAGGAGCCCAGGCCCCTCAAAGGCTAGTAGGAGTCACCTGGACAATCCACATATTTCCACGGGAATCAGTATGCCTCAGAGTTCACTATTTGTAAACTCTGAGGCATACAATTAGCAGTTCTCTGACTGGTTATTGAGGTTGGCCCCTATATGGGAGTATCGTGGTGGTTGTGGTTTCGAGACCCTCGTGAGAGTTTGTGGGTCGGATCATTCAAAATAAACACAATGAATGGTTCAGGTCCAGTGAGTATGAATGCCGTCGTGTTCTTAATTATATTAAGCTTCATGCGTTCTGGACCAGGAGTTGGAAAGTCCCCAACTCTTTAGCAAGGAGTGAAGACTGCGGCCTACTTCGGGCTTTCGAAATTGCTACTAGTTGTTTTCGTTTGTACTGACCGATGGCCTCCTAGAGCGTGGATGCCGTTTGCAAATCATCCAAGTGGTTTGACCACCATCTGATTATGACAACCTAGTCGATGCAGATGTATATCAAATCACATCATATTGCATGAAGAGTATGTTGACAATTTGACTTTTTTCCGCGAAATCCCAAGTGTGCGGCATCTTGTTAAAGCCGCAGCTCCTGCACATTATCAATTTGTAAAGAAAAAAGTAAGTCATGGCTTTATAGAATCATGGCTCTATAGCGATTACCATTGATTGTAATGTTTCGATCAGTATCGTTTTTTTAATAAATTAAGGACGAATGATTCCACCATGTCATAAATCACAGCAAATAGTCAGTTTTTCCATATGTGAAGCAGCATACACCACCGGATTATCATTACTCCAAAATCGACAGTTTTACATATTGACATATCCATTCAACCTCTATAAGATACACACGATATATATATATTTATATATATATATATATACTTATGTATATATACATACCTACATACACATAAAACACATCCATAACACACACTTGACAACATTTTAAAGTTGATGACTTTGGAAATTCTAGATGGCTTTTGAATTGAAATGAAAAATTATCCATGAGTTCTTCAAGTGTTTCATTGTTATAAATACATTGTTTTCCTTAGCCCTGATAAAATATATGTATTTATTACTATTAGTTTTGTTTTCCATTAAATTGTCAGTTGCATTGCAAAATGTGTCAGCGTAACAGTAGGAGTAACAGCAGTAGTTATAGTATTGAAAAAACGTTTTTATTGTTGTAATGCCAACGTCATAAGAAGATGGTCACAGTAAATCTAAAGGTTTAATTCATTTTAGTTTTTGTTGTTGTTGTTGTATTAGAGTATGTGATTGTTGTTGTTGGTTTTTTTTTTAAAACAAAAAATCTATTTTCAAATGCATTTTAAAATCAATGTCAAATGTCCCTCTTTTTCTCTCTTTCATCGCTATTTTACAGAAACACAAACATAATAAATTACAAAAGGAGAAGTAAAGGTTTTTTACTTTTACTTTAACTTTTCATTGAGTCCTTTTTGCAGGCACTAAAAGTAAAACTTTTTGTCTTTTAAATGAGGTGAGGAAATTCTTTAGGTTTCAATTGTATATGTTTTCATGGACTTGCCATGTTACATACACAAATACATAAACATATATGAAGGCTATGTCTAAAATTTTTTTTATATGGAACATTAATCCGTAAAAAACAACAAGACCGTGACTTTGATGACATTTTTGCATCCAGGTAAAAAGCAAATATTTAACTAAATTGAATATCTAATTTTTGTAAATAGTTTCATCATATTTACTCTTTCCCAGGATTATGGTGGCATTCACCTCTCATTGAGAAAGATACCACTCTCTTTAAAGATTCTTTACTATGATCCCCCAACTATTTCGAAGTGCAACAGGACAAAACTTTGTATTCTTTTGCACAGACGTACCTGTGCAATGGTTTTAATAAATCTATTTTTTTTAACCGTCGAGAGAAGCCATATAAAAAGACTACACTCCAACTGCTCTCCCTGCTAATAATAGAGTACATTAACGTCAGAATGAAAATGAAGTATACATATATATAAATAAATATATATATATATATATATATATATATATATATATATATATATATATATATATATATATAATTCTTATATTTGGGCCGGTGCTACAAAGTCTGTTTTGGAATAAAAGAGAAATTATATAAACTTATCGGTGACAGTGGGGTGCCCCAGTCCAAAGCACCCGCCGTCTCAGTATGTAAAATATTTTGATATTTCATTACTTAAATTAGTGAAAGTTGGCTACTTTAAGTACGTCAATATTTTCATTAAAGTTTAAAAGTGCACCACAAATTAAATACCAGTCAAATAAATTGCATTTCACTGTGCGACAAAAGTTATTAAGAATCAAAATTTAAAAACGTAAAAAATCACAAAAATTATTTGCTTATGTTCCGAAAATTTTTCCGCGTGCACAGATCTTAAACTCGATGCATGCAGATATCGCAGAATCTACATGCTAAACTTAACTTGACATTAGTCAATGAAAACTGGAATTTGTATCATATTGTTACATTTATTGCTTTTATTTTGCCTTGTTATTTTGAGTTATAATAACGCGGTACTTTGGAGTTTTAAATTAAATTAAACGATTTATGTACTTTTAATACACACAAAATAAACACAATGGTAACTTTGTTGTCTTCACTTATCGATGAATCAATTTGATTTTATTTCATTTGCCAAGCAAGTGGTGCTTATATAGTTGTTTTAAGTGGTTCTTGCATATACAATAATATTCTACTTTAAAAGCACTCCATATTGTTGTTGTTATTATCATTCAGTTTAGGCGCCTGCTTGGCTGTATGTTTTGTTTTGCTCTGTGTTATATGTTTTTGTTTATTTTTGTTTATCTTATTTGGTAGAATTTCCTATAAGCGTATTATTGTGGTCTTGCGTGTATAGGATTTCTTAGTAAATTTCCAAAGTTTTAAAATGCACAGTGGGTGGTTTCCTTCACTTTTTTTTACTGAAAATTATTTTCTTTTAAAACTTAATAAATAATCTTCGTTACAATATGATTACATTTAGTCCTTTAATAAACGTTTTATTTTATTGAGTTCTTTTATTGCAAAATAATAACTTAACACTTTAGAGTTTTTAAATTAAATTACACGTTTTATTCACTTTGAATACACACAAAATAAACACGATGGTAACTTTACCACCATAACGTCTAAAAATGCTTTATTTCACTTAACGATGTTTCAACTTGAGTTCACTTTATTGCCCAGCAACTAGGCCTTATATATCTATTTTGAGTCTTTCTCGCATATGCTTTAACAACATTACATATTGTTGTTGTTATCATCATTCAGTGTTAGCTAATGTTTGGTTGTATGTATGTTTTTTTGTACTGTGTTAGTTGTTTTTGTTTTCTTAATCATTTCATGGAATTTATCACAAGCATGTTGTTGTTGTTTTGGGTGCATAAGATTTTCTAGAAAACTAGGCAATTTGTAAGACACAATAAATCATTTCGTATACTTTTTTACTAATAATTGTTGTCTTTTAAAATTTTAACAAAATATATAAGATATTAGGATTATACTTGGATAACAACTTGAAATTTGATTCTCAAGTAACTTTTGCTATCTCTAAGATTAGTTTTGTTGTTAGGAAATTATACAACATAGCTATGTATTTACCATGTGAACTAAAAAAGTGTGTTTTGCCACGTCGTTAAGACTTTCTTTATTATTGCTAGGCTTAGAGATTTATTCAGGTAAACAGTGTTTCTATAGGATTTCCCATTTTTATAGAAAAAACTATTTTAGTATTTTATTCTTTAATTTTTTGATTGCGATTCTTATTTCTACGTTCGTATTTTTTTTGAACTGTAAAATAAAATCAGAGAATGCTAAATTTATTTGAGTAGAAAATGAATAATGAAAAAGCTGTTAATTGATTGTAATCCTTCTTGCGAAAGGGTTAGAGTTACAATCCTGCAATTTGATGTAATGTGTAAGTTTGGAACAGATGAAAAGCGCCTCTGGAGCTACGTAGCCGAGTCATAATATTTTTTAATGCGGATATAGTTATTATATTTGAAATTAAGAGTAGAGAAATCCAATTCTGGGCCGGATGGGATACCAGGACAGGTCTCTTCGACGCTAGCACATCCCTTAGCAACCTTTCTCAGCAAGTTGTATCATGCCGGTGAATTTCCAAAGTGTTAAAAAGTTGCTAATGTACCGTTACAACTCTGAAAATTACCGCCCAACGGCAATTTGTTTAGCACTTTCTAAATTGATGGAAAGCATGATTAATTTTCATTTTGTAAGGTACCTGAGCACATTAACATGGCTTAACGGAATTTGACCATTAAGACATGTGTAATCAGGGGTAAAAGGGAGTCCAGTCCCCTAAAGATTAGCAGCAGCCAACTGAACTACTTCCACCTTATTTCCACGGGAATCAGTAAGCCCCAGAGTTCTGACTTTGCTGATCTCTGTCTAATTATTGAGATTGGCCCTTGGGGAGTATTGTGGTGGTTGTGCTTTCACGATTAAGGGGCTAGGATTATCTGTCTTTTGGACAAGAACACAGGGTGAATGAACCGGATCCAGTGAGCATGCTTGTCGTGTGGTCTGGACCAGGAGTTGGATAGTCAGCAAGGAGTGGAAGTGGCGGCCCTGTTCCGAGCTCCCGAAATTGCATCTAGATAAAGATATTCGACGGCTTCCTAGAACGAGTGTGACACTACATATCACCCAAGTTACCCCCCGGGGGTACATTTATCGGTCTGTATAGAATACTTGACTATCTAGACCTGTGCAACTGGGTAAAAAAGGGAGTCGAGTCCCCTGAAGGCGGCAGGGGTCAACTGGGAACTACTCGTCATTTCCACGGGAATCATTAAGCCCCAGAATTCCGTTATTTGTCTCTTTAGACATTTAACTGTTCTCTGGCTGATTATTGAGGTTGGCCCCTATATTGGAGTATCGTGGTGGCTGTAGTTTCGCCGCCCCATATCAGGTTTGTTGTTTAATATGGTGGCCAGGATTATTTCGCCCTTAATGACACCCTAGGTGAATGATCCAGTCCAGTGACCATGCTAGACATGTGTTCTGGACAGGAGTTGGATGGTCTCCAGCTCTTCAGCAAGGAGTGATGATTTGCAGCCCTGATCTGGAATCTAGGAAAAACTTGTTGCTAAAATTAGTCTTCGGCTTCCTAGGACGAGCATGACGTTTCTATTTATGCAAAGTGGTTTGACCACCAGCTGATTAAGGCTCCATAGCCAGGCGCAGATGTAAATCATATCACGCAATATCACCCAAGTGGTCCCCCCCGGGGGGCACATTATAAGTTTTTATGGATCACACAACCATCCAGACTTCTGTCTTGTGGGGATGAAAGGGAGCCCAGTCCCCTTCAAGGATAGCAGGAGTCAAGTGGACAATCCACTAAACTTTCACGAGTATCAGTAAAGCCCCAGAGTTCCGCTATATGTCTCTTTGCGCATTTAGCTGTTCTCTGACTGATTATTAAGGTTGGCCCTTCGGGAGTATCATGGTGGCTGTGTGTTTCGAGGCCCTCGTTTGAGTTTGCAGGTCGGATCATTCACAATGAACACAATGTCCAGGTCTAGTGAGTAAGAATGCCGTCGTGTTCTTAAATTATATTAAGCTTAATGCATTCTGGACCAGGAGTTGGATAGTTTACAATTCTTCAGACTGTCATGTCCCCCCGGGGGCACATGATAGTCTTTATGGATCCTACTACTTCCATATAGATTGGTGTCTTGCGGTGTAAAAGAGAGCCCAGGCCCATTCAAGGCTAGTAGGAGCCACCTGGACAATCCACTGTATTTCCACGGGAATCAGTGGCCAGCAGAGTTCCGCTATTTGTCTCTTTAGGCCTTTAACTATTCTCTGACTGATTATTAAGGTAGGCCGTTTTGGGAGTATCGTGGTGGCTGTGTGTTTCGAGGCTCTCGTGAGAGTTTATGGGTCGCATCATTCACAATGAACACAATGATTGATTCAGGTCCAGTGAGTATGCATGCCGTCGTGTTCTTAATTATATTGAGTTTCATGCGTTCTCGACCATGGATAGTCTCCAACTCCTGGTTGAGTTGAAGGCTGCGGCCTGCTTCGGGCTTTTGAAGTTGCAACTAGGAGTGACCGGAGGATATACGTATCCGAAGGCCTTCTAGGGCGAGGATGACGCTACATTTCATCCACAGTGGTAATGATCCACTTTTTGATTAAGGCTTACGGCCAGGTGCAGATGTAAATCTTATCACGTAATACCATTCAAGTGGTTTGATCCACCATCAGGTTATGGCTCACATAGCTGGGTACTGATATAAATCTTATCACGCATCTCGCAATGGCGTCATCCATTGACCGTTACTGCATTTCCAGCCTCACGCCTCCAGACCACATATTGCAGCATACACTGATACGTTGAGCATGCAAATACCTCTTAATAATTGCTCAAGGATTTTCAGAAACCCAAATGCGGCAATTTTGCTTGTTGATATACTCTGGCAAGTGAAAATGGGCTTCGTCTAAAACAAATAGTTTTTCAGAAAAACCTGAATGAATGGAGCAAAATCGGTTGGCTTCAATTCCTGTACCAATTAGTTTTATGGCATAACCCCAATTATTGAGAGCGGGATTGAAAAATTTGGATCTGCTTCAATAATGTGCCTCACGACTGTGATATTTTCAGTTGAACGACCCTCCCGAATATGTCCTGGTGTTCGCACATTTTGTATCGAACCGGTCGACTCAAATTTGATGACCAAATTGTTAATAGCGGTCTCAGAAGAACGATTATATTGTCCGAAAATATTATAAATTTTACAAAATGTAACTTTAACAAAAGTACTATTTTCATAGTGAATTTGAATAATTTTAATACGATTTTTGTGCGAAATTGATTTCATTGTAACAATTGGCAAATATACGTCCAAAAAAATTAAATATCAAATCTATCATGTTGTTGGTGTTGCTACACTTGCCAAATAAACTTCTTATTGAAAAACCCGAAATAATCCAAAAAGTTAAAATTGAATTCTTAAAATAATCTAACATTTTAAGTTTCACTTCATTTATTGTTTATTAACTGAATATTGATTTAGACTTTGTATTTCACAATATTTTTTTTTAACAAAAAACAAATTTTCCCAGCTGTCGCCCACAATTTACTCAGGTTTAATTATTTTCAATTACTGTTATTTTATTTTTACAACATTTTTTCGAAATTAATTTGTAGTTTCAAAAACATAATGACAGACTTTTACAAGTGTTAATACAAAATTGTTCAAACTTTAGTTTTGTTTTTTGTTTTGTAAAAGAAAAACGCGGACAGAAAATACTTTTTGTTTCATAAGCTCCCTTTTTTATACACGAACATTTTTTTTTGTGAAATAGAAAAACACAAATATCGTTTCCTTGAATAAATATGAACTTGCAATAAAAAAATATATAAATAGATGTAACATGTGTATAAAAAAATAGTAGTTTACGTGAAACTCTTTACGGTAAATAAGTTGTGGTAAAATGAGTGCTCTACAGAAGTACACTTGTATTTGTTGAGATGGGGGGAACTGTAATTGAGGCATCCCAACAGTTTTGGGTACATCTTTTAATAAAGTGTTATGGCTTGAAGTATGTAACAGTAATTAAAATTTTATGAACCACAAAACTTCTGCTTGTTACATTATTTGTTATGACATTGTAAATTATAAAATGAACCGGCATTATTAAATTATAAATCACTAGCTTTGTTTTGCGGTAAATTACTTCTAAGTCAATTGTGATAATAATGTGAAGAAAAATAATCTATTTGGGGCATAAATAGCATTTTATTTACTTTGTCGCATTATATGGTTGCTCTAAACAAATTATAATTGTCTGCAACAATACTTTAGTCGCGATAAACATGTTTCTGTTCGTCTTACTTACATAAGATTTATAAATTTCTTGTGTACACTATTTTTATAGCAGACATATTTATACATACATTATGTAAACTCTAAATGCCTAATTATAACGATTGACAAACTAAACTCATATCCGTTGAAATCACGTTACTGTATGAAAGCCCATTCTCCCCACCCACCTATACTCTAAGATGCTTACTCACTAGGTGCATACACGCCTTAGTCGCAATTTTTCTCCTAGCTGAAGAGTTGGAGACTAATCAAGCCCGATAGCCACCACGTTGTTCACCGAGGGCCCTCACCAATAACTAGAACGGGCAACTTGTTCCCGTGCTTCCAGTGTGTGTATAAAAAAGTCACTGATCGGACTTCGAGAGACCTATACCTCTTCTAGTTTCGAGCTCCTGCTATTCTAGGCGACTGTTATCGCCTTTTACCCCCGAAGGAACATGTGAAGGTGGGGAAGAGATCCATTACGACTGCGTGCCCTCGGTGGCCTATTATAGCACACTACAACACATAATTTTGGGTCTCAAATGCCCATTTTTTCCCATTTTACACCTTTTTTGCTCAATAACGTTAACGAATTCACAAATATGCTCTTTTTTATTTATAAACTAAATTTTGCATGAAAATAAAATTTCGGTTCATATTACAGCTATTCTTGCACGGAAACATGGAAAACAAAATTTAGAAGATTCCCAGTTATTGGCAGTATCCATTCTCGTTGAAGTTAACACTTGTGGTTCTAATGATCTTGTTTGATACTTAGAGTATTTATATTCATATTCTGAGTCTGAATTGTCATCGGATTTAAACATCATATTTAAGGGCATGTTGTTTTCAGCGTACCCACCAATTTCAGTGGTGTAGCTAACTTGATATAACGAATGATGCAGAAGTTTTCTTTGGGCGTTTTTTTACGTGGGATTCTCAGAATTGAGTCGCAAATTAATGAGCTGAAAAATGTTGTAATATGTAGTTCAACTCTCGTCGACAGGGGCTACAATTTCATGGAACGATTTTAATGTAAGCTGGCTCTTATTTTAATCATATTATTGTAAGCTTATACTTCAAACAGGAAAACGCTTTTGTGTGTAACAATTGTAACGTTTATTCCTCTTGATTAACGTTTTGTTGTATTGAGTTTAGTTGTATTGCGAGTTTTAAATTAAATTAAACGATTGTCTCTACTCACTGATGACTCAACTTGAATTAATTTTATTTGCTTGGCAAGTCGTGCTTATATAGTTGGTTTAAGCGGTTCTCGCATGTGCAAGAATATTCTAATTTAACATCACGTCATACTGTTGTTGTTATTATCATTCTCCGTGGGCAACTGCTTGGTGGGGTGTGTTTTGTTTTTGTTCTATTTTAGTTGTTTTTGTTTGCTGTTATTTAGCTTATTTCGTGGTATTTCTTAAAAGCATTTCACTGTTGTCTTGTGTGTATAAGAATATTACGCACTTTGAAAAACACGCAATAGGTCTTTTCGTTTACTTTTTTTACTGATAATTATTTGCTTTAAAAATTTAAACAAATCGTTGTCGTAACAGCCATATAATTTAATAGAAATTTACTGCTTCCAGATTATTAGGTGCATAAGTCCTATTTTCTTTTTGCTATAATTTCTCGTCAATTAAAAGTATTGTAAGAATTGACTTTAGTTCCCCTCCCTAATATGCAAAAATTTGAGCAATTGATTAGTTAACGCTTAACAAAATATGGAAATACTTCACTTCAATTAATAATTATTAGATTAATATGACATTCTAATAGACGGCATTCAATATATAAATTGATCACTTACTCAATGTCCCATCTATGGTTGCTACACTTTAATAGTTATAGCCGTTTAATATAAACCAGCGCAACATTTCTTCAATTTAAGTGAAAAAATTCGCATATCAAAATATCTTAGTCATATCACTTTCCACAGTGTGAACTATAATAATTCATACATTTTTTTTATTAATTTGTATAAATAGTTTTTTGTCTTTAATAACTCTAACTCACCCTGTAGAAAATAGAATGACTGTGATATTTTTATATAAAAAATTCTTAAACTTAATTTTAGTGTAACTGCATTTAAATACTTTTTTTTAATAGAGAACTAAAAATAAACAATCTTTCTCTGTGACAAAAATCTTTCGTGCACTTCTTTTATAGTTTTTTCTTTTGGTACTTTCCTTGCACCTGATTTGTGTTTTCCATGTTTTTTTTTTTTTTTTGTAATTTGTCCTAATTCTTTACAAAAAGACAAAAAAATTAGCTAAAATTTTTCTACAAAGAATATTTAATTAATTTAATTTAAATGAAATAACATATATTACGGTAAAAATATATTGAAAGCATTAGAGTGGAATATTCCCTAGGATTTAAAGTAGAAAGTAATAAAGTACTTTTTAAAACAATTTGTTCCATTTTGCTTCTACTCATTTATTACCAATAAATAAATTCCAAAGCAAGTAAAATGCTTTATTTCACCAAAGTAATTTTTTTGGACTTTGAATTATTTAGTTTTTGCTATTCATTCGATGTTAATTAATTAGCAGACACTAATACATTTATATTGAATTTGTCACATTTTTATTTATGACACTAAAGCAAAGGACAAAAATTCATTAAAAAAAATTGATGAAACAAATTAATTGTCCAGCCCTGAATTTTATTTTAATATGGTTATAATTTCAGCCTCTGGAATGTTTTTGTTTATTGTTAAGGAAATGTTCAAATAAGAGTTTAATTTTCTTGTACAGTACATTTTTATTAAGAAAACGTTTATTTGATTTACCCCACCCCTTTCCCTAAATTTAATAGTAAAATTCCTGATAAGAAAAAATTAATTTGGAGTCCTATAGAAAGCATAAATTTTAAAAAAAATTTAACTGTTGTCAGTAATTTAAGATATTTATCCCAACGACAACATATACATATGCATTTCAGTTCATTTGTGTAATCCAATTTGAAGTGTATTTAAGCTTAATTTTAATCTAGTCGAATATAGTGGACTCTAATAACTTACACTCCAAACGTGTAAATATATTGTTGCCTGTAATCTTGCCATATATAACACAGTTATTTAACACTATTATAATGTAGCACTTTTCCGTCGAAATGACTCGGAACTCAGACAACTTGTCATCTGGTGCTTTTCATCGAAGGCTTTTGAAGAAATACTTCACAATGAAATGTCCAAAATAACGCCTTGTTCTTTGTCAGGCAGTCAAGATTTTGTCGAACTTACATTATTTCTGTTAATTGGATTTAACTGAGAGCATTCGATGTAAACTTGATTAAGGAAATTTAAATTTCCGGGTACTTCGTGATCACTCTAAAGCCTTTGACACGATTGATCATAGTACTCTTTGGATAAAACTTCGACACTTTTTTAAATTCTCTTTTACTACCACGCGACTGCTTTCTTCCTACATCTGTACTCGTTCGCAGTTTGTGTTATCAAACTCTGGTGTAACATTTATCTAGAGCAGTGCCTCAAGGACTACTTGAACTACTTCTCTTTTCTATTTATGTTAATGATTTACCTAAGCAGCTTGTGCACTGAAAAATCTATCTGTATTTGAGCAGTCCAATCGTCTCCATTGCTGAAAATTTTTAAAGACTGAAAGGAATTTAATAAAATTTATTGGTGGGCAAATGTATCTTAGAAATCAAGGTGTACTATAATTCGTAAGAAAACTATTAATCATATTGCAGATGATGATATTTTAATAAAAGGAGAAAAATCAAAATGCTATATGGACCTCCTTAATATTCGTATGCTTTTATTTCTTCATAAAATCTTCAGTAATGCCACAATAACTTATTGATAAAATCTGGCTTGCCAGATCAGGATTTAAAAAAAGGCTTATAATTCCTTTACACCATTCTCTTGCATCTGAATGGCAGTTTTTCATAGATGCATCGCGTCTCTGGAATGTCCTTCCGCAAGCACAACAACTTAAAAACAATATAAAAAGCTTTATTTAACTTTTACTGTCAATAATGAAATATAAATACAGGGTCCGCCAAATAACTTTTTTTTTTAAATACTATAAACAAAACTACTGAATATTTCCTCAAATTTCTTTTCTTATTTGAAAATACAATCCTTCTGGTTAATAATGGAAAATAATTTCATTCAAATGGCTGCCTCGGCTGGCCATGCAGTAGCCTACACGATCGGTCCAATTTTTAAGCAAACTATCGATTGTGTGCAGCTGCAATTCACCAATGGCTTTACGAATATTGTCCTTTAAAGCGTCAATTGTCTCGGGCTTGTCGGCGTAACACTTATCGCTGACGGCACCCCACAAATAATAGTCCAACGATGTCAAATCACAGCTTCGATGTGGCCAAACGACATCAGCTCTGCGGCTGATAATGCGATCTTCAAAAATATGGCGCAAAGCATCGAGTGTAGCTTCGGCTGTGTAGCGCGTAGCGCCATCCTGTTGAAACCAAATGTTGCCAATATCCTCCTCTTCTATATTTGTGAACAAAAATTCGTCAACATGGCCCGATAACGATCGCCATTGACTGTAACGGCCATTCTATGCTCATTTTCGAAGAAAAATGGCCCAATTATTTCTCTGTACCAAAATCCGCACCAAATACTGACTCGTTTTGGGTGTGTCGGCTTTTCAATGTATGCGTGCAGATTTTCTGTGCCCCAAATGCGACAATTTTGCTTGTTTACATACCCGCCAAGAATAAAATGAGCTTCATCTGAAAAGATGATTTTTTTTTGCAAAATCGGCATCTTCTGTAAGTCGATCGCAGGCCCACTTAGGGAAGCGAAAATGCATTGGATAGACACTTGGCTTTAACTCCTGAACCACTTGGACTTGTAGGGCGTCATACCAAGGTCTTTAGGCAAAATTCGTCTTAATGATGTCGCTGAAATGTTTAATTGTTGAGAACGACTGTGAATTGATGTTGATGGCGCTTCGCGCACACTTTCTGCCACAGCAGCAATATTCTCGGGTGTACGCGCTGTTTTTGGCTTTTCTCGCTTTGGTTGAAGTGAAGTCTAAACCACGACTAACTAAAGTACACAAGGAGAGACGTCTTAGCTTTGCCCAAGCACACATGCCATGTACTGATGGATGGAAAGGTTATTTTTTCAGATGAAAAAAAATTTAACTTGGATGGTCGAGATTTCTACAGTTGTTATTGGCATGACTTGAGCCAATCGTACGTAGTGCGATCAAAGCGCAGTTTTGGTGGTAGAAGCGTTATGGTGTGGGGGGCATTCTCTTATAACTTCAAGCTTCGTATTTGTTTTATAACCACCATGATGAATTCAGAAAAGTACCTGGAACTTCTGGAAGATGTCCTTACTGCAAAACTTGACGAAAATTCTGACAATGAGTATATTTTCCAGCAGAACATGTATCGAAACAATGTATGGAATGATTTTCTACCAATAATATTGATTTACTTCGATGGCCGGCATGCAGTCTCAATTGTAACCCAATCGAAAACTTGTGGGGAATCCTTGCAGCTAAGGTATACAAAAAGAGAAGGCAATTTTCGACTGTTAATGAGCTGAAAGGAAAAATCAAAGAATGTTGGTTGGAAATTGAAATTGAAACTCTTCGCAGCCTTGTAAACCCAATGCCGATTAGAATATTTTCGGTCATTCGAAGTGAAGTTGGTCCTACTAAATAATAGAACATAATACCTTTTAATATTTTATAAATCATTTTATTTTTTTTTTAATTTAAAGGCAACTGCGTTCAAACGTTTGTCTCTTAATTTTTTAGTTTTTTATCGATTAAGTATTACGAATATGAAATATTTTTAGTTTTTGTTTACTACTTTTAAGCTAATAAATCACTTAATCCTTTTGCTAAAAAAATAATTAAAGCCCCTTTAGTTACTTTTAAAATAGAAAAAAACATGGTGCGATCAAACGAATGTCTGTCACTGTATCAATGAAATTTCATAGCGGCTAAGCAGAGATATTTCTAAGTGAAACTGCGAAAGATACGATCCCTAACATAAAGGGAGGCTTCTGGGTATGCCCGCAATATTTTCAAGTTAAAAACCTTTAGCATTTGAGTCATAAATAAACTTTTTATGACATTTTCAAAAATTTTATGCCCGAGGCGACATACCCAGAAGGCCACCATTGTCCTAGAAGGCCGCACTTCTGTAACTCTATTTAGAGATATCTTTACTTGGCTTATGCGATCTTTCATTAGGATATCTGAAGTGATTCATGAGCTACCGAATTATTTTCATAATAAAACGTTTTCAAGCCACTGTGCATTTTTAAACGAGAGAGCAAAAGGAGGCCATAAAATGAACTAGTTCACTTTAGATTTTTGAACGCAAATGATCACACATTGATGTTCATTTGCTTTTTAATATTTTAACTATATAAAAAAGCAATATTTGGTGCCATAGAGCACCAAGGCTACCTTAGGGCGTTTGTTATAAAATTTGAACAACTTTTTAAGGTTTTCAATTTCGATTTTTTGGCAACTTCTTTGTGTTGCAGATGATAGCACCACATGCTAATAATGTTTACACTTAACGTTGGAAATCGAAATGGGAAAAAGGCAGGTGGTAAATGAGAAAATACTTGGCCATCAGAAACTGTTTCTGATAATTTATTACTTTTCCTTTTTTTTAATTCACTTGTCAATTTCATGCTTAGAGAACTCTACTGTTGGAGCAATAAAATTTCACACGAACGAGTATGATAACGCCAGTTATTATAAATTAAAACAATCTGTGTGACATAAAAACAAGTATATTTTTACTTTGTAGGTTTCGCCTTCTTGGAAACAAAAGCACCCTACCCACACACAATATATTTGTTATTCACTTGTGTGTATTTATTTGTCTTTGTATGTTTTAACATTGTTCTCTTTTTTAATCTAGGATACAACTCAATTTAACCTAAATACTTGTACATTTGTATCAATCTAATGGCTTCCAATTTATTTAATACCTTGAGGGTAAAAGCAAACACTCTACTTTCTTATTCCTTGTAAATTTGTTTCAAAATACACAGAGAAAAAAAACAAGGAAAAACGCTTGAAAAGAGAAAGAGAAGGATTTATAAAAAAGTGCTTCTGAATGTGCACATAGTGGGATAGAACACCCCTATTTTTGAAATCAAAATTTTGGCTGTGTGCGTAAGCGATAATAATTGATGAAGCACAGTGGAAGATCATTATAATTGTTTCGATTTGTTTCGCCAGTAAATAAAATACTATTGTTATTCCTCTCGAAGAAAACCACTGTTACTGGCTGTTTGTTCGCTATGATCAGCGAGTGCTTTCGAGGTGATGTCATCATTTTCAAGCCACGTTTCTAGATAGTACTGCAGAGTTAGTATTATGTCTGTTCGGAGAAATAGTGTTGGGCTATGTTGTACGTCTCTGTAGGTATGTTGTCCCGCCATCTGTCATTTTAAGCGGAACCACAACTGACTCAAAGCACCCTACCCAACATAAACTTAAAAATTGACTGTCGGTGGGGCAGCTAATTTCCGACTATTCTTCTACTTTCACCACCTGTTTCATCTATTCTCCATCCCTTTCCTAAAGAATGTATCACGGTTCTTGAGTAAATAGGCATTGTTGCCTGAAGTGCTACTTCTCTTTTAGAAAAAACAACTAGTAGCATTTAGACATATGATACACAAACTTAAAGTAATACATCTATAGTTAAGACCTAGGACCTTTTCGTCCTTTTCGGGCTATTTGTGGTCATTTATCCATTAAGGTGATGCAAATAACAACAATTTTACTTCATCCTTTACTCAACGTTTCGTCGATAAGATTGTCGACTTCTTCAGGTGTATTTTGACTTTATTAAATTCTGTGGAAGAAAAAAATTTTTTTTTCAGTGTACTTTTGGTGTATTGCGGAAGAATATTGTAGTTTTGTTTGGTCTTTGTCTTCTTTTATATTCAGAGCTTCAGCTAAACGTTGTTGTATTCTTTAACTATCCAATGTGTATCTCTTATTTTCAGACCCCTTTTTGTTCAGTATTTTAACACTCTCAAAATCTATCGTATGTTTACTTTCTTGTATATGTTGTTCTAAAGTGATCGTCTCTTTTCCCTTCTTAATATTTGCTTTATATTCACTTACAAGTTTTCTAAAACTCGTACATTCAAAACAAAGTTCTTTCTCCAATTTTGATTTGTGCTAAAAGTCACTAACCTTGACACACACAAAATCTTCAGATGAACTTCTTTTAATTCTCTCTGGATTATCTTTTTATTTACTCGGCTTCTGCCAAAGTAATAGCTTCTTGTTTGATCTTTAATATTTCAAAGTTATCCAAGATTTTAGTCTCCTGCTTTTTGGCGCAGGAATTTAGGAGCAGATAAGTCAGAAGTTTGCTCTTCAATTGGGGCATCACCAACAACATGCTAGTTTTTACATTTATTTCTTGGCACATTCCTTAAAATAATTAAATCCAATAATTAAAACTACCATGGAAATGGTGGTTCTGTTAAAGTTACATTTCGTAAAATTCGTGATATTTTTGGAAAACATAATCGTTCTTCCGAGACCGCTATTAAGAATTTGGGCGTTCGATACAAAATGTCCGAGCTCCAACGAGTGTTCGACTGGGTTGTTCAACTAAAACCTCGCAGCCGTGAGCCAAAATGTTTAAACAGATCCAAATTTGTCAATTCCTCGAAATTCTCAACAATTGGGGTTATCCAAAACCACCTGAATTTTGCGTAAGGATTTGACTTTGAAGTCTTCCAGGGTTCAACTGGTGCAGGAATTTAAGCCAACCGACCATTCACATTTCCGCAGATTCTCTCAATTCATTCAGAAATAATTGGCTGGTTTTTCTGAAAAAAGTCATTTTTTCAGGCAAAGCCCTTTTTCACTTATCTGGGTATGTCAACATGCAAACTTGCCGCATTGGCTTCTGAAAATACTAGAGCGATTATTGAGAAGCCTCTGCATGCTCACTGTGTTACTGTTTGGTGCGATATGTGGTCTGGAGGCGTGATTGGGTCGGTTTTTTTTTCGAAGATGAGGCTAGAAATACGATAACGGTCAATAGATCACGCTATCGCGAGATGCTAACAACTCAATTTCAACAGGACTGTGCCACAGTCAGAAAGCCAATGAAAAAATCAATTTATTGCAAAAAAAATTTCCCGATCATTTCACGATAACCAGCAGTTAAGTGGCCAGTCAGATCGCGTTATTTAACACTATTGGATTATTTTTTGTGGGGCTGTATTAAGGACGGAATCTTTACGGAGCTAATCGATTCGATTTCAGCCTTAAAACTCAAAATCCGTGATGTGATTAACGAAATAGGAGCGTAATTTTGCCAAAAAGTAATTAAAAATTTTGATGAAAGCTTCGGCATCTGTCAGCGTGCTCGTGGTGAACATTTGAAACTTTCTCTTCGTAATATAATCAAAATTTGAATGAAAATGAAGATGGCAAATGGCCGCAACCGGTTTGTTCATAAACCAAATTTGATGAGGGTCGACGGAAAACCGTACCCAAATAAGAGAAAATTTGAATGATCTTAATCTGATTTTTTTTTGTTTTATTTTATTGTTATTATTATAACAAATTTCTTGTTAAAAAACCTTTTACCCTTGACATTCAATTAATCACCAAATTATAATAATTTTGTCTATTAAGAGACAGACGAATATAACCTTTATAGATACGGCTTCATCTTTTTGCTTTCGCTTTTATTGCTTAGAATAGAAAAAGTGAATAGTCCTTTGAATATATTATTTTTAAATCATAGAATAAAGGCTTAAACAGAATATTGTGCCTAATTCTTTACTTAAACTAACATGACTCTTTGTTAGCCCATTTTGGTACTAATTTTATTTTTACATTTAAACTGTGAATTTGGAATTTTTTCTAAGTTTTAGGTACTTTTTTTTCAATAATTCTGGGACTTACTTAACACACAAATTTTAGCTTTTAGAAATAGTTTGGTAAGTTCACTTAAATATCAAATATTGTTACGTTTATTTCTTTTAATAAACGTTTTGTTCTTATGAAATCGTTTATTGCTAAATAATAACACAGTACATTAGAGTTTTAAATTAAACGATATATTTACTTTCAATGCACAAAAAATAAACACGATGGCAACTACACCACAGTAAAGCCTAAAAGATGCTTTACGCTTTTGTTTTTTTTTTATATATCAACATTTTTGTTGAACATTGTAGTGCCTTAACATTTGAAATAAAATTTTTGCTGTGGAATAGTGTTTTTATAAAGGGTCTGTCATCTAACGTTTTTTTCAACTAGTGTTTATTTCGTGAATGGTAACACTTAGTTCATGTTTGATTTGAGAGATAATTAGTTGTATCCTTCCGCTGAACGAATATGGCTGTGTATACGCTTGAACAACGCTGAGAAATATTGCGACATTACTTTGAAAATCATGGTACTGTTGCAGAATGTGTGTGAAAATTGCGTACGGATTTTGGAAGAAGAGAAGCACCGTCAGCTCCGTATGTTCGTTATCTTGTGAAAAAAGTGAAAGAAACTGGGGCATCCTCATCGATAAACAAAAGCGTGAAAAGCCAAAAACAGTGCGTAAACTCAAGAATATTGCACTCTACTATGCTGAAAATTCTTAATAAAGTGGATTAGAACTTACGGTATATCTTTACGGAAATGTAAAGGATTTTACGTAGACTTGAAAAATCCGTCCGAGAGCAGATGCCAACAGAAGCAGAAATTTTTCTAAATTGCAAAAGTATTATTTTTGCTGTTTAGTTTCTATCAACATTCCGAAAGGAATCCGTAGAGAAGTTTACTCAAATATTTATTTATATACAATCTCTTCCAATGAAGAAATAAGTATCGGAGGCCCCTGTAGGGGGTTGTGGTTTCGATTCCCAACAAAGACCTTGATTTTTTTTAACTACAAATAAAAATTGACTGTCGGTTGGGCTGCTCAGTGATGAAGGCATGATCACTGGTCACTGTGCTATCTTATACGACAGTTATTTTTCGTAACTATCCTTCTACTTTCACCACCTGTCTTATCTCTTCTCTATCCCTTTCCTAAAAGAATGTAGCGCGGTACTTGAGTAAATAGGCATTGTTGCCTATTTTGCTACTTCTTTTTAAAAGAAAGAAAAGAAAAGAAAATTTTAAGTTAGGAAGTAAATTGCCCATCAAATGGTTAAATGTAAAAAATTGTGCTGTGATCCTTTGGCACTGATTTTGTAAAAAGTTGGGAAATTAAAAACAAGGAACGTTACATTCTTAAGTGATGAACTTTAATTATGAAAATTTATTAATAAAATGTTAAAAATTTCGCTGTATCATTTCGTAAAATTCGACCATCGTTTCCCAATAAACAGGCTCCTTTTGAGACCGCTATGCGTAATAACATAATCACTAAATGCGAGGCTCAAAAACAATACGTTTATAGTTTCCGTAGTGATGCAAACATGGAGAATGAGCGTGGCTAGGCTATATAAACGCCCAAAATCGTTGCAAATGTGGCTCACAAAATTCACAGTAGTCCTCGAAAAACTAATCCATTAAAAGAAAGTGACCGTACGGCGTAGCGCTGTAGGTGGTCAGGCGGTATCTTCGGCTCGTAGTTTTTCGAAAATTAGCTAGAAACTGTAACCATGAACTATCTCTGCTACTAAACCTTGATAACCAATTTTTTGTGGCCACAATTGTCGCCACAAGCCACTCAGCCATCTAAACAATTCAGTTATTCCATGGTTTTTCGATGTCAAATTGGCCGCCTCGTTTTTTTGATTAAATGCCGCTGTTTTATTTGTTCCTTCGGGCATTTGAAAGGCCAACTTTACGTGAACATTTGATTGCCTTAATTTCTCGGTTTGGCGCTTGATTCTTGTAATTTAACGCTGTTAGATTATTTTCTCTGGGTTATTTGAATGACCGGGCTTACATGAATAACCTACAAAAAACTAACGCTCTGAAAAATGAAATTCGGTGCTATATTGACGAGAGATTAGCGAAGCTTTATCCCGAAATGTCCTTCAATATGCAGGCAAAGATAAAGTGTGGAATTTGAACATCTTTGTTCACACTATGAGCTTCCCAAAACGAAACACACAATGTTGGGCCATTAAAAAAAAGGACACAATTATGAATGGAGTTGAGCAAAGTGGAACTAAAACGAATGGGAATGGAAAGATAATAAATTATTGTTATTGTTGTGTTAAGAACAAATACGCCATCCTTCCTATTTCATTAAATAAATAATTTTGCTGTTGGCGCTGACATTGTTAGTAAACATGCACGTTCATTTTTATTTGGTTTGTATTAGCATGCATGTGTGTACTCGTATATATGTACATGTGTGCTCTATTGAATAGAAAACACATTGATAACTATAATTTTTATGCTTCACATGTGAGAAGGATTTATATTGTTTGAAATTTTTTCTATCTGTTTTTACTGCTCCTTATTTGTTGTCCTATTTTTTCTGTTTTGGTTTATGGTGTGCAAATGTATGTACAGGGTATGCATTGTATAGGAATTTATAGAGAAAAATTACATTATCTAAAAAGAAGACAGACACAGTGGGAGAGATTAATTAAAGCTTCATGTTTAGATTGTTAATGTGGGTTTTGTAACAAATGGTATACTCAGCATGAAATCCTTACTCGAGGACGTTGCATTATGCGCCAACTTAAGGACGATTATGTTGTATATTGTGATTGCTGTTATTTGCGATTGAAGATTATTTAAAGCGAGAATGAATATTTGTAATATCGCGAATCACGCCGAAATGATTAATATGAGGAAAATAAGTAATACAGGGTGTTTCAACAAGAAAAAAACAAAATAAAATAAAAATTTTTTATTGTATATACGAAGAGAAAAGTTCGGCAATTACGAATGAAAAATGATATTTGGCAAATGTCCACCACAACCACGCTGCCAGACGTCGATTCTTTCATCACAGTTTTTAATCACTTTTTGTCAAAATGTCTGCCGTATTTCGTTAATCACATCACGGATTTTGAGTTTTAAGGCTGAAGTCGATTCGATTGGCTCCATATAGATTGGCTCCGTCCTTAACATAGCCCCACAAGAAGTAATCCAGCTGATTGTCGTGAAATTGTGCAATCGTGAAATTCGGTGTGCAATAAATTGATCGTTTCATTGACTATGTGACACCGTTCTGTTAGCATCTCACGCTAACGTGATCCATGGACCGTTATAGTATTTCCAGCCTTATCTTAGAATACAGTGACACATTGAGCATACAAAGGCTTCTCAATAATCGCTCTAGGATTATGAGAAGACCAAATGTGGCAATTTTGCTTGTTGAAATACACTGACAAGTGAAAATGGGCTTCGTTGTTCCTAAATGAATTGAGCAAATCTACGGCGACGTGAATGGTCAGTCGGCTTCAATTTCCTACACCAGTTGAACCTTGCAAGGCTTTAAAGTTAAATTCAGCATCAGCATCATTATCATCAGCAACATTGCAGCAACAATTGGCGGCAGCTGACTGCTTAAATTGATCGTAACATTATTGCTGATACAATTGATGCTTCGGCTGTCATTGGACAACCATTAAAAGCGAATGCTGATCTTCAACAACATCTCCATCTTTATCCGCAGGAGGCAGCTAGTAGTGGTGAAGTGGCACAACAACAAAACGATCTACAATTGGATGACAACGATAATAACGATTTCGATGTGGATTTAAATTTACAAAATGAAGATGCTCTAATAGTTAATGCAACAACAACACAAACAAACCATCATCATCATCAAACTTCACAACAGCAAGAAGAAATCAATCAACAATCTGGTTCATTAGATAATATCGCTTCAGGCTCGGCTGGTCCGTCAACAGCTACAGCTAACAGCCACGGATCTTGAAATGGAGTGTTAAAGGATTGAAAATTAAAATAAATTATATCAAAAAGTGATGACTACTAGCTAATTGAGGTTAATTTTTTAACAGATTTCTAATAATGGTTGAGCTGAAAAAAATCGGCAAATTTGAGTTTGAGAAATAATCACTGTTTTTGACAACTTCATGTCACCTTCAATACATTGGCAGACCTCCGTTCTTTTTAAAAAATTTTGAGGCACATTTTGCAAGAAAGCTTCACTTATTTAGTGTGCCAGCTATTTGTAGTTTCTTCACGTAAATCCGGTGTTTCAAATCGATCGAGAAAAACAAATCCAGCGGTGTTAAATCACAAAAATTAGACGGACATTTGATATTGCAAAATTATATAATCACGCGACTTTTTTAGGTGGCTGTGTGGCGCCGTCTTGCTGAAACCAAAGTTTACTGATGTCAATATGAGCCAAGTGTGGACATAAAATTGCTTTTCATGGTTTTGCAGCCCAGATAATTCACGGCGATGGCGTTTCTATGCCCATTTTCGAAAAAATATGGGCCGATGATGCTGCCTAACGACAAACCGCTGTATAATGTCACTTTCTTTGAATGTAATGTAATTTTGACGACTGTTTGTTGATTTTGTGAGCCCCTAATTTCATCTTTCAGAGTATCAATTGTTTGTGGATTGCTCAAGTAAACCTGGTACTTCAAATAGTCCCAGAAAAAATAATCCAGCGACGGTAAATCGCATCGAGGTGCCCAACTTTCATCGCCCAATCGCGAAATTTCTTGATTGGGAAATTTCTCGTACAATAACTGGGTGAATCTGAGGCTTGTGGCACCATCTTCCTGAAACCAAGGGTTACTAATGCCAACATTAGCCAATTGTGTCCCCAAAATTGGTTATCATGGTTTGGTAGCACAGATAATACACGGTTGACGGCATTGTCTTGCCATTAAAAACAAACAATACCGGCCGATTATGCCATCTGATCGCAAACCGCACTTTCTTTGGTAGTGATAGTTTTTCGAGGAGTATGTGTGGATTTTGTAAACCCTTTAAGAGACAGTTTTGTATATTTAAATAACCGCCTAATTGAAAATAAGTCTCGTCACTAAGGATGATTTTGAAACAAAATGTGTTGTTTTTGCACAGTGTTTCAAGCAGCCAATTCACAAAGGTTGAGTGTTGCGCAAGGTGCCTTTAGTGATGCCTAACTATTGCAAACGTTGACAAGTTGAAGTCCCAGGCTCATTATTAATACTGTGGCATACAGGGGCTATACATGCATCACTACGGTAACTACGAGTGGACTGTTTTGTTTTGTTGACAGCAACAATACCGTGAGTCTCGAATTTAGCAATTAAAATAAGTGATATAGTTAAAATTTTCACCATTTTGAGAGTAAGTTTTCACAATTCAAATACGTTGTGCAGGAATATAACGTTGCATGCTTAATATTTCTGAAATTTTTACTAAATAAATCTCAAAGTATGACAGCGCAATTCTTAACATTATTTCATTTGTAGGACAATTTACTTTCCAATCACAAACTTGGCCACCCCTTTAGAATAGGCTTTTGAGGAGTATACAGTTATTAAAATGATTCGAAACAGTTAAGACTTGGGAACTGGTGTCGTACGGACAAACAGAAATGGTACAGACACTTGAACGGGTGTGTTATATTATATGCCGCTAAAAGAGTGTCTACGGACCTGACTTTAGCAATGAGAAGCATTTTTTCAGTTTTACACGCAGTTCACACAGTTAAGAGTATTTTAAATAAGCAAAAATGAATTTATTTCTAAAAATTTCGGTCTAAACAATTGCGTTCTCAAGGTATGGGTTTGTTTACATTAGTCAATAAGATGCCGTCGCACCTACGTACTTTTAATAATGCTTCGCAGAATGCAATTTTTTGTATCAAGGCCTAGTGTATAAGAAATTTCTCGTACCACTGTGCCTAGTTAAAAATTAAACGTTTTATTTTCACACGAGTATGAATGAATTGACAAAAACAATATTTGTAGGTAATTTAATATTTAAGTTGAATAAATATTTTTCTTATTCTAGAATTCAGCTGGTGGGATTCGTGCAATAAAGATAAGACACGTTTTGTTGTTTGTGTTTATTTAACTTAATGGTTTAAAGGGATAAAATGCATAAATTTTATTATAACGCCACGAAAAAAAAACAAATACAAATACACCGTTACAGGTCCATACTCTTTTAAGAAAGAAGAGTTTCAAGAAATAACGTTTAACGTAACCACATGTGAATTTATTTTATTTCACATATTAATTTTATTTTACTCTCCTGCGGATGATGAAAGACATTTTATTTTAAACCAACATGCCCTACTTAAGGTTTTATTATTATTATTATTGTTGTTTTATTTTCTCTATCATCTTTACAATTAAAGTATCGTTAGGAAGATGTTTTGCTTAAGTTTGAAAAGCAAAAAATAATTGTCAGTAAAAAGTAAACGAAATGACCTGTTGTATCTTTTCAAAAATTACGTAGGATAACGAAATGCTTACAAAAATTCCAGGAAAGAAGCTAAATAAGAAAAAACATAGTCAACTAACACCCAACAAAAGCACTAAATGATGACAACAACAACAATAGGTGATAATGTTAAAAAAGAATTTTCCTGTGGATACATACGAGAACCGCTCAAAACAGATAATATAAGCACCAGCTACTGAACAATAGAGTTAGTATAAGTACTACCATCGTTAAATAAAGTCATAAAAATAAGAAAACATTGTTTAGACGTTATGGGGATAGAGTTACCAATTCGTATATTTTTGTGTGTAATTAAAGTGAATAAATCGTGTACTTTAATTTAAAACTCTAAAGTGTTGCACAATTATTTTGCAATACAGAAACTCTATTAAAGAAATAAATGTAACAGTATACTAAACTTACTTCTATTTACATTCTTGACAATTTACTTATAAATCTTTTTAGTCTTTCAAGAAACATTCAACTCTCACTCTCAAAATCGATTTAGACTTTATTTCTGAAGCTGATTAAGACTGTAAGATTATAAATTACTTAATAAAATATGGTTTGAAGATCTCTTTCGAACTTCAAATCCTTGACTTATTATACACATTACCGTTTAGAACATATCTTGCTGAATGTAAATGGTAAATTTTACAAATAATTTTTTTATTTCGAATAACTTGTATATTTTTGAGTTGTGTTTTGGTTGCTTTTGTTAACTATATTTGATGCCTATGGGCTATTTTTGGTTGTATACACATTCAGTTGGGTAAAATCTTAATTTTACGGTTGAGGGTAGACTTACGGGGAAGTAGTTTAAATAAATTGTAGAATATGATTCCTAAATAACAGTTTTTTATTTAGAACAATTCCCAAAATTAATTTCATTTAGAATTGGAGTTTTAATTTAATCAACAATATGTCTGCTCGATGACATTCTTTGGGATGATTTATTGTATGGAGGAATTATGGCTTAGCCTTCTGCTTAGTTTACTTTTATTTTCCATTTAATGTAGAGTTTATTTATTTATTTATTTATATTCAAGCTTGCACAACCAAAAATAATCTTATACTTGGAGTACAGAAAAGTGCTATTGATAAATAATGTTTTAAGAAGAACATTCCAGACGCGCGATGCATGTATGGAAAACTGCCATTCAGATGCAAGAGAACGGTGTAAAGAAACTAAAATATTTTCTCGCCTAACAGATCTGGCAAGCTTAATTTTGTCAAAAAGATATTGTGGCATTTCGAAAAAATGCTTTTATGAAGAAATAAAAGCTATTAAGGATATTAAGGAAGATTGTTGAATGAAACTCCATATACCCTTCAAGAAAATTGGGAAACATTATATTCTTAATGCGTAAACATATCTAATGATATTGTTGTATAAGGATTTTGATTTCTTTCACTAGTAGAGTCGCAACCTGTAAAAAGTTTAAAACCGTAGAATAACCCAAGAATATAAAGGGTCCGCCAACTAGTTCAACTAGTGCTTATTTCGTGAATGGTAACACTTAGCTCATGTTTAATTTGACAGATAATTAGTTTTATCCTTCCGCTGAATGAATATGGTTGTCTATACGCTTGAACAACGCTGGGAAATATTGCGACATTACTTTTAAAATCATGGTAATGTTGCAGAATATGTGCAAAAATTGCGTACGGATTTTGGAAGAAGAGAAGCACCGTCAGCTCCGTATGTTCGTTATCTTATGAAAAAAGTGAAAGAAACTGGCATCCTTATCGTTAAACCAACGCGTGAAAAACCAAAAATAGTGCGTACACCCGAGAATAATGCTGCTGTGGCAGAAAGTGTGCTTGAAGCGCCATCAACTTCAATTCACCGTCGTTCTTAACAATTGAACATTTCAGAGACATCATTCAGACGAGTTTTGCATAAAGACCTTGGTATGACGCCATACAAAGTCCAATTGGTTCAGGAGTTGAAGCATCGCATCACTAAATGGGCCTGCGATCGACTTACAGAAGATGCTGATTTTGCAAAAAAAGTCATCTTTTCAGATGAAGCTCATTTTGATCCTGGCGGGTATGTAAACAAGCAAAATTATTGCATTTGGGGCACAGAAAACACGCACGAGTTACATATAGAAATAATTACAGACTGTTAAATAATTATAAAGCCAGACTGTTCAAATAAACATGGAAAATGTTGTAGTGTATTTATTTAGGATCCTAACAAAGAGCCCTTTCACGCAGGCAAATTTTACTTTGACAAAGTTTTGTTAATTTTCTTTTAAACTTTCTTTGGTGTTCAAACACAAAAAGTTTTCTTTTACAAATTTTATTTCCTTGTGTTTGACCGTTCTTAATTTTTTGACGTTAGACATTCAGTGCTTTATGCAATCTGTGTAAAACCGCACATAACGAAATAAAAAGAAACGTCAAACACAAAAATATAAGTACAACTGTGTATAAGCGACGAAAGAAAATCAAACGAGTACATCAAAGTCTGTACACTCAATCATGCTTTCTCCCTCGCTCCCACATAAAATCAAAACTTTACAAAGAAAAGTTTGCCTGTGTAAAAGGGCTCAAAATAGTATTTAAGGAAATTATTATAAGAAAAAAGAAAATTATCAAATTGTCATTATAGTAGTAAAGTCGTGTCAAAAAAAAAATTAGTAAAGAAAAATTAAATATTCAAAAAATTAATAAATGAAACTGTACTACAAGAATAAAATAAATTAAATACAAGAAAAGTGTCTAAGTTGTTTCTTACTTATTTCCTTAAGAAAAACGCTCTTCTTCGAAAATGAGCAAGGAGCCATGTTGAACGAACTTTTATTCACAAAAATTGAAGAGGAGGATATTGGCAAAATTTGGTTTCAACAAGACGGCGCTACATGCCACACAAACGAAGTTACACTCGATGTTTTGCGCCCTATTTTTGAAGATCGCATTATCAGCCGCAGAGCTGATGTCGTTTGGCCATCTCGGAGCTGCGACTTGACACCGTTGGACTATTATTTGTGTTACGCTGATAAGCGAGAGACAATTGACGCTTTAAAGGACAAATATTCGTGAAGCCATTGGTGAAATACAGCTGCACACAATCGATAATGCGCTTAAAAATTGGATCGATCGTGTAGGCTACTGCATGACCAGCCGAGGCAGCTATTTGAATGGAATTATTTTCCATTATTAACCGGAAGGATTGTACTTTCAAATAAAAAAAGAAATTTTAGAAAATATTCAGTAGTTCTGTTTATAGCGGACCCTTTATTTATCATAATTGATCTATCTTGCAAAAAAATTTGAATGATTTGATATAGCTGGATAAGATAGCAGAAGTCTTTGAAAATATATAAAAATACCATCATGCCAAATCCAGTAATCTTTTTTATCGTTTCTATTACCATATATGAAATTAACAACTTCTTCATGGACTGTAGGGTGATCTTTTCGAAAACCAAATTGTTCTTTTGGCAGAAAATTGTTACTCTGAGTTAACTCATTTAGCCTACTCGGTATAAGTTTTTCAAATATCTTATCAAGTGAAGTTATCATACTAATAGCACGATAACTGCTAGCTGGTTTAGCATCTTTAACAGGCTTAGCTTCTGTTATAACCTTGGCAGTTTTAAAAAATTTTTGAAAAATATTTATTTTTATGCACCAATTAAATACGTTTGTTATAATAGCAAAGAGATCGTTGCTCATTTCTTTAACCACAATTGGATTGATGGCATCAAGTTTTAGAGTGTTTCAATAAGTGTACAAAGTATTTTACTTCATCAATTGTTGTTACCAAAATTTTCCGTCAAAATATTATATATTGTTTGTACTTAGCCATTCGGATAAAAGGCCAAAAAAAGGACAGTTGAAGCTTTGGATTAAGAAGAATTATTTCTAAGCGAGCTACATATGACTGTATTGGTATGTCAAGGTTAGTGCATATTTTAGCATTAATAAAAAATATGCAAAAATTTGTTTTTGCCATAAGACGTTTGCGATACGTTTTGCATTTGCCTTGGGAAAACTTCTTTGAAATTGTGCAAAAAATTTTAATATTCTTTAAAACATCTAATATTTTGTTACGTTTATTCCTTTTAATAAACGTTTTGTTATTTATAATAACACAGTATTTTACAGTTTTAAAATTAAGTTAAACGATTTATTTACTTATTTACACACGATGATAACTTTGTTGTCTTTACACACTGATGACTCAACTTCAATTTATTCATTTGCCCAACAGGTAGTGCGCTGGATTGTTTTAAGCGGTTCTCACATATACAAGAATATTTTACTTTAACATCACCCCATTGCAAACAACAATGCTTTGTTTTGTTCTGTATTAGTTGTTGTTATTTTCTGTTGTTTACTTCTTTGATAGAATTTCTCATAAGCATGTGTGTAAAAAACTACGCAGTTTGTAAAATAAACAGTGTGCCTTTGTAACAATATTATTAATGAAACCAAAAAATAATTAATTAATAAAAAAAAACTTTATTTCATTTTTATAACCTCAAAACTTTGCTTAAAATAGTATTTTAAAGTCATTTACGGTTAAAGGATCGCGTTTCACTATTTATATTTTTGTTGCTTTAAAAGAAATACTACCGATTTTATTTTTTTTTCTCACGGCAATTGACGTTACTGATGACAAGTTAAGAGTTTCTATACGCAAAATAAAAACAAAAATATTTCCCTTTGAATTCTATTTGCTTTTATCACATCTAATTTATTATTCTGAACATGACACATCTGTATGTTGTCTTCATTTCACCATAATCATTAAATATTAGCAAGTAAATGTAAAAAAGAAAAATAAAAAAGAAAAATCCATTTAAATTTGTTAATGGGTTTCCGTTTATAGTGTTTTTTCTTACATCTTTTGTGTTATCTGTTGAATACTAATAGAAAAAATTACGTTAATGGGAGTTAAACAGTTTAATTGAATTATTGTCTACATGACAAAAAAATACTTTAAGAAAAGAAAGAATTCTCTGTGGTATTTTGTAAAAGCTCTTAACCTTCGACCTTGTAGATACCGATTTTTGGATTTTGTACTCCCGCTTTTAATTTTCACAAATACCCAAAAGTTTATAAAACACCAAGAAAATAACTTGGACTTCAACAGGCGTATCTAGGCGCCAGTTGACATCAGAAGTTGTGGAGATGTTATGGTCTGAAAATTGTTGCTGCAGTAAAGTGAAGTGCTGTAGTCATTTATCCTTCATATTAATGCCGTTCAGTTGCAGCCATAACTGTTTCGATATCAATTTTTTTTGTTACAAAAGCCCTTGAAAATCATTGCAATTCTCACTTCACATTTGATCACATCAGCCCTGATCAAAATCTGCATCAATCTAGTTGTTTTACACTCAAAAGAAATTTTATTAATCCGTACTTAAACTAAATGGGAGCTGTTTTGGAGGTACAACAAGCACAGATGATCTTAAATCATGAACAATTTTAGTACGATTTCAGCAATTTCAGAAAAAATAATTACTTAACCGCAGAATAATAATTTTCTTTCAGTGTAGGCTTTTGTCCAAGAGTCGGCGTAAATTAACGTGCCATATTAATATTTTTAAGTCATCAACGAGACTTGCGTCAAAAACAGCAGTCTTTGAAAAGATCTGCTGGTACATCGATGCAAATCGACGACATGCAGTCTTGCCGGATCTTTTCCCCACTTTGACATCTGCTTTCGGGGGTATAAAACGGGGCCAGTCTGCTCATACTTGCATGAGTTCCAAACTGGAAGAGACAAAGGTCTCTTAGAGTCCGACCAGTGACATTAACAGACATATAGTGATACCCCAGGAACCAGTTCTGTATTCTGTTCCTTACGCATGCAACAGTACAAGGAGTTAAATAGACTCCAACTCTTCAGCAAGTAGTGGCTCTGCGACGGTGCACTCAAACAGATGTGTATGCGTCTTAGGACCCAGGTGGACGCTTTTTTCTACATCCACTATTAAGACTAGGTACTGACGTTAACTTTATCACATACTTCGATGCAAAGTCAGTCAGCTTGTAAGCATTGTTTTTCCACTCCTGAAGTTGCTGATATTGGGTTGCGCTTAATCGAACAAAAAAATCTGCCACTAGTTTCAGCGCAACTTTTTCATACTGATAACGTGTTCTCCTTGCATGTAGCGCTCAAACAATAAAAACGGGACACTTTTAGGTTGTAAAATAACAGAAATACGATTTGTATGGAAACATTTTTATTGGTTTTTTATTGCGAGACTGTAAATATGCGTTCTGATATCAGTGTTACCATTTTTTTTTTTGATAATTGATCATATTTATATCACGGTTACGATTTAGATTTCGGATTGTTTTGAAAAAAAAAAATGAAAATAATTATTGTCTAAATGAATGTTTGCTCACCAGTTCGCCAGTTTGTCACTAGCTGGAGACATTCACAGAAAATCAAGCTTAAAATTAAAAGGTGTTTCCATGGAAGTTTTGAATTTTTCACCCGTATGACTGAATATATCACGCATTAAATATACACAAAGCATAAAGTGTGAGGGTGGGGCAGCAACTACCAATAGAATTTTGAACTTGAATTAAATTTACCTCCTTTTATTTGAAATGGCAATACTACTCATGTCAACAGAAAGCTGTAAATTTGAACAAATATATATAAGGTACGAGAGAGGGGCCAATAAGAACTAATTGAATTTTTGTTTGGCAGCCTCGGATAGTAGAGTAACGCGCTCTTTAAAAAGAAAATGGCAAAAAGTGAATTACGTGCTGTTTGTTGCTGCTTTTTAGGTCCCTTAAGTGTTGGGGTAGATTGACGCGTACTAAATTCGTTTTTAGGACAAGGTTGAAAATAAAATTTAAAGCTAAAGAGTGTGGCGATAAGGATGGGATTTTCACAGATATGCCTGGGCAACCGTTGTAGGCAGATTAATAAAGTTAACTAAGCTAATTAAAAGCAAGTTTAAAAATAATTAAGTAAAATACAAAAATGTGTGTTTGCTTAATTTATTTTTTTGGGATCATCCTCGTATATTACAAAAATTAATATTTATGGAATCATGAAAATAAATTTCAAACATGATATTATTTATATTATCTTGAAATTTGCTCTACGATTTTTATTAGTCACAAAGAAATCCTTTTTATTCCCAAAAGTGTTTTAATTTTCTTTACGACAGAAGCGGCTTTTATTTTGTTAACAAAGAAGAAATATAATCTTTTGTTTATTAAGACCATCGAACAAAAAACATTAATAATTTGTAAATTAAATGTGTAATAAAACATTTGTAAATCAAATAAGAGTCGTAAATTATTTACAAGTTGCGCAGTAAAATGGACTTAAATGAAGAATGTTTTTTCCTTGAGTTAATATTGGCTCAATATCTTATTTCGATATTATTAAAATAATAAATTAAATGAAAAAATATATATATTTTTCTTTTTTATAGGAAAGTGATGTTTCTACCACAGAGGGTTATCCCTTTAATGATTTTAACAATTTAATGAAGGTAATCACAGGTTAAAGTTTAAAACTTCAAACTTTCTTGTAACTCCGTTTTTTTTCCTTAAAATATTTTTTTCTCTTTCCTTGCACTATTTAAACTCAAGCACATTTTCAAAATAAATTCTTTTTTGCACACTTTAAATGAATGTTTATATGTTTTTCTAAGCACTTGCCTGCACTGCAAACAATTCCTTGCCCTCAGAAACAATTCGTCCTCATTAGAAATGTCCCCCCAATATTTCCCACATTTAATATTGTTGAAATCAACTTTGGAATTCCTATTAGGTTTTACTACATTTGAACGTGCAGAAATGTTAAAATAATTAAAAATTCTTGTACGTCATCATACTACGAGTAGCTTACGTCCTTTACTGCATTATGTATTCCAAAAAAATATTTATTGAAGAAAATGTTCATACGAAAAAAAGGATGTAATTTAAAGTACTCCGTTTAACGTTTGAATATTCTTTTATATTGAGACGCTCTTAATACAAATTTCAGCATAAAGTGAAATTTTTACAGATTATAAACTTAAAGAAAAATTGTGACGTCGCACATTGGGGATTTTTGTATGGAGGTGAGGAAAAAAATATATTTGTCAAAAAATGTAGTGAGTTCATCACAAATTTAGTTTTATTTATACAGTAATACAAAAAGTAATCAAAATAAAGAAAGTTACAGGAATGTCGATCGTTACCTGCAATGTAAAAAGCCATAACTAATAAAAAAATTTTAATGATTTTTTTTAATTTTTAATTTATTATTCTAAAAGAACCTTAACTTCGTCGCTTATAACACTATGCTTTTTCTGGCTAAATGAAGGCGTCAAATGTGAAATCATGAGATCTGATATTACCATCGGTCTGTGCATAATATCTTAGTTTGTGAAATTCGACTGCGTTTTCTGGAGTGTCTAAGGCGATATTTTTTATTTTATTGTTACGACTTTCCTGAGCCTCTTCGGATAGTAGGCCTACAGGAAAAATACACTTTTTAATTATATCTTTTCCATGAATCGGAATTTTGTGAAGTGTAGGTGTCATATTGTACCACTACGTACAGTGCAACAAAATCTTTTGCCGTCTCCAAACAAAAATCCAAAAAATTTTTTTGGTCTACTACCTCGGTGTTATAGCTTCGAGAATTATTGAAAACCTCATGATTATATTTTCATCTAGATCAGCATTAGCAAAGAATCTTTGTGACGTATTTCCTGAATTTGTCGTACCAGAGCCTTGCATAAAAGTATCAACGTGTATTCCAATTTTCTCTTAAAGTTCACGCTTTAACAAAAATTTTCGGGCTTCTTTTATCGGACGAGTATTTGAGTCGACTCTCCCTTTAGATAAAAAGCGAAAACGCGTTCATCGATTTTCATGAGTTATGTCTCATTTTGTTCATAGGTTATACGACTTTACGTGAAAGTAATAGGACTTGACACTTTTTTTACCATTTTGGATTATTTATGAATTAAAAAAAAAATTTACTTTTTAGGCAAAAAATATTTTTTTTCTTCATACATTTATTTATAACTTCGAAACTGTTGATTATAAATTGTAATTCTTGATTTTTCTAAATTTGTTTAAGTAAAATCCGACTATTGGTTCTTGAGTTATGTTAAACAAAAGAGCCTTATCAGAATTGAGTCGCGAATCAATCAGCTGAAACACGTTGTACTGTGTAATGCAACAAATTGATTAAAAATATAAAAAGAGATATGAGATAATGTATTAGTAGTGATTTCCAACTGTGGGTAAGTATTGCTAAAATTGCAGTTCCAAATGTTTGGAGCAAAAAGGGATTTTTTTTATATGTTCATAAAAATAAACAAACAAAAAAAACTTAAGTCTCTGCAGAGTTTATTTTTTCAATTTTAGTATACTGAAATATCCTACTTTAAATAAAAAATAAAAATAAAAACGTTAGCTCAGTTTAGCCCCTGATGTAACACACCAATCATCAATCTCTTTTAAGGTCTTAACAAAAATCTCTTTTACTACAGCATTGTTATTATGTTTGCAGAACAGAATAGCGTCAGCAGCGTATATGGAATGCTCAATATATTTTTGTCTTGAAATAATAGTGCTGAGCTGATTGAACGCAATTATGAATAACACCACTGATACTGGATACGATTCTGCGGTAGTAACGTGGAGGAGTAGTGATTGTTAACTCTTACTTTCAGCTCACGGTTACACAAAAACCCCTTAACAAGATTGTACATAATATTAATTATAATTTACCAAAATATTGCAAATTCCAGTTTTAAAATAATTAAGAGATAACTTAGAAAGCTAAGTTATCTAACTTAAAGAACTAGTTCAGTTACTATTTCCTGTTTTTAAAATTTCGGTAATGTGCTGTTGTCATTTCCTTAGGTGTAAACGGCATTGCTGGCTATTTGTTCGGTATGACCGGTGAGCACTTTCGATTTGATAAGATCTACGTCAGTAGCTAGCTGTGCAAGCATAACCTGACGGTATATCAAACCACTGAGGATGCTTTTATCGTCACCCACGTCCCAGGAAGCCTTCGGATATCTCTATCCTCCAGTCAGTCCTGGTAGCAACTCCGAGAGCTCAGAGCAGGCCAAAGCCTTCACTCCTTGCTGAAGAGTTGGAGACTATCCAACCAGAACACATGCAAGCTTAATAAAATTTCAGAACACAACCGCAAGCATGCTCACTGAAACAAGACCATTCATTGTGTTCATAGTAATTGCTCCGACCCATACAACTCAAAACCACAACCACCACGATGATCCCGTAGGGCCAACCTCAACAATCAGTTAGAGTACAGCTAAAAAGCCAAAAAGCTGCACTCTGGGGCTTAATGATTCCCGTGAAAATAACGTATAATTGTACATTCATTTTACATCCGCACCTGGCTGTGTAGCCTTAATCAGATGGTGGACAAACCACAATTGTATAATTTGGAACGTCATACATGCGTCTTAGGAAGCCGAAGACATAATTCTAAGCAACAGAACCACCTAGTTGCAACTTTAATAATTCCAGGGCAGGGCTGCAAATCATCACACCTTGCTAAGGAGTTGGAGACTTTCCAACTCCTGTCCAGAACACAAGTCTAGCATGCTCACTGGACTGGATCATTCACTTTGCGTGTCATTATCAGTGAGATGATCCTGGCCACCATAATAACCATTGTACTGTTAGGGGGCCGCGAAATCACAATCACCACGATACTCCCATATAGGGGCCAACCTCAATGATCAGCCAGAGAACTATTAAATGTCAAAAGAGACAAATAATAAACTCCGCGGGCCACTGATCCCCGTGGAAATAAAGTGGAGCTTCCAGTTGTCTCCCTGTCTGACTTCAGGGGACTGGGCTCTCTTTTTCCCCCAGTTGCACAGATCTAGATAGCTGTTACGTACTATAAAGACCATAAATGTGCCTCCTGGGGGGAGCGAGTTAGAGTTTGTTCGAATTTGTGTGGTTCTTTCATTAGTGTTTCTAACTCATGTAAGTTGATTGCCCGCCACCTGTTATTTTATGTGGGTCTAACCTCTAATTTCCGTCTTTTATTATTATCTAGCTAAGTGATTCTGTCTTAGGGTGTTTTTCGTTTGTTAGAGTGTATGAGTAGTTTTAGTGGTGGAAAAATTTTGTCTGAGGTCGTACTCACCTGTTCGTTTATAATTTTACGATTAAAAGTTTTTGTTTTGTAGATTTCCTTGTTTTCAAGAATGTCTAGTCTGCGTCCTTTGTTGCTAGGATGTAGTAATGTCATATACTCATCTATTTCTCTTGGTGCATGGTCTTAAGTGTCAAAGTGTTAAGTAACTTGGAGTCTTCTCTTTTTCGTTTGTGCGAGCTTATGTGTTCTGTAAATATTATTTTTGGTGTTCGTCCACTTGGTCCGCTATAACTAAATTTATTTATATATAGTTCTGCTAGAACTTAATTTGCCTTTTTTTTTTTTGTCAAGGTCTTGAGATTATGTCTCAAAGTGTTGCTGGTTTTTAATACTGTGAGTAAATCTTCTTTGTAAAAAAGGTTAGTTAATCTAAGTTAATTTAAGTAAAAATGTGTCGTCGTATTGTATCGGTTGTGACTTTGTCTTCTTTATTTCTGTTTTTAGTGTAGTATTGTCTAAGCATTTTGTCAATAGTAGGAGGCTTGTTGCCATTTTAAGCTATGGAGTTCTTTGTTGTACTTATCTGGAGTAAATGGGATTATCTTAAGCCTGTGTGTCATATGTCTAAATGCTGCTAGTTTATCTTGGCTAGGGTGGTTCGAGGTCGTAGTTTGACGTAATGTGCTTTGTAAGTGAATAAACACAATTTGGCATTTGTAAAAGTAAGTCACTAGAAGTAAGTCATTACTTTTTTCGGTAATGTTTAATTTTCTGCTGGATGGCTTCGAAAAAATTTCGTATGTTCGATGTTCCCTTTAATTAGCAAAATTAGCTGTTGAAAACACAAGTAAAAAAAAATAAAATTGTTAAAAAAAGTCCTTTGAACAATTAATTCGTTTTTAATTAAATATTACTATTACTTAAATGTTATTATTTTAAATAAATATTAATATTTATGTAAATTTAATATATTAAATTTTTAGTTTGCAACAAACTCTGTATATAAATTTTAATATCAAAAGCTCAAAAGCTTCGATTGTTGAATTTTATTTAAAAAAGAAGTGTAAAAATTACATTAAATACAGAATTAAATACACAGAATGGAATACTGATTGGTACATTACGACCGTGACGACTGTATTGTAACTCATTAGTTTGCTCTAGTTGGCTTTAATTGGGAAACTGAGTGAATACAGGCAGTCGACCGACCACCTTTCTTTATTATCCAAGGTGTCGACATTAATTCAAATATTTACATTTTCAAGGTAAATAAATGACTGAATGAATAAGTCATTGAGTGAGTTGGCAAGTAAGAGGGTGTGGGATGAAATATTTTTTTATTTTTTACTGCAGCTGATTTTATGTGTTTGATCCATTTAAGATGTAATGTAAAGTATTTAATGAATAAAATTAATTACGAGAGTTGCGCTGTGAGATGTCAATTATAAATATGAGTATTAAATGAGTTAAACTTAATTATTATCACTAACCGTTTAAGCAATGATTTAATAGGAAACTATTGATTTAACTTAAGGCAGGATATTGATGAGGTAGAACAAATGAACAAATATATTTGTAGTAAGAAAATAAAATACTTCAAACAATTACACTTGCATGAAATTTGATTTATTTATTCAACTTTATTATAGTTAAGAAAAATTGGGGTAACACCACACAACATGATAATTAAAATCTACTAAGAAAATGGTGGTTCTGTTAAAGTTATATTTTGTAAAATTCGTGATATTTTCGGACAACATAATCGTCCTTCTGAGACTACTATTATGAATTTGGTCTTTAAATTTTAATCGGCAGGCTCGACATAAAATGTGTGAGCTACATTGTTGACATAAATCCAAATGTATCAATTCCTCGACGTTTTCAAGAATTGGGGTTATCTAAAATCACCATAGGGGGAATTTTGCGTAAGGATTTGACTTTGAAGCCTCACAAGTTTCAACTGGTGCAGGAATTAAAGTCGACAAACCATTCACGTCGCCGTCACGTCAATCCTTTCAGGAACGACCGGTTGGTTTTTCTGAAAAACTAATTTTTCCGACAAAGCCCATTTTCACTTGTTAGAGTATGTAAACAAGGAAAATTAGCACATTTGGGCTTCGGCAAATTCCAGAGCGATTATTGAAAAGCTTTTGCATGCTAAACGTGCCACTATATGGTGCGCGATGTGGTCGGAAGGCGTGATTGGGTCGTTTATGTATCGAAGAATACGCTGGAAATTCGAAACGGTCAATGGATCACGATATCGCAAGATTCTAACACTTAAATTTTGGCCTATTATTGACCACGTGGATATCACTGACATGTGGTGTCAACAAACCAAATTTCCAGATCGCATAATTTTACGACAATCAGCAGTTAAGTGCTCAGCCAGATTGTGTGACTTAAGACCACTGGGTTATTTTTTGTAGGGCTATGCTAAGGACAGAGTCTATATGGAGCCAATCGAAGCGATTTCAGCCTTAAAACTGAAAATACATGATGTGAGTAACAAAGTAGGACCGCTGTTTTGCCAAAAAGTGTATAAAAACTTTGATGAAAGAATAGATATGTGTCAGCGTGGTTATGGTGGCTATTTATGTCGAATTTTGCTCTTCGCAATAAAATAAAAGTTTCAATCATCTTTATCTAAATTTTTGGTTTGTTTTTTGTAGAAAACAAACTTCTTGTTGATATTTCTGGGCGAGCAATTATAATTCAACCCTAATTCACCAGTTCTAAACATCCTTAAATCACATTTACAAAAGGGTTAATAGTTAAACAATAAACAAATTGTTCACTTAACGGCAGGGGTATCAATAACTGCGTTATTTTTTTTTTATAATTCCTTTCTGCCCTATTAAAGGCCGTTTTATAAAGAGATATAACTGGCATACGTTTTGCCAACTCTTAAGTACTTATGCTTAATTTGGTTTGGCATTTCAACATGAATAGACTGACGCCTGAATATGTTCATATTTTTATTGTTTAGAGAAAATCGAAAATTCACAAAGAAACTACAAAATAACTAAAACTCACAATATCACTAAACAATCGACATTGCAACAAAATGTCATATTGTCACTAAAAACAAATTAGAATTGTAATCTTAAAAGTGAAATTTAAACTATAAATAGTTTAAGAGATCGGAAAATAGTTTGTTTCACACGAAAAAAATACATTTTTATCCAAAATTAAAAGCATTTTTTATTTCAACAAGAAATATTTTTTGACGCGTGTTCAATCCCTGATTGCATCAACGATCAATTCATGATTCCAATAAGGTGGTTAATTTTAACTTTTTTTTATGTCTTTTTTAATAAAAAGACATCAAAAGCTATCGATTATTGGGTCATTTTTAGCATTAAGTAGCAAGAGGTTAAACTATAAGTTGTTTTGATTTGTTCAGCCTGTAAATGAAAAACTGTTGCCTAGAAGACGACTTGATTATGATGTCACCACATCGAAAGTTCTCGCCAGTCACAGCGACCAAACAGCCACCAACGACGGTTTACAGCGACAAGACGCTAGGTAAAATATAACCCTGAAATATCTGTTCTTTTGTCTATCCTTGGAATGGTAGCAGGCACTCAGAAGGTGTATTAATATAGCCGATATAAAATTATATAATAAAAACAAAGGATGTTCCTAAAGGGAAAAAATTATTGTTATTTTTAGAACTGCTATGAAAATACTTAAAATTTTCTCAGTGTATATAAAACTATGTCCACAACAACAACAAGTAAAGAGTGTTAAAAAGTGACGTGATTTTCATTAATTTGCCTGCCAATCACGATTTAAATGAAAATCTTATTAAAAACATATCACTTTTGGAATAATGTCTTTTTATTATGATTTCATAGAGAGAGAGAGAGAGAGAGAGAGAAAGAGAGAGCGAGAGAAAGAGGGTCTCTGGCAGATAATTATAGCAAACTAAATAGTGTTATAATATAAATATAATCTTTGCTACGGAACCCAAAAAGCTACAACAAGCGTCTATACTATTTCACTTTAACGTGCTCTAAACTAGTTGAGAGTCTTCGCCTGCAACTGTGTAGTGTGGTGTTTAAAAACTATTTTCTAATTCACTTGCAGTCATATAAAACTAATAAATTATATCAAAAAAACTTAAATAGAATTTAATAACTAAAGCATAACCTCACGTTTTTCGTTCTCTTAAAATCTGAAGGCACTATGAAATAATTAAAATAATTAAAAAAATTTTTTAGTAATTAATTTAAAGCACTAGGTCAATTTTAATAAAAAAATAAAAAATTTTAAAAAACTTTTATTTTTTATTAAAATTGACCTAGTGCTTTAAATTAATTACTAAAAAATATTAAAAAAGGTCAAAAAAATTATAAATATTATATAATTAAAAAAAATCATTTTCTTCTTTTTAATTATTTCACACAAACACGCACACACAAATGCATATACTTCCATTCACTTTTATTTATAGTTATGTATTTTTATTTATATATATATATATATATAAAGGGTCCACCAAATAACTTTTTGTTTTCTTTTAATTGCAAACAAAACTACTGAATATTTTCTCATATTTCTTTTTTTATTTGAAATTACAATCCTTCCGGTTAATAATGGAAAATAATTTCATTCGAATGGCTGCCTCGGCTGGCCATGCAGTAGCCTACACGATCGGTCTAACTTTTAAGCACATTATCGTTTGTGTACAGCTGTATTTCACCAATGGCTTCACGAATATTGTCCTTTAAAACGTCAATTGTCTCTGGCTTGTCGGCGTTACGCTTATCTTTGACCGCACCCCACAAATAATAGTCCAACGGTGTCAAGTCGCAGCTCCGAGGTGGCCAAGCGACATCAGCTCTGCGGCTAATAATGCGATCTTCAAAAATAGGGCGCAAAACATCGAGTGTAGCTTTGGCTGTGTGGCACGTAGCGCCGTCCTGTTGAAACCAAATGTTGCCAATATCCTCCTCTTCAACTTTTGTGAACAAAAATTCGTTCAACATGGCGCGATAACGATCGCCATTGACTGTAACGGCCACTCTATGCTCATTTTCTAAGAAATATAGCCGAATTATGCATCTGGACCAAAATCCGCACCAAACAGTGACACGTTTTGGGTGCGTCGGCTTTTTAATGTATACGTGCGGGTTTTCTGTGCCCCAAATGCGACAATTTTGCTTGTTTACATGCCCGCTAGGATCAAAATGAGCTTCATCTGAAAAGATGATTTTTTTTTGCAAAATCTGCACCTTCTGCAAGTCGATCGTAGGCCCACTTAGCAAAACGAAAACGCATTGGATGGTCACTTGGCTTCAACTCTTGAACCAATTAGACTTTGTATGGCATCATATCAAGGTCTTTATACAAAATTCGTCTCAATGATGTCTGTGAAATGTTCAATTGTTGAGAACGTCGGTGAATTGGTGTTGATGGTGCTTAACGTACACTTTCTGCCATAGCAGCAACATTCTCTAGTGCACGTGTTGTTTTTGGCTTTTCACGCTTTGGTTTATCGATGAGGATGCCAATTTCTTTCACATTTTTCACAAGATAACGAACATACGGAGCTGACGGTGCTTCTCTTCTTCCACAATCCGTATGCAATTTTGGCACACATTCTGCAACATTACCATGATTTTCAAAGTGCGGCCGCAATATTTCCCAGCGTTGTTCAAGCGTATACACAACCATATTCGTTCAGCGGAAGGATAAAACTAATTATCTATCAAATCAAACATGAGCTAAGTGTTACCATTCACGAAAAAAGCACTAGTAAAAAAAAATACGTTAGATGGCAGACCCTTTATATATATATATATATATATATATATATATATATATATATATATATATATATATATAAATGTGTGTTTATGTACAATTCCTTTTATTCATTTATTGAAATCCATAGTGACCTTAAAATTGACCGAAATTTAGACACTTTTATTTAAAAATGGAAAAATTATTTAACAAAAAAGTGAATTATTTTTACTTGAATCCTTTATGAAAAGCTGTAGACTGGAATAATTTGGATTTATGAGAAGACTGCTGGTATGGAAATCGTGTCTTAATTGCTTGGCAGCCAGATTTGGTTCTTTTGATAAATATCTCAAAAGATTTTTTTTTTAACAAATGCCAATCTTGGTGCACATGCTTGTGATAGTTTGTCCACAGAAGAGTTATTAAAAAAATTTAAATTTAATAACATAATAAATTCGTTTGATAGTATTTCTGTTGGATCTTTCAATGCAACATTTGTGATTTGAAATTGTTTCCTGTACATACACAAGCTACACACAGCCATCAGCTATGATTTTTCCTTTTATGAAAATAAATATTAAAATATTTTTACATAGAAAACTTTCTAATTTTGATGGATGCAAATTACAATGACTATTTAACTTTGAACTTAAACAGAATTAAGCTTCAATATCCAAACAACTTTTACAACAAATTTAATAAATAAATTTAAAAGTTTTCATTACAAAAATACTTTCACTTAATATGTTTTACCTGGAAAAATAGTTTTAAATAATAACAAGAATTTTATTAACTTAAAATAACATTGTAGACAGACTGTAAAGCTACTACTTTGTTGTAAACTTGTTACTTTCTACCTCAAACTATTCTATTATGGTCTCATACTTTATAAATGAAATTTTTTGTGTGTCTATGTAATCAATACTCAAGCATAATTAACAAGAACAAAGATTTTTATTTAAACATAATTAAATTTTTCATTTTCATTAAAATCAATTAAAGCATTTTAGTTTTAAAGTTTCTTTACAAGACTTAAAATTTGTAAACTTTTTTAATATCTTATTGTTATTTTATCACCATCAACTCCGGGGAGTATATTTTTGTCACATGTATAAAAGCAAATATTAAAATGTGTGTGTATACTACAAGACGGGCTTAAGGCAAGAAAATCATTTTTGGTTATTTGGGTGGAACACATACACACACACACAAATACAATTTTGCATAAAAACCCATAAAAACTTTTTCAATAAAATAAATAATTAAAAGAAAGGCAAATATTAAAATACTCGTGTACTTCAGAATAAATTAATAATATTTTTACGTTTATCTCTTTAATGAAAATTTTGTTGTGTATTAAATTCTTTCTATTGCAAAATAATAACGCAACACCTTAGAGGTTTTGAATGAAATTATACGATTTATTCACTTTAATATACACAAAAGTATACGACGCACAGTGGACCATTTTACAAGAAGGCGGCCAAAAGAGCTTTTTTTCATGGTCCCAAAATGTAAAATTTTAAAGTTCATTCGAAAGTAGATACTAGTGATCCTCGGGAGCCAAAAAATTAAAACTGTATTTTAACTATATCACACTGAACAGGGTGATTCAAAATGAGCATTTTCAGTATTTTGCTAAAATGAGAAATTTCTTAGTAAATTTTTGATTTTTAAATATTCACAACTTTGTTGTTGTACAAGGTTTTTTAACGAAGTAAACTTTGTACAATAGCGTAATTTTTTAGCTATTAGCTAAAATTTTTTCTAAATTCTCTTACTTAATAGAGCATAACTTCTATAGTTCGTTAGGGAATGTAAAAGTATTAGCACTGTATTGTAGCCCCACATGTCTCCTACACGCCTATATCACATTGTATACCCGACACAATTCGACCATGAGCACCAGAATAATTTTTCTGACACAAGGTCGGAAATTTTTTGCAAAATGGAATTAAAAAATTTTTTTTTCTGTTTTGCTATTTTGTAAGCATTTTATGTATTTTTCAAATCGCCTTTATAAGAGAAGTTGTTTAGATGAATATGCGTAATTTTAGAAAGGAAACAAAAATTTTTAGTCAATTTAAAAGTCATGCAAAAGTTGGTCACATAAATATTTTGCCTACTTAAAATAACATAAATTGATACTTTGCTATAACTGTCACTTCCACTTTAGCAGAAATAAAATTGCAAGACGTTCTTAACCACACTGCCGAACGGTTGTTAAATACGTTTGATTCTAACCGCTTTTAAAAGAACTTGGAAATTGCAGCATTACTTAAATTTCTAAATGGAGATGTGATGCATCCTCTGGTCAGAGGCAATACAAGCAATGTAATGCCAAAAATTCATCAGACGGTGATTTATTTATGATATCATTCGTTCCATTGCGATTAATAAAAAGTTATACCGAAATTATACCGGAAATTAACTACCGCATATAAGACAGCACAGCGACCAGTGACTATGCCTTCATCACTGAGCAGCCCCACCGACAGTCAATTTTTATTTTTGTAGTAAAAAAAAACCAAGGTCTTCGTTGGGAAGCGAACCCACAACCCCTATACTGACAAGCTAGTACACTACCTACTAGCCTACAGGGGCACTTCTTGGTTATTCTATGTTGAAAAGAAAACAAAGGCAAATAATCAGTCTGCATTACCAAGAAAGGTTTGGAATTTCCGAAATGTGTCAATGGGAAGAAGAATTGTGAAGAGACTTTTGCAACAATAAATATAAAGAGTCTTATGACTTTGCTGTTGCATGTGTTTTTCCGTGGGTTAACAGTGCTTTTATTTTAATTGTGAAAAGTTAAAACAACCTTCCAACAACATCTTTAAACACTTATATGAGAATGCCCCCAAACTAAAAGATTTGAATTCAAAATCAGTTATAAAAGCTTTAATACGCCGAGAAATTGGCTTAAGATAGAACTAAGAAAAAATATTAATTCTATTTTAAAGGAATCACTATTCAGTTTACATCTTCGTCTAAAAAAATTTCCTGTAATTTTCGTTTTCAGCTATAAGAGAACATATATTTAAATTACTGCATATTGGCTCGTAGTAAATAACAATTTGCATTCCATTAGCAAGATAATGTAAAGGCAATACGCCACGTTTATTACGAGTTTATTTAATTAAGTATGCTTTTTATGACACCTGTCATATCCCTTAATAACGATACCATAATGGCAATTTCCCCCATTTCAATTTTACATAAATATTTACATGTATCTGGGTGCTATCAAACAAACCGTAAATTGTTCATAATTCTTAATTTACTTGAATACTTTAACAAGTGGAAAGTCATCTCATCTTTAACAAAAAAGCATTTGTTCATATTCCAAAGATGCCAGCGAAATGGGACAGTGAAAATGTAACGATACTTACTCTTACTTAGTATAATTGTTATTATACTGCTTGTGTTTGCTTTTATTATGATTATTACGAGTGTTATTTAATAATCAAGCAGCCAAGTAGATGGTGGTTGAGTGAGCAAGTATTCGCTGTCTGTTGCTAACAAAGTCATGTTTAACCTTTATTTTTATTTCATTTTTCTCTCCTCTCCTCTTCCCTTTTCATTCGTTTTCTAAATTTTTTATAGAATGACCAACAGCAAACGCAACAACATCAATATTATAGCAATCAACAACAATTGGAGCAGCAGCAACAGCAACAGCCAACAAGTCAATATAATCATAATGATGGCCATAGAAATGGCTGTAATGGTACAGATGGCGTTGGCATTGCTGGCCGATCACAACAAAAGCCTTTAGATTCCACTTTGGGCGAAGCACTGTCATCATTGCCTCAGGCATCGTTTAACTACATTAACTCAATTGTGGGTAGTGGTGTTATTGGCATTCCATATGCATTTCATCGTGCTGGTTTTGGCCTTGGTCTTTTGCTACTCATACTTGTTGCCTATATAACAGACTATTCCCTCATATTAATGGTAAGTTATATACTAATTTAATGCTTACATTTACATTTATGTAAATAAATTTACAGTGGGCAATATATCAATGCATATTGAACAAATTTCATTTGTGTTCATTTGAAAAATTTGTATATTAGAATGGCGGCTCAAAATCTAAATTTAAATTATCATTTAAATCTTTTAAAGTTCTTAAGTGCAAATGATAGTTTTAAGAAAGAATTGAAAATACGAACTTGAGCCTAATTAAAATTGAATCATTTAATTAATTATATATGAAATAATGAGCATGATTTTTAAATGCATACAAATTAAATATAACGGAATCCTAAAGGCAAGTAAGGGAACTGTATGCTTATGTCTTCATGGCACTAGTCCAGGCTCTCATCTTAAGAGATTGCGAAGTATGGTTTTTTGGGACTGAACAATTTGTGGAAGATGATTAAAATTAAAAATAAATTTTAGTGTACTTTTTATGTAAATTCGAGAGATAATCGTTTTTCCGAAGGTGGTATGGATTGTAATTATACAATTGCGAATCAATAAGCCCGTGACATTTTAAATGATATACAGGTTTTGTTATAAAAAGTTCTTTTATTTTTCTGCGTAGTCTCCTTTAAGTTTTTTATACATTTTCTCCAATTTTTTTAGCCCTTCCGAAAAATATGAATTATCGAAATAGGTATTTGTTTTTGAGATGATTTAATCTTCAAGTTTCAGGACAAGAAATGGTCACGTGGAGCTAAGTCTGGAGGATAGAGCGAGGAAGTGATTTGCCAAAAAGAAATCCATCTAGACTGCATGTCCCCGGAGATAATCAATAAGTTTGTCTCGTATTCGCCATTGATTGTTTTTCCCTTTTAAGCGTAGTCGATGTGGATTATACTGCGTGCCTCATAAAAAAACGATCACCTTGACTTTATTTGCTATCAAACCCATCTTTGGACTCTTTGGCACCGATTTCCGCAGACAAGCTCACTGTTTTGACTGCTGCTTGGCCCGTGTGTATTTGTTGTCGCCCAAAAACTCGTCTATATTGCGGGTGAACGACGTCCAACATTCTGGCGAAATTCCCATGGTTTCATTTGTCGCCTATTGTAAGCAATCACGGCATCCATTCATTAAGAGAAGTAGCACTTCAGGCAACAATGCCTATTTAGTCAAGTACCGTGCTACATTATTTAGGAAAGGGATAGAGAAGAGATGAAACAGGTGGTGAAAGTAGAAGGATACTTGGAAATTAACTGTCGTATAAGACAGCACAGCGACCAGTGTCAATGCCTTCATCACTGAGTAGCCCCACCGACAGTCAATTTTTTATTTTTGTAGTGAAAAAAAAATCAAAATCTTCGTTGGGAATCGAACCCACAACCCCCAGGCTGACAAGCTAGTACACTACCCACTAGCCAACAGGGGCATAAGTTAGTGGCATAAAAAGGCATAAAAACCAGCATAATTTGGCAAATAACTGATCGGAGCGCAGCTGTAGCCATGATAATTTTCACGCAAAGTGAAACGAACTTATCATTAGCGATCTGCATTTGATATAACCTCAAGCAACAAACTTGCCGAAGTAAAGCAGTGCTTGAGGCGCTACTCCCTCTTTCCTCCTACCCATAAGCTATTTTCATAGTTTTGGTATAATGCACTGCAAGAGTAGGGGTTACCCCCTGAGTACTGGTCCTAGCGAAAAAAAAACAATATTGTAATGGGTAGACAAATTTTAAGGTTAGAAAGTAAATTGGCAATAGAAATATGGGAACTATTAATGGAATATGATGTCGGAAAAAAGTTCACATCTAGTTTGTCGTTATTCGCAATTTTCACGAAATTTTAAAGCACGGTTTTCAACAAAGCTTCGCTTACTTCGCCAATGCAGCGCCGAATTTCATTTATCAGAGCATCAGTTGTTTTTAAACTCGGTTTTTCAAATGACAATCGGAAAATATTTAAGTGGCGGTAAATCACAATAACGAGGCAGCGAACTAACATCACCAAAGCAAGAAAATTTACGACCGGGAATTATTTCATGCAATAGCTGATTTGTGTGGCTTGTGGCATCATTTTGCTGAAACCAAATATCACTGATGTTAACATTATAACATTGGCCGCAAAAAAATTTTTATTTTCAAAAAAATACGGGCCGATGTAGCCGCATGACCACCACGTTTAATTACAAGTTAAATGATATGTTGAAGAATGCATGCTCTTACCACCTTAATTATTCATAATACGGACAGACATGAAGATTGGAAAGCCATATTTCATCTTGCTACTGTCGAAATTACTTACTGTTTGCGTTCAAAATTAATATTTCGTTTCCAATTATAAAGTTTTCTTTCTTAATGAAATTAATGAACCTAAGCCTGATTAAAAACTGCATTTTTGTGTATTAAATATTAAAAAAATAAATTCTTCTATTCGAGCTATTCAATTCTTTAGTATCATAGTAAACAATATTTTCTATTTTATTTCTAATACGAAAATATTTTCTACTTTGTTTAGAAATAATTTTTTATATAAATTGTTATTTTGTGAGCATTACGAATACATATTGACATTATTATATTTCCGTTAATTTCCATGGTTTCTTAATAAACAACACTGTGTCCTGTATTACTATTGTTTTTGTATTAGATTTTGTTGCTGCCTGTGAATATTTGCATTATGGAAAATAATTTATAAAGGTTCGAGTTCAGAAATAAATAAACGAGATTTATTCAAATTTTGATGATGTGAAAATGATGACGATGGTGATGACGATGCTGGCTAAACGGCCTTAATGAAAACATTTTTTTTAAACGTGCGAGGCTAAATGTCAGTCAGTGAATGTTTTCATTAATAACTTTGTGTGAGAGACTTTTATATTTTTAGTTTTTGATTTTAGATTTTGCAAAAATTGTTTTGTGTTGTTATGTTGTGAGGTATTAAAATATAATGTTAACCCAATTTTTCAAACATATGAAGCTGTAGACATAAGAAGGTGAATACAATCGAGATGATTTTATTATAAATTATCTCTTAAGAGAAAATATTTCTTAATGAAGGATGATTTGAGAAAAACCAAATTAAAAATTTAATTAAGTATAATGTGTTGTTTCTTTTTATAATACATATTAGAAGATAAACTATTAGATCGGAACTATTGACGTGATCGAGGGCAAAGTACTTTCAACGAAGAAAGAGTGTATTTACCAATAAAAATAAAATATATAAATGTTTATTACTATTCTAACTCTTAAAATCGTAAAAAGCAACAATTCATTATATCAAATATTCATAAATTACTATATATTTTCTTTACAAAGGGTGTTTTTCATAGAGGTATATAACTTTGAAATTAATTAAAATAATGATATCTTATTGAAATAGACATGAAATTTATTTTGTTGGATAGATAATCTTTTGGGATTATAATTTAAATATGACTTCTTTCATATGGCCGGCATGGCTGGCTGTCTAATCTGGAGGTCAAATTTTCGTTGATTTTTTTCAATACTTGTGGCTGCATATTAACAATGACGTGAGGAATATTGTTCTGCAAATAGTCAATCATTTAAGGTGCTTCTGCTGCTTCTCAGGCGACATATTCCTGTCGAGATGGATATTTTAATACATGATGTAGTGCTAAGTACTCGGAGGATGGTAAATTTTCCCGGGGTAAGACTAAACCCGAAGTTGATATACTGATGTCAAATCCAACACTCGATATTAAAAGTAACGAAGATAAAGGCACACCTCAGCCGACTAACGGCGAACATCGGGGAATTCATTTCAAGTAGGCGAAGGCTACTTGTGGAGCCTTACAACCTCATTACCGTATTTGCGAGTAAAATATGGGCGCAGACATTAGGCCTCAAATGTAGGGTATTACGGGTCACTTCCGCTTATCGCATTGGAATGGCACCTGCGGTCAATAGATTTACTAGCGATAGAGCATAAAAGAACCTAGACGGAATTACTGGCTAGCAGCATTCGAAATAGCAGCCAGAAAACGGGAAAACCTGGAGAAGTAAAAGACACGATGGAGAAGGGAGGACCGTGGGAGGTGGACATATCAAATTATCCCGGTTTTAAATAAATGGCTAGACAGGAGGAACGGAGAAATAAATTTCATGTTTTTTTTTTGTATTAAAGAGAAGTAGCACTTCAGGCAACAATGCCTATTTAGTCAAGTACCGTGCTACATTCTTTTTTAAGAAAGGGATAGAGAATAGATGAAACAGGTGGTGAAAGTAGAAGGATAGTCGGAAATTAACTGCACAGATAGCACAGCGACCAGTGACTATGCCTTGATCGCTAAGCAGCCCCACCGTCAGTCAATTTTTATTTTTTGTAGTGAAAAAAACCAAGGTCTTCGTTGGAAGTCGAACCCACAACCCCCATATTTACAAGCTAGTACACTACCTACTAGCCTACAGGGGCACCTGTTCCTGCACAGGGCGGTCCTGCCCCTCTTGTGACCTGGTTGTTCACAACCCATAATTGTGGAAGTCTCTTACAAAACTATAAATTTCTATTTAACGCAGATGCTATCTGAACGCGGCTACTTTCGAAAGTACCTATACGATATGGGGAAATGCGAGCGTACACTTTTTAGGTGCCACCGTTGGTTTGAATACCGCAAAAGATGGGTTTTTAGACGGTAGTCGGAACAGAGTTCGGAATACGGCAGAATGGCGATTCCAACTAGATGAGGAACGTATTTTCCCATCTTAAACCCAAACAAAATGTGCAATCGTTGCAAGCTTATGGGGGGTTGGCTAGAGACTCTACGTTTCCTCACAGAAAATAGTCTAGCGGCATTAAATTAGACGATCTTGGAGACCAATTGATGTTTTCGAAACGTGAAACGATGTTTTTATCGAACGTCGACATTAATAAATTAATTGTGGTACTAGCTGTTGGATATGTTACACCGCCTTGTTGGAATCACACATTCTGCTCATCAGGATTGTTAAATGGGGTAAACGAAACAGTTAGTACTCATGGCTCTTTAGAGGTCACCATTGACTGTAACGTTTTTAAAAAGTACCGACCATTAATTCCATCAAACATTCAGTGTTTCTGGATGTTACGCTGTCTTAAAATACACTTAAAGTTTATCACCACTAACTCAAACAAGAACGGGCTTCACCGCTAAACAAAATTCGCTTATGAAAATCGGGATCAATGAAAATCGTGTTTAGTCTGACGACTAAACAAAGTAAACTGTGATTTAACGCCGTTGGATTATTTTCTCTGGGGTCATTTGAACAACCCGTAAACAGCTGACGCTCTAGAAGATTAATGAAATATTTCTAAGCTTTTTTGCAAAATTTGCTTGAAAATTTTATGAAAACAGCGGATGTGGACATTTGCCCTGAAATCACATTCGATTATTATTTCCCCTATTTCTACTTTCAAAATATGTGTTTCAAGCCAATTAACTTTCTAACCTCAAAGTTGCGCACTCTTTATTACGGATTTTTCGACTTTTAAATTATATTTTTTGTGATGGAATCTCGTTTGTTGAATGAAATTTCAATTTCTTTCATTAAATATTTATTCATGAGTAGAACTATGATCTTTTGCATAAAAGCTCGACTTCTTGTTTGAACATTGAATAAATAGTTAAATTTGCATTTTTATTGTAAAGTTTTTGTGGCAACGTAAGGATAAGTTAAATTACTGTTATTTATGATCTTTGACACTGTCATATCAACAATAGTTCCAGAGTAAAACAAAATTAAATTTATCAGATTTCCATCTCTGATTTTCCCACCTATATCGATACAAATATACAAATTTATTTATTGTCAATTGCGGTCCATTTTCGTAGAAATCATTTTCATAGTTTATCGCGTCATTGCCTACAACAATAACAGCAACAAGGAGAAAGCAGCAATAAACAACTTTTTATACTTTTGATATTTGGTTTCAGTTACAACACCCTTTACTCTTTTTAAATTTATTTCTTAGGATTTATGTTTTCTTTTTCATAGTTTTCGTGCGAAATGTCACATGTTTGGTTTTGGCATTTAAGGAGAATAAAAGTTTGTGCTTTTGTCTTGAGGAAATTGCAAAAATATTGTTGTTGTTGGCAACGATGATGGACGATTTAAAAACATCAAGAAAAGAATTTCCTAACACTGTAGTTTCCTCATTTTTGTTCTCTTTAGCCTTGAGTGACTTAGAAATAAAAGAAAGTTTAGAGCATTAGTGTCGTTTATGTGGAGTTCATACAAAATGTCATTGATATGAAAATCACGAATACAAAGTATTTTTCTATAATGAGAAAAAGAAAATTTAAACTGAAATTGTTATTAAAATGCAATTTAAGCTAAAGGATGTTATTGTACGATGAAAAAGAGATTTACTTTTAAACGTCTTCGGTGTAGTAGTGAGTCAATAAAAAGTTTAAGCAGAAATCAATTAATCGAATAATTTTAACCGATTAAATGTAGTAGGGCTTTAAATTAATAATCATGTGATGAAAATGCCTACCCATACAGTGTTTTGCAGGAGAAAAGAGGGAGTAGTGTTTGTGGGCATCTGAATTAGATTTTCCTAGATTAAAGGTGACAGAAAAGGCCTCTGGAGGGAGTTTATTTTGCATACGAACTGTTCTGCTAAAAAAACGAATTTTCCCTGCAAAGCGCAGTGCGATTCACCGGCTACTCACTGGGCACTCTGCGAAAAACGTGTTGAGCTCAAATACGTGCAAGTAACGGGAACAGATTCCCTAATTTCATTCGAGTACCCCACATTGCAACGACGCTCTAGATAATCAATAGAGTTGAATTTTCTAATGTCCCACATAATTTTCTTGTCCCTCTCTTGTACGCGGTCGAACAACTCTAAAATAGACTTTGAAGCCCGAACCCATACCTGAGAGTTTATTCCATTTTTGTGGGTGGAGTATATAGCAAGAAGGGTGAAGTATCTCTTGCACCGTTTTAGAAAACCGAAGCATTTGAAACCTGAAAAGTGTGCTTAGTCTATCAAACATCGCACTGGATTTTCTTAGCAAGAACATCAACAGCTTCCAATTTCTTAATACTTATATCACCGATAGTAACGAATGCAGCATCATTTCCGAACACTCATTTATGCGCAAGAATTCAACATCAAGTCTTATTGACCGTATTCACACGACCCCAATTGGAGATTGTTATGAGCTCGTAATTGAGCATATCATTCATGTTTTGGAAACCATCTCCAAATGTTTCGGTCTATTACTGAATGAATACGAAAATCAACTGGTGCTGTCATCTGCGAAAGACAACATAGCATTGAAAGTTTGACGAAGAAGGTCATGAGTAGGAGAAAAATGGAGCTTTGCGATAACCCTGCATTAATCTTGAACTCGTTCGATGGAATCCCATGTGTGTAGGCTAGTAGGTAGTGTACTAGCTTGTCAGTATGGGGGTTGTGGGTTCGATTCCCGTTGAAGACCTTGGTTTTTTTTTCACTATAAAAATAAAAATTGACTGTCGGTGAGGTTGCTCAGCGATGAAGGCATAGTCACTGGTTGCTGTGCTGTCTTTATACGGCAGTTAATTTTCGACTATCCTTCTACTTTCACCACCTGTTTCATCTCTCCTCTATCCCTTTCCTAAAGAATGTAGCACGGTAGTTGAATACATAGGCATAGTTGCCTGAAGTGCTACTTCTCTTAAAAAAAAATAAAAACTTGTATAGAGCGAGTCCTGAGAAAGCTCGATATAAATATGGAGAAATTGTTACCGACACTAAAAGCAACAAGTTTTGTCAGAACCTCCTTACCTTTTTACCTTCTTCGAGTTGATGTATGGAGTTGCACCACTGTTCCTAAAGGTCTCTTAAGCTGTTGGACTCCAGGTACCTCACAATCGGTTAAACTTTACACAATTGGGGATTTAAAAAAACTTTAAATTAGATTTGTAGAGTTTCAATTTGGACAGCATACTGTTTACAAAATCGCTGCACAAATCTGGTATATCCAGTACACAAAACTTTTAACAGCGACATTTTACTCGAACAGATAAACGCGCCCTTAAATATAATTTGCATACCAAAAACAGTGCTTTGTTTTTCTGCAGCGCCATCTTACAGAAAAATGGATAGTCTAAAAACCTTTTCTATAAAAAATTACTTATGGATGTAAAGTTTCCTCACGATCGTTCAGTGATGTAGAAGTTTATCACTTACCAAGAAAGATAGATAACTAAATTTAAGTTTAATATACTATAATTATTTACTGTCTTAATGTCTGTAGGAATGGATTTAATATAGACTCAACATAAATAAATATCATGCTTTCAACCTACAAATGATTCATTTACAAGTTCAACCCAAATTTAATTCACAACTTTTTGGGGGTCTGTTAAGTTGCCAGATTCTGGAAATGTTATCGGTTATTTCCTTTTAGATATCTTTTTTTCAAGCAATATTGCAATCTTTATTCTCCTGTAGTGATAATAATTTGAATACTCTAACGTCATATTGCAGTCAATTTACTTATAATTTTGCTGGAAGCTATATTTTATAGTTACGACACATTAGTAATAATATTTTCTGGTTTTGTTTAATCCATTTAAATAAAATTCGGAGTATTGTTCTATGTCAATGCCATTTCAAAAAAAGAAAATTTTATTTATAATATTTTTATATTTAAAATTTCTTTATTTTTAGGTCAAGTGTGGTCACATTTGTGGACGATTTAGTTATCCCGGCATTATGGAGGCTGCCTATGGCAAGTACGGTTACTACCTGTTGTCCTTGCTACAGTTTATGTATCCTTTTTTAGGTAATGAATGCCATACAAATTTAAATTACAAAAAAAAAAAAAAAAAATAAAATGCAAACAACAACAATGCAGACAATTACAAAAACCTTTCAAGTACACAAAGAAAAAAAAAGCAAATCTAATTTTATTCACAAAAATAACCACAATTCTTTATAAATATTCTCACACATGCACATAGAAAAAATTACAATAAGAGTGGTGGAAATTATAGAATCAAAACGGAATATTTAACGTATGACAAATGATATAAACAGGACCTTTAACATTGAAATTTAAAACCATTTTAATTAAACTTACAGTCCCTTCAAAACGATTTATACTTAAAATGTTTTTAAATAATTTACTAAATTACAGCTATGATTTCATATAATGTGGTCGTTGGCGATACTATGTCCAAGGTTCTGGTACGCCTCATACCTTCCTGGGGCACATCAATGGGTGCTGTTCGCTTGGGTGTGGTATTCTTTGTTACAGTAGGCATTGTTGTGCCTTTGTGTCTTTACAAGAACGTTTCCCGCCTAGCCCGTGCTAGTTTCATTAGTTTGGCCTGTGTTGTTTTCATTCTATTCGCTGTGATTATCAAGCTTATATCGGGCGATTATAAAATGTAAGTACGAGTATTTTAATTTGATCACAGCTATGAACTTAAGTGTGTCTGCTTTTGTAATTCATTCATTCATTCAGGTAAAAGTCACTCAAACAAACGGAAATAGTTTGTATTTCATTTAACGAACGAATTACTGAATAGAAAAGGAAAAATGGACAAAACCAAAAAATAATAATTACTTTAATGTTTTATAAAATAACATAATTTCCGGTGCTTATTTTCGTTATTTATTTTTTCTTGTCGTAAATTTCTTTTATTTAGTGTAAAATAAAAAGAAAAACTAAAACCATTTTTTTTTTGACTTTGTTTAAGGTCAAAACCTAAAATTGTCATACAGTCATTCTAAGTTAAAATGAAACGGGGGACTCTAGTTTATGTTTGATATTAAATGCTAAGAAGCCAGTTAAAAAGTGCATTAATTCTGTTAATTTTTCATTTTTTTCTTCTTCTTTCTTTGGACAAATTTGGGGTTAGGAAAACGCATAATTGTTTTGGACACCTATTATTTCATTGATACCAATATGAAGTTGAAGTATTGCATTAGGTGCCCCTGTAGGCTAGTAGGTAGTGTACTAGCTTGTCAGCCTGGAGGTTGTGGGTTCGATTCCCAACAAAGACCTTGGTTTTTTTCACTACAAAAATAAAAATTGACTGTCGGTGGGGCTGCTTAGCGATGAAGGCATAGTCACTGGTCGCTGTGCTGTCTTATATACGGCAGTTAATTTCCGACTATCCTTCTACTTTCACCGCCTCTTTCATCTATTCTCTATCCCTTTCCTAAAGAATGTTGCACGGTACTTAACTAAATAGGGATTGTTGCCTAAAGTGCTACTTCTCTTTATAAAAAAAACAGAAAATTTTGTCGAGTAAGTGCTCACCTCAACCACGTCGGCAGGTGTCCATTCTTTTCACAAAATTTTTAAGGCACGTTTTGCAATTAAGCATCGTTTAACTCGCCCATACAACGCCGAATTTTATTTTTCAGAGCGTTCGTTGTTTGTGCGCTGTTCACGTAAACCTGGACTTTTTAATTGACGCGAAGAAAATTTTCCAGCGGCGTTAAAACACAAGAACAAAGCTGGCAATCGTTATCGTTAAGTCAAGAAATTATGCGATCGGGAAATTTCTCATGCAATAACTGAATTGTTTGGGTGGTTGTATGACTTGTGGAACAGTTTTGCTGAAACCAAAAATTATGGGTATCAACAGTATCCAATTGTGGCCACAAAAAATTGGTTATCATGGTTTGGTAGCATCGAGAGTTCACGGTGATGGCGCTTCCTTGCTAATTTTGGAAAAAAATACGAGCCGAAAATGCCGCCTGAGCGCAAACCGCACATATGTTGACTTTCTTTAAACACAATAGTTTTTTGTGGATTTTGTGAGCCCCATTTGCGTAAATTTTGTGTGTTTATGTAACCGTCTAATTAAAAATTCGCCTCATCACTAAAGATTATTTTTTTGACAAGGGCATTGTTTTCGTTCAGTTGTTCAAACAGCTTGAAGATAAAGATCTTTGTGCAAAAAATATTGCGCAATGTGCCTCTAGTGATGCCCGATTAATGCGAACGTAGACGAGATGATATTCAAGGCATATTTTCAACATTTTTATTTTTGTTCAGCCGCTATATTCGCATCACTACGGCCATTATGAGCGTATTATTTTGATCTACAGCAACAATACTGAGAGCCTCGAATTTAGCGATTAAATTATGCACAGCGGCCTTAGCAGAAGCCTTATTACGAGGAAAAGCTCCTCGAATTTTACAAAGTGATACAGTGAAATTTTCGCTTAAATTACATATTTTTGGTCAAAAGTATAGCGTTCTAAACTTAAAATTTCCCAACGTCTTACTAAGCAAGTGTCAAAGAATGATAGCCTTATTCTTGGCATATAATCATTTAATAAACAACTTACTTTCTAACCTCAATTTTTGTCCAAATAAAGTGATCATATAGTGCGGTTTGTGGTCAGGCGGTAACATTGGCCCGTATTTTTTCAAAAATGAGCAGGAAAACATCGTCACCATGAATTGTTTGCGCTACAAAACCACGATAAAAAAATGTTGATGGCTGCAATTGGGTAATACTGATAACAGTAAGCTTTAGTTTTATAAAGATGGCGCCACACACCATTCAACAAATTTGTTTATTATTTCACGATTTGGGGATGTCAATTGGCCACCTCCCTTTTGTGATTTAACGCTGCTGGTTTATTTTCTCTTGGGCCATTTGGGAAACTGTATTTACATGAACAACCTAAAAACAAATGACGCTCTGAAAGATGAAATTTGGCTTTGATGAGATAATCGAAATTTCGTCGCAAATCATGGTTGTAGTTATGTGGAAAGGACCAACGTCTTTCGATGTGCTAGAGGTGGACTTTTGCTCGAAATAAAATTCCATTATCAGTTCCCAATTTATATTTTTTATCAATGAAACTAAAGATGTCAAAAAAAGTGTGTATTTTAAGCCAATTTACATCCTAACCTCCAATTTGCCCGCCCTCTTATTATCTGTTAGCCTTAAGTTACTCATATCGTCATAAAGTGCATTAAAATTCTTTATTAAGGCTCTCATTGCAATTGGACTATCAGCGTAGATTAAAGCAGAGCCAATTAAAATCCATGGCAACAAACAAACAACCCAAAGACGACAAAAAAACATATTGTCAAAGAAATACTCCCACAGAAAATTGATTTTTAATAAACTTCAACTTTTTTCGTACATAAGACTTGGCATAAGCGAAAAGTTGCCATCTTCTATAGTATATTGATATTTTAAATTAAAGGTAGAATTTAGACTTTAACATTTTAACATTCTGAAGATATTGCACACAATTGTTTAGAGTTTTAATTAAATGTTACGATTTATTTTATTCACGTTCATACACACAAAACTACACTATTGTAATTTTATCACTTTAACGTCTAAAAGCTGCTGCATCAACTTTTGTATCTTCTCGCGATAACGTCTACAAGTAAACTGAATTATTGCCCTAATCATATCAAATATAAATGACGCTGTTATCATTATTCAATGCCATCTGCATTGCTTGGTTCTGCGTCTTCTTGTTCTGTGCTAGTCTTTTTTATTACCCGATTGTTAATCTTAGTTCATGGAATTTTTTGTAACATGTTGTTGTTATTTTGTCTTCATAAGATTTCTTAGAAACATCTTGATTTGCAAACAGATACAATAGGTCATTTTACTTTATTTTTGTTTTTTAGTGATAATAATCTTTTTATAACTTAAGCTTAACTTCTTAATGATATTATGCTACATTAAAATTTCATGAACTAAGATTATAAATCAGATAATAAAAAAAAACTAACACAAAACAGGAACATAAAAGAACTTAATAAACTTAAAGTTTATCAAAGGAATAAATGCAACAATATGAACGCTTTGACTTCTACTGTTAAATTTAAACTACACTAAAATTTCATGAACTAAGATTAAAAACTAGATAATAAGAAAAACCAACAAAAAACAGGAACATAAAAGAATTAATTAAATTTAAGGTTTATCAAAGGTATAAATGTAACAATTTGATTTCTACTGTTAAATTTAAACTACATTAAAATTTCATGAACCAAGATTAAAAATTAGATAATAAAAAAAAACTAGCACAGAACAGGGACATAAAATAACTTAATAAATTTAAGAAATAAATGTAACAATTTGATTTCTATGGTTCAATTTAAACTACATTAAAATTTCATGAACTAAGATTAAAAATTAGATAATAAGAAAAATTAACACAAAACAGGAACATAAAAAATTTAATAAATTTAAGGTTTATCAAAGGAGTAACTTTAACAATATGAGTGCTTTGATTTCTAATGTTAAATTCAAACTATTTTTAAAAATTTTTTTGGAAGCAATTTTTCCGGCAATGTATAATAAAACTTCAGGAGTATGACCTTGGAAGTATGCTATAATTGGTTTCTAAAAATTCTAAGAAAATTGTTTGGTTTTAAATATCGTTTATTAATTTTTAATGGATTGCAGTATTTGCCTGACACTTTGGCATAAAATTAGATTCTGTGATAACAATTTATTCCTAGAAACTTTAAAATCGTAGCGTGCAAGCGAAAATCTGTGCTTAAGTCTAGATAAAGCAGATTTTAAGTATAGGAAATAATAGGTTTTACTTCAATTCGCTTATTTTGATCACTTTTCACTTTACAATTTTGAAACGTGTTACAAATAATTAATTTTGATTAGTACAGCTGGGCAATCATAAGTTTTCTCTTGCGGCTAACAACGCAGTTATGAGATATGTATGTGGTTCCAACAGCATATAGTGGCATGTTAAAAGTCCCATATTTTTTTATTGTGACCCAAAAAATATTCGCAGTATGTAAATTCATATTTTCTTTTATGTTAGTTGGCAACTAAGAAGAATAATTTTTGCTTTGTAGGTTATTGCAAACGATCGAAATATTGTATGTCACACATGAATTTTACATATCATGTTGTCATGTGGAGTGTCATTTTTCCCTTTTATACGTTATTTTAAAATGACATTTCAATGTTAACAATTCTTACTTTTACAAGTACCACACGTACATAACTTGCATATGACTTATAAAGCTCTTGTTTTTGACATTAAGTGTAAAGTTGTTTTCAATGCTGATGTCACATGATTTGTGACATCAAATTAAAGAAAAAAGTATTAGACATTTTTTACACACGAAGGACATTTGAACATTAGAGAGAGAGAAAGAGAGCTCACAACACAAGTTTATTCCAAGTAATATTTCACATATAACAAAGCTATAAAAAATGTATACGAATAAAAAGCTGCCGTTAGAAATCGCACACTTGATCGAATCCCTTTAATTTGCAACATCTGTGTAAACCTGTTTCTTTCTTATAATATTTTTGCTTCAGGCCTCAATTTAACTGTAACAACACTTCCAGTATGAGTGTGTACAAAATAAACGTGTACTTGTGTATTTAAGTGGAAATGTATACAAGCATGCAACAGCATCCCTATAATTGATTAAAGGACATCACAGGCCAACAAAGTTGTGGAGAAAGGAAATGGCTCGCAAAGAACTAAAAAAAGATTTTTGTTTTTAACCACAGCCCCAGAGTAAAATTTTATTTATTTGATTTTTGAAAAAAAAAAAACTGTTGGTGAGGCTTCATACAGAAAAAACATGTATATTCTATACAACTTGTTGATTGTTGTAAGGCAGGGAACTTTAATTAAAAACATATTTGTTTTGTGTCTTTGTTTGCAGTTAAAATAGAAATTTATAATAGTGAGTTAAATAACTACAACTTAAGTCCTATTTTTAACGATCGATAATTATTTTAATAAAACAACTTTTAACATCATTTTTATTTTATTTATATAAAATGATTTATTGAAGTTAGTTATAATGTTAAACTGTTAAAAAAAGTTGCAATTAAATACATAATTAGATGTTAACTTCAGGTTAATTAATTAAATTAATATACGGGCTTAAAAGAATTGTATAAAATTTTACTGTATGAAAATTTTTATGTTCGTGCCTAAATCAACGTTGTTTTCAGCAGCGGAAAAACATGAGTGCAACTTTCAAATTTATTTTTATTTGTATTGTATGAGCTCGTTTCGATTTTCTAAAAAAATTTGTTACCATTATTTTTCCTTTTTTTTTTAATACAAACAAATGGCTTTCAATGGAAAGCCCTAAGAGGAAAAATGAAACTATTGTTACCAAAATGCTTAGTTAAAGTTATTTTTATTAACATATTTATTTTATTTGAAGTCTGGATTCAAAATACATAAAACTATAATTTAGATTTTCAAATATAAAATTAGATAACATATAACAGCATTAACATTTAAAGAATGGTAGAGTTAGAAAAATTCTCATTAAAAACGTAAAGAAAAATGAGCCACTGTGTCTATTTACAAATTAAATAAATTTCTAAGAAATCTTATCAACCCAAAACAACAACATGCTACAGTAAAATTTCAGGAACTAAGATTAGTAATTAGAAATAAATGACAAAACAAGAAGAGACGTACAACCAATTACGCACCTAAACTAAATAATGATAACAGCATCAGCTGCATTTTGAATGAAAAATGATATCTGGCAAATGTCCACCAGGACCACGCTGATAAATGTCGATTCTTTCATCAAACTTTTTAATCCATTTTTTTGCGAAATGACCGTCCTATTTCGTTAATCACATCATGGATTTTGAGTTTTAACACTGAACTCGATTTGGTAGGTTCCGTATGGATTTTGCCCTTAAAATAGCCGGACAAAAAGTTATCCAGTTGTGGTAAATCACACCATCTGGCTGGACTCTTAACTGCTGATTGCCGTAAAGTTATGTGATCGAGAAATTTGGTTTGCAATAAGTTGTTCATTTCATTGGCTGTGTGGCATTTGGCACTGTCCTGATAAAGCCACATGTTAGTGATAACCAAGTCATCAATAATAGGCCAAAATTGATTTTTTAGCATCTCGGGATAGCGTCCCTCCCGGAGGCACATTATAAGTCTTTATGGTTCACACAACCATCTTGACTTGTGTCTTGCGGGGTAAAAGGGAGCCCAGTCCCCTTCAAGGCTAGTAGGAGTCAACTGGAAAATCCGCTTTATTTCCACGGGAATCAGTAAAGCCCCAGAGTTCTGCTACTTGTCTCTTTAGGCATTTAGCTGTTCTCTGACTGATTATTGAGGTAGGCCCTTCGGGAGTATCGTGGTGGCTGTGTGTTTCGAGGACCTCGTTTGAGTTTGTAGGTCGGATTATTTACAATAAACACATTGTATGATCCAGGTCTAGTGAGTATGAATGCCGTCGTGTTCTTAATTATATTAAGCTTCATGCGTTCTGGGCTAGGAGTTGGATAGTCTCCAACTCTTTGGCAAGGTTGCGGCCTACCTCGGGCTTTTGAAGTTGCAGCTAGGAGTGACCGAAGGATATACATATCCGAAGGCCTTCTAGGGCGAGGATGATGCTGCATTTTATTCACAGTGGTAATGATTCACCATCTGATAAGAGCTTACAGCCGGGTGTAGATGTAAATCTTATCACGAAATCTTGCTATAGCGTGATCCATTGTTACTGTATTTCCATCCTCATTTCCATCTTGAAAAAAAATGGTTCAACCACGCCGTGACACTTTGAGCACGCAAAGGCTTCTCAATAATTGTTTTAGTTTTTTAAGAAGCCCGTTTCTTATTATTTTGCATGTTGACATACTTTGACAAGTCAAAGCATGCTTAGGCTGAAAATTATTATTTTTTCAGAAAAACCAGCCGGTTTTTCCTGAGTTAATTGTGCGAATCTACGGCGATGTGAATGGTCTGTCGACTGTAATTCCTGCATCAATTGAAGCTAGCAAGGCTTCAAAGTCAAATCCTTATGAGAACGTCGAGGAATTGACAAATTTGAATCTGCTTTAACACAGTGCAGCTCACTGCTGCCATGTTTTCAGTTAAACGATCCGGTCGAACACGTATTAGTGTTCGCACATTTTGTATTGAACCTTTTGACTCAAATTTAATGACCAAATTTTTAATAGCGTTCTCAGAAGGACGATTATGTTGTCCGAAAATATCACGAATTTTACGAAATGTAATGTATAATCAAAATGCATTTTAATTATTTTAATGCGATTTTCGTGCGAAATTAAATTCAATGTAGCAATTGCCAATGCAAGACGTCAATAAACTAAATGTCTAAACTATTATGTTGTTGGTGTTGCCACAATTGAAAAACAAATTTCTTGTTGAAAATCCCGATACTAGCATGGGAAATTTTAATTTACAGCGCCAATTTAATAACGACTTTTACTTCTTAATTTTCCTAAATCCTTCACTCCCCTACTTATTTAACGGTTGTACATTTAACTTCAGTTCACTTCACAGTGTTATTTTAATATTTGTTTTATTAAGCGGTTGTTGAGAAATATTTCATAAAATTCATTTGGCAGAAACCAGAAGTAAACTGCCGCAAGAAACTGTTGAATTTTCCTACTTTACTTTCACTTAAAGGCTCTCAACTCTTGAAAGAACACAAAAATTACTTTTGTTTTTTGTCTGTTGCTGTGTTATGAAGGTAAAAAGAAACATTAAGAACGAAAACTAATTTATGTTTCGAAATTCATTTTGTTGTGTTGTTCCCCGCATGGATATTAAAATCACAAGCTGTTTTCTTGTATAATAAATATTTGCAAAAGTCTGTTAATTGTTACGTCCTATTTTAGTGATAGTAGCTGGTGTTCTTTTCTTTACTCACGCCCACTTGTGCAACACTTTATCTTGTATCCTTACGGACCGCTTTAAGACTCATTTTCAACATTTCTGTGTCAGTAGTAGGCCAGCAACAACGTTTTATGTCTACTTTAATCTTCACTGCACTTGCCTTTTTTTCGCCTTTAAGTCAAGTAAGTAAATGTTGGGGGAAGATATGCAAAGAAAGTGGATGCAAACGAGACTAAAGAGTACTTTAAATACTTCACTTTTATCATAGAGAATAATTTATGAACTGACTGGTAAGGAACAAAAAAAAAACCAAAAAATTATAATAATAATAAGATGAAAGTCAAGGAAGCAAAGGAAACATAGATAAAGACTTCTACGAGAGTACAAACATTTCGGTGGGATTAAGTTATTTTTACAAAATGCAACTCATTTGAATTTTATCATCTATAGTTGTTCGTGTTTCTTTTACATGTTTATTGTATGCAATTTTTTCAACATGTTCCATTATTTTATTTTCTTGCAAACAGCACGGATACTGCGGAATCTTGGAAATTTGCAAATTCTGATGTCATACCAGCTACTGGCATTATGGTATTTGGTGAGTATCAAAGCAAGATTAAATATTTAATACTCTTCAGTGTACAAACACACATACTACCCCTTACATTCGTATGCACCGACAGTAAAATATTTAAAAAGTGGGTGAAAATAAAATAAAACATCAATATATTTAAATATCAAAGAAAATAAAGAAAATTGTGGCTTTTATTATTCACCGAAAATGTTTAAATTATAAAAAATATTATAAAATTATTATTATAAATTTTTTTCTAGCACTTGAAAATAATTTTAGGCATATAGCCTTCACGGCGGCTTTTCATGAAGCCTTTCATGACTTTTACGATCTTTGCTCTCCGTATGTTAACAATAATAATGCGTTTGAAAATTTGAGGTTAGAATGCAAATTAGCTTCAAATGCATACTTGTTTCGACAACTTCAGTTTTATTGATGCTTATATAAAGTAGGAAATGACAACTGATTATTAAATACGATATTGGGCTAAATATCCAACTCTAGCACGTCGACAGACGGCCGACAGGCCATTTTGCAATAAAACTTATGTCGTTATAGCAGCGCCGAAATTCTTTAATATGATATGAAAATGTTATTATTTTAGTAGGACAAACAAAAGTGAAGTCCAATGGATAGAAGAATAGTACCACGTATCGTAAGAGAAATAAATTAACAAATTCCTTATTAACCACAGCAGTTCCTTCAAATGGCAACACCTCCATTTGATATAACCGGTTTTGTTATTTGTAATGTGTAATCCCTTCTCGATGCTTTGGTGGGATATGCATGACAAGATTTACATATAAAGAGCTACGTGAACCATAACCTGATGGTGGTTAAAATCACTTGGGTGATATGTAACGTGCACCCACGCCCTAGGTAGCCGTCGGATATTTCTATCCTTTAGTCACTCCTAGTTGCAACTTCGAGAGCCCGGATCAGGGCCGCTACTCTAGAATTGGAGACTGTACAACTCCTGGTCCAGAACACATGACAAGCATGCTCACTAGATCCGGATCATTCACCCTGTATTTTTGGTCAAAAGTGAAAAATTCCTGGTCCCTTAATCATTTAATGACGGCCGCCAAACCACAACCACCACGATGTTCCCGAAAGGCCAACCTCAATAATCAGACTAGCTGAAAAGCTGAATTCTGGGCCTTACTGATTCCCTGCTCCTGCTGTATTGGACTACCTTTTACTCCTGGTGACACATTTAATGACAGTAAAATTCCATCAAGATATATTAATAGGCTCGGGGAGGCTTCGGCGGTATATACTAATATATGTGATAAGTCTCACGTCAGCGTCTGGACGTTTTTCCTTCATCTCCGCACTAAAACCTATACATGCCTTAGTCGCTGAAGATACCCCCGGGGGCACATGATAGTCTTTTTGGAGCCTACTATTCCATCTAGACTGGTGTCTTGTGGGGTAAAAGGGAGCCCATTCCCCTTAAAGGCTAGTAGGAGTCATCTGGACAATCCGCTATATTTCCACGGGAATCTGTGAGCCCCAGAGTGCCGCCATTTGTCTCTTTAGACAATTAGCTGTTCTCTGGCTGATTATTGAGGTTGGCCCCTAAATGGGAGTATTGTGGTGGCTGTGTGTTTCGAAGCCCTCGTTTGAGTTTGTTGGTCGGATCATTTACAATGAACACAATGAATGGTCCAGGTCCAGTGAGTATGAATGCCGTCGTGTTCTTAATTATATTAAGCTTCATGCGTTCTGGTCCAGGAGTTGGATAGTCTCCAACTCTTTAGCAAGAAGTGAAGGCTGCGGCCTATTTCTGGCTTTCGAAGTTGCAACTAGGAGTGACCGGAGGATATACGTATTTGAAGGCCTTCTAGGGCGAGGATGGCGCTACATACCATCCACAGTGTTAATGGCCACTATCTGATTAAAGCTCACGGCCAGGTGCAGATGTAAACCTTATCACGTCATGTCGCTGAAGATTTCCCCCCAGGGGCAAATTTAAAGGTCTTTATAGATCACACAACCCTCTAAACTTATGTCTTGCGGGAAATAACCCAGTCCCCTTAGGCTAGCCAACTGGACAATTCACTATATTTCCACAGGAATCATTAAAGCCCCAGAGTTCCGCTAATTGTCTTTTTAGCCTTTTAGCTGTTCTTTGACTGATTTTTGAGGTTGGCCCTTCGGAAATATCGTGGCGGGTATATGTTTCGAGGTCCTCGTTTGAGTTTGTGGGTCGGATCAATCACAATGAACCAAATGAATGGTCCAGATCCAGTTAGTTTGAATGCCGTCGTGTTCTTAATTATATTAAGCTTCACGCGTTCTGAACCAGGACTTGGATAGTTTCCAACTCTTCAGCAAGGAATGAAGGCTGCGGCCTGCTTCGGGCTTTTGAAGTTGCAACTAGGAGTGATCGGAGAATGTACGTATCTGAAGGCCTTCTAAGGCGAGGATGACGCTACATTTCATCCACAGTGGTAATGATCCATCATCTGATACTGGCTTACACAGCTAGGTGCAGATTTTATCACGTATGTCGCTGAAGGTTTGATGCCTATTGAACTCCTTATACTGTTGCATCCGTAAGCTATGACATTGGATGTTAATGCTGCGTTAGTATCTCTTCGGAAATTATTTTCAAAACAACCGATTTAACCAGCAGCCACCAAGTAATTCCTCGAGGGGTTTTAAAAATAACTAGAACATGGCCATAGCCCTGCGGGCAACTGGTTCACTTCGTATGTGGAAGTGTATAAAGTCATTGGTATATCTTCGAGAGTCCCATTTCTCTGCCTTTTTGGAGCTGCTGCTAGCCCAGGCGACTGGTGCCGCCTTTTACTCCCGAAAGTACAAGTCAAGATAGGGAAGAGCCTAATCACTAAAGATGATTTTTTTAAAAAATTCATTGCTTTTGTTTAGCAACAAACACGTTCGATCCAAAAAATGGTTGGTCGGCTGTAGTTCTTATGCAAAATATTGCACAAAGTGCCTCCCTCTAATGATGTCAAGACAACAAGAAATTCAAGTCCCATTTGCGAAACAAAATATTGTGAAATGAATCTTAAGTCCATAAGAAATCGCAAGTACAAATCTATAGAGTGTCACGGAATAAGAAAATCCAAAATAAAATAGTATTTAGAAAGTCAAAATGGGAATTAATGTGACCTTTATTTGAAATTAAGGAAATTCCTTTGCTTGAATCCTTACAGTTATGGTATAGGACAAAGGAGTAAAAATAGAATTCAATAGTTCAGTTTTTGGTTATTTCAAAATCTTAGGCAAAGTGAAAAATAGAATTTTACTTCTAAGAGTGTTTTAAAATTACAACAATTTTTTAAATATATTTGGTAATTTGCTTGATGAGCATTGCCTGTTGGTGTTGCTGCACAGTGCAAAGCTGTTTGCCTATATCTAAATAAATAATTTTGTCTCTCACTGTTTTATTTAAATAAAAAATATTTTCAGCTTTAAATGGATTATTTTCACTTTTCCCATGAAAGACGTAAATGAACAATTATTGTGTGTTCAATAACCTTAATTCCTTTGATTACATCGCCAATAACGATTATTTTGGTATTACAAAAATTAAATTTATTAGTGTATATTGGTATGTGTGTGTGTGTGTGAAGGAGTATGTTTAACACATAATAGTTTTGGCATGAATAAAAGTAAAACTACGATTTATTGGGGTAGAAAATTGTTGATATAGTGTTTGAGGTGTCATTATCGTACATTTTTATCTAAAAAAAAAAACAACAACAATTCAGGAAAAGTCCAGTTTATAATATATTATTTTATTTAAGTTTTATTTAAGGAGCTACATTTTTTGGAATCACCCTTTTGACAATTATCAGCATCGATTTTCATATAAATACAATGACATACCATTTATATAGAAGTGATTGTATTTTATAGAAAACAAATTTCTATTACAAAGTTGTGTTATAGAATTTTAAAGGACTTTTTGCTATACTTTTCCCGAAACAGGCGTGTATTCATCGCGAAAACTTTCGCGGGATTGAACCAAGTCAAAATAATTTAAAAATATTTAAAGAAATTTTCAAATGAATTCAGTAGATTTTTCTTAATTCAAATTAGAGTAGATTATGGAGTTGTTGACTGAGTCTTATATATTGGGTGGGAAAATTTGGTGTTAGAAAATGGACCTAAAACACACAATTTGTTTGACAACTTCAGTTTGATTGCTGCCAATGTAAAGTAGAGATATGTAAATTGATATCGGCTAAATGTCTATCTCTAGCACGTTGTTTTTACAAAGTTTTAAGCATATTTTGCAACAAAGCTTCCTGTATCTCGTCAATACAGCGTTGAATTTTATTTTTTAGAGCGTTCCTTAATTTCTCATGCAACAACTGAATTGTTTGCATGGTTATGTGGCGCCGTCTTTCTGAAGCCAAAGGTCATTAATAGGAACATTAGCCAAATGTGTTCATACGTCATAAAATTTACATCTGCACCTAGCTGTGTAAGCCATAATCAGATGGTGGATCATACCACTGTGGATGAAATGTCATCCTCGCCCTAGAAGGCCTTGAGATACGCATATCCTCCGGTCACTCCTAGTTGCAACTTCAAAAGCCCGAAGCGGGCCGCAGCCTTCACTCCTTGCTGAAGAGTTGGAGACTAGCCAACTCCTGGTCCAGAACGCATGAAGCTTAATATAATTTATGAACACAATGGCAATCATGCTCACTAAACCTGCACCATTCATTGTGTTCATTGTGAATGATATGGCCTACGAGGCCCTCGAAACATACAGCCACCACGATACTCCTAAAGGGCCAACCTCAATAATCAGTCAGAGAACAGCCAAATGGCTAAAAAGACAATTAGCGGAACTCTGGGACTTTAGTGATTCCCGTGGAAATATAGTGGATTGTCCAGTTGCCTCCTGCTAGCCTTGAAGGGGACTGGGCTCCCTTTTAGCCCCATGTAACACATGTAATGACAGTGGATTTCCGTCAAAACGTATAAATGTGCCCCGGGGGGGAGACAATTGTGTTCATTTCGTGATAAGATTTACATCTGCACTTGGCCGTAAGCCTTAATCAGATCTTAGTCAAACTACTGGGAATGAAAAGCAACGTCATTCACGCCCTAGTAAGCCGAAGATTAATTCTAGCAACAGGTTATTCCTAGTTGCAATTTCTGCGGTTCCAAAGCTGGGTTGCAAACCACTACTCCTTGCTGAAGAGCTGGAAACTATCCAACTCCTGGTCCAGAACACATGACTAGCATACTCATTGGATCCGGATCATTCATCCGTTGGTGTTTTTAAAGGCGAGATGAACCTGGCCCACTAAATCAAATTTATGAGGGAGCCGCAAACCCCAACCACCGCGATACTCCCGAAGGCCCAACCTCAATAGTCAGTCAGAGAAACAGCTAAAAGTCTACAGAGACAATTAGCGGAACTCTGTGGCTTACTGAATTCCGTGGAAATTACGTGGAGCTTCTAATTAACCCCCTGCTTGCCTTAAGGGGACTGCGCTCCCTTATACTCCCAGCAGCAGAAGTTTAGATGGTTGAGTAACCCATAAAGACTGATAAATGTGCCCCTGGGGGGGAGCCAATTGTGTTCAGAAAAAATTGTTTATTATTGTTTTGGACCATAATAACATTTTTTTCCAAAAAATACAAGCTAATGATGCCGCCAGGCCGTCCCTTTATGTAAATGTAATGGTTCTTCGTAGCTAGTTTGGGAATTTTGTGAGCCCCATATGCGAAAATCTTGCTTGTATACACAACCGCCTAACTGAAAATGAGCGTGATTTTATTGAAAAATTCTTATTTTCGTTCAGAATGTTCAGCGCAAACAATCGTCTATCGGTTTTAATTCTTGAATGAACTGTATTTTATAAGAAAATTGCTTCTAGTGATGCCCAATTGTTGCACACGTCGATAAGTTTTCGGTGGGGCTGCTCAGCGATGAAGGCATAGTCACTGGTCGCTGTTCTGTCTTATACGGCAGTTAACTGCCGACTATCCTTCTACTTTCACCACCTGCTTCATTTCTTCTCTATCCCTTTCCTAAAGAATGTAGCACGGTACTTGACTAAATAGGCATTGTTGCCTGAAGTGCTACCTTCTTCTCTTTATATAAAAAAATTAGGTTATCTCTCTTTTAACAATGAAACAAAATAAAACATATTTTCATCTATGTGCACTTTTTTTAGAAAACTAGTTGTAAGTCTTTCTAAATTATAAAATAATATAAAAATAAATAATATAAAAATATTAATATTATTTAAAAATTGTAACTGTAAAGTGCTTGCACTTCTGAACACAATTTTCCTTAAAGTTTTAATTTTTATCAATCAAGCATTTTGTTTTATTCTTCTATTTAATTGATTTTTGTTTCGATTTGTTTTATTTTATTTAAGCATTTATGTGCCATCACAATACTTTTCTTGTGTATCAATCAATGCGTAACGCAACCATGGAGCGTTGGGAGAAGGTTACTCATATATCAATTGGTTTTGCCTGGACGGTGGCAGCACTATTTGGCATTGCTGGATATTCAACATTTAGAGCGCTATCACAAGGTATGAATATCTTTATGTACTAACCTAACATGTATGTGTATGTGTTTGCATGTGTGCTGGGATGCATAAGCAATAAAATTCTTTTATGTGTATTGCACAATGGGTGGGAAAATAAAGTTAGTGAAAATAGATATTTTTTATCTACTTGAAATTAGTTAAACAAAACAGAAGATACAAAGTTTTATTTAAAATTAACACCTTGATTTTCTAGCTCCGAACATGCTTGTTTCGAAAAAATAATTTAAGGCCCAACTCTCTTTCATTTGATGAACGGAGTCCTGAAATAGGTTTTAAAATTTTCTTAAAAATATATGTCATATTAAACAATTTTTAAATGCAATTGATTCATCGACCTTGTCAGAAACCACAGTTTACGACTACCGGCTTGCTTTTAATGTAAAGGCATCTACGTTCGGCAAGTCCTCTTTTTCCAGAACCTAAGGTGTTCACGTAACAAAATATCGCTCAGCTTTAAAAGATAAGTCACTGCGAGGCTCCACACTCTCTGTAGTATTTTTACATTTACTTTTTTAAAACATGGCTTTGCCCTGATTTTTACTTACTCAGGATCTCGTGATAACTTGAAGTGAAGTATATAAGAAATTATGTAGTCGCCTGTAGCCATAACTATCAGTAATTCTGGTGAGTCTCGAATTGCTCGACGGCTTATCTGCCAACATTAAACTTTAGCCACTGCAGCCGCCTAAACTAAAATATTTTATGGCGTTAATGTAATTTGAACTAACATTTCGCTATTATACTGTTATATCGATCCGCCGCAGTCTTGGTGGACCTCTTCCCCATCTTGAAATGTACTGTGGGGGTAAAAGGCGGCACTAACTGCTTGGGCTAGCAGGAGCCCTAAACTGAAAGAGACCTGGGACTTTTAGAGTCCGATCAGTAACTTTATACACCCTGGTACCATTGGAATCTTCCCCCGGGGCGCACATTTATCGGTCTTTAAAGAATACTTGACTATCTAGACCTGTGCTGCTGGGGATATAAGGGGCCCAGTCCCCTAAAGTCAGCAGGGGTACAACTGGAAGCTCCACGTTATTTCCACGGGAATCAGTAAGCCCCAAAGTTTTCGCTAATTGTCTCTTTAGACTTTTAGCTGTTTCTCTGTCTGATTATTGAGGTTGGCCCTTCGGGAGTATCGTGATGGTTGTGGTTTTGCGGCCCCATACAAGAATTGTTTTATGGTGGCCAGGATTATTACACCTTTAATCACACCTACCTGGTGAATGATCCTAAATCCAGTGAGCATGCTAGTCACGTGTTCTGGACAGGAGTTGTATAGTCTCCAGCTCTTCAGCAAGGAGTAGTGGTTTGCAGCCCTGCTTTGGAATACCTGAAATTGCTACTAGGAAAGACTTGTTGCTAGAATTAGTCTTCGGCTTCCTAGGGCGTAAATGGCGCTGCTTTACATTCACAGTGGTTTGACCACCATCTGATTAAGGCCAACGGCCAGGTGCAGATGTAAATCTTATCATGAAAATTACCATTGGAACCTTGTTCTGGTTATTGGTGAGGCCCCTCAGGGAGTTACGTGGTGGCTTTTAAAAAAGCCTTTGAAAAGATGTTAATGCCGGTTTAACATCCAATGTCCTAGCTTGTGCAAGCAACCGGACAAAGAATTGAATACTCTCCAACTCTTCATCAAGGCCTTCTTCACCAAATGCTATGTTCCGGCTCCACAATTTATTTTATTTACTTGTCAAGACTCCGGTAGGTGTAAACTGGATTTTTTCAATGTGCAAAATTATTCAGACACTTTATTTATTCAAACACTTGAAATGGAACAAGGAACATAAAAACTTTGTTAGAAAGCAGATTCCAATGTTTTCTATTCCCTTGCTTTTCCGTCGAGTAGACATTCAATATTAGGAAATAAGTCTTTCTCTATTTGTACATATATTTTCCGACGGGGTTTAATTTATTTTTGTTTGGGTACGGTTTTACGTCGACCCTCGTCAAATTTGATTTGTGAACAAACCGGTTTCGGCTATTTGCAATCTTCAGCGTTCTCTTTATACTCTGAGTATAAAGATGACAAATAGCCGAAACCGGTTCAGTGTTCTCTTTATACTCTTAGTATAAAGATGACAAATAGTCCAAACCGGTTTGTTCACAAACCAAATTTGACGAGGGTCGACGTGAAACCGTACCCTTTCTCTACCTTTAACAAATAATAGAAATCACTGACTTATATTTATGTTAAATCATTATGATAAAATTTTTTATGAAGAAGTTGTTGAGCAGCTTTGGCTTTTTTAAGACTGATAGCAGATCGGCAAGTAGCCACATCATTAATAGCAACGAATTCGAAATTTGTAGTTTCCAACGAATGGAAAACGCGTAAGGCGAAAAATATATTTAATAAAGAGCTAAGAACCAAAGTATTTTAATTGGTTTTCAGTTTCTGTTCTTAGCCCGGTCTCGAATTCGAATAAAACCGAACAGCTATCTCTAATTTAAACTATTGTTTTCCGCTTATACGCTCTTTTAATAACAAACGGTAGCAACAAGTACTGTTTTGTACCTCTACAGACACGAGAAAGTTTATTTGCCTTGCAAACAACCAAATAAGTTTCTTTTTACACTCAGAGGACTCTGTTGCGGTGGTTTGAACTAACGATTATTTTGTTAGTTTAACACCCAAGCAGACACCTTAACCAATGTGGTAATTCATTTGGCGCGGATAAACAACAAGACTCGGGAAGGTTTGAACTACTGTTTTCCATTTATTTCCTTTGCAAACAATTCAAAACTTTTCTTTTTGCACTCAGAGGACTCTGTTGGGGTTTGAGCTTGTGATCTTTTTGCTAGTTTGCCACCCTAGCCGACACTTTAACGAATGTGGTAGCTCATCTGGTGCGACTAAACAACAAGTACTTTTCTGTACTTATTGAGTCGGGAAAGTTGGAACTGATGTTTTCCATTTATTTGCCTTGCAAACAACTAAATACGAGTTTTTCTTTACCCTTAGGTTGGGAGATGAACTTATGTTCTTTTTGTTAGTTTTCACATTAAGCAGACAAGTTACAATTATTTTCACTTTCTGCTTTTTATTTAAAGCGCCGTACAATATTTTTAAAACATAGAAGCTTTTAGTTATGTTGTTTTAGGCACGTAAAAGCTCTGATCAAGGTTTTTCGGCAAAATTCAAAAAACTGTCACTTTTTGATTTAATTTAGTTTTTCGATAAATTCAATTTTTTTGCGATTAATTTTTTTGGGGAACTTGCATTGTTATCGGACATTCTCTATTTATAATGAAGTTTTTAAAATTTGCTTTATTTCATTTATGATTAAATTAAATTTAAGTTAAACTGTTTTTATTTTTTAATGAAATTTGATTATTTTTTGTTACATTTGCTGTTCCGTTCGTATAGCTTTTGATTTTCTACTTTTAAACGATAATTTATTAACTTCAAGTTAAAATCGTTTAGTTAAAGTATTTCTATAGGATGACCCCTTTCATGCTAATTCTGAAGGTTTAGCCGTTCGGGATTTACTTCCATAATCGAAAAATTTGCTTAATAAAAAAAACCAATTCTTGAAGTTTGATTCGACACTCCAATAGACTATTATTGTCTGTTATCTTTATATATAAAAATAAGTCGGGGTTTCCATCCGGACGCTATATTTCCAGAACGCACGAACCGATTTTCACGGTTTTGCATTAGTTGGAAAGGTCTCGGGCTCCGTGAGGTTTATAGGAAAGAAAATTCAGGAAAAATTTGAAGCACTTAACTTCACACTGAAGGATCTTCGGCAAAATAATAACATCTTTGGCGGCTTGATGATATTGTTGGCAGGTGATTTCAGGCAGACGTTGCCAATAATTGCCCGTACAACACCTGCAGGAGAATAGAAGGCCTCGCCTTTGTGGAATAACGTAATAACATTATCGCTAACCACTAATATGAGAGTTCAACTTCAAAATGATTAAAGTGCTGCACAATTTTCCAAACAATTCTTAGCTGTTGTAAATGAAAAAGTTCCAGTTCATGCGACAGCTGGATTAATTACTCTTACCAACGACTTTTGCCGATTTGTAGACTATCATTTAGCTCTTATTGAAAATGTATTCCCAAACATTAGTGAGAATTATCAGAATTATGCTTGGTTAAGTCAACGAGCAATTCTGGCCCCAAAGAATAACGATGTTGTACATGCACTGAATTTCACCATTCAATCAACAATCGATGACGATTTGGTGACATACAAATCAGTTGATTCCATAACAAATCCCGATGATGCAGTAAATTATCCAACGGAGTTTTTGAACTCTCTGGAGTTACCAGGATTTCCACCACATAACTTGCAACTTAAAGTTGGTTCAATTATTATGATATTGCATAATTTAATTCCATCGCGACTTTGCAACGGTACTTGACTTGCGGTGAAAAGACTTATGCCGAATTTAATTGAGGCAACCATTATTAACGGAAAGTAAGCAGGTGAACGATTGCAATTTCCGGTTCGCCTTGCGTTCGCAATGACAATTAACAAGTCGCAAGGCCAATCGCTTAGTGTTTGCGGGATAAATTTAGAAAATCGTTGTTTTTCACATGGGCAGTTATACGTTGATTGTTGACGAGTTAGGAAATCATCCGCTTTGTTTGTGTAAGCGTCAGATCAAAAACAAAAAATGTGGTTTACGAAAGAGCACTCCAATGAAACGGATAATTTCCGGACAGGTATACCGCTTCGATTCAGTATTTACTTTGGATTCACTTTAATTTTTTACTTAGAGAAGTTCAACTAAATTCCACTTCATTTTTGTAATCGAAATGAATTCATTTCTGTTGTGCAATGAAATAAAATTATTCCTTTTCAAATATAAAACAAAAAAAAAATAATTTTTCTTTATCTTTTAATCCCCAAACGAAATGTTACAAAAAACGAAGCCACCTGGTGGCGAAACGGAGTTCGCCGGGCTTGCAACTTTGTCCATAGCTTTTAATTTGATCAAGAAGACAATTATTGTCATAGGCATTTAATTGACTCTAATCTGTGGCAAAGCTTAAGCTTTATTGCTAACGGAAATGATCTTAAACTGCTGGGTGTTTATAGTACACAACTGCTGGGTCGTTTTTATATTTATATTTATTTTTTCTTTCATTTTTTTGTTTTCTTCGTTAAATTTTTATGGTTCTTTTTTCTAATCATTTTTTTAAATGCTTTTGTACCACCACTTTTATGTAACGTTTTATTATCGCAATGTTATCGCTGCTTTTTTTGTGCTTGTCCCAACCGCACGGCTGATATTAAATTCAGTGTTAAATATCTATAAAGAATTTTATTGAAGTAAAACAAATTCACAGTCACACAATATTTACTAGTGATGATATTAGATTTTTTAAATATTGTGGAACATTAAATATTTTAAATGAATTTCGAAATTAAAAGCGGCGAATTATAGATGTAATAATAATAATGATGGCTATTAATAGTTAATAATTTTAAAATATTTTATTTTAAATACTTTCATGTACAGTTTGTGTATTTATAGCAATTAAATTGAGCAAAAAATTGTTTATAAAAATAATTAAAACTGGGTGAATCTAATGCTAATGTTTGAAAATGAATTTTTCATTTGGAACACAGATACAGCATTGAATAGTATTTAGTTTATTTAAGGATATTATTCTTTAATATTAGGATTATACTTTTGAAGTGCTAAGTTGACACTTTGTTGAGACGCTTAGAAATTTTTACACATTCTGGTAAAATTTTTATATGTTATTGACTTTAACAGGTGATGAACCTAATGCCGGCAAAACAACGTTGTTAATGTGTCGAACAAGCGTTAACGTTCATATCCTTTTTGATCAAAAATTTTCTGTTTGTCATCAGGACTGTTTTGATGCTTTTAACAAACAGTAGACTAACGAACGTTGTTGACTAACAGATGGGTTTGATTGGAAATTGTAAATATGGTTGCTCAGCCTTATGTTCGATGGTAGCAAATTAATGAATCGTTGAAATGGATACTCTATACTAGACAAACTTGTCTTAGCTATACGTATGTTTTGTTTTTATTTCACAAGTTGTAAATATTTAATGAAAATCAAATCCAAATCTCTTATTTTAGCTGTACTTTATTAAGTCGAATTTAATTTTTTTTTAATGCTTGGCCTCAGCACAACCTAGTTTTTCAAATTAATGTTTCTGATAGAATTACTGCTGCAAATAACAATTTTAAATAATATGGGCTTTTCAACAAGAAGTTTTTTTTTTCAATTGTGGCATCACCAACAACGTGATAGTTTTGACATTTAGCTTTCTTACGTGTTCGTAGCAGATGCATTGGCAATGAAAATTATGGTTCTGTTATAGTTACAGTTAAAGTAAAATTGGTGATACTTTCAAACAATATAATCGTCCGTTTGAGACCGCTATTAAAAATTTGGTCGTTAAATTTGAGTCGACAAGTTTGATACAAAATGTGCGAGCACCAACGCTTGTTTGGCCGGGTCGTTCAACTGAACACATCGCAGCCGTGAATCACAGTGTTGAAGCAGATTTAAATTTGTCAATTTCTCGACATTCCCAATAATTGCGGTTATCCAAAACCACCATTTGGCTAATTTTGCAAAAGGATTTGACTTTGAAGCCTTACAAATTTCAACTGGTGCAGGAATTAAAGCCGACCGACCATTCACATCGCCGGTTTTTCTCAAAAACTAATTTTTTCAGACGAAGCCCATTTTCATTTTCCGCATTTGGGCTTTTACAAATCCTAGAGCGATTATTGAGAAGCCTTTGCATGCTAAAAGTGTCACTGTATGGTGCGCAGTGTGGTCTAGAGGCGTGATTGGGCCGTTTTTCGAAGATAAGCCTGTAACGGTCAATGGATCACGCTATCGCGAGATGCTAACAAATCAATTTTGACCTTCTATTGAAGACGTAGGTATCACTGATATGGGTATCAGCTAATGAAACAATCAATCTATTGCAAAACAAATTTCCTGACCAGCAGTTAAGTGGCCAGCCAGATCGTATAATTTAACACCACTGGATTATTTTTTTGGGACTATGCTAGAGATTGAGTCCACACGAAATCAGCCTTAAAACTCTAAACCTGTGATGTGATTAACGTCTGGGCCGCCATTTTGCCAAAAAGTAATTAAAAACTTTTATAAAAGAATCGACCACGCTCGTGGTGGACATTTGTCAGATATCATTTTCATTCATAATTGCCGAACTCTCTTGTCTTCGTAATACAATAAAAATTTGAATTATCTTGACCTTAATTTTTTGTTTTATTTTGTTTTAAAACAATAATTTTAGAACTTCAATACTGTGCCTCATGCTTAAAAAGTGGTAAAGTTTCCTTTCCATTGACCAATTGTCACATAAAAAATATAAATTAAACGCAAATATATTTAAAATTAATTTTAGGCTTCAGGGGCTCATTAGATGACACCGCTTGAGATCTCAATTTGTTCAGTCATCGAACAATTTGTTCCTTGCTAAAAATTATTTGTTCCAACTTGCTTGCTAAAAATGAAAAGATGTCCTGATAGAGAGGTAATTTACCTAGATATGACCTCATATTTTAATTTGTTAAAGATGGCGAGAGAACGTATGCAGTCTGTAGTAAAAGTTAAATTTTTAATTAAGAGGTAGCCGATACATAATGCACACACTTTTGCACTTGCCTTGCGTTTTTAAGTTGAATAAAACGCCATTTTCTTTTTTTTTTATTAAAAGAAAAGCAGCATTTCAGGCAACAATGCCTATTTAGTCAAGTACCGTGCTTCATTCTTTAGGAAAGGGATAGAGAATAGATGAAACAGGTGGTGAAAGTAGAAGGATAGTCGGAAATTAACTGCCGTATAAAGACAGCACAGCAACCAGTGACTATGCCTTCATCACTGAGCAGCGCCACCGACACTTAATTTTTAATTTTGTAGTGAAAAAAAAACAAGGTCTTCGTTGGGAATCGGACCCACAACCCCCATAGTTACAAGCTAGTGCACTACCTACTATCCTACAGGGGCACCTGTTCTAGCCAAGCATAGGGCTTAAAGCAGGCAAAGAACCCTGAGTATTAAAAATATATCAAATTATTATGCTTCCAGCCCACACGTTGCTGAAACGACTTTGGAAAAATTATTTTGTTCGTATAATTCTTTTTATTTCTTGTTATTCGTTTAAGGTGATTTACTTGAAAACTATTGCTGGAATGATGATCTAATGAATTTTTCACGAGTACTTTTTTCGATTTCAATACTTTTGACTTTTCCAATTGAATGTTTCGTTTCACGAGAGGTAATTAAAGGATTCCATCTCACCTAATATTTATTAAAAATGAAAACTTAACATTTTGAATAGATTGTAAGACATATGGTGCATCGCTTTGTGCTAAAAGAACCCATCAGCGAGCTGACCGATGAAAAAGATCCTAAACAGGAAAAGGGAGCCGACGTCGATGAGTACTCGAGAAATATAACGCTGGCTATAGTGTTTAGTGCATTTGTTATATCACCCATGACAGAGTGCTTGGGTTCGGTCTTGGAGCTAAATGTAAGTTTTCTAAAATTTATTTTTTTTTCAACACTTAAATTTTCTTGTTTTTATTTTTATATTTCAATGCAGGGTCTTTTAGCTGCCATTCCATTGGCGTACATTTTACCCGGTTTGGCCTACATACAAATGGATCCGAATCCTTTATTGAGTCGCGAAAAGTTACCTGCCTTAGGCTTAGTAGTTTTTGGTGCTTTAGTTACCATTTTGGGTGCAGCTGTATTGTTGCCCAGCATCGATGAGGATTGTCGAGCCGATATTGTGATGGATTATTGTAAAAACTCCAATATACGTGATAATAATACACGAACAACTTAAGTATTTCAAGCAATTGCTATGCATACTCCCATATGATTTTTATATCTTTCAACTTAACCTCTTACTCGAAAATTGTGATTATCAATGTTTGTTTGTTTGTTGTTGTTCATGTATATTGTTTAGCAACTTGTTACATTTGCAAATATATCGTTAGATCGTTATGTAAGTACATCAAAACACTAAATTAAATTTTTAAGAAATTGTTAATTTAAGAGAAAGAAAACTTGATAAAAGTCACAGTGGCAAATAATTGATAAAATTTATTTTTAATATGAAGTTACAACAGTTTATTGTATAACGTTTTTTTTCTTAAGCGCCTTCTACACAGGCAGATAATTTGGATCAATCCAAAAGACAAACCAGACAAACCAGAGTCATAATATATATTAAATACAATATATTTTATATAATAAAGACTTCCTGAGTAATATTTTGGATTTACTAACGCAGCTTCATCATCGCTTTAGAAATATCAAATATGTGTTTTCAGCAATTTTGATTTACGTGTCTACAATTCTTCAAAATCCAACTGTAATCGCTTTCTGTATAATGATTCTTTTCGATCTTATGGTAACGTAATTATTTCTGTTGCTCGATTGCTTACATTTAGTTATGCATTATTTAGGTGTTTTCTACAATCTACAGTTATGTTATAATCTGACACGGCAACTCTCTTGTTTCTTTTCATAGATTCTCTCGCAGCTACTGCTACTCGTCCTGATGTTTTCCATGTAGTCTCTTCAACGCTAAGTCTGTAAGTTAGCGAGGTTATACTTAAAGTTTCATCAGTTATCAAAGTTAAAATATATGTCCAAGTCACTTTCAAGATTTGCTATCGAGAGGCTAGTGCCATCAAATACGTATATACATTAACCAACCCATCCATTTTTCGTTTATTTCTGCTGATATCTTAGCGGTTTTTTCTCTATGCCAATATGATAGCAGTCTTTTTAGGGACTAACTTTTCCGAGCCGTAAGAGCCTTTCTTGTTTTTCCCTATCGTAGTATCTCTGTCCAATATGCTTTTATAAATATTTAAATTCATATTAGAGTTCATAAAATTCTAAGTAACATTAAAAGAGGGCCACCCATATAAAGCTACACTTACGCTGTTATAAAAAGAGATCGGAAGGTATTTAGCTTTGCAAAGACATAAGTACTCTACAAGACTGCTGCTGATCGCACCTTCTAGAAGCTTAAAGTCGAATTTCTGATAACACACTTAATTACGGCGAGCTAAAATCTTGCAAATTGGCGGCCAGCATTTTCCATACTTTTGGTGTTTTCGCTAAACTAAGAAATTACAGACTTAAGGAATTGCTACTCTGATCATCAAACAAAACGACATATGAGCTCGTATTAAAATTAAAATATTAAACTGTCTTTTACAGAAGAGTGCAGTTAAGACAAAACTACAAGTATTTCAAGTATAAAAGGTCAAACACTAAATCACAAGAAGGCTGAAAGTAGTTAAGAATCGGCTGATTGTCTTTCCATAAAGATCGCCGCTTACGAAAACCATACTGTTGGTAGCTAAGTAAGCTGTTGGACTGAACATTAATTTTACTTTCTATCACCTTAGGAAGTGCAGAACAAATTGCAATTGGGCGGTAATTTTCTTCCTTTTTGATAATCGGCGTGTTACATTAGCAAGCTTCCAACACTTTGGGAATTCACCGGAATAATACAACCTGCTAAAAAAAGGCTGTTTCAAGACCAGTACTGAAATCCCATTCACCCCAGGAGACTTGTTGGTGTTAAGATCTTTACATTCTATCGTATAAATAGAGAAGAAGAAGAAGAATTTTCTGCTGAAAATCAAAAATCTGTATTTCAAAACTTCTAAGTGTAATAATTTTAAAGCCTGAACACATCCTTCGTGAGCATTAATAGTAGTTGGGATATAGTCCGTGCAAGTAGAGGCCTCGTCTAAACATAGCCAAATGATGTGACAAGGAAAGGTATTATATCCCTAGATATTAAATTCCTAAAACATCATTATCCTTACGTGTAGTTGGTTTTATTTTTAAAATACTGATCTTAATCATCTTAGAGAGGGAATCGATTAAATTTTTTCAGGAATCAATTTGCCTGATATAGGAAATGCTCGAAAGAATTGGTTCTTGCAAGATTTTTTGGGTTTTATGTTTAAAATTGAAGAGTATGAAATATTACAGTTTGAAAAATAAAATCACAAATTATTTGTAGCAACGAATAAAATATAAAAATACGAAAATGTTTATGTATTTTTAATCAAATTTAATCAAAATATTTATCTCTCATTGTATTTAAAAAAATATTATAAAAATAGCATAAACTTAAACATTTAAGAAAAGAAGGAAAAACGAATAAACACACAAACAAACTTAAATAGCATTCATGTAAACAAATTGACCAAATAACACAATTTAATAAACTTGAAACCAAGACAGCAACCGCAAAAACCAAATACAAAATTATTATATTGTGAACTTTAAGTAAAAAATAAAATATAAAAAAAATATATAAATATAAAAAAGTCAAATATAAAATATATAAATATTTATTTACAATTTTTAAAAAGAAAATACCAAAAATAAGGAAACTAAAATTAAAACTGGCGCAAAAGCTTTTAAGTTCCAGAAACTTAATTTTGTAAAACACATGTTTTAGTGATAATTACATAAAAATGTTAAATTAATTTTTTAAGCATTCAAATAAATAGCAAGAACAAGAGTAGTGAATAGTTCCTAGTATTTAAATAGAGGTACATTTTGAAAGATTTTTTTTAATAAAAATCTTAATCCCACAAAAAAAATATTAAATATTTAAGTGATGTTTATAATTCAAAAGTTGTGTCAAGAATATTTTCCTGTTTTTGTTGTAAAATTCATTTATAAAAAATTTTGAAAAATGCCTGTGTAAAGAGTTTGTCTAATAAGTTTTATTTTTTCCAAAAAGTCTTTCACTTTTAGTTTTTTAATTGCGACTACAAAAAGACTTCTTTAAGAAAAGTTATAGGCCAATAAATAGGTGGTTTATAACGGGTGTCCATCGGGAAAGTATACTACTTTGTTCATAATGTTTGATAAAATGAAAAAGAATGGATCTTAAATTGATAAATATTTTATTTATTATCGGCCATTATGTATGGAATACAATATCAAATAAATTTTCGCCTCTGTTAGCCTCAGAAATGCGAGTCTTTTTGAGCACATTTTGCATTACATTCTCACACATATCACGCGATATTTCATTAATTTCATCACGATTATTTTGTTTGAGTTGCTCAAGCGTTTCTGATTTATTTGCTTTTCAAATATCCCCACAAAAAGAAGTCCGGTGCAATCAAATCAGGCGACCATGGAGGCCAATCAACATCACCATTTCTTAAAATAACTTATTATGGAAAGAAGTCTCGCAGTAATTCCATTGTAATCCGTATGCGATGTGGTACCATCTTGTTGATACCACATGTTAATTAAGTCCAAAGCATTCAGTTGTAGAGTTAAAAAGTTTTCAATCATATCAGGATATCCCTCCCCAGTCACAGTTACAATTACGCCGTTTTAATTTTAAAAAAAGTAAGGCCCACTGTCACTTTTAATGGATGCAAAGGTAACTGTTCAATAATTTGAGGGTTTCCAATTCCCCAGAACCGACTATATATATTCATTCAAATAAAAATGTTTCTTGTCACTCATTATGATTTTTTCATAAAAATCGGGGTTGTCATGGGCATATGTACGACGGCATAAATAGTTTTGTGGAGGAAACTGTTGTGTCAACTGAATCTTATATGAAAATAAATGCGAAATTGTGGCTAAAGAAGACCAAGATGGTCCTGACCACGTTATCGAATTGGGGTTAAAAAATTGTTTTAAAATTTTTCTTAAGCGGCAATATTGTTTTCAACCGATCTTTCAGTACGTACTGGTTCATGCTTGGGCCTATCACCAACAGACCCTCTTTCTTCGAAATCATTCACTATACCATAAATAGTACGTTTTGTTGGCACGTTGTTTCTTCCAAAAATTTCACGTAATCGATATTGATTTTGATAAAATATTTTAACGATTAAAATACGTTGATTTATCGAATCTTATTCCATAATAAATTTGCCACGTGTCTACTTCACGGCTGCCAAATATGAGTTGTTAAGACTAATGTTTCTCAAAATGGCGAACACCCCGTATAATATTCTGCTAAAATATTTATTTTTAAAGGAATCTAGTTCAAATTAACGTAGATTCAATTAAAAATGATTCCAAACATTAGGGCAACTGCATTTGAATTAATTCTGGTTTTATAATTTTATATGACAATTTGCTAAGAGATTAAAAAAATCTGTTAGCAAATGATTTTATTTTGATTTTGACAAATTAACTCAATTGTTGCGCATAATATTCTTAGTTAATTGTTAAACCATTTCAAAGATTATTAAAATGTAGTTTTAACTATTAGTACTTTTAGTATTTTATTTGGTACTTTTTCTCAGTGGTACGAAAAAGACTCAATTAATAAAATATAGATATAGAAAATATAGATATATCGATATTTCTTCTTTTACAATAAACTTTTTTTGGTAGTAAGAAATGTCTTGACGAGGTTCGACGGAAAATCGTACCCAAATAAAAGTAAATTAAACCCCGTCCGAAAATTTACGCACGTTATCTATTATATTTTTTTAGAGGATGGAGAAGCTTCTGCATAATAATCTATAGAGGTGATTGCAATAAAGTTGGCCAAAAGACGTTTAATATCCACTGAAACTTCATACTACTAGCTGTACTAACTGATCTTAGCTTGAATCATTTCATAAATCGTTGAAATTTTGGTTTTATGTTAACCTTTGCTTCTCTTTTATGTCTTGTATGTCTTTTATAATACCCATTTAGACAGAGATAGGATTATCCTACTGCCGGAATCTATCTTTCGCTAAAATGAAGTAAAGAACATAAGGAGAACATCGAAAAACCTCTGTAAAAGAGTAATATTTTATAAGTAAACACAAAATGTGGATAAAACTAGAATTTGCAAAACTGTTAAAAATATTGTTACGTTTATTGCTTTTAATAAATGTTTTGTTATGTTAAGAACTTTTATTGCAAAATAATAACACAGCACTTTAGAGTTTTAAATTAAATTAAGCGATTTATTTACTTTAAATACTAACAAAATAAACACGATGGTAATTTCACCATTTGTAACGCCTAAAATTATTCTACTTTTCTCTTAACGATGTTTCAACTTGAATTAATTCATTTGCCCAGAAAGTGAAGCCTATATAGCTGGTTCAAGCGGTTCTCACATATACAAGAATATTCTAGTTTTTATCATTATTCAGCGTGGGCTTGTGTGTTGTTTTGTTCTGTATTAGTTGTTTTTGTTTTCTGTTGTTTAAGTTATTTTGTAGAATTTATAACAAGCATGTCTTACGTGAAAGATTTCTAAGAAAACTTTACAGTTTGTAAAGTACACAATAGGCCATTTCGTTTACTTTTTTTACTGATAATTATTTTCTTTTAAAACTTAAACAATTATATTCGGAACAATTTAAAAAGATAATAAATAACAAGCAAACAAAAAAATAAAAATAATATTTTAGGAAATATGTAAAACTTAATTTATTTAAATAAAATAAAAAGCAGAACTTATATAAACATCACTTAAATAATTAAAAGCATAAAAATGATTAAAAAAAAAATAATAATAATAGTAATAAAGCATATAAATTTATAAGCCAAAATTTTATGCTATTAAAAACTTTCACTAAAGTACTTAAATAAAAACAAAACAAAATATTGAAATATAAAAAAAAAAAAAAAAAAAATAAAATAAAGTAATTAACTGGGCACCAAAATTGAAAAATTCCAATTAGTCTGTATAAAAGCATAAAAATTTTCCATAGATGAATAAATCAAAATTATAATTATAATTGCACCAACTTTTTATATAAAAAAATATAGATTTATTGTATCATTATCGGTATGTGTGTTGTTGTTGTTGTTGTATTACAAGCAGTTAAGTCCTTTAAAAAATTTGTAAACACAACTAAAATAACATTTACAACATTTTGAAGCAAGATCGGCTTGTAACACAAAAACAGCATCTTATCGACTCTTGTAAAATTTTGAACTGTTTTTTTATACTAGATGAGAATTATGTTTTGCAATTTGCCTTATTTTTTGTTTTTTTTTTTTTTTTTTTGAGTAAAAAAGTTAATCAAAATGATAATAAGACAGCAATACTTTTAGGTAATAACAAAGACGAAGTGACGAAACTGAGTGGTCTCAGTGAGTCTAAAATAGCTATTAATGACAGTTTTGCGGCACAAAATTCTGACAAGCCAGCAGTTAAATCATAGAAAATATTTGAAATACTTTTGCATTTGGTAGAGATAAATAATAAAAGATTTTATCATCGTTTAAATTATTAGGAATCTTCTAATAATTTAAGTCCAGGGCGTAAAAGTGTCAGGAAGTAGTTGGTGGTAACAAATCCAATTTATTTATTCAACTCTGTTGAGTAGAACTTTTTGAAATGATTTTTTATTAATCAAAAAGTGAAAAAGAATGAAATAAATAATTTAGAAAGATAATATTTTTCCGCTACCAACTACGGGAAACATTTTGTTTGAAATTTCCATTGACTTGGAATTGCCTGTTTTAAGGGGGGCTACAACATATCAAGAGAAAATTTGGCAACCTCTCATTAGAGACTTAATCCTTAACCTTTTACGCAGTTTAACAATCGGGTCCATTTAACCACGAATCATATATACTGCTACTATATTATTACATTCCACTCTAACTAAGACGTCTTCTTGTATTAGCATGCAGGTGCTTGGACTATTGCATTTGCTATTCTAGTATATTGGCACCTGTACATAATAGATTTTTAATTTCTAACTTAGAGTCCAAGAGTCTATAACGCTTGAAGTGGAAGTGATTTATAATATTATTTCAGATATTTCAGAGACGTTCTTCTTAACTGCCAAGCAGTCGATTAAAGCTATAATCTACAAGTAATATTTATTGAATTAATGTTCTGTTTAATAAATAACCTGAATAACAATTTCTAACCTGAGCTTATTCTTAAACAAAGAATACAACAACTGAAACAAACTAAACATATCAATTTACAAGTACATTACAATATATACAAAAATTACATACATTTTTACAATAATTTATTTCCTTTGGAAACACAACACAAAAGGCATTTAAACTTTGCTTAAAACTCTTAATGATAATCACACAATTTTATTGTTATTTTTTATCCTTTTGTTACAATAAAACCAAATAAAACAATACACTTACTTTTATACATATTAATTTAAAAAAAATATATTCCTACAACTGAACACAACAAAATACACTGAAAAAAACTGAAAACTATTTTGCTACAAAACAAAACTAGAAACGAAAATAAAATAATATACAGTTTTTTTTTTTAATATTTTCATAAAACTAATTTTATATTTATGTACATTTAAATAATAATTTATATAATGTATATTGTATAATTTATTTTTTTATAAATATTTTTTTTTATACTAAAACATACAATAAAAAATCTCTTACTATAAATACTATTTAGGGAAAATTTTTCAAAAAACCAAAAAAACTTAAATAAACAAATAGAAAAATAGTAAAAAATTTTAAAAATTATATTACTTATAATTATTAAATAAAAGCAAGTTAAAAAAAATTAAAATGTTAAGGTCATTTAAATTTTGTTTTGTTCATAATTAACTGCAACCGCTACTTGAGGAATAAAAAGAACATCAGCAACTAGAAATATTCACATCTTTAAAAACTCTTGTGTATAATTAACTTCATAGAATAGAAGCCAGCAACCACGAAGATTCATATTTCTGATGTTTGATAAAAAAAACAGAAAAAATTTTCTGGAAATTAAAATTTATCCCGAAATGGACCCACTTATTTGCCTTCAAATTCGTGTAATTTCACACCTTTTTGTTATTTCCATGAGTATTCACAGATTTATCATAATGAACCAAGAATAATGCATGATAAATTGGCTCAAAATTGGATGTACAGAATGCTTTTCGTCAAAAACTGTTGTTATTACCTTCGGTGAAAACTTCATAACTGGCTGTTTGTTTGATACAATCGGTGAGCGCTTTCAAAGCGATGACACCGTTTAGATAATACTGGAGAGTTAGTATAAGGTCATTTAGTATAAATAATGTTCAGTTTAGATCGTTCTTTTATTAGGGTTGTATATATTTACGCAGATCTAGTCTTCGTCCTTGTTTGCTAGAATGTAGTAATGCCATACACTTATCTATTTCGCTAGGTGTGTGTCCGTGAGTGTCAAGGTGTAATGCAAATTGAAAAAGAATAAAACATCGCAATAACACGAGAAACTGACTGTCTAAACTTTAAAATTTATAGAAAACAAACTACGATACACTTCCATCTGCGACACATCGAACCAACCTACCCAACAGAAACAAGCAGTATTTAGACATATGACACATAGACTTAAATTTATTCCAGATAAGTACAACAAAGAGCTCAACACAATGTACACCATAGCTATAAAATAATAGTTACAAGCCCACTAATATCAACAAACTGCTTAGACAAGACAACACTAAAAACAGGAATAAGGAAGACAAAGTGACAATTGAAACAACACAATGGCACATGTTTAATTACACAGGACTGATCAATTTAGTTCCAGCAGAGTACACATATTTATTTGTACCTGTAGGATTAACAGGACGAAAACTGCAAACAATATTAACGGAACACATACGCTCGTACAAGCGAAAAAGAGAAGACTCCAACTTTGCAATACACCTTGACACTCACGTACAAGGACTAAGGGAAATGGATGAATGAGTGACACTACTCTATCCTAGCAAAAAAGGTCTAAGACTAATCATTCTTGAAAATATGAAAATCAACAAAACAATAACTTTTAACAGTGACACTGGTTGTGTTTATAACCTCAGACACAAGTTTCACACCACTAAAACTACTCATACACTCTACCATACGAAAAACACTCTCAGTGGGACACATTTATCTACAACTATTAAAAAAGAAAATATAGGCATAAAATGTCAGGTGACGGGAGAATTTATTTGCATAAATAGATACCACCCTAATAAACAAATGTCGTAAACCCAACACTATTTATAAAAGCAGATCCTAATACTAATGTCATCGCATCGAGAGGACTCACCAATAACAAATAGCCAGTAACGACGGTTTCTACCGAAGGGAATACCATAAGTATTTTATTTACTGGCGGAACAAATCAAAACAACTTAGTAACAAACTCAACAACGTTAACCTTTTTCCCATAATAATTTTCAAATGCTAATGACCCGAATATATTTTCTGACTAAAAGAATTTTTGTTTTAAATTTAATTTTTCGTGCTTCTCTTTTTACAATTGAAAGTTCAAATGGACATAGGAAAATTCCTGATATCCATGACGAGTCCATTAATTAATGTTTGGCTTAACAGAACAAACAAATTGGCCTTAATATTTTGATGCACACAGTATTGAAGTAAATATTTCTAAAATATTTAAAAATAGAAATTTTAAATAAATTTAAATAAATAATTACAATTCAGTTAAAAATCAAATATTAATGGACAAAAAAAATGTTTAAACATAAAAACAAAAATAAGTACAATTTAAGTCATGAGTCCAAACTAAATAAATAGAATCTTAAAATTAAGTCCAGAATGAAAAATCTTAAAAAATAACTAATTTACAAAAATTATAAATAAATAATTAAAAAAATATATAGAAATATACTGCAATAAAATAAACTATATTTACTTATAAAAAAAATATATATCGATGTATGTTATAAGTAGCGGCATGTTATTGTAATTATAATTATAAAGAAAATTTATTAAATAAAACATATTCAAAACAAAATATTAATAAAAAGTATTTTCTTATTTTTATTATATTTTGAAATATTCTATTTTATTATTCAATTATTTTGAAATATTAACTCAATTTACATACTATTGTAAAATTTATATGGTGCTAACGAAAACCTAAAATTTGTGTTATTTTCTACGGTTCGTGCTCTCCTGAAGTTTCATACTTATGTTATAAATGATTTCAAAGAATCTCTTCAAAGATTATATTTTTTATATATTTTAGTATAGTTTCATATATTTTAATGTATTTTAATATATTTTAGTATACTTTTGTGAATTTTCATATTTTTTTGTATAGTTTAACACATTTTAGTACATCTTAATATATTTTGGTATAGTTTCGTATATTTTAGTATAATAACCGTAATTAGTGCTAAATTCCTTTAATAAATAATTTATGATATTCTCATACAATATTTATTATTCAAAAATAATATATTTGAAATGTATTACTTCAGGGGAAATCATATACTCGTATATAAGGCCATTCACTACTGCTCTTATAGATCGTCAGTAAATTTTAATTTGTATAGAAAATTCAAGAGTCTTATATTTTAAGTCAAATTGATTAAATGATTGTTCTCATTAAAACAACAGCCAACATTTCGAAAATAAAAACACTTTTTAGGAATGTAGAAAAATTGAGAATTTAACAAGATTTTAAAATTATTTGTAATTTACCAAGGCGGTAGTTAACGAAACATTAGCATGGAAATGATATCAACGGTAATAAGTAAAGTTCGAAATAAATCATCACACCTTATTATATTAAGAAATAGGTAACCTAATAGCCTTTATGAGCTTCTGAAACGAAGTCGATTTAAGAGTGAGATCACAATAACATGGGGAACTGACTATTTAAACTTTAACATTTATAAAAAACCAATCGTGACGGACACACCAGCATTTAAACATATGATACACATACTTAAGATAATTTCACTTACTCCATATGAGACCTCTACACAATTTGCACCATTACTAAAAACAGCGGCTACAAACCTACTACTATCGAAAAACTGCTTAGACAATACAACACTAAAAACAGAAATAAAAAGGAGAAAAAACAATTGATACAACACGACGCCACACTTTTACTTACACCGGACCGTAAATATTAAGATTTACTAGATTTTTTCAAAACGAAGATTTGCTCACAGCATTAAAAACCAGTAACACTCTGAGACATAATCTTAGGACAGCGACATAAACAACTGAAAACTTTTGTTTTATGTTGTTTCAGAAAACAAACTTCCTGTTGAAAAATCCTTTATGTGTTTTTAAATTAAGTTATTGAACATTTATGAACTTGACTGTAGTAAAGTCAAAGGTGCTCGCTTAGGCGCACCTGCCCGAACATACTCATGTTTTCAGCATTGAAAATACTTAATTGCTATTTACAAAATTAATAGCAACTATTAAATACATATTTAAAAGTATTTATTAATAGCATATAGTAGCTACATTTCAGTGGTTGCATCGCAAATAATTGTATAATTGTCGCTCTATATGTTTAAAACTACAGTCGATTTGGACAAATTTAGGGTCAGGTGAAAGTTGCGTTGAAACAGTTTCTAAGAGCTTCTTTCACCAAAAATAAATATAACTATGGGTTTTAATTAAAATTAGCAAAAGTCGCAACAAAACTAATTCTTTCATAAAAGGAGGTGGAGTGCATAATATTTGTAGTCACCTTATATATATATGCAACTTTCAGAAAAGAAAAAATACTTTGTAGGTGAAGCCGAGGTTTCATCTTTTTAAACAACACAAAAATCATTTGTTAGAGAAACTTCTGTTCAAAATACCACAAGGAAAAAGAATCCTTGAGCCCGTTAATATAAAAAAAACGATTAGGGAAACCAAATTACAAAACTAAAAATAAACTGAAAATAGTTCTTTTTATGTGCATTTTTATTTTAGTTTTGTCTATTCTGTACATTAAATGGAAAGGTATAAAACGTTTTTTACCTAAATGAGCTATACCGCTGGACTTCGATTAAGTATTTTATGAAATAGGAATACATTCTCTACTTAACCAACTTACAGAATTAAAGATATGTAGAGAATTTCATGAATAATAGATTGATAATTTTTATTTCCATCCATTTTCTCCGCTTAACGGAATCCCACATTTCTAATCGCCAACAACAAACTTTGTTCAATAATTTTCCTACATAGAGAAGTTGATTTTTGTGCATATGCAGATGATTTCAATTTGGTAACTGAATCTGATAGAAGAACGAACACTGTAAGAGTTATTAACAATCTCTTTCATTTCTTCTACCAAATGTAACTATATGCATGTGTGTGTGTACTTAAAACATGCAATCTTCGGTTAGTAGTAACGGGAATAACTATTTCCGAGGTAATATCAACATGAGGATACTTGGAATTATAATCAACAGACGTTCCAATTGGATTAATCATATTGACTTTCTCACTTCTTCTTTGACACAACGATTGAATATCATAAAATGTCGGTCTAGCTCCCGGTTTCACTGTAACTTTCTATCCCTCGATTGCGAGAGCTCTTATTCTATCAAAAATGCTTTACCGATTTTTGCGTTTGCACTAATTCTCAGCTTAGAAAACTCTATAATAAATTCAGCCATAAGAACGTCTTTGGGCGCATTTCGTTCTACTAAAATTTATAACATCCTCTATGAAACAAATGAATGGCGAGCTTTTCACAGAAAATATCCACTGCAAAGATGTTTCGAACTTTCCTGTACAACAATAATACGCCTTTGTACCAGCTGGTAGAAAAGCTAAAAAACTCAGTAAAAATTCCAAATATCAGCAATATACAGAGTTATGTTGAGTTTAATATACCCTTACAAATTAATATGTATATATAAATCAAAGAAACTCCCTCTTTGGACAAAAGTAAACTTGCTTTTGAACACGACAATCAACAAGGACAACAGTCCTTTTAAGTCATCAATACATTTTTGGTGACACCTAGTTTTTGAACACGGCAATACAAAAGAACAATAGTCCCTTGAAGTCATCTCTACACATTTGCAGCAAGGACAACAGTCCTTTTAAGTCATTAACACAAATTTTGGTGACCACGCATCTGTAAGGACAACAGTCTTTATAAGTAATATATACGTCGACAATCAACAACGACAACAGTTCTTATAATTACATACATTTTTTTTACTCGTCGAATATTATTATTCGTCAACCGTACACAAAGGTACTTATTGCAATTCTTTTATTACGAAAATAGTCTTTTAGTTTCAAGTGCTAAAAAATATGACTCAAACCAAACACAGATGCTGCATTAATCATCATTAAGCACCTTCACGATAGGTCAAACTCAGAAATTAATATCAAGAACGAACTAAGGGATTACAAATTTCTGTTTACGGACGGATCAAAAACTAATATCTCGACAATGTATAGGATGACGATTAAAAGCAGTGTAATAAAGGTTTCAAACCTCCCTACATACAGCTCTATTTATTCTGCAGAACTTATAGCCATCCATGAGGCTGTATTAATTATTAGGGGACAAATTAGAAAATTCCACAATTTGTTCGGAGACTCTTCGCTCATTAAGATGTATTGAGAATATCTCAAACAATGAATATTATGTTTCCAACATAAGAAATGACAGTTCAAGATGCCACAATTTAAAACTTATCTGGGTACCGGGACATTGTGGTGTAAAGGTAAATGGATTTGCTGACCTCTCTGTCAGAAATGTTATTTATTGCAGATAACTCGTAACTATTTCCGCAAATAACTAGATTCACTGGTGGAGTTTAACCTTATCTAGGACAATAGATATAAATTATTTAACGCTTCTGCATCATGATATAAAACTAATAACAAAGGAAGCAAAACAATTTATGACTTTATGCTGTAAATAGACTAGACAATATTAAATTCGAACTCATCACACTAAACTAACACATTAATTACTATTGAACCCCAATAGCATGCCGTTTTGCAACTGCTGTACAGTGCATCATTTTACTAGAAGGCGGCCAAAAGTCCTTTTTTTATGATCCCCAATTGTAAAATTTTAAAGCTCGTTCGAAAGTAGATACTAGTGTACCTCGGGAGTCCAAAATTTAAATTGTATTTTAACTGTATCACACTGAACAGGGTGATTCAAAATGAGCATTTTCAGTATTTTGCTAAAATGAGAAATTTTCTTAGTAAATTTTTGATTTTTAAACATCTATAACTCTTTTGTTGCACAAGGTTTTTAAGCGAAACAAACTTTGCATAATAGCATAATTTGTTAGCTATTAGCTAAGAAAAAATGAAATGTTTTTGATTGATTTTTCATTTTTAGAAATTAATTTTTTAGAGGTCAATTTTTTTTATAAAGTCTCTTACTAAATAGAGCATAACTTCTAAAGTTCGTTAGGGAATGTAAAAACATTAGCGCCGTGTCATAGCCCTAAATGTCCGCTATACACCTATACCCCATTGTGTATCCGGCACGATCCGACCGTGAGCACCAGAACAATGTTTCTGATATAAGGTCGAAAAGTTTTTGCAAAATGGAATTAAAATGTTTTTTTCTGTTTTGCTATTTTCTAAACATTTTATTCATTTTTCGAATCGCCTTTATGAGAGACGTTGTTTAGATGAATATGCGTAGTTTTAGAAAGAAAACAAAAATTTTTAGTCAATTTCAAAGTCATGCACAGTTGGTCACAAAAATATTTTGCCTCTGAAAATAATGTAAATTGATATGATTTAGGTCACAAAAGTACTTTGCTTTTTAAATTAAATCAATTTATTCATTGTAAAATAGTTAAGACTTCTGAGTAAGCAAAACACTTTTGTGAGGATAAAATTTATTACAGATCATATTTACAGGTCGCAAATATAATTTAAAGTAGTGTTTTCATAATTATTATTCAATACAATTTGAACAATGGCTAAATACACTTTTGGAGATCTTGCTGATATTTTCTTTCAACAAAATGATGTTCAAGATGTGGGACTGCATATACTAAGCAATCAGTTTGTTAAAATATGCGATACAGAAGAAATTGAAATACATAAACAAAAAAATAGTTAATTTTGGAAAGAAATTGAAAAAACTATACAGTGAATGCTCTTATAACAAGAAAAGGATGTACGAACGTCACCATAGATGGTTGTCAAAGGAACTTGTTTTCGAAACATTATCTACAAATGTCAGTGAATGTAGAAAACAGGGTCGACCAGCAAAAATAAATTGACGAATGTAGTAAAAGAACTCGAAGACGCAAACTTCAAAATATCAATGCAGAAATTTCTGCTATAGCCATCAAAGATTCATTTCTGCACCAAATTAAGCCAACGCAAAATAAAAAGGCAAAAACTGAGGTAATTGAAGCAATAATAGAAGCAAGCCGTAGGCGTAAAAAGAGGATTTTAAAAAACATTCCTACACCAAACAAAGAAAAAAAATTTACTCCAGAAGAAGCGTTAGCACTATTTTTCGATTTAAAGTTAACTAAAAATCAGTGCAAGGAATTTCAGAAGCGAACAAATTAAAAGAGTTCTTGGATTTTTCCACAGTATAGAGATTTAGTCGCTGTCAAAAAAGAATGCCTACCTTCACAAACCGCTATAACTGTCACTTCTACTTTAGCAGAAATAAAATTGCATGCTGTATTTCATATACCACAACACGTTTCCACTTCCTTACTGACTATCCCACAACTAGTAATGGCAGTAGAAGAATTTTTCATAATTCCCATTCTCTGCATCTACTTCTTCACCCCTCTATTGAGGATATAAGATTAATTATGGTTTTCAAATCTATATAATTTAATCTAAATGTATTTATATAAAAATTCTTATTACAAATAATATTTAATAGCTGCTGAGCTACAGGCCTATGCTGCTATTGCCCTTCCTTTCTTCCCTCCTTCCTTCCTTCCTTTTTTTAATTTTATTTTATAATTTGTAATTATCAGATAATGGAATGTAAATAAATAAATATGTCTACATTTCGAAAGCGTCAACGTATCATTGCCAAAGTATTTTTTTATAACTTTTAGTTTGGTGTGTAGTTTTTAACTGTTCTCATTATAGTTTAGTAGATTTTTATATAGAATACAATTTCTACTTTAAGTGTACTTTTAGCTTTCGTCTTTTTTTTTCTTGAGAGAATAATACAAAGGGGGAATTACCTTTTCTAGAAAGCATCGCATAAAGAGGACTTGTTTCACGACAAAATAATATTTTAGAAGATTTAGAAAACTTCAATTAGCATTACTAACCAGCTGATTTCTATGTAACTATGGTTTTCAAAATAAAAAAAAAAATCAGCGACTGATTACACGACTACAGATGCCACCTGCAGCATTTATTGCTGTGTAGTCTGCTGTCGTCTATGTGTTTACTGAAATACACATAAGAATGTTCGCGCTTTGAACTGTCAAGTTTTTATTTATTCAAAAACAGGGCGAAACATATTTTCGCAACAACATTCTAAAGGCGAATTATACAAAAATTTATATTAATATTTACAAGTCAAAGCGAATGTGTTATCTATTGGTTTTAAATTACAATTACAAAAAATAATGCACTTTACCGATTAATATTTGCACTTTTTTGAACTCTAACAAAAAACCACAAAGTTGCGATATTAACATTTTAAGCTTTTTACATATTTTACATTACGTCGATTAGTTATTTACAATTTGAGTTTTAAGTATAAATACAGCAAAAAATGCGTTTAAAAAATCAGTTTTAACTTAAAACTACACTTGTTTCAATATATTTTTAATAAAAACGTTATAATTCTTAAAAATCAAAAACATGTCGTCTTCAGAAACTAAGCAAAATCTCTTGTTGCTGTTCGACCGTCCCACGGAGCCGGTGTTTATGTCAAAGGGCAGAAGGTCAACGGTGTTCGATGTTCCCGATAAGTTTTTAACCGATCGCTATCGTCCTATTGGTAATGAGGTACAAACACGCTTTGGTGATATGGCTGAAAAAAAGGTGCCAGTACGCGACATTCGCCTGCCTGATTTAAGAATACCCATGTCCTTGAGTAGAGATGAACATTTTTCTTTGTTTGTACCCAAACATCGTAAAATCGCCGGTCGCTTGATTGATATTTTTATTGGCATGCGCACTGTAGAGGACTTATTAAGTGTTGCAGTATACGCTCGTGATCGTGTAAATCCTTACATGTTTAACTATGCCCTTTCGGTGGCCTTGCTACATCGTCCGGATACCAAAGATTTAGATTTGCCTTCATTTGCCCAAAATTTTCCCGACAAATTCGTAGACTCTCAAGTGTTTCGCAAAATACGTGAGGAGGTAACTGTTGTCCCAGAAGGCTCTCGCATGCCAATAGTAGTACCCAGAGATTATACGGCCTCCGATTTGGATCCGGAACATCGTTTGTGGTATTTTCGTGAAGATATCGGACTTAACTTACATCACTGGCATTGGCATTTGGTATATCCTTTTGAAGCTTCTGACCGTTCCATTGTGGCCAAAGATCGTCGTGGTGAATTGTTTTACTACTTGCATCAGCAGATCATAGCTCGATATAATATGGAACGTTTAAGTAACAACTTGGCTCGTGTAATTCGACTAAATAATTTCCGCGACCCAATATCCGAGGGTTATTTCCCCAAAATGGATTCCTTAGTGGCAAGTCGCGCCTGGCCGCCACGCTTTCAAAATACTCAAATTACAGATTTGAGACGCCAAGCTGATCAAATTACATTGGACGTGGGAGATTTGGAGAGATGGCGTGATCGTATATTAGAAGCAATTCATATGCGCTTTGCTGTCGATGTAAGTAATTAAATTCTATTCTGAATTTCTTGTTTTGCATTAAAATATACTTGTTTCTCTCCTTCATTTTATAATCGATAAGGAACAAGGTCAAAGCAGACCGCTCGACGAAAAGACTGGCATTGATACTTTGGGCAACATGATAGAATCATCGATTATCTCACCTAATCGCAATTTGTATGGTGATTTGCATAATCAGGGTCATGTATTTATTTCGTATGCTCACGATCCTGATCATCGTTACTTAGAATCGTTCGGTGTTATGGGAGACTCGACGACCGCTATGAGAGATCCTGTCTTCTATAGATGGCACGCTTACATCGATGATATATTTCAAGAACATAAAAGGCAGCTAACACCCTACACCCTGGAACAACTGAAATACGAAGGTATTTCCATAACGGGCATTCAAGTGGCAAGTGAAGGAGGTCAGGCAAATGTTTTATCGACGTTTTGGCAACAGTCTGATTTGGATCTATCTAGAGGTATGGACTTTGTACCGAGAGGAAATGTGTTTGCCCGTTTTACTCACTTGCAGCATGCCCCTTTTACTTACACCATAAATGTGAACAATGCCAGTGGCGCAAATCGTTTTGGAATGGTGCGCATATTCATAGCACCTAAAAATGATGAACGTGGTCAAACAATGTTGCTAAACGAACAACGTTTGTTAATGGTGGAATTAGATAAATTTGTAGCATCACGTATGTTTATTAAATGAAAAGAAAAATGACTTTAGTTGACAAAAAAATTTCTTATTAGTTAATCCCGGCAAGAATACAATAAAACGTCGTTCAACTGAATCGAGTGTAACTATTCCCTTTGAACGCACCTTCCGTAATTTGGAAACTAATCGCCCGCCCGCTGATTCATCTGAAGAGCTGGAATTCAATTTCTGTGGCTGTGGCTGGCCCCAACATTTGCTGATACCAAAGGGTCTTCCTGAGGGTTTGCGTTGTGAATTATTTGTTATGGTTTCCGACTATGAACAAGATCGGGTAAGTCGTTTGCGGCATAACTTTATACTTAATCCTACATATTACAAAAAAAAAAAAATTTTGTTTTCTAGGTTGATCAACAATTGGTGGGTTCCTGCAGCGATGCTGCTTCTTATTGTGGTGTACGAGATCGTCTTTATCCTGATCGTCGTGCAATGGGCTTTCCTTTCGATCGCAATCCTCGTCCAAATTCTGATCGTTTGACTAATTTTCTAACTCCCAATATGAGCGTGGTTGATGTTAGCATACGCAACGATCCCAACAGAGTTGTCCAACGTCAGAATTAAATAAGGAATGAAAAATGAAAATATTTTTCGGTCTTCTGATAACAAACTGGAGTGTTTAAGGATTTATGGTGTTTGATTAACTGATTCAATATAATTTAGATTTATACAATTTAAGCAAATATATAAACACATTTTTACATTTTATATATATATCTCCGATCTTTAGCTATTTTGGTACTGGGAATTCCACTAATTCCCACCCACGTACTCCAACGAACGTACTTGATAGTGGGCTTAGCTATGTCTTAAGTTATTTCTATAATTTTTTAACAGATTAACACTTTCAGGTGACACAAAAACCTTAAAAGTGGTGGCTACTTTGAAAAGCAGGAAAACGTGGCAACCTAAAAATTACAAAAAAAAAACAAAAACAATATTTTGTGAGAGCTTATAATCGCCTCTATTACCTTCAAGTGCCAAGAATTGAGCTATTAGTTCTGGAAACTAAAAAACATATGAAAAGGAACCTACGAATAGTTGATAGAGAAAAGAATAACTGAAAACATAATTTTTAATTTATTACGGTATTATTAAGGCTTTTGTGATTTGCTTTCTCTTATAACCAGAATTGCCTAAAAAAACATGATCTTAAGCTTAGTTGTAAAATGTTAGTTTAGCGTTATATATGGTTTGTACATTGGATGATACGATATGTTTGCATCGTCTTCGCCGAGCGATTATATGCGAATGTGTGTGGAATCTATTGCTCCTGAGAACTTTGGAATTGCTAAAAAAAGTTCTATTATTTACATCCTGCAATCCTTGTAAGTCGGAAGGAAGGTAATTGAAAATATTTTCTTAACAAAATGACCAAAACGGTGTGATGATTGCTTAGCTATGTAACTTGTTGTAGAAATCATTCACTTCACAAAAATCATCAACATTTCACTTTTTCGAAGCAACTTATTAACTTGAATAACTTATTAGTTACATATTGTTACATATATGTTTTGTTTAAAAAAGTAAACGAAATGACCTATTGTATATTTTATTTATATATTTTTACACACTACTACACTTCTAAGAAATCTGAAATGCACAAGACAACAAAAACATGCTTATAAGAAATTCTAGGAAATAAGCTAAACAATAGAAAACAAAAACAATTAACACAGAACAAAAACAAATCACACAGCCAAAGAGATGCCTACACTGAATTATGATGATAACAACAATATGGGATGAAGTTAAAGTATATATTCTTGTATATACGAGAACCGCTTAAAGCGGATGTATGACCACCTTTTGCTGGCAGTAGACATTAATTCAAGTCGAAACTTTGTAGAGAAATGCAACAAAATAAGAAAGCATCTTTTAGGCGTTACGGTGATGAAGTTACCATCGTGTTTATTTTGTGTGTTTTAGAAGTGAATAAATCTTTGAATTTAATTTAAAACTCTGTGTTAAGGGCTGTGTTATTATTTTTCAATAAAAGAATTGAATATAATAAAACGTTCATTAAAAGGAATAGACATAACAATGTGTGACTTTTAAAATGTAGAAAGTTACAAAAATCCAAATTTTCGCTAAAAGTCATTTTCATTTTCATCTTTTTATATGACTCCTAGAGGTCGCTTGTATAAAAAATCGTTGTGTGTTTTACATTTTTACTGTATTTGTTTTTAAGAAGGTGCCCTTGTAGGCTAGTAGGTGGGTAGTAGTAGGTACCAGATTGTCAGTATGGGGGTTCGATCCCAACGAAGACCTTGGTTTTTTTCACTACAAAAGTAAAAATTGACTGTCGGTGGGGCTGCTCAGCGATGAAGGCATAGTCACTGGTCGCTGTGCTGTCTTATATACGGCAGTTAATTTCCGACTATCCTTCTAGCTTCACCACCTGTTTCATCTCTTCTCTATCCCTTTCCTAAAAGAATGCAGCACGGTACCTGAATAAATAGGCATTGTTGCCCGAAGTGCTACTTCTCTTTAAAAAAAATTACTTAAATTTATTTAACTTTTTAATAGGAAAAATATAGCTGACGTTAAAAACTAAATGGAAAATTGTTTTTGCGAAAAAATTTTAGAATACATGCCAGCACATAAAGGGTGCTTTTTATAGAAGTATAGAAATTTAACTCTTTTTTTGGCAGATGGCCATTTTGTTAGCTGTCAAGTGACTTATGCTTACTTCATTTTGGCGCTTTGATATGAAAAGACTAATCCTGAACAACGCTTCCAAATTGTGTAAATTCATTTGGAAAATCATGGTTCTATTCGAAATGCCCCATCTCGATTTCATTAACGAATATTGTTTGCCGATAAAGCTCACTTTAGTTTGAATGGTTACGTCAATAAACAAAACTGCCATATTTGAAGTAGTGTGTTTATTAGGACACTGTTGTATCCAGAAAAACTGTTTAGTGTACATTATGGACTGGTGCAAGTCCAAACATTTAATTTAACCAGTTTTTTTTTCTAAACTTCCTTATGAGAATGTAATTTGAAGAACAAGAAGTTGTGTTTTAAATGCTTTTGAAATTTTACAAATATTATTACATTAAAATGAATGATTTTTGTGACAAAAAGATCAATAGCTGTCACCGTGCATGGTTCCTATCAAAATAAGGAAGCGTTTATTTTGAAACTAAAGGATTTAAAATTGAAGTAGATTTTTAACCATTAGAAATATCTCGGTAACTTCAAAAATTATGGTTTTTGCAACGAAAAGAACACAGTGTATAGCGCCTCTGTAGGGCTGTGGCCACTTAGGCTGCTTAGTTTTAAGACGAAGAGGTCATCTTTTAAATGCTTTATACATTTTAAAAATATTTTTATTACATTAAAAGTTATGTTAATCGCCGAAACTATGCACAGTGTAGCAGCTAACCTATTACCGTTAAAATCTTGTGTATTGAAGCTCGAAGAATCTTCTTACAAATGCTTTTCAAAGTTTTTCAATATCTTTATTAATTTATAACTTATGATTTTTGCAACGAAAAAAGTCAAAGGGCATCACCGTGCAACGCAACATGTCACACATTTCGTACCACAATTGATTTATTGAATACAAGTTTGGTGACCGCATCGTTTCACGTTACGGACATGTGCACGTAAATTGGCTTCCAATATCCAGGGATTAAACAAAGCTAAACGATTTTCTGTGGGGATGTTATACGTTTGACCGCTTGGAGGACAACATTCGCCGGGTTATTGCTAACATGCGGCCAGAAATGTTGGAAAAAGTAATCAAAAATTGGACCTACAGCTTAGGATATTTTGTTATTCAAAAAATTCATCTTTGTTTAACTACATTTCAAAGTTCTATAGCTCTATAAGAAGCACCCTTTGTAATATGTGTACTTGATACATGTAAACAATTGTACTCTTATATTCAATAAGAATATTGCGAAAATATTAATATATTCATCTTCCTTAGTATCCTTTTAATTATTTATGCCATTATAAACAAGAATCTGAAATAGGCCGCCATCAAAATTATTCTGCGAACTAGTATCTACCCTGAATAAATCCTAGATACCCGGTTTCCATGGGATCTCCATATTTGTTTTCTATTGTTCCACATATATTCGCTTGTTGTTGTTGTTTCTTTGAATAAGGAAATTAAGGACGAAAACATAGAGCATAAATAAATTTGAACTCGAAATTCATATTTTACCAAATAAACTAAAAATTGATTATTTAAATTTTGATTCACTATCCCCCAAAAACCATAAGGACGCCTATTAAAATTATAGTTATTAAATTATTGGATTGAAATCCATTTATTTTGATTATCCACGCCACCTTTCATATGTCAAATTCACTTATACAAAATTATATATCATAAGTCACTATATTAAAAATAAAAAAAAAACATAATCAGAAGAATATCCAAGAGAAGAAAGCCATTGTCGAAATTATGTATATTTGTACATGAGTTAATTACTTAGGACGCTGTACAGTTCGTTCAGAATCATGCTGAATCACAACGTCTACAATGCTCATGTTAGGAGTTAAAAACTTAACTAAACGATCAGCCCGAGGAATGCGATCAAATGGATAACCCATATGACGGCGATCAGGATATAGACGGTCACGTACACCACAATAAGAGGCCGCATCACTGCAGGCACCTACCAGGTCTTGATCAACCTTAAAAAATTAACAAACAAGATTTGCTTTATAACCTAATTATCAAATTAATAAAAATTGTATTAAGCAACACTTACTCGATCATCCTCGTAGTTAGAAACCATAACAAACAATTCACATTTCAAGCCTTCAGGACGTCCTTTGGGTATCAACATATGTTCGGGCCATCCGCAGCCGCAGAAATTGAATTCCAGTTCTTCAGCACTACCGGCAGCTGGGCGATTAGCATCCAAATTACGGAAAGTACGTTCAAAAGGTATGGTTACACTAGACTCCGAAGAACGACGGCGTACAGTATTTTGACCAGGGTTTACTAAAAGCATCAAATCAATGTTTTAACACATTAAAAATTCTGGAAAAGAATTCCATAACGAACATACATGATACAACAAATTTATCCAATTCAATCATAAGCAAACGTTGATCTTTCAAAAACATTTGTTTACCACTCTCATCCGTCTTGGGTCCCAAAAATATGCGCACTGTGCCAAAACGTTGTGCTCCACTGGCATTATTAACATTAATAGTGTAGACGAATGGGGTGTGCTGCAAGTGAGTAAAGCGTGCAAAAACATTGCCTCTGGGCACGAAATCCATACCTCTAGATAAATCTACATCAGATTGTTGCCAAAATGTAGACAAAACATTTGGACGACCACCATCAGCAGCCACTTGAATTCCCGATATGGTAATGCCTTCATACTGCAATTGCGACAACGTATATGGAGGCAAGCGTGATTTGTATTCTTGGAAAATATCGTCAATGTAAGCGTGCCATCTGTAGAAAGCAGGATCGCGCATAGCAGTACCAGAGTCACCCATTACACCAAAAGACTCCAAATTGCGATGATCAGGATCGTGGGCATAAGAAATGAACACATGACCCATATTATGAAAGTCACCATATAATGAACGGTTAGGAGAGATGATTGAAGATTCCAAAACATTGCCCAAAATGTCAATACCACGTTGTTCATCCAAATTCACACGATTACCACTCTCATCTACAACAAAACCTTGGTGTATGGCTTCGAAAATACGATCACGCCATCTCTCAACATCTTCAATATTCACCTTTATTTGATCCAATTCACGGTTCAGATCTGAGATGGGGGTATTAGCGAAACGTGGTGGCCAGGCGCGACTTGCAACTAAGGAATCCATTTTTGGAAAATATCCTTCGGCAATCGGTTCACGAAAATTATTTAATCGAACAACACGATTCAAGTTGTTGCTAAACCGATCCAAATTATAACGTGCCACAATCTGATGATGCATATAATAAAATAGCTCACCACGACGATCTTTGTTAACAATAGAACGATCGCCAGCCTCAAAAGGATAAACCAAATGCCAATGCCAGTGATGCAAATTAACGCCCAAGTCCTCACGGAAATACCACAAACGATGTTCTGGCTCTAGATCGGAGGCAGTGTAGTCTCTTGGCACAACAATGGGCATGCGATTGCCTTCCGATACAACAGTGGCTTCTTCTCTCACCTGACGGAAAACTTTTGAGTCCATGAACTTTTCCGGAAAGTTAAGAGCAAATGAAGGCAAGTTCAGTCCCTTAGTATCGGGACGATGCAACAAAGTCACAGAAAGGCTGTAATTGAAAAGAAACGGATTAACACGATCACGAGCGTAAACAGCAACACTTTGCAAATCGTCAATCGAACGCATGCCCATAAAAATATCAATTAAACGTCCTGCCATGCGTCTATGATGTGGAATAAACAATGAAAATTGTTCTTCACGTCCCAATGCCATGGGTATACGCAGGTCTGGCAACGTAATGTCTCGTACAGGAATACGTTTTTCAGCCTTTGCTCCAAAACGACTGTGCACCTCACTACCGATAGGACGATAACGATCTGTTAAAAATTTGTCGGGCAGATCAAAGACCGTAATACTCGTAGTTTCGCCCTTTTCCATGAACACAGGCTCATTCGGGCGTTCGAACAATAACAACAGATCGTGTTTGTCAGCCATTTTAAAAATTTTTTTGTTGTATGAATTTTTAAACGAAACTTAAAAGTTCTTTAATTTTTAGTTCCACTTTTGGAACTAATAATAATTTTAGAAATTTTCGAACTATTTATACTTCAGTACAATTTAGAAATTCGCACGTTTTCGTTTATTTGCTAAATTTTTGTGGTTGAAAATTAGAATTTGAATTTTTGGGTTTTTAGATAACAGCGTTTGCATAAGGGAGTGTTGTTTGAGATTAATTTGTTGCAAATTTCGTTATTTTGCTGATAAAAATTTACATTCAACCGTCAACTTAAATTTGGGTACAAAATTTTGCAAATTTTGTATTTAAATGTTTAGTCATAAGTTTATCACTTATCAATTTTATCATTTTATCTTTTATTATTTTTTCTAGAGACTTTTTTTAATTTTTTTGGAAATATTAATATACTGTTTTTTGTAAATTGAAAAATTTTTTTACCTTTTAAGAACTGCACTGCGGTATCCCTCATCACATTTTTTTTGAGTCGTTATTGTGAATTATTTTCTTGCTTATTGTGATTTCTACGTTAGTTTATAGCTGCTAAGAGTTCTACTAAGAATACACTAAGCCTGTGTCCTGATATTTTGGGCAGCATTTTATATATCAATTATTTTTTGTATTTCGGTATTAAAAGCAATCTGAAATTATTATATTTTGAATAAAGTCTTGGTGGGAATGATGTCTTTGTCTTTGCAATCTGCCCCTGTAATAATTAATAGTTTAATTGAACATTTGTGTAACCTATGGAAAAACTGAGAGAAGAACCAATTGTGGATGCTGAGCTTATTTTTGTACTTTTTTTTTAAGGAGAAGTAGCACTTCAGGCAACAACGCCTATTTAGTCAAGCATCGTGCTACATTCTTTAGGAAGGGGATAGAGAAGAGATGAATTAGGTGGTGAAAGTAGAAGGATAGTCGGAAATTAACTGACGTATAAAGACACCACAGCGACCAGTGACTATGCCTTCATCGCTGAGCAGCCCCACCGACAGTCAATTTTTATTTTTGTAGTGAAAAAAACCAAGATTTTCCCTTGGAATCGAATATTGACAAGCTAGTACACTACCTACTAGCCTACAGGGACACCGGCGGTCCTGCCCCTCTTGTGAACTGATTGTTCACAACCCATAATTGCGGAAGTCTCTTACAAAACTATAAAGCTATAAAATGCTGAGCTGATAAAAACTTCTAGCGAAAATCATTTCATTTACAGAGAAAATAGTGGGGCCAGTGCAACGATATCAAGGCATTTTCCTCCTTTCTTTATTACTCAAGGTATAAACAAAATTAAGTTTTATTGAAATAAGTGAAGAATAGAGAATTGCGGAAATGTGCAGGTTTCCCGCTGTTGAGAAGTTTCTGGAAAATTCGAGCAGAAATACTTAAAAGGTGTTTTTGATTTCGAGACTTTATGGTCCATAGACTCCAACTCTTAAAACAATCGTGACATAAAAGACGTAATGTTTAGTAATATTGTTTTTTATTTCTAAGTTCTATACCTCTATAGATAACACCCTTTATTTATTATGAAAATTTACCAGGAATTTTTGTAGAAAAAGAAAACATTTTTCTAGGCTCAAAAGAAACATTCAAGTGTGTTTTCTATTTCTAAGTTCTATACCTCCATAGAAAACACCCTTTACTTAAAATGAAAATTTATCAGAAATTTCTGTAGAAAAAGAAAATATTTTTCTAGGCTCAAAAGAAACACTTAAGTGTGTTTTCTACTTCTAAGTTATATACCTCTATACAAAACACCCTTTATTTATTATGAAAATTTACCAGGAATTTCTGTAGAAAAAGAAAACATTTTTCTAGGCTCAAAAGAAACATTCAAGTGTGTTTTCCTTTTCTAAGTTATATACCTCCATAGAAAACACCCTTTACTTAACATAAAAATTTAGCAGAAATTTCGTTAGAAAAAGAAAACATTTTTCTAAGCTCAAAAGAAACACGCAAGTGTGTTTTTCATTTTTAAGTTCTATACCCCTATAGAAAACACTGTCACAAGTATGCTAGATAACTTCTCCACTCACACAGCGTTAACTTCACTTTAAATAAGTCCGTGAAAAAAGTCACTGACATTAACCTGTATTATATTTATGTTTTACGAAAAAAAACAAAAATTACAAAAATAAATAATTTGTTTTTGTATTAAGTCACAACAAAAATAGGGTAAAGAGAGGCAAAAAAAGACCAAGTAGTACCTCCCCTATAAAATGTTCGAGCAAGTCCTTATCAGCGAAATTATTTAAAGAATATAATTTTGCCAAATTTTTACTTTATTTATATGAAACATAAAATATATAAATTTAACCACAAAAGCAAAGACATTTTACATTTTTTTTAATATTTTAGACAATAATTTTGTTAGTATAAAAATTGTAAAGTATAAAAATTATAAAAAGTCGACATAAACACTCATCATTATCTATCTAAGAGAAACCTTAAAAATTGTAAGAATAATAAAACTGACTAGAAAAAATTATATTTTGTTATTGTTCAAACGTTCTGTGTTCATGCCCGATGTATAAAAACCAAGACAAAAATTAAAAAAAAAGTAAATGTTAAGCTTTTTATTAAAATAATATTAAAAATTAAAGAACTCAACACAATATACACCATAGCTAAAAACAAACAATACAACACGACGACAAACTTTTACTTACACAGGACTAGAAAGTTTTACTCACAGCATTAAAGACTAGCAAGACTCGGAGACATCATCTCAGGACATCAACAGAAGCAACTGGCAAATTTAGTGCCAGCGGAGTATACAGACTTATTTGTGCCTTATATAGGACAAACTGGACGAACCTTAAAAACAAGATTTACAGAAAACATAAGCTCATGCAAAGGAAAAAGAGAAGACTCCTCACGGACATACAGCAAGGGAAATAGATAAGTATATGACATTACTACATCCTAGTAAAAAAAAGGCGAGGACTGGACATTCTTGAAAACATGGAAATCTACAAATCAAAAACTTTTAATAGCGACATTATAAACGAACAGGTGAAAAACACGACATCAAACACAACTTTCACATCACTAAAACTACACATACACTCTAACAAACGAACGAAAAACAACCTCAGATGGACACACCTGCCTGGATATGAATAAAAGAGGGAAATATTATATTTATTTACCCCGCATAAAATGGCAAGTGGCTGGGCAATCTATCTGCAGGAGCAAACACGACCCTATCTAAACTCGAACGAACACTGACTCACCAGCACAGTTCAGAACACAGCTTTATATGATGTCATCGCTCCCCCCGGGGACACATTATAAGTCTTTATGGATCACACAACCATCTAGACTTGTGTCTTGCGGGGTAAAAGGGACCCAGTCCCCTTCAAGGCTAGCAGGAGCCAACTGGACAATCCACTGTATTTGCACGGGAATCAGTAAAGCCCCAGAGTTCCGCAATTTGTCTCTTTAGGCATTTAGCTGTTCTCTGACTGATTATTGAGGTAGGCCCTTCGGGAGTATCGGGTGGTTGTGTATTTCGAAGCCATCGTTTGGGTTTGTGGGCCGGATCATTCACAATAAACACAATGAATGGTCCAGATCCAGTGAGTTTGAATGCCGTCATGTTCTTAATTATATTAAGCTTCATGCGTTCTGGACTAGGAGTTGGATAGTCTCCAACTCTACAGCAAGGAATGAAGGCTGTGGCCTGCTTCGGGCTTTTGAAGTTGCAACTAGGAGTGACCGGAGGATATACGTATCCGTAGGCCTTCTGGGGCGAGGATGAAGCTACATTTCATCCACAGTGGTAATGATCCACCATCTGATTAATGATCCACGGTCAGGTGCAGATGTAAGTCTTATCAAGTCATATGATGTCATCATATTGAAAGCACTCGCTGGTCACACCGCACAAACAAAAAGGAAATAACAATAGTATTTTATTGATTGGCGGAACTAAATTTAAAATTAAATTTTGCGATCTTAGCTAAGAGTAAGTATAATTTATGCCAATGAACAATTTTATTTTTAGTTTCATCTGTGTCAATTTCCCATGTCTATAATTTTTTTTAGTTTTCTATGATTATGTATTCCAATGAGTAGGCACGATACTCTGTAGAAAGAGAATTTTTCATGCATCTATTCATTCCTGTGAAGGTCTTTTATTTTATTTTTATGGTCCTGCTATTAAAGGATTTTGCTTATAAATTAAATAGTTATTATTAAATGGCGTACTTTTGGCAGATATTCGTGTGAAATCATATTAGTTGGAAATATCCGGTTTCAATTTGGTGAACTTAAACAGCTTTTGGTTTGTATTAACAAAGAGTGTTTTCCATATTGGTGAGCATTTCAATAAACTGAACGGAATTAAATGAACAGAACCATATTTTATTTAATTAACTTAACCGAGAAGCATATTCTAGTTTGTATTAATTTCTCGAATAATTTTGACTTCATCTCGCTTCTAGGCTTCCCTCGATCATCTAATGGTTTTATAATTACCATGTTGGGCTTTCTTATACTATAAATCTGTAGGTTTCTTTTGAATGCAACGAAAATTAAATCTAAGGCGGAAACACAGCTACAGTAGTCGATATACTCGAAGTAAAATTCTTGATTATCTCGTCTCGGCCAACTTTCATGAGTAGTTATATAACAAGTTCTTTTAAGTTTTTACTTGCACGCCATAGTGCATAAGTTGATTTTATAGCTCTGTGGAGGGGTGTTTTGAGCAATTTGAGAGAAATCCAGTTTTAATGGATACTAATAAGTAGCTTTCTATTAAGTTGTAAACCCGTTGTAAGCTGAGCTGACCTGTTGCGACTTCGAAAATCATTTTCCTTACCATAAATTTCATATCTACAGAATAAATTTGTATTACAGATGCATATGGGGTAGGATAATTAATAGGAAAGAACCAAGAACACCAATCTATCGCTAAATACCCTATACATGATAAAAAGGCTTTGAGGTTACATTTAGTTGCAATAGTTTAAAAATTCGAAACTGGCTGGAGTCACAAGTCTTGTCTGGATGGTTGCATTAGTTAAAATCACATTTTTGTGCGGTAGGATGGCCGCAAACACCTGTAACAAGCTGGTTTTAGCAAACAATAGATCGTGGGTTCATATAAATCAAGGAAAACGCAACTTCTAGGCTTAATTTTTAGCTATTCAAATAATATTAAATAAATCGAAAATGTCACATTTTCTTCTTCCTCTTAACATTCCCCAAATAAAACATTTAGTTTGCATGTTAAATTATATAATTATTTCAAAAATAGATTTATTCATTATCGCTTTAAAACACTAAAATTTCGTACAACTTTTTTTTCGATTTGTCCATTTAAGAATTGAGGTTTTTATCATGTTTATTTAATTGGAGCGTTGTACAATTTCATTAGGCTTATGACGTATGACAACATCTACAACGCTCATATTTGGAGTCAAGAAATTAACTAAACGATCAGCACCAGAGCGAGGCAAACGATCGAACGGATAACCCATTGGACGGCGATCAGGATAGAGGCGATCACGAACACCACAATAGGAAGCCGCATCATTGCAAGCACCCACCAACTCTTGATCAACCTTTAAAATAGTGAATGTCATTTATTACAATAATTCTTGAGTTTCATATTTATAAAATACTTACACGATCATCTTCATAATTTGAGACCATGACAAATAATTGGCATGCCATGCCTTCAGGCAAGCCCTTGGGTATCAACATGTGCTGTGGCCAGCCACAACCACAGAAGTTGAATTCTAATTCTTCGGCTGAACCTTGAGCTGGACGATTGGTCTCTAAATTACGGAAACTACGCTCAAATGGAATCGTAACGCTAGATTCAGTTGAACGGCGACGAATTGTATTCTGACCAGGATTCACTACATATAATGCAAGAATTTATTATATTTAACACTTTCAAAAACACTGAAAATATTACAATAACTTACGCGACACAATAAATTTATCCAGTTCAACCATTAACAAACGCTGGTCTCTAAGCAACATCGGTTGTCCTCTTTCATCGGTCTTGGGTCCCAAGAATATACGGACAGTTCCAAAACGTTGGGCGCCACTATCATTATTCACATTGATGGTATAGGTAAAGGGAGCATGTTGCAAATGTGTAAAACGTGCAAAGACATTGCCTCTTGGTACGAAATCCATGCCACGGGACATATCAATATCAGACTGTTGCCAGAAGGTGGATAAAACATTTGGACTACCGCCCTCTGCAGCTACCTGTAAACCTGTAATCATTACACCATCATATTGCAATTGAGGTAGGGAATAGGCAGGCAAACGAGTCTTGTGTTCCTGAAAGATATCATCGATGTATGCATGCCATCTGTAGAAAACGGGATCACGCATAGCAGTAGCAGAATCACCCATGACACCAAAAGCTTCCAAATGCCGGTGATCGGGATCATGAGAATATGAAATGAAAACATGACCCATATTGTGAAAATCACCATATAGTGAGCGATTGGGCGAAAGAATTGATGACTCCATCATGTTACCCAAAATGTCAATACCGCGTTGTTCATCCAGCATAATGCGATTGCCACTTTCATCAACCACAAAACCTTGATGAATGGCCTCAAAAATGCGATCACGCCATCTCTCTAAATCTGCAACATCCGCATTTATTTGATCCAGCTCACGGTTTAAGTCAGAAATCATGGTGTTTTTGAAACGTGGTGGCCAGGCCCGACTAGCAACCAAAGAATCCATTTTTGGAAAATAACCTTCGGCAATGGGCTCACGGAAATTATTCAATCTAACCACACGGGCTAAATTGTTACTGAAGCGTTCCATATTGTAACGAGCAATAATTTGTTGGTGCATATAAAAGAACAATTCACCACGACGATCCTTGGCGACGACAGAACGATCACCAGCTTCGAACGGATACACCAAATGCCAGTGCCAGTGATGGAGATTGATGCCTAAATCTTCACGGAAATACCATAAACGATGTTCAGGATCTAAGTCAGAGGCCGTATAATCTCTGGGCACTATGATTGGCATGCGAGAGCCTTCTGATACAACGGTAGACTCTTCCCTTACCTGACGAAATACTTTAGAGTCAACAAATTTTTCCGGAAAATTTTGAGCAAATGAAGGCAAGTCCAAACCCTTCGTATCGCGACGATGTAATAAAGCGACTGAGAGGGCATAGTTAAAAAGGAAGGGATTAACGCGATCGCGAGCATAAACAGCAACGCTGAGTAAGTCATCAACTGTACGCATGCCCATAAAAATATCAATGAGACGTCCAGCAATACGCCTATGACGAGGAACAAACAAGGAAAATTGTTCACTGCGACCCAAGGACATGGGAATGCGTAAATCGGGCAATGAAATATCACGCACTGGAATACGTATCTCGGCTTTATTGCCATAACGACTCTGCACCTCATTACCGATAGGACGATAACGGTCTGTTAGATATTTGTCGGGCACATCAAAGACGGTGCTCGTTGTCCCTTTTTCCATAAACACCGGTTCTGTGGGACGCTCAAATAAAAGCAACAGATTTTGTACGTTGGCCATTTTTTTGTATTGTTTGAAGTTTGTAATATATGATCTGAATTTACAAGCTCACTTGGTAGTTCAACTATTGGAACTGATGACTTTTACAAAAACGCCTTAATATTTATACTTTTCAAAAGTCGTACGCACAATTTCTTTTGCACGCACAATTTACATGAACTCGTATTTTTTTACTGCGGTCAATAGTTTTAATGAAAATAAACATTCTATGAAAAATATATAAAATTAATTTAAAAAAAAATTGAAATGATAAGAGAATTACAATTCGTAAAATATTATTTTAGGAAATACCACAAATTATATCTTTTATTTAGAGATATCTTACACAGCATTTATTAAGACCTATGTAAAGTCGGGTATAAAACTTCATTTCAATTATAAGTCAACAAAAACTCTAATAGAAATAAAGATGTAAATTCATAACTCAAATTTCTCGCTTTTAAAAAATTAAATATCTTAATATCTTATATTCCTAACATTTGAAAAAAGAGACGGCAGATAAGCTTGAGTACTTATGACAAGTGACGTCTTCATAGAGCGACAAAAAAACCTTAAGCATCACTTAAGTAGCCTAAAAAAATCTTTCTGTGAGTTCTTTGACAATATTAATAAATCAAATAACCGTCATCTCAACAAAATAGCTGAAGCATCCACCTTTTAAGGAAAGTGACAGCTCATGCTGGTCATCAAAGTTTAAAAAAGAAGAAGCATTTGGAAACTAATGTCTTTTCTGTTTATCAAATTGAAAATTTCACAGAAGACGTAAAGATATCTAGATTCTTAGATGCATCATACCAAATGAGCTTTTCCATAAAACACATTTTCTCATATAAAGTTGCAACTGAAATTTAAAATCTAAATACAAAAAAGTCGACGTCCTAGTAACACAGAGCTTGTAAAAGAAAGCTGTTGTATATTCAACTAAAATTTTTTATTCAATTCTGCGTGGAAGTTGTTTTCCGTCTCAACCGAAATTTGTTGGAATTATCATGTTCAAGAAACCAAACAAACCTGTTAATGAACTAAATATTTAAATTTGTTGTCATTTCTTTCGGAGCCCCTGTAGGCTAGTAGATAGTGTACTAGCTTGTCAGTATGGGGGTTTTGGGTTCAATTCCCAACTAAGACCTTTGTTTTTTTCACTACAAAAATAAAAATTGCCTGTCGGTGGGGCTGCTCAGCGATGAAGGCATAGTCACTGGTCGCTGTGCTGTCTTTATACGGCAGTTAATTTCCGACTATCCTTCTATTTTCACCACCTGCTTCATCTCTTCGCTATCCCTTTCCTAAAGAATGTAGCACGGTACTTGACTAAATAGGCATTGTTGCCTGAAGTGCTACTTCTCTTTAAAAAAAAACTGTCATTGTTCGGTATGACCCTTGAACGCTTTCGATGTGATGACATCATTATTATATTCATTAGGTAGGCATTTACTCATGTAGGTAGATTGCCCGCCACCTAGCATTTTATGCGGAGCCAAACTAATATTTTTGACGTTTGTTATTTCTCTAGGTAGATGTGTCCGTCTGAGGGTGTTTTTTGTTTGTTAGAGTACCCATGTACTGATATGTGCGTATATTATCCGACGGGGCTTACTGTATTTGTATTTTTACATCAACCCGCGTTAAATTTGGTTTGTATAGAGAGAACACTGAAGATGGCAAACGACCGAAACCGGTTTGTTCACAAATCAAATTTGACACGGGTTGACGTAAAATCATACCCAAATACTCATGTACTCTTCAGTGCTGTGAAAACTGTTTTTTGTTTTTTAGATTTGCATGTTTTCAAGAATGTTAAGTCTTCGTCCATTTTTGCTATGATGTAGTAATATCATACACTCATATATTTCTCTTGATGCGTGTCCGTGACTATAAAGATGTAATGCAAATGTGTGATAAAATTTACATCTGCACTGGGAGTGAGCAATAATCAGATGGTGGCCATTACCACTGTGAATGGTATGTAGCGCCATTTTCGCCCTAGAAGGCCTTCGAATCCGTGGATTCTCCGGCCACTCCTAGTTGCAATTTCAAAAGCTCGAAGTAGGTCGCAGCCTTTACTCCTTGCTTAAGACTTGGAGACTTTCCAACTCCTGGTCCAGAACGCATGAAGCTTAATATAATTAAGAACACGACGGCATTCATACTCATTGGACCTGAACCATTCATCGTGTTCATTGTGAATGATCCGACCCAGATGTAATGTAATGGGGTCTTCTCTTTTTCATTTGTATGAGCATATATGTTCTATAAATCTTGTTTTTAGTATTCGTCCGTAAGTCTGTATCCTCCGCTGGAATAAAATTTGTTAGTTGCTTCTATCAATGTCCTGGGATTAATTCTTAGAGTGTTTTTAATGTTGTGTGAAAATCTTCCTTTTGAATCTCTATATTTCTTTGTGTATATGTCGGTGTACTGTATCGGTTGTGTCTTTGTCTTCTTTATTTCAGTTTTTAGTGTTGTATTGTCTAGGCATTGTGTCGATGGTAGTGGGTTTGTATCCGTTATTTTTAGCTGCGGTGTAAATTGTGTAAAATTATTTGTTGTACTTATCTGGAGTACGTGGAATTATCTTAAGTCTGTGTATCATATATCTAAATGCTGTGGTTTATGATGGGCAGGATGGTTCAAGGTGATGTGAATGGTAGTGTCCTTTGTAGTTGATTTTATATAAAAGTGAAATTTTAAACAGTCAGTTCCTCGTATTATTGTGATGTCAAGATAATCCGTATTGCTAATTTGTTCTTTTTTCATTGTGTATATAATGTTATTATGGATGGTGTTTAAGTCTGTTAGTATTTGTTCGGCGTTGTCTCGTTCGAGGATATTTATAATGTTATTTATAGTATCTATTGTAATTACTATAAATATATTTTTGAAAATTTTTTAAAAAAATGTGTTTGAATCGCTTATCCTCTATTTTTAACAAATTGGATTTAGGCAAAAACAAATTATACCTGAGTAGCTGATTATTTTACATAAAATTCACAGATAAAGCAGGTGAAAGATTACACTTATTTAATATAAGAGCAGCAATTCCTCAGAGCAGTGTACTAAGCCATAAATTATACACAACATTTACGGCTGATATTTCAGTGTTGGATTTTGTAGATATTTATACGTATGCATATGGCACTGCTATTTTAGTTTAAAATAACTGCCCAATTACTGATAGTTCGTTTATTAAAAATTAATTAAACTTACTTGATTATTGAATGGAAGTCCATAGTGAATGCTGAAAAATCTGTAGACATTCGCTTTTACAAAATCTTGCCATAAATAATATTGAAATTTCAAAAAAGTATTGCGTTAAATATCTTGACTTTCATATCGATTGTCGGAGCAGCAATTGTCTCAAATATAAAAATATTAGAAAATCAACAACTGTAAGGCTAATTAATCAAACTCCTTGGTGTATTTCCAATTATGCCTTACATAAGGATCTTAAAGATCCTGTCAGAAATGCAATAATTTCACACAGTTTCTCTGTTTTATTATTGGACGATACCGATGATATAAGAAGACTTAAAGAATATTTATTAAATCTACTAATCAGGAGTTAACTTTTTGTTAATATTTAGAAACCCTCTTATATAGTGTGTTTTTGTTTTAGAAGTATGGAATTTTAAAATGGAATAAAGCAAAGATATTTTTTTTTTTAATTTACGTAAAATTTACTCTATTCGAAAGACAATCTTCTGGCATTATAATTTAAATATGATTTCTGGCATATGTCAGTCACAGCTGGCTCGGGCATAGTCTAATCTGCAGTAACAATTTTTTAAGTCTTATTCCATTTGTGACCGTATATCGGCAATAGCGGCATTAACTCGCATGATCTTGAAAGTCAACTTTTAGGTCCGAAACGTCAATTTATGGGGTCACCTAATACTTCCTTCAATAAATTAACTAAGGCATGAGTTGTGTGACATATTGCTGAAATATTCCAACCAGAACCATTTTTGAAGAAGTATGCACCGGTGCTATATAAAGCGCGGCTTGACTGTGATGACTGTAGGGGAAATCATATCCATATGGCCATTTAACTACTGTTCATGTGGCTCATCACTGGATTTTACCCCAAATTTTGTAGAGAAAACTCAAGAGTCTTATATCTCCACCCGAATTGATTAAATGAGAATTATAATAAACCAACAAAGCAAAACACAACAAAACTCAAAACAACTTTTATAGAAAAACACAGTAAACATTTCGAAATTGTTTTATAGTTTCATTTTTTCTTTCATAAACAATTTGAAAAATAAAGAAAATAAAAAATATTTGCAAAAACTTTTTTATAAAAACGCAACTTGCCCATAAACCACGTGCTAATAACCCAGATGTCGGTGATAAAGCTAGTTTCTATGGCCGTTTCATTGTAGAGCTGCTCTTTTGGCGAGTCATCGTACAATTATCAAATTTTTGTCGCTGAATACCACTATTGATTGTCACTGTATGTATTCTTCTTAGTTTCAGTTTTGTGTAAATTATTATCACCAGAAAATGATTATCGCTTAAATTCCTTAGTGGTTTCCATAGATTGTTTAAAGTTATTTTACTAAGAAATAAAAATAATGAAATATAAATTTTGTGTGTAAGAATAACAATGAAAAGAAAGGTTACAATTTCTTGCTTATCTTATCACTGCCTTCTCTAATGCCAACAATGTGGCTTTAGAAGGCATTTAAGAGCTCCGAAATATTCAAAGGAAAAATAAACTCTTGAAAATATCTTTGAATAAAAAGTTAAAAAAAGTAAATAAGAGTAAGAAGATCGGAAAAGTCGTCTAAGTGGGATCTATTAACGAGTATAATCGTTATAATAAAATATAAGCTTTTTGTAAGAAGTGATTTTTTGTGGCAAAAGCCTGCAACCACACTTTTAGGATACTGGTAAAATGGATAATAATCTTTATAGCTATTATCCAGCCTATGCTCTCGATTCTAGATATTAGATATAGTGGAAATAATTTTTTGGAGATAAAAAACATTACATCTCAAAAGTAATGCCAAAGAAATCTGCGTATACGAATACGCGACTTTTATTAACACACATTGACTGTCTTCCTTTTTCCCCTTCAAAACGTGTTTCGACATTAGATATATATATCTGATAGAGACGGATTTATCAATATATCAAAATTTATTTCAATCGCTTCAGCCATTAACAAACGACAGTTTTAACATTTTCCTCCCCTCTAGACCTGAGTTTTCAAAAAATATATAAAAGGTCTATGTCACCTTTTTTTCGTCATATTTATGATTCATATTTCAACGAAATTAACATAAAAAATTGTAATGCAAGTCCTAATTTAAACAACTCAAATCCCACTGCACCTTTTCGATAAAAGTTCGAATTTGTTCCGCCAGTAAATGAAAGACTGTTGTCATTCCCCTCAGTGAAAATCGTCGTTGCTCGCTGTTTGTTCGGTATGATCGGCGAGCACTTTCGATGCGATGTTATCATTTTAAAGCCGCGTTTCTAGATACAACTGCAGAGTAAGTTTTATGTTTGTTAGTATTAATAGTTTTGGGTTATGTCGTCCTTTTATTAGGATCAAATCTACTCATGCTGATAGATTGTCCCGCCACCTGGCATCTTAGGCGGAGTTAATTTAACATGTCCATCTTTTTTAAATAACTTTATCCATAAATTAATATTGGGTAGAAGTAAATTGCTTAAAACACACACACCTTTTTTGAGAACTTTAGTTTTATTTATATCAATGTAAAGCAGAAATATGGAGATTAATAATGGAATATAATGTCGGCCATATGATCTTCTCCAACATGTCGGCAGGCGTCTGCTCTTTTAAAAAAATGTTGAAGTTTATCTTTTAGAGAGTTTGGTGTTTGTGGGTTGTTTACATAAACCCGATCTTACGAATGGCCCCCGAGAAAATAAGGCAGCGAGGCAGCTAATTGATATCGCCAAATCGAAAATTTATACGAGCAGGAAATTTCTCATACAATAACTGAATTATTTGGATGTTGCTGAAATCAAAGCAAAAAATTGGTTATCATGATTTGATAGCACAGGGAAATCAAGGTGACGGTGTTTTCTAGCCCATCTTCCGAAAAGTACTGGTCGATTATGCCGCCTGATGTAATGGTTCTACGAGGACTGTTTGTGAATTTTGTATGCTCCGTCTAATTGAGAATTAGCTTCATTACTAAAGGTAATTTTGTTTAAAAATTACGTTGTTTTCGTACAGTTGTCCAAACATCCAATTAGCAAACGTTCGATGCAACCAATCTTTAAAACTTAAAAGTGTTAACTTTTATAAGCTTCAAGATGAATATCTTTTTGCAAAGGTGACTCTAGTAATACCCAATTGATGCGAACCGTAACAAGTTGATGTTCCAGGCTCTTTTTCAACATTTTACTGTACAGTGGCTATGTTTGCATCCGTACGACCACTACGATCGTATTGTTTTGGTATATTGGCAGCAACAATACTGTGAGCTTTGAATATAGCGATTAAATTACGCAAAACTGTCTCAGAAGGAGTTTGACTGAATTTTAAAAACTGATACAGTAAAATTTTTATCATTTTAATAGTATTTTAAATCACACCATTAAACTATTAAAATTCGCTGCTTAAGAGCATTTGAGCGTTACAACTTAATGCTAAATATGCGTCAAAGGAAAATACACAGTTCTTAGTTCTTCCTAACCTCAAGTTTTCCTACACAATATCAAGCATCATGAATCAAACGAATCTATATAATACACGCAAGCTAAGTGGGAGAGCTTTTAATGATCAGAGATCTTAATCCGTTAAAAAATATAACTAACTATTTCTTACAATGAAACATCTTTCTTGAGAAGTTGTTGACCCCAATATACGCTTAGATAAATAATTTGAAATGCTTGCCATAATTTCAAGTTCGTAGATGGGCATGTGAGCTCTTAGAGAAACTTAGCGTGTTACAAAGATTCGTAAATTTCAGGTAAAACATAATCAAGTTCCAGCAAATTAAGATTCATTCTTGAGAATCATATTTGTAGTGAAAACCGTTCCTTAAAATGTCCTTTCAATTGTTTAACTGACAAATATATTGTTACGCATGAGTCTTGCTTAGGTTTTTAAAGAAAATAATTAAATAATAAGGTAAACAGCTTGGTATGCTGTTTACTCGCTGCATAGTTTTCTAAGAAAACTTATGTACGCAAGACAACAACAACTATCTTAAAATAAATTCCAGAAGAAATATTATCAGTATAACAAAAACACACACAGACCTACAGGCGCCTATAAATTGAATAAGTAACATAACAACAACAAAATGTGATACAAAGGGAGTAGAAAATTCTAAATTTTTCTAGACTTATAGTGGATAAATATAAAAGGCAGCGTCTAAGTGGATAGTTAGCTAGTTAAAAGATTAAACCTCGTCAAGTAAAGACTTGCATCTTTAGTAAATTGTTTTGTAGTGCCAACGTACAAATTTTACGTTAATGAACTTATAATTAATTTGAAACTGTAAAATCTGGTGTTATTTATTTTGCAATAAAGAACTCAACAACAACAATAAAATGTTTATAAAAGGTATAAACGTAATATTATAAAACGTCATGCTGATCGTAAAATGTAAATTTACTTATTTTTCTTTGAAATTAAATAATTTTAAATATAAAAAAAATATTTATTCGCATGTTTATTTCATTTTACTACAGAGAAATTCAAAAACAAACAAGGCAATAATTATTTGTTTTTTATTTTATTATGCTGATAAGCTTTAGATCATCACCTAAAAACATACTGAAACTTTATCAGTTTCACTTTTTGAACATTATATTCACTTTCATGATCACTTAGATCAGTTAGCTATTAAATTTCAAAGCTTAAACATCGTTTATATTTAAGAAGGGAAAAAAATGAATATTTTACGAAGCTTTCTCTTTGTATTATTGTGGAAGGTAGGCAAGCTCAGTTAAAGTTGAGCGCGAATAAATGAAAGATAAGCTTGTGGTGATTCATATTAAACTATGTTATGCTTATTTTCACAATTCTAGATATTTTCAAAACAATTTGTCAATAATAATTTTTATAATTTTTCTAGATCTGTCTGGCTGCCTACAATAACGAAACCGATGCTAGAAATTTTGTGGCTAAAGCTAGTGATCGTTATTATAATCTTTACAATAAAATAGCAGCTGAAACATATTCTTCCACCGATGATGAGGATTTTGATGAGATTTTCAAAAAATTGACCAACGTTAAGACAATATCTCAAGAACTGGTAGAAATATCTCAAGATGCTGCTGCATATGATTTGAGTAAAATTCAAGATACACAGCTAAAGAGAGCTTTGTATAAATTGCGTAAAGTTGGCAATCTTTTTGTTTTGGGAGAGGAATATTTTTTGTCATTTTTATTGAATTTAAGTTCATTAAAAAGTCTTTCAACTGATAAAGATATTGAACCTTATATGGGTGGTATAAATATGCCAAATCAAGATGACAGTGCTATTGCTTATTATCCGGATATACAAAAAATCTACGAGACCAGTACTGATGCAAATGAATTGAAATATTATTGGGAAACGTGGAGAGAAAGAAACTCAATATGGGCTTCTGTTAATTTTTACACCACAATTGAGGGTATTCAAAAAGCGGCTACTATTTCAGGTAAGAAGAAAGTGTCTTTTACCAATATAAAATCTTGTCTTGGAATTTTTTCTGCCGAGAGATTTATTTATTCGAAGCTTTCATTATGACTTGTGTGATGCAAAGGGAAACATTGTGAGATTTTATTAGACTTTTCGAAACGTTAACGAGTTGAAGTTCCAGGCTCTTTCTCAACACTTTACTGTACAGCGGCTATGTTTGCATCCGTACCACCACTACGATCGTATTGTTTTAGTATATTGGCAGCAACAATACTGTGAGCTTTGAATTTAGCGATTAAATTAAGCACAACTGTCTCAGAAGGAGCCTGATTAATCGAATCAATGTTTTATTGTTTGAAAGGTTCTAATAAGGTTAGTTATAGATCAGTGGACTAATGGGATATTACGCCAGTTATTTTATGGATCAGTTTGAATAGAGAGTTCCAATCCCTTTTGTTCAAGAAATTTCGTACTTTCGTAAAAAGTTTCTTTTAACCAGTCGATAATTTTACTGAATTTATGGACTGCAAAACAAGTCATATTAAAACAACTTGCATTTGAAGCCATGAATTTGGAAATAATTCTGTAGGTTCTAGTTTAATCTAACGGTTTTAAAAAGCTTTACACAATTACAGTAGAGGCATGTTTTAAGGTTTTAAATTTGAATATTTTACTGCTTACAAAGGCGGGGAACAGTGGACCATTTTACGAGAAGGCCGCCAAAAGACCTTGTTTTAATGGTCTCGAATTATAAAATTTTAAAGTTCATTTTGAAGTAGTTACTAGTGTATCTCGGGAGCCAAAAAATTAAAACTTTATTTTATCGTCATCACACTGAGCAGGGTGATTCAAAATGAGCATTTTCAGTATTTTGCTAAAATTTCTTAGTAAATTTTTGATTTTTAAACATCTATAACGTTTATGTTATAGAAGATTTTTAAACAAACCAAACTTTGTATAATAGCGTAATTTGTTAGCTATACGTATAACTTAACTGTTTTTTGATTGATTTTTGATTTTTAGAAATTAATTTTTTTAGAGTTTTAATTTTTTCTAAATTCTCTTACTTAATAGAGCATAACTTCTAAAGTTCGTTAGGGTATGTAAAAGTATTAGCACTGTGCCATAGCTCTAAATGTCCTCTACTGTACCTCATTGTATACCCGGCACGAACCGACCGTGAGCACCAGAACAATTTTTGTAACACAAGCTCGAGCATTTTTAGCAAAATGGAATTAAGTAAGCAAGTTTTTGAACAACTTTTTGAACAAGCAATCTTAATGGAAGAGCTTTTAATGATCAGAGATCTTTATCCGGTAAAAAATATAACTAACTATTTCTTACAATAAAAAATCTTTCTTGACGAGTTGTTGACCCCAAAATATGCTTAGATAAGGAATTAAAAATGCTTGTCATAATTTCAAGTTCGTAGATGGGCATATGAGCTTTTAGAGAAACTTAACGTGTTAGAAAGAATCGTGAATTTCATATAAAACGTAATCAAGTTACAGCAAATTAAGAGTCATTGTTTACAATCATATTTATAGTGATAACCCTTTCTTAGAATTTCCTTTCAATTGCTTAACTGGCATATATATTGTTACGGATGTGTCTTGCTTAAGCTGTTAAAGAAAATAATTAAGTAATAAAGTAAACAACTGGGTATGCTGTTTACTAACTGCATAGCTTGCTAAGGAAACTTATACACGCAAGACAACAACAACAACAACAACAACTTGCTAGTTACAAACTGTGTGGAAATTTTATACACGCAAAACAACAATAATCGGGTATGCTGTTTATTAACTGCGTAGTTTTCTAAGAAAACTTATGTACGCAAGATAACAACAACTATCTTAAAATAAATTCCAGGAGGAAACTTTATCAGTATAAAAACAAAAACGAAAATACATACAGGCCTACAGGCGTCTACAAATCGAATGAGTAACATAACAACAACAAAATGTGATACAAAGAAACATTCGTACCAAAAATCAGCTAAAATTTTGAATGTATTTTTAAACCTATTACAACTATTTTTCTAACTGGGCGATTTTAAATTCTCATACCTTAAACGAAAGCCTATGATCTCACCTAGTGACAAAAAAAAACGGCGAACAAAATTACGATCCGTTCAAAAGTTATATATTTTTGACCGCGTTCTCGTAAAACGATCCACTGTGCGGCGCCATGATGCTCCTAAAGTAGCACATAAGGCCTGTTTATAATAACTGAGTTGCCAAATTGTTGTTTCAAAAAACAAAAATGTGCTTCAGTATTTATATTTAATATTGATTTTTAACATTGAATATTAATTTTCTGCTTATTGGCTTATTTGGTAAGGCGCAAATAGTGATTTTTTCTCTTTATTTCTTGCACCAACTGCATCTGAAAAGACTGTAGACATGACTTCATTTTTAGACGCCACAGTAAATCGACTAATTTGGATCCTCCGGCGTTGTACCGAAAACTAACCGAACTATCCATGGCAAAGCCATTAGTGCCCTTTAAATATTATGCTTACTTATTATGATAGCTTAGTCTGCTATCACACACGAGTGAATGCCTATTGCTGCAGTAACAAATGCTTAGCAGAACATATTTCTTTCACGCGTAATAATTTTGATTAATGATTTGATTTTTTTTTTACAGAACAGCCCGTCATGGAATTGTATTATAGTCAGTATGAAAATAAAGACTTTATTCAGGAAATGGAAAGAGTTATGGATGAAATTAAGCCCGCCTATCAACAATTGCATGCCTTTGTACGGCACGAGCTGCAAAAGAAATATGGCAGTGATGTTGTAGATGCAAATGGTCCCATACCTGATCACTTGTTTGAGCAGGTCTTATCACAAGCATGGAAGGAGGGCAGTATTTTAGAACCCTACTTCCCCTTCAAAGAACTACCACCCTATGATGGTTTTGTAAAGAATTTTGATGCAAAAAGAGTTTTAAATGAAGCTCAACAATTTTACAAGTCATTGGGTTTTGCCGATCTCGATGAAACATTTTTAAAGAATCAGCTGAAGGAACACGATGAATCAAGTAATATAGGTGATTGTCGGGCCGACATTTTTGATTTAACTCCTAAAGTCTATATGAAATATTGTGCTAAAGTAGACTTTAAAAAGTTTATGCAAATGCATGGTTACATTAGTCGCATACACTACGCACAGGAGAAGAAGAATTTACCAGCATATTTTTTTAATTCTTATGACTTGGAGTATCCAGTAGGTGAAGCTGTTATCTTATCAGCTTGCACTCCCAAACATTTACAAGCTATTGGCTTGGCTAAGGATTTCATATTTACGGAAAAAACTCTTATGAATCGTCTTTTCCGCATGGGCATACATACGATTTTAAATGTTCCATTGTTCTTTGCTCATAGTAAAGTGGTGCATGATTTATTAAACAATACAGTGGATATGGATGGAGCCAATAAGCACTACTGGAAGTTAATGCATCAATATGTAGGTACTGAACCACCATCGGATCGTGAAGAAGGCACCATTGATTTTCCCTATAAATTTTATTTGGATTTAGAGCAAAATTATCAAACCAAGTACGTACGAAATAAGATTTTAAAATCAATTTTTCTAGTTTAAGAAACAAAAGGTTTGAGCTTAAGCACGTAAGAAAAGTGGAAGGAAAATAATAACAGATTATTGAAATGGGTTCCAAGTGGTCAACCACACCAAGTTCAAACAGCAGATCCAAATTTAATTTGATTGGGGTTTTTTAGGTTCTTACATTTGTTCGTTACAAGTGTAAATGGGTTTAAAAAACACATCTTGTTTACTTTACCTTCAAGACAATTTGAAAAATCTTGATGTTGTCTTGTTTACTTCCATTTGAAGATAAGCAGGCACATGTGCTTTTATTTGCATATGACTGATTTTGAGGCAGAGAAAACGCCATTCTATAAATTGTGATTTAAATTGAGGTTTCTCCACAAGCGTGTTCGCAGCAAGCTGGCTCAGGACTAATTAAAAAATTCACTCCCGACATTTCTTTTAGTTCTACCAAGATTTAGTTAAAATAAAATAATAAATAAAATGGAAACAAAGTCAATTGGAGAAAAGTCGTCTAATAGCAAGCACCGCTCTGTGTAATATATTCATTGCGCCACCTACGCTTAAGGCAACTAAATACGACTAACATATTTAGCAGACTCTATCAGCGTAGCTTCTGCTTTTTAACTAGTCAGCAAGGGGCAGGATTAAAGTAAATTTTGCATATTTATAATTTTAGGAATTTATTTGCGGTTAGCCGGAAATATTAAAAATTAGCCCCGAATAAAGTGGCAGTTAAGGTGGCGACTAATAAAACCTTAATAAAATAATTATCTAAGCCCCAACATTGACTCACTAGTACAGTTTAGAATACGGCTTAAGAATGATGTCATCACATCGAAAGCTTTCGCCGTTCATACCGAACAAACAGTCTGCAAAGACGGAAAGGAATAACAGCAGTACTTTAATAATCTTTAACCGGAGAGAGAGAGAGAGAGACTGACAATATTTTTTTTATTTAACATCGTTAACTGTGGACGCTTGAGGACGTTATATATGTTACTGTTATATATAAATATATATATAAATTTATATATAAAAATATATATAAAGGACTGTTATATATAAATTTTCAAATTATTTTTAAATGCTTAAATGTATTTAATTTGGGTACGGTTTTCCGTCGACCCTCGTCAAATTTGGTTTGTGAACAAACCGGTTTCGGCTGTTTCCCATCTTCAGTGTTCTTTTCGTACTCCGGAGTACGAAAAGCCCGTCGGAAAAGCCAAGCACATAGCTTAAATGTATGTTATTTTTAAACGTTTAGCGTTATTTACTACGATGAATATTAAGCTTCTATTTTAATATCATTTTATGGCCAGCAGAAAGCTTTTATTATTACAAATTTTATATCAATAAATAAAAAAATCAAATAAATAATATTTTCTTATTTTTTAGGAAATTTGTTTCCGAAATTTTAGGTTATCAGTTCTACAAAGCTTTTTGCCAAAAAGCTGGTCAAACGGGTCAGTTGCATAATTGTGATTTTTATAATAACCATGCTGTGGGCAGTGTTTTAAAGTAAGTTTTTCATTTAAAATTTAAATAATTTTATTAAATTCTAATTTGCTTTTCTTAGGTCAATGATGTCTTTAGGTTCTACAAAATCTTGGCATGATGTTATAGCCATCATTTTGGAAAAACCGGTTTTATGTGCTGAAGCTTTATTAGAATACTATACACCGATTATTGACTGGGTGAAATCAATGAATGAAAAGAATAAAGTAAAAATTGGCTGGAATGAAAGTAAAAAGAGTAAGTGATTGATGATTGTAAAAACAAAAACAAAAAAAAAATTATTTAAAAATTTTTTTTTCATTTCTTTTTTTTCAGAGATTCTTTAGAGGGTTAGCAAAACGGTTTTTAAATTTGCCGTTTTTTTTAAAGAAGTTTAAATATTTGAATGCGATTAATATTTTTCATAAAAGATAAATATATAAAAATAAAATAAAGGTATTTCACTTAAATTTTTTATTTCTCTGATTTTTTAAACATTTGAGTGAAACGAAAGTTTATTTATTTTCTATATAAAATAAAGTATTTATTTCAATAGAATAGTATACCATTTTCATTTCGATCTTTCGTCACTATGCGCCACATTTAAGACCCAAATATAATATGCATAAGCCGGCTTAAGCTAATGTCAAAAATTGAACGAAAAGTCTGTCAGATGCTTAAGCAAATCATTGAAAACTTTTGGGTGACTATATTATACTAACATGAATATAGAAATTATTATTCACAGTTGTACATTTGTTTTATTCGTACTTTTGCAAAAGAATAATTTCTTTCTAAATAAATGAAATTTATTAATAAAAAGGCATTTAATAATCATAGTTTGTATACTTAATACTATTCTTATACAAATTTATAATTTTTTTAACAGTTTTAAGAAAATTACGAAAGAAGAATTAGACCGAATTTATATTTGTCGCTGCAATTCTTAGTTTGTTGTTGATAATAAGGGGTGTAAAGAGAATAGGGGAAGAGAGGAACAGAGGTGATTTGTTTTACATCAGCGCCTGACTATATAGTCTTAATCAGATGGTGGACAAACCACTTTGTATAATTTGGAACGTCATACATGCGTCCTAGATAGCCGAAGCCATAATTCTATGCAACAGAACCACCTAGTTGCAACTTTAATGATTTCAGTACAGGTCTGCAAATCATCACACCTTGCTAGAGAGTCGGAGACTTTCTAACTCCTTGTCCAGAACACATGTCAAGCATGCTCACTGGATTGGATCATTCACTTTGCGTGTCATTATCAGTGAGATGATCCTGGCCACCATAGAAAACCATTGGATATGGGGCCGCAAAACCACAACCACCACGATGCTCCCATATAGGGGCCAACCTCAATGATCAGCCAGAGAACTATTAAATGTCTAAAGAGACAAATAATGAACTCTGCGGGTCACTGATCCCCGTGGAAATAAAGTGGAGTTTCCAGTTGACTCCCTGTCTGCCTTCAGGGGACTGGGCTCCCTTTTTCCCCCAGTTGCACAGATCTAGACAGCTGTTACGTACCGTAAAGACCATAAATATGCCCCCGGGGGGGGAAGAAGAGAGGAACAAATTAAAGGACACATTATTTACCAACAAAATAAGAATTGCAGCGACAAAAATCGTACAATGTAAACTGGGTGTTACACATACTTCGCTATTTGTAGTATTTGGCCGAAAAGTACTAAAATATGCCACTATGTGCATCATTGAATTTATAAACAATAAAAAGATTATATTTTGTTGCAAATTGTGTGTTAAAAAAATGGAAATAAAATTTAAATACTTAAGGGCCCTTAAGTATTTAAACTCCAAGGTTGAGGCTAGTTCTTCAACCTTATCACAAGTACTATAAAATAAAGATTCACATTGTAAAACGTATTCAATATAAATGCTTATACCGGCGGGATGTGCGAGAGCTTTTCAAAAACATCATAGGCTGCAGTAGTGCCCATTCCTCAATATAGCACATTCCACTGCCTGATAGAACTTCCATCCTCTTCATTTCCTTGCAGAAACGTTCCCATAGTAGCTTCCATCTGCGTTTATATGCTGCGACTTTATATAATTCGTTCCAGTATGAAAATAAAAAACGCAAATAAAATTCTCTATGGTGTTACTTACCACTTTTACTGCATTTTTCTGCTACTTCTTTCCATGCTCGTTCCTTTGAGTTGCCGTTTTAATAAAACGCGTCTCTTTCGTCATATAAGCAATTTTTCCTTTGTATGTTTTCTATTAAATTTAGATAAAATATTATTCCACTTTCGTCCTGCATTGCAATTTGTTTATTAATGTATCTATAACACAATGCACAATGAAAAATCAGCTGTTTCCGTACGAAATGTGCGATCAGTTTCGTACTTTACTTAAACAAATGACGTTTGACGAATAGTTTTCTTAAGTACAATATAATTTACCACATATGATTATTAGTTGCTTAAGTTGCCTTAAACCAGCATATGCATAATATAGTTGAGCCTTTGCTGCTATAAATTATTTGTCCCTATGTCTTGCTGGGTGTCACAAAAATAATTAATAGATAAGTGCTGTCACTTTGACTATTGAAAAGAAAACCGCATTTTTCCTAGTTTAAACGAAATTAAAGAAAGCAGAAACTTTGCAGATGGTGGAAAGCTTTCAGGATATAGGTGAGATTAGTTATTGCTGATGCAACTCGAAAAAAAAGTAACTTAAATAATCTACGCTTAAAGAAAATAGAGAAAACGGATTATACTATACTTCATATGGCCGCCCTGCGATACGCAGTCTTGATGGATCTCTTTTCCATCTTGACATGTGCCTTCGATGGTAACTAAAAGAGACATAGGAGTCTCGAAGTCCGACTAGTAATATTACGCACACACTGGCACCATGTTAAACAGTTGACTGCAGGACTCGGGCCTGATCTGGTTATTTCTAAGGCTCCTCGGGAAGCAACGTAATGACTGTGGTTTCATCGGGCTTTGAAGAGAGTTCCAAAGAGATGGTTACAAAACAATAGGACTAGGAGTCGAATAGTCACCAACTCTTCAGCAATGACTGGGGGCAGTGCCCTGCCACCGTGCACTCGAAAAACTATGGTTAAGAATGTGTTTTTAAACATGTTTGTGTTAGTTTGTAAAAAGTACTAGCAGTTGCATAAAAAGTATTTAAAAACAAGTTATATTTTTACACATCTCTCCTCGGGAAGTTGAAGAAGAAATTAAAAATGTAAATTGTAAAAAGTCACCAGGTTTTGACAGAATTGATGAAAAAGTGGTTCACGCACTGCTGAAAAAGGGTATTTTGTTTCTGACATTTCTATATAATTCATTTTTAAGGTTGAATTATTTTCGTATCCAATGGAAATATTCCGCACATTATCATGATTATCATGATTAATAAACCAAACAAGCCAGAGATTAACGTAACATGGTAAAGGCCTATACGTCTACTGGTTATATTTGCCAAAATATTTGAACGAATATTTTTAAAAGGATTATTACCAGTTTTGGAAACTTTAAGCATCATTCCTGAACACCAGTTTGGATACAGAAATAAACATGAGCAGTGCCATCGCATTATAGCTTTTATAAGTGATAGTTGAGAAAATAACAAAATATTGTTCTACAGTGTTCCTAGATGCGCAGCAAGCATTTCATAAAGTGTGGCATGATGGCTTATGTTATGTTTCAAATTAAACAAATAATTACCAACCCCTTATTACTAACTTTTGAAATCATACTTAACAGATAAAACCTTTTATTTTAAAAATAATTCTGATTGTTCGCAAATATATAAATGTAAGTTTCAAGCTAGCAGTGTACTTGGATCTATTTTATACACCATCTTCGCATTAGATATGCCAATTACCGAACAAGTTTTGGTGGCAACTTATGCAAATAACACAGCTATTTTATCAAAAGACAAGAGTCCAAATAATGCTTAACTGACAGCACTAGATATGTGGCTAAATAAATGGAAGATTAAAGTTAACAGTGAAAAATCCTTACACGTTACTTTTTCATTAGGACGAGGCAATTGTCCTGCGGTTATTTTCAATAATAGTCCAATTTCACAAAGTGTCTGTTTAAAATACTTAGGAATTCCTATAGATACAAGATTAACATGGAAGTCGCATATAAGAGAAAAAAACTGAAATTAAATATTAAAACTACAAGACTTTTTTTGGCTTTTAGGACCTAAATCTCGTTAAACTGTAAAGAACAAAATCTTAATTTATAAAACAATATTAAAACTCGGACTTACGGAATATAGCTATGGGGAACAGCCAGCAATTTAAATATAGAGATATTACAAAGATATCAATCCAAAACCCTGCGGTTAATTGTTAACGCTCCAGGGTTAAGGTCATATAATTCTAATCACTGTAATCTCTGTATCTCCAAGATAAAAGACGAAATAAAAAGGTTTAGCAGCTGTTATTTAGAAAGATTAAGCCCTGAAATTAACCCAACAAATTCTTTACTCTTTAAATAGTAAGTTTATGGAATTTTGATTTTTGTTCACTTTTCAGAAAGCAATTGCTTGTTTTAAAAAACGCTGCAAACATTTGAAAAGTGGCATCACTGAAACAAAAAGAAAACAGCTGTTTACATTTTTGAAGTTTTTATTTGAATTAATATATAATTTTTGTTCTACTCCGGTAAAGCTACTAAGACTCGAGGTAGATTTTCTTGATTTTAAATCCCTTCTTGAAAAGTGCTCAGTAGCAATGGCCTCAAGGTACATTACAATAGTTAATGATGGGCTGCACAACACCTTTTGGCAAAATATACAAAAACCCTCAGCAGCGCGCACATCCATTGGTAAGATACATAGTTACTCTTGTTAAAGAAGCTAAACTATTAATGCCCCTTAAGCCACAATCATCCGTTGTTACAAAGCATATACTGAAGGTCGACGAAAGCTTATCACACTTCAACTGATCCTTCGGTATTCCAAAAACTGATATCAGAGAAAATAGCTAGGTTTTCTCCGGAAATGCTGCTCTTCACGGACGGCTTGTTCAGTAATGGCGCACCAGCCTTTTCATTGGTAGAAAGTTTTGATAATTTAAACTTTCGTATTATTTTGGAAAAACGTCTGCCAGATTTCGTTGGGGTATTTGTTGCTAAATTGTTTGCAATTAAAAAAGCCGTTGACTATGCATGTCTAAAAAAAAGTAAAACAATTATTTTTACTAATAGCCTAAGTGCTGTTAAACCCATTATCGCGAATCACAACGTTTTATATGATGCCATTTTGCACATCCCAGTGCAATGTAGCGTGTTAATGCTTCCCTACAGCTTTGTCAAACCCCTTCAAGAATTTTCAAAGGCAATGGAATCAAGTGTCTAAAAGGCAGTGCATCACGCTTGGTCGTTTAAGGGTAGGGAAAACTCTGTTTACGACGCAACATTACTACGGCAGATGCAACCCAGCTCTATGCAGATTCTGTAATAAGACTCTCACGGTTGCGCATATATTTTCGGAATGTCCAAACTTAAAGGCTGATTTGACAATCGAGAAACTTCTTGACTGCTCAACTGAAAAAAACCTTTCCATAATATGGAATTCCCTGGGACGTCATGGCATTCGGAATGTTTAAAACCAATATCTAGAAATTTCCTACATTTTTTATTCTCACATCATTATTTATTTATAGAATAATCTTTCGATTTTTTCTAAATTATGTTTTATATTCGTGTGCAAATGGTCTTGTCATCCGGCGCCTGTTAATAATATTCTATAAATTTACTTTTTAGAATATTTAGTAATAAATAAATAAATATAATTTTTGAAAAATAAAGTAGGAGGCTACATGCGGCAAATGCAGTTACGCTACCGGAATTTGGAGTCGTTTAGTCATATTACGTGTTGCGTTAAATGCTTTAAAGCCCGAAGTGTTTTTAGTAAATTCCGAACTCATATGTTCAGCAACACTGCATTACCCACGAGAGCAGTGTTATCACACTAAACACATTTAAACTGATTAATCATCGACACAAACCTTAACTGCGCCCTCTATAGTCTAGTAGCAAATATATATATATTTTTTAAATGTAAATATTGTGATATGTGTTTTAAGGTTTTTGATTAGTTATAATTATTGTTGTTAATGTTTATTGTAGAGAAGAGAGAGAGAAAAAAAGCCCTGAGGATGACCAACAAAGTTGGCCGAAATATTGGATTTTAATAGAAAAATTTTTGAAAAATTAAAAATTAACGATAAATTGTTTTAAACTTAAACAAATGTTTTAATTTTTTAATTTATTGAACAAGACCTTAAGCCGAAGAAAACGAAAAAGAAAAATTTACAATAAAAAAGGTCTACAACTTAAAAAGAATATTTAAAATAAAGAACTTTTAATTCATTTTTGTTATTCTAGAAGAAAATAACATGTGTGTGAAATGTTTCAAAATTTTAATTAAATAAAATTTGTTTGTTCCTTGTTTTTTTAAATTAATTTTAATTTGATTAAGATTTGTTTGTTGGTTGTTAAATAATATTAAAATTTATTTGTTAAATTTATCTTGCTAATAGATCAGGGTTACCAACTTAAAATTTCAATTTAAAAGTCACGCAATTGAATTTTAAAAATTAAAAAAATCCTTAAATTATTGTTCTCAGTTTAGCTTACGTTCGATTTGAAAAGAAGATAAAAATATTCAGAAATTTGCAGAACGTATATATTTAAAAGGTAGTTATCAGTTGTAAAATCTTTTATTTAATTAACTCTCAAGGAGTAATAGAATGGGAAAATTTTTAATTTGAAACAATTGTTTAAGTGCGTTACATTTACGAATTACTTTTCGCTCGTTAAATAATTAAAAAAACCATGTTCTTTTATATTATTGCGAATTATTCAATTAAGTTTTTTTTTGAATTTGCTGCATTCCTTTTGCTCCAGATACTTACGTAGTGGAATATACGTGATGCCATTCACAAGTAATCAGAAATCAGTCAATTTTTTGGTTCAAACTTTATTTAAGTTTGAGTGAGTGAATTTGATTGAGAAGAAAAAATCTAAGGTTAGATAAAAACCTGTTATACTGCAAATAATATAATTCAATCATATAAAATAGTAGTAGTATTTTTGATAAAATTGTTGTGAAAAAAATAAATTAAAATCTATATTAAATTGAACCTAAAATCAAATAAAAATTAAAATAAATTAAAATCAAAATGTTCAGCAGATTTGCTATAAGTTAATTTAAACATACCGCCTCCAGTAGTTTTGCATACCATGTTGTTGTTTTTTACCATCATTTTGTTTACGCGCCAAATCTGAATCTTTTTAAATTTTTGTTTATAACAGCACGACATCAAAATCACAGACGACAATATCAATGGTAATTTAAGTCATCGATAAATGGCAATATTACCAACGAGAATAAGGATTTACAACAAACGATAAAAAACGACGTCGTCTTGTATTGCCGTCGCCAAACAAAATAAGGCTGATTATTTTTAAGCGAACAATTGCTTTAAAAGTTTAATGTTCAATTGAATTGTCCACGGTGAATGGAAGAACGTGTAGGTAAAATGTAGATAGCGTTAGGAGTAGTTGACTCTAGAAAGCATTTACACTTTGCAATTTCTTTTTAATATATTACGATTTAATACTTTACTTGCTATTATCATTAGATCGAATTTTATGCATATATGTATATTGTTGCGTTAATTCCTTTAAAAAATTGAGTTCTTTTATTGCAAATTAATTACACATAACTTTTAGTTTTAAATTAGATTAGACTACTTACATATTTAGACGAGCAGTTTAGTTTTTTAGACGACAGTAATTTTAGCATTTTAACGTCTAAAAGCTGCTGCATCAATTTTTAGGTCTTCACTCGATCACGTATTTTGAGCGATTGCCGTATTTATTCTAAACCTCTAACTCAAACCATTAAATATAGTTGATGTTATCATTATTCGATGCAGATGTTTGTTTGGCTATGTGTCTTCTTGTTCTGTGTTAGTTTAAAACTTTTCTGATTGTTAATCTTAGTTCAAGGAATTTGAATGTAACATGTTGTTGTTGTTTTGTGCTTATAAGTTTTTCTTATAAACTTTATGCAATTTATAGTTATCCAATAAAAAATTCGGTCGATTCAAGTAGTGAAGAAAATAAAAATTATAGATATTTCACTTTCAACACCCGTTTGTCGTAATACAGAGAATGCCACATTTAGAAAATTCAACGACATTATTGATAGATAATCTAGAAATCATTAAATATTTTAACGGATTGAGAAGATATGATAATGTTTCTTAATTTTGTTCGAAGCTATATGAAGTTTTATTCAAAAACCTCCTTAATAAAATGAAAAAGAAAAACCAAATGTAACAAAATACTACGAATGATAACTCCCGCCCATTGACGATAAAATATTCGAGCATAAACAGATTCGAACATGCAAAAATATGCAAAATCTCATTTGGCAAAGTTAAAAACGCAACCAAACTCGTTAGCCAACAACATTTTAACGACCGTTACATCCGAGTAAGAAGAGGAGATACCACTTCCTTGGTCGAGTCAAAAAATGCTATAAATAAAGGGTTTTTCAACAAGAAGTTTGTTTTCTAAAACAAAGTAAAACAAACATTTTAGATTAGGATGATTAAAACTTTTATTGTATTATGGAGAGTAAAGTTCGACAATTATGAATGTGAAATGATGTTTGGCAAATTTCCGCCAGGAGCACGCTGACAGATGCCAATTCCTTCATCAAATTTTATCAGTTTTGGGCAAAATGATGGTCCTATTTCGTTAATCAAATCACGGATTTTGATTTTTAAGGGTGAAATCGATTCGATTGGCTCCGCGTAGACTCTGTCCTTAACATAGCCTCACCAAAAACATACCAGTGGTGTAAATAACACGATCTGGCTGGCGCCTTAACTGCTGATTGTCGCGAAACTATGAGATCGGGAAATTTGGTTTGCAATAAATTGATCATTTAATTGACTGTGATATATGTCACCGTCCTGTTGATATCCACGTCGTCAATAATACGCCAAAATTGAGTTGTTAGCATCTCGCGATAGCATGATCCATTGACCGTTACCGCATTTCCAAACTCATCTTCAAAAAAAAAAATGGCCCAACCGCGCCTCTAGACCACATCATACGGTGACACATTAAGCATGCCAAGGCTTCCTTATAATCGCTCTAGGATTTTCAAAAGTCTAAATACGGCAATTTGCTTATTGACACACTCTGACAGGTAAAAATGGGCTTCGTCTGAAAAAATAATTTTAAAATAAAAACCTGCCGGTTGTTCCTGAATGAATTGAGTGAATCTACGACGATGTGAGTGGTCGGCTGGCTTTAATTCCTGCACCAGTTGAACCTTGTAAGGCTTTTCAAAGTCAAATCCGTACGCAAAATTCGCCACCAGGTAGTTTTGGAAACCCCAATAGTTGAGAACGTCGAGAAATTGACAAATTTGAATCTACTTCATCACTGTAGCTCACGGCTGCAATGTTTAAGTTGAACGATCCCATCGAACAAGCGTTGGTGTTGGTATATTATATATCCAACTTGCCCGCTCATATTTAACGACCAAATTCTTAATAGCGATCGCAGAAGAACGATTATGTTGTCCGAAAATATCACGAAGTTTATGAAACGTAACTTTAACGCGGTATTCGTGAAAAATTGAATTCTTTGTAACAATTGCCAATATCAAAGTTGTCATGTTGTTGTTTAAAAAAAAATTCTTGTAGAAAAACTAAATATGAAAGACTAGTTCGGATGTAAAAAGATTAAGATTCGTTGTTTGTTTCTTGTTGTTACTACAATTTTAAAATCAGAAAATTCAATAAATAAATTTGATAAACAAAAAAATTTTTGTAAATAAATTGTAATTAATGTAATTTAAATCGCACTATCTGCAGAAATATTGAATAAAATCCTTTACATTTTGTGTTTTCATATTTAATAAAAAGCTCACAAAATTCCTCATTTAATTTAGTTGAATTTCAAACATATTCAATAAAACATCAATGAAGGAATGTCATATTTTCTTTGCATTGAAAGTGTTATACGGTCCTTAAAGGGTTATCAAAAATATAAATTTCTTTTAATTGATAAAATCATGATCATGGATTATTCTTATTAAACACATCAGCGGTATCTATCGCTTGGTGCAGTTTATATTGAAAATGCAAAAGATAAATAAGTTAAAAAGATTAAAAAACAATTTAATTGCTATGTATATGCCTAGCCCCTCGTATATGTATTAAAAAATATGCACATTAAATTAAAAGGATTAAATACAACTAAATCCAATATGTCTGCTTACTACAGATATAAAAATATGAACACATTTTTTATTTCAGTCATTAAATTGATTGAATCAATATAATTGGAAATAGCAAAAATAAAGCCAACAAAAACAAAAACATGTAAAAAATTCAAAAATATGAATTTGATTACAATATTAAAGCGTTTATTAAAATGCACCTAAAGCATATAAATTCAAATAATTTAAAATTCAGTTTAGTCATTTAGTTATTACTTTAAAGCATATTTTCTTTATACTAAGAATTTATACTTTTTAAAGTGGAAATACGAGAATATTTTGAGTATAAAATATTTAAGTTTTTCGCTTTCCTTTTTACCCTATAAAGCACTAAGGATATTTTAATTGTAAAATTTTAGCTTTTTACATACATTTGATTTTTAATTACTGCTACGCTTATCTGTTATTCAAAAATCGAGTCTACTTGGAAGTTTGTATTTACTAACGGAGAAATTCGAAAACAAAGACAAGAACGGCTAACAGTGCGTGGCACTCATGAGGCCTCAGCAAGTCCAGGAAGACATTTGGGTCTCCTAAGCCTTGAAGAAATGTTAGCAGTTACCCTATAACCAATTACTCTATAAGGTGTGCTGTTATCAGCGGACGTCCTAAGACAAGTCGGCCGTAATTACCAAAGTCGTTGCGGCATGAAACGGGTCGAATGATTTAGGTTTTAAAAAATATTTGATTTTTAGCTACTTCTCTGCTCATCTGTAATTTATAAGTTTTATTCCACTGGAAATTAATTTAACAACGTTTCGTTGACAATTTTTAATGCGATACAATTAAACAAACACATGAATTCCGGAACAGCTAAATACATTATAAAATTTTATTTACCGAAGGGATTCATTTTAGTCTGCTATTATATCGAATTCTTCAACAAAGAAGTTTGTTTTTCAATTGTGACAACACCGAAAACATGATAGTTTTTGTAGTGTAAGCTAAACAGGTAGTTAAGCTCTACCCTAACGTATGGTATAATGTCAAGAGTGACAGTTGTAAATTCTAATACAGTTCAGTTCCCTTTCAGCTCTCAACGTGATTTGTTAAATAAAGAACATCTTTTTATACTTTAGAAGCAAAGTAACAAAACGTGTTTATTGAAAGCATTCCTAACCTCAAATTAAAATACAACAGTTTTGACATTTAGTTTCTTGACATATTCGTAGTAGATGCATTGGCAATTGTTACAATATATTCAATTTTGCATAAAAATCCCATTAAAATAATTAAAATTCTCCATGAAAATGGTGGTTCGGTTAAAGTAACATTTCGTAAAATTCGTGATATAATTAGACAACATAAACGTCCTTATGAGACCGCTATTAAGAATTTGACTCGATACAAAATATGCGAACACCAATGCGTTGTCGACCAAGTCATTCAACTTAAAACATCGTAGTAAGGATTTAATTTTGTAGCCTTACAATGTTTAACTAGTGCAGGAATTTAAGCCGACCAACCATTCACATTGTCGTAGATTCGCTCAAAACATTCAGGAACAACCGGCTGGTTTTTCTGAAAAAATAATTTTTTCAGACGAAGTCCATTTTCACTTGTAAGAGTATGACAACAAGCAAATTGCCGCATTTGGGCTTCTGCCAAACCTAGAACGATTATTGAGAAACTTTTGCATGCTTAACGTCTCACTGTATAGTGTGGTATGTGAGTGGGCCCGTTATTTTCGAAGATGAGGCTAGAAATGCAGTAACAGTCAATGGATAACGCTATCGCAACATGCTAACAGCTAAATTTTGGCCTCTTAGCGTGCTAGATATCATTTTTGATTTATAACTGTCGAACACTTCTCTTCGCATTACAAAAAAATTTGAATCATCTGAATCTAAATTTTTTGTTTAATTTTGTTTTACAAAACAAACTTCTTGTTGGATATCCTATATTTGGCTAACACTAACATAAATTAATAGGGACACGGAAAATTTACTGACTGGCACAATCGTATATCTTGTCGATACTGAGTATATTCTACTCGGATGTTCAGAATACTTGTTAGGCCTCACTACTACTAGGAGGCTGACTAAAATATTTTGAACAAATACTGGAACTTCCAGCTTAAGTTGACGTCCTTTTTCTATTACTAGTAATTTTATGGATTCTAGTTTTGGAAAATAAAGCGCGACCATGAAAATTGATTGGAGTGGAAGAAGTTGACTGCGATTCCTGGCGGAACTAAAGTTTGTATTTTCTAACGAAAAAAATCGAAAGACAAAAATAAGAATCGCTCGCATGACATGGCACTGTTGAGATAATAACAAGACTTTAGAAAATAAAGGAAGTTGCTTTAAACAAATGTTATCAATTACCAACGGACATATCTAAGATCATTACAGACCGGTCAAAACTCAATGATATTATTCGTAAATTACTAAAGTCACTGCGAAATGAAACGGATGGGGAAATCATCTTCTTTCTGATTAAAGGTGACAGTTAAACCTTTACGTTATATTATTTGGAGTTTATATACATATAAATAAATGTCCAGGAATAAAAATAATTTATATTGTAATTGCATCTCTCTCTCTCCAGCTCAGTACTCTGCTTAAATTTGCAAAAATTGTTTAGCAAGACTGTTTTAGACAAACAGCCAGTAATGTCAATTGTGCATAAAACATTGCCGTTTTTATTTACCTGAAGTATGCAATGTTCTTTGTAACAATTTCATGCGGTATTAACGATAATTCACATTAAATTGTTTGGCTTTGTTTCGCCGGTAAATGAAATGCTGTTGTCATTCCTTTCGATGAAAACTGTCGTTACTGACTATTTGTTTGACGTGATAGGCAAGCGCTTTCAATGAGATGACATCATTATCAAGCCGCGTTTTTCATAGTACTACAGAGTTAATATTATGTCTGCTAGAATGAATATTGTTGGATTTAGGCCGTTCTTTCATTAGAGTCGTATAGATTCATGCAGGAAAATAACCCGCCACCTGGCATTTTATGCGGGCCTAATTTAATATTTCTATCTTTTATTATTTATTAGGTAAGTGTGTGCGTCTGAGGGTGTTTTTCCTTTGATAATGTGTATGACTAGTTTCAGTGGTGTGAAGTTATGTCTGAGGTTTTGTTTACGTGTTCTTTTATAATGTCACTGTAAAAAGTTCTTGTTTTGTAGATTTCTTTGTTTTCAAGAAAGTCTAGTCTTCGTCCTTTTTTGCTAGGATGTAGTAATGCCATAAATTCATTTATTTCCCTTGGTGCGTGTCCGTGAGTGTCAAGGTGGAATTCAAAGTAACAGTCTTCTCTTTTTCATTTGTATGAGCGTATGTTTTCTGTAGATCTTGTTTATAGTGTTCGTCCAGTTTGTCCTAAAAAAGAATGTTTACAGCTACAAGTAAGTCTGTATATTTCAATGGAACTAAATTTATATATTTATTTAAAACGCGGCTTTATAATCGGTACCAAACAAATAGCCAGCAATGACGGTTTCCATCGCACAGAGGGTTAGAATAGCCTGTTTTCTTGGCTATTATAAGTATTGCCAAAATTTTTTTTTACCCGGTTAGAGTATTTAAATTTCTATATCACTTGTCGTTGAAATAAATAAATAAAATTTTTGTGCAAAAAAGGCTGAAAAAAGTGAAAACTTTCCCGTTGAAAATTTTATTTATTTTAAAAAGTATTGCAAAAGTTAACAATTTTTCAATTAACATTTGTGTATCAAATTGTGTGTAGAAGAGTTTTAGATTTACATAGTTACTTATATTGAAAATGCCCAAAAAATTAGTATTTTTATATTTTAAATGGATATTAGTTATTTGTCCACATTCATGTCATAATTTTTATTTTATATTGAAGAGGACATAAATCTCTATTATATTGCAAGTAACTTTACAAGGTCTTCCTAATCACACAGCGGAGCGACTAATAGAACTTCAAGATATTGTTATTGACTCATTAGGTATTACGAACTCGAATGTAATATTATGTTCAAAATTGGGCTTTAATGGAAGCTCTGGCCATAGCTCATACAAACAAGCCTTTCATGGATCTGATGCTAGTGATTCATGTTTTTTTAACCACAGTTGTACCACTTAGGCTTATGTTTCAGGAGAAGGTAATTTGGCAAAATCCACGGTCGTGTTCAACTAGATTTTGCAGGCCCTTGAAAATTGAATTTACCAAAGAAACCGCATGTGTCAATTAGTGAAAAAAAACACTATGCACAAGTATTTTATTCACGGACTCGAAATTTTGTCAAATGCCATTTTACCTATTGGGCAGTTATCAGAAGAAGCGCAAGAAGCTCGAAATAAAGATTTTAAAAAATATAGGGAGTTTCATCCACGAAAGTGTAGTCACGAAAAATCAAACCAAGACATTTTTAATATGCTTTTGAAAACCTCTGACCTAATTATTTCAAGATTGCGAAAATTGCCTACAAAGAAGGTTCAAAGCTTGCCATAGGAGGCAATTGATTTAATTGTACCTGCAGCCCCGAACAAGAACTATTTCAGTGATGTTGAAGTTGCTGATGCTGCTGATGATGTTGATGATGATAATGTTGATGATTTACTTTAAGATGTATAAAATGTAATATTTAAGTTCTCGTACTGTAGTCCTTGCACTTATATCTACACTGACGTTTGGCATTATTTAATAAAATTATACTCAAATATACTTTGAAAACATTTTTTTTAACTTATTTTAATGGTATTAACTGAAAAATAAAGAAATATTATCCGAACATAGCTTCCCTTATTTGAATCAAAAAAACGTTCTATTCTAACCCACTGTGCATCGATATGAACGACAAAAGTAATTTAGATTATTTAGCATCTTAAAAAATATTTTTGGAAAATATTGATAATAAAAAAAATTTTGTAACTTTTTACAAAATAAATAGAATTCGGGTTCGGCAACATTATTTTTTGTTTATTTTGCACAATTTTTTTTATATTTGATTTTGCCAGTGTTTCAACGCAAAATGATGAAGAGAATATTATACATTATTAGAAAGTTATTTATTAAAAATTAAATTCACCAAAAAAGTTTTATCTATAAATACTGAATTTATTGTAATTGTGTGTATAAATAAAAAGGAATTAAATATATTGGAAAAAGTTAAATCCTAATTGAATTTTTTATCTCGTAACATTTTTTATATGCTGCATTTTAAAATAATTGTGTACATTCAACAACAATCTTTTCACAGTTTTCACGGGGCTTCCTCTTAACTGAAGCTGGGCCAAAAACAAAAATATATTCAGTTAAAAAGGGAATAGTGAATAATTTACAAGGTTTCTCAATTTTACATTAAAAATTCATTTTGTGAAACACTACAGTCTTAATTAAATTTCTATGTACTTCAGAATGTACATGCAGCCGTAAATATCAACTATTTTATCATTTATCTTTTTATCATGAAAAATTAAGTTTTATCGATAAACTTTTAACACTTTAATTCTTTTATTTTCCTTTTCGTATTTACTAAAGGGCTGCACAAGTATATTCGTTTTCATATCTTCAGTGAATGACATGCTTCAGTGTACAATGCAATGTTGTTCAAATTGTTCTTCTGCACTCAGCAGCAAATAAAAACTCAAGCAAAAATAAGTATTGTACTTGACAAGAATATAGCAAATGTGCGTAAATTTTGTGTTTACCAATACTTTCACATGTCCTATAGTTGATTTATATTTTCATGTCCAAGTGTTGTGTCAGCAATTGTAGTATCTGTTTCACTAATAACATGAATGACACTGATAACTCGTGCATTTTTAAATGAAAAGGTTGTTTTGTTTTATGATTGTTTTGATTATTTCTTGTTAATTTTTGGTGTTAGTTATTTGGAGATTTATTTCATTTTTATAAGTTAAATAAAAGAAAATAATTTATATTTCAATAAATAAAATCGATTAGAGTTCGTTTTTAGTATTTTATTAGATTAAATTAAATGTTTTAATATATAAAATATAAAAAATATTTAAAATGTATTTCCTTATTCAGAATTTAATTTCAAATGGCACATTCTTTTATAGATGAAATTATTTCCAAATTTTTTCTAATGTAATTTACCTATAAGGCAAAGCGGACTGTATTTAGATAATTTTTAATATTGGGTAATTTTCCCAATTAATCGTTTAGGTTAATTACACTTTTCATATAATGGACTTAACAAAAGAATCAATTACAAAAAAGTAGAGCAAAAAACCAATAAATTAATAAAAAATTTTAAAAATAAACTTCCCAACCTAAAGAATAAAAAAACCCCTTTCGCGTGGAAACAACCTATGAAAAAATTTCCGCAGGTAATAAAATGTACATCATAAAGATGACAAACATTATTTAAATAAGCATTTTTCTGCGGACTTATAAATAATAAAAATTTATTTTTTAAGCTATTGTCTTCTATTTTAGTATTTTTTGGTTGGGAAAATTATGTGTATAGACACATATAATATAATATATGTAATATAATATTATATAATATAATATAATATAATATAATATAATATAATATAATATAATATAATATAATATAATATAATATAATATAATATAATATAATATAATATAATATAATATAATATAATATAATATAATATAATATAATATAATATAATATAATATAATATAATATAATATAATATAATATAATATAATATAATATAATATAATATAATATAATATAATATAATATAATATAATATAATATAATATAATATGTGTATGGACACATAATTTTATATACATATACATACATATTTTTTAAACGGAATTTCCAAGCAAATGGATTATTACCTAGATTATTATTACCAGATTGTTATTTTTCAACAATTTTTTCAAAATTTGCTAAATAAAAAAACTAGCAAATAAAATTTACTGCTAATGCAGTTAAGCATCAGTTCATTATGTTTCATAAAATATTTATTTAATATATTTGAACATAATAATTAAATTACAGCGAGTACACTGCTGAACTGCACACTGAAATCATATATTTTAACTTAGTTGTATTTTGACCGTCAGTGTCATGTATTGTCCATCACTCACCATTTATTAGTTATGTTTTCTCTTTTTGTTTTATTGCTGTTGACACACACTCACTCATCTCGCAACGCAAAAAGTATATGACCTGAAGTAACTGCTTGGTCATAAAATGTTTTGTTTGTAATTTAAATGGTTTTGTGCAGCCCTTTAGTATTTACTGTGTTAAGTAAATACATCAATTTATCAAATTGTGATGAATAATTTTTGTCCTTAAAATATGTTCCCATTTTGTGTCATGTAATTCAGTTCCCAGTGGCTTTAGAAAAAATATTTCCATTAAAAAATTTGTAAATGGCCGTTTTTTCCATTCTTTTCTGTTAATATGTTCATTTTGTTTTCTCTAGATAGAAAATGTTACTAGTTATTATATTTTGTTAAATATATTGTTGCGATGATGATTTACTTAAGTTTTCAAAGAAAATAATTATAAATAAAAAAAGGTAAACGAAATGACCTATTGTGTGATTTATAAACTGCTTAGTTTTATAAGAAATCTTTTACACACAAGACAACAGCAACATGCTTTTAAGAAATTCAATGAAATAAGCTAAACAATAGAAAACAAAAACAACTAACACAGAACAAAAACAAAACACACGGCCAAGCAAGCGTCTAAACTGAATGATAATAATAATAACAATATAGGGTGTTGTTAAAGCAGAATATTCTTGTATATGCAAGAATCGCTTAAAACCACTATATAAGCACCACTTGCTCGGCTAATGAATTAATGCAAGTTGAGAAAAGACAACAAAGTTACCATCCTGTTTATTTTGTGTGCATTCAAAGTATATAAATCGTTAACTTAATTTAAAACTCTAAAGTGCCGTGTTATTATTTTAGAATAAAAGAACTCAATATAGCAAAATGTTTATTAAAAGGAATTTAATGCAACAATATAAACTAACTAAAAGTTGTTAAAGCGGTATTTCAAATTAACGGTAAAAGTTCTGGTAAGTAAGTCTATATTATTTTTACAATGGTATTTAATCTAATTTAAGAGAGCAGTTTATAGAAAGTGCATTGTGCTATTCCGACTTTAAAATTTCTTGCAATATCTTCTTAGTATTCCTTCCTCCTCTGCAAAAAACGTAAACATGCATTTAGTTTTAAGATGGAATGAATACCAAATGATTCAAATTTAATATTTGTTATGGTTCGGTGGAGATATAAAACTCATGGGTATTTTGTGTAAACACCCTTTAGTTTTTAAATGATCATATTTATAAATCGAACACCCTGTAAGCATTACATTTTACATAGACGTAAAATTTTATTATCGGTTCAGACAAGATTGAGTTCTGCGGGTGCAAATCTCTAAATAAAATCTCTATATAGAAAAGTGAATAACCTTCTCCCTTTTTTAACAATACAACGATTTATTAACTAAATTAAAGAATTTGGGTAAAAAAAATCCACCAACTATAAAACCGTTTTCAAAACAATTTTTTAAAATCCTCATCGTCGCTCAATTAAAAAATTGACCATTGAAATAATATGGTATTCAGAAGAGCTATACATGGTAACTGACAGTATTCAAAGTGCAGCATATTGGTACACATATTTAATTTGAATGAGAGTAAATGCGATTGCTCCAAAGACAATTTGTTATAAAACAGCAGGAATCAGATACCTCAGAGTTTGAGAGACCAAAATTTACTCGTAAAAATTAATTCAAACATATTGAAAAACGATACAACAAAAAGAAGAGAAATAACATTTAGTGCACTTTATTTATCCTTGTTTAAGGATAACAGTTATGGATAGAGATAAGATACAGATTAACCTCAGCGCCTGGCTGTTTGGTCCCAAACTGACGGTGGCTTTACCAGTGGTTGAAAATGCTTTAGTTTGTAATTTTTAAGAGGCAGCAAGCCCCGACTCCTTGTTTGAGAGCCGGAGACTATTAAACTCCTTGTCAAACAACCGGCTATTACATGTGCAACAGTTCTTTGGATGCTTTAAAAAGCCATCCAATTTTCCTATGGGTTTTTTAAACAGCCATCACATTACTCCCCGAAGTCTTTCACGAATAACCAGCACAGGGTTGTAGCCCTGCGGATAACCGATTTACGTAGCACCAGTGCGTATCGATCTCTGGTTAGATCTATAGAAGTCATTTATATCTCTTCATTTCAGGCACCTGCTAGCCTAGACGACTGGTGAGATTTTTTACCCTCGAAAGCACAGATCATGATGAGGAAGAGATTCACCTTGACTGCATGCGCCCGTGGGGGATATGAGATAGAATAAAACCAGCGTCATACAGCGCGCAAAGTAACAAAAAAAAATTTTAAACCAAGGACAAAAATCCTTGTACTTTCGGATTTATGTCTACTGGCCACGGTAAACAGTATTTTTTCGCCAAGAGTTATAGAAAGTCACATGTCTATATCCAAATGACAAACAGAACTTAATACTTAGAATTTAGCAGCAATGCGATGGCTATATGCCTAACATAACAATTTATATTTAAATCAATCCTGTTTTATTGCATTTTCTTTCAATTTACTACAACTATCCACCGCTAAAAAGCCAAAGTTATCACCAGAGAACATTTTAAATCACAAACGTTCTGATAAACTGAAAGTATTAAACTATTTCTCCATTTGCATTTTGAAAGAAAAAAATATAAAAATAAAAGAAAATGAAATTTGAAATTAATCACTTTAATTGCTTCTACTGTCATTGTATACATTTTGCCAAGTATTGGCGCTATTTATTGAATTTTTTCATGTTTCGCATGATTTCGTGGTCTTTATTTTGTGAAGTGATTTGTAAGTAAATTTTTTCCATTATTTTGTTGTTGTTCACAATCTAGAGGCAATAAAAAGTAAAATAGAAGAAGAAAAAAAAAATGGAAAGGAAAAATATTTTTCGTAATCCTGTCACGTTCTCTACATAAACAAACAATCGACAAGCAGCCCTTGCATAACCTTGCGCTTGTAAACGCCGTAATAATAAGAAAAACAAAACAATATTAGTGCAGGTGTCTTAAATAGATTAAGGAGTATTTTTGTAGTCTTTACGATGTTATAATGTATTTTAAAAGCATTAAAATTAATTTAAAACATTTTTAATTATTTCAAACAGACAACAACATTCTTTTCAAGAGTTGCTACGTTAACTTTTAAAATAAAAGTTTGTAATAATTTGTAACATTTTCCACATCAATTCACCGTCTGGCATTTTTATTTGCTGCATAGTGTGGCGACATTTTTTGTTTCAAAGAGATGACAGTAGTAAAAGGTTGCAACAACTTTTATTTTGAATTTAAGATTTGAAATTTTTTTTTGGGGTGCTTGAATAGAAAAAAAAAATTAATGGAAAATTCTCTTTCGATTTCCATGTTTTCAAGAATCTCTCGTCCTCTTTTTGCTAGGATGTAGTAATTTCATATATTCATCTATTTCCCTCGGTACGTGGCCGTGAGTGTCAAGGTTTAATACAAAGTTGAGGTCTTCTCTTTTTCATTTGTACGAGGGTATGTGTTCTGTAATTCTTGTTTCTAGTGTTTCTTTACTTTGTCCTTTATAAGTATGTTTGCAGGTACAAGTAAGTCTGTATACTCCGCAGGAATTAAATGACGTTTATCACCAATAATTTGACCAACTATTATATAATGTTTTTAGGCTGCCATATTATTTACAAAGAACAAATTAGAAAATACAGAATGATATTGTGATTGCATTTACAATATTTCTAATTTGAAATTACCCAAACTGATGTTATCTTTAACAGAAACGTTCGGCTATTTTGATTATTTTAGAACACCACTTTTTAAAATAAAAATATTTTGTTGTCTTACATTTTATTATTATTTTTTGTTTTGTTTGCCTAGAAGTCAATAAGAGTAGGCTTCTGTGATTGCTGTAAATAGGACGGCCATCATATAGTTACGTTTATTCCTTTAATTAACGTTTAAAGAACTTGATACTTTAATTGCAAAATAATTACACACAACACAATAACCTATTGCTGCTTTTTATAAAACAAAAATTTTCTAAGAAACCTTACTATCACAAAACAACAACAAAATGCTACATTAAAATTTGATGAACTAAGATACACAATCATGAAATAAAAACACCTAATACAAAACAAGAAGTCACACAATCAAACAAACACCTACACTGAATAGTGATAACATATAGTGATATATTAAATACAATGAATTAGAAATTTCTACAAAACGCTAAAACCGCTCAAAATACAATATAAAGGCTCCCTCTCTTGTGTAATAGAGTAAGTTTAAGTGTGTAAATAATGAAATGAAGACATGAAATTTGGTACTCTAGCTTGTAGAAGTTAAAGCGGTAAAGTTACCATCGTGTATTTTTTGTGTATAAAAGTTAATTTAATTTAAAACTCTCAAGTTTTTTTTTGTTATTATATGTTGCCTAATAAGGGCATGTGATGGGGCATCTTCATGCTGGAAGAGATTCAAAACAGATGATCTAACGGTAGTAACGAGACGAATTCAGGCTACAAAACATGCTTTTTACCACGAAAGATTATCCGCCATAGATAGTAGGGTTAAATGGAGGGAAATTCGGAGTATTGGTGTAGGTTGAATTAAAATGTCTCAATGTTAACGTGATGTTGATGTGAACCTGCTTAATAGAAATTTTGTTAATATTAATATCCCTTCATCGGCAAGTAGTTCTTAAAATAATTTATGTTATGTCCCAGTACGTAATCCATTTAGTTTTGCCTGTGGGTTCTGTGTTTGCAGTTAGATTTAACGCAATCGCTATGGGCAATATGGACTCCACATTTTAAAGGTTTTGTTCCCGAAACTTTAACATATCCTAACTTACTTGTTCAACTCTATTTTCGAAATCTATTATTCCTAGGAATAGGAGATCTTCAAGGATCATTCTTATATCCAAGACCAATGGTGAATTTCGACCAATAGCGATTCTACCATTTTTATCTAAGGCATTTGCAAATATGTTTAGCGGTCAATTAAGAGAGTACCTTTACGGAATAAATTTTTATCTCACTCGCAATTAGGCTAGAAGCAGTACAACAGCCTTAGTGGACGTGATTGAGAACTTCAAGTCCGATGGTAACATAGTGGCTTTCTTAATTATTCTAAATCACAGTAAGGCATTCGAAGCAGTGGATTACACGATCTTGGTAGAAAAACTACTACAAGCTCGGCCTGCAATCTTATATCGTCATACCTTGCTAACCGATCTTAGACAGGACGTGCTAATGAAAGGAAATCTGATACGCTTACGGTAAATAGAGGAATACCACTTTTTTTCTGTCTTTCGATAATTGACTTACTGATGCTGCTATCAGCAGTAAAATGCATTCGTATGCTGATTATTTACAGGTTTATAATTGTAGTAGCGTTAATGCTGATTCCATCTGTGTGGGAAGAATAAACGACGATTTGTACATGATAAACTACTGCACAATGAATAATGGCTTCTATAACAACGCTTCAAATTCGAAATGTATTCTCCTCTCAAAATCTAGGATAACAATATTCATGTGCAAATTGGCGGCAATTTTATTGATTTCATGAACTCTGCGTCTAATTTAGGCGTAGTTTTTAATGGTAGACTAAGCTGGACTGATCACATCAACACTTTTGTTGGCAGAGTTTACGAAAAGCTTCACACACTATGGACGATAAAGGAATTCACTCCGTTTGCTAATTTGCATGTTATTTGCAAAGGATTACTTGATCCCTTCACTCCTTTACGGCTGTGGAATTTAGGTTAATTGTGACAGTATGGACCGGCGCAAACTGATGGTGATATACAAAAATATTGCTCGTAATATATTTATGAAGAACCGTGGAGGTCAAAGTTCATTTTACTGTAAACTTATTTTTGGAATAACATTCGAAGATCTTTTGAAATTCAGGTGCCTAATGTTCTTGCACACGATCATAGTTATTTGACAACTACCATATTTATATGATAGAATAGTTTTTGCAAGATCTCAACCAGTAAAGGTTTATCAAGGGAAGAAATTTAAATATGTTTTTGTATAGCCAGGGGTTCGGGTATTCATACAGTCCACACTGCCGTGTAAGCCATCGCTGAAGATATAAGTATGATGTGTACCACCGAGTGATAACTACTGAGAGATTTGAAAAACAATATGAATAAAGAATAACCATTGCAACTAATAAATGCAGTAAATATAGGGTTTTTTAACAAGAAGTTTGTTTTCTAAAATAAAATAAAACAAATAATTTAGATTAAGATGATTCAAAGTTTTATTGTATTAAGAAGAGAAACGTTCAACAATTATGTATGAAAAATGATATCTGGCAAATGTCCACCACGACCATGCTAACAGATGTCGATTATTTCATCAACGTTTTTTATTAATTTTTTGGCAAAATGGCGGTCCTATTTCTTTAATCACATCACGGATTTTAAGATAATCCAGTGATATCGATGTCATCAATAATAGGCCATTTCCAGTTGTATCTTCGAAAAAAAAAAAAACGGCCCAATAGCGCACCATACAGTGACACGTTAAGCATGTAAAGGCTTCTCAATAATCGCTCTAAGATTTTCAGAAGCCCTAATGCAACATGCAAGTTTGCTTGTTCACATACCCTGACAAGTGTAAATGGGCTTCGCTTGAAAAAATTATTTTTTCAGAAAAACGAGCCGGTTATTCCTGAATGAATTGAGCGAATCTATGACGGCCGGCTTCAATTACTGCACCAGTTGAAACTTGTAAAACTTCAAAGTCAAATCCTTGCGCAAAATTCGCCATGTGGTGATTTTTGATAACCCCTATTGTTGCGAACGTTGCTGAATTGACAAATTTGGATCTCCTTCCACGCTGTTGCTCAGGGCTGCGATGTTTTCAGTTGCACGACCTGGTCGGACAAATTCTCAATAGCGGTTTCAGAAAAAAACTTCGTGCTGCAAAATCCGATAATTAATTATTACAAAATAAAATAACCGTCAATTTTTATTATCCGATGTTAAATTTAATAGGTCATAAACTAACCGGCCATAAATGTATTTCCATTTATTTATTACATATGTATTATTTCATTTAACATTAGCATTCAACCTATAGCTGTGAGCAGTCAGATTTTCGTCTTCTGTTTCAATTTATTTATATTTGTGTAGTAACACAATAAATAAAATGAAATAAAACTTATGTAAAATATTATAAAGATTTTTAATAATATTTCTTATTGCATACATGCGGGATAAAAAATAAAAGTAAATAAAAATAAGTTTAATACTTCACGGGTTATATTTACATTTAAATTTATATTGTACTTTTTCAACAAAATTATTATTTAATTAAATTAACAAATATTTCTTTTTAACAAGTAATAAAGAAGTAGAAGTTTTTACAGAGTCAATTAAATACAAACGATTTTGTTTATTATACTGTTAAATTCCTAAAAGTATACTTTAAATATTTTGTAAATAAAATTGCTAGTAATTGCAAGCAAACTAAATGCAAATATGAACTAAGTTAAAGGTTTAAATGTTAAATGAATTAAATTTTTTATTAAATAACACATTGATATGTTTATAAGTATTGACTATTGAGCCAAATTATCTTTTAAAAATATCTTTTTTAAATTATTTATAAGCTGCATTATTAATATGTTAATAACTAATAATTGATTTTGTTATCCGCTTTCCTCTTTTATGGCTTCAATAAAGTGTGAAATTTGCCTTCGGGTTGTTAATTTCCAAGAAACACAAGCCACAGATGCGATGAAGAAGCCAATGCCTTAAAGAAGTATTTGAAAACAATTATTTAGTTTGAAAACAATTAGATATTTTCATCTTAAATATTTTATAAAATCAATTATTTCTTAGCAGAATGCAGCATAAAAGCCAGTAAGCTGGGAATGTTAAAAAAAAACAAAAAATAAAGAAGGAACAAAGAAGCGTTTTCCCTGGCTAAAATTATAATTGTAGTCTTAAATTAATTCAGGGGTATCTCAAGACTCCGTTCTATCTCATACTCTATTTCTTAATTTTCTAAATGACCTTCTTTGTCAAACTTTCAACCCTGTATACTTTTTTGGAGATAACATCACCATTTGTCAATCTAATTCATTCAGTAAGAGATCCAAGCAGTTAGATGTGGATTCCAAAAGGTAAAAGAAGAATGATACGCTTAATCACGATCTCACAACAATCTCCAAATGGGGTCATGTGAATATAGCCGATTTTAATGCCCTTAAGGCATATATACTTACGCATAGATAGATCAAAAATAATGAATCATCTGCTATTATGGTTGATATAAATATTAAGGAATCGGAAGATTTTAACGTTCTTGGGCTTGAAAATCCTGTATGATGTTGGATGAACTAAAGAATCTCTAAGCTTTCTTAGGAGGTGCAAAAGATACTTTACTCTATACGATCTTCGTACTATTTATATCACCTTCATCCGTCTAAAAATGGACTACAACTCTCATGTGTGGACTGGCGCCCCAAAGTCTATTTTGGAGTTGGTCTAAATAGGTACAGTAGGGTATCCAATTCTATTGATTTATTTGAGCAACGATGCAATGTGGGTTGTATGTCACTGTTTTATCGTTACTACAAAGTTAAGTGCTCTAATGAAATTAGGGAACTTGTTTCCGTTACTCTGACGATTTTGCAATTAATATGCTCTTACTCGATGGTCCATCTATTTGTGGTTGATTGGCCGATGAATCGCACTGTGTATTGCAGGAAAAATTTGTTTTTTGGCAGAACAGCTCGTACGTGGAATAAACTTCTTCCAGAGGTCTTTCCTATCACTTTCAATGTAGGAAATTCAAATCAAACACTACGCCTTCTTCCCCACAACTTTATTTCCTATTTCTGGCACAATGCAATGCATGAGTGCTGCTCCAAAAAAAAGAAGAAAAATTAATAGAAACCGTGTTTACCAACTGTACTAAAGCTAGGAATGTCAAACTAAAAATACTCAATCCAAAAAGTCAAAATTGTTTGTGTTTGAGTAGTCCAGAATTCTAGAATTTATTTTTAATTGGTGGGTAAATTTTGAATTAAAAAGTAAATTGCTTTTGACATTTAGTTAGTAAAAAATTTGAGAACTTTAAGACAGGGACGTTCCACTCTTAAGCACAAAATTTTAATTGTGAAAATTTACTATCAAAATGGTGAAAATTTCACTTCGTAAAAACCTTTTCCTCTTAATTTAGATGGCTAAATTCGAGGCTCATGGTATTTTTGCTATCAATAGAACAAACTATCGCTGATAGTGGCCTTGGTAATCCAAACATAGCCGCTATACCGCTGTGTAGAGAATGAGCCTGAAACAGTAACTTTTCAATGTTCGCAGAAACTGGGCATCACTGGAAGCACTGAGTGCAACATTTTTCTTAAACAACTTCGTTGTAACGCTTATATTGTTTCAACTCGTTCAAGAATTAAAGACGAGCCACCATTGTGCAAACAAACAATTCCGTAATTGCACGGGAAATTCCCTGGACGTGAAATTTCTCGATTTGTTGATGCCAATTAATGATTTAACGGCGCTGAGTTTTTTTTTTTTCGCTTGGGCCTTCTGAAAGACCGAGTTTACGAAAGATGAGATAAACGAAGCTTTGTTGCATAATGTGTTTTAAAAATTTTGTGAAAAGATTGGACGTCTGCAGACGTGCTAGAGGTGGATATTTAAACGACATCATTCTTAAATCCAATATTCATATTTTAAGTTGGTATCAATAAGAGTGAAGCTGTTAAAAAAGAGTGTATATATAAAGTCATATTGATCCTAAGCTCAAGTTTTCCCTCCCCTTTTCTTTTCAATTTTAAAATATAAAGAAAAGTTTATTTGATTTAATTTATTTATGTATTTATTTAAATTTTTAATCATTTCTATAATGCTAAAATTAGCTGGGGTCATTTTGCATTACTAAAAGTAACTAAACTAAGTATCAAAACAATTGGAATTTTAATCTTATATTTTTACTTGCCGTTATAAACGAAATAGCAGCAAGAAAGCAACATGTGGTTAGTTAATCAATAACTGCCGAAAGTCTCTAAATTTAAATCTAAAAAAATACCAGGTTATCGGGATCAAAATTTGAAAAGTTCCTAAATAAGGGATTTCAAGAATTAATAATAATATGCAACTATTTATACATATAGATGACAGTAGCGTGTGCCCTTAAAACTGATTTATCCATAGGCCGAATATCTTGTAAATTGAAGGTATGAAAAAGCACCCGGGCAATAATCCTCAATCCCAATTTTTGGCTATTTCCGAATGAGGTCTTGCAGATGGGAGTAAATTGAAATGTCAGAAAACTCATTGTTGTATGACGGAAAGTAATTACGAGTGACATAGACATTAAAGAGTAAGTAGATCGTTATATTCTTCGCCTAAAAATTAAATCCAATGTTTGTGAGAAAAAAATATTTCTTCAAGTGCCTTTCAGAGATACTTTTCAAGATATAATTTTCTACATCTGATCTGCTTACTGTCTTTGCTACCTTTATCAGACCGAAAAATAAAAAAAGTTCCCACGCATAGCGTGTTGGTTCAAAAACTTTTTTGAAGTTATTTAAGCGAAGCAATATAGGATACGTCTCACTGTTTTATCACTACTCCAACGAAATAAGCTCTAATGAAAACGGAGAAATTGTTTTTAAAAGCCATAAGCGCTTTTCTTAGGGGCCGATTGGCCAATAGTCTGCACTAAGCATTAAAGACATAAATCGGTTTTTAGTCGAATAATTTCTATGTGGAAGTGCATTGGGTTTTCCTGATCCTTTAACTACGCAAATATTTAAATTAAATAACCATAAAAAGAACTCCCTCTATCTTCCTTCCCACAACTTAATTTTAAAGTTCTGGCACAGTGCATTGCAAGAGTAGGCGTTCTATCCTGAGTACTATTCTTACTAGAAAAATTACCTTTAAATTTTTTTTTTTTACAGTAACGTTTCCAATTAGTTTTTTCAATTATTTTTGTTTATGACCACAGTATTCTTGTTTAGTTAATATCTTATATTATAAATAATATTTCTTTGTAAATTGATGGTTGATTTTGTTATGTTCCATATAATTTAATTTAGTTCGAAGTAAATGTTTCGAGTTTTGGGCCATTAAAAATGCACTAAAGCGTATAAAAGTCGATATGTTGTAGGCATTGACAGTAAGATATCTTTGAATGAACTTAAACCAGAAATGAAATTAATGTCGTGAGGTGCATGATGGTCACATGATTTTTTTCCAATTTCTTTCCAAAAACAATCTTAATACGAAAAATCAGATTTTATTCTCTTTTAAAATGTAAAAAATGTGAAATTCGGGAACTTAAACATATTTTAACTGGAAGCTGTTTTACGTTAAAAAGTATTTCTTTAATTTCAAATATATTTTAAATGCTGTTAAAAATAGCTTCTTAAACACACACACACACACTTGAAAAGGAAGTGCGATCGTACACAAAGAAAGGGAAGTATCTATTTTTAGAACAATGGTTTTCGTTGGAACTCTCTCTTTTTTTATTATTGTTCTTCTATAGATGACATAACACAGATGTTTTTCTGAACAAAAACTGATCGAAAATAAGATGAAATACTTATTAAAAATAAGATTCAGTACTTGTTGGAAGCATTTCTTTTCTAAAGAGCAATAACCTTCACAAACACAGAAGTAAGTTTTTCTTTATTTAATTGCTGCGTTAAAGAAAACGATGTCTAAAAAGAAAAGTAAATATTTACAAAGTTACCAGAAAAAACTAATAGATCCTTACTAACTGAGAGAATATTCTCGCGATCTACTCTTTTGTCCTTCCAGACAAAGTTTCAGGACGACCGAGCATTAGTTGCGTACCAACAAGAAATAGTAGCTAAAGTTTCTTAAGGAAAAAGCTTTGTTATTGCTATTGTTCTACTCCTAGGATTCAAAATTTCGAAAATTGTATTATTGTAACTTAATATATCGGTAGTTTATACCTTAAAATAAAACAGCTAAAACGCTGATTTTTGGTTAAGTTTAGTTGTTTTTCTTATTAAATAAATACAGCTTCGATAAACTTTAACTGGATAGCTATTCCTTGCAAAGATAAACCAGGAAGTTTAGTCTGTATATAGTGCAAGTTTAACGAACAGCACAATATTAAATGATATCAAAGCAAGTGCTAATGATTATCTTCCAATATTTTATTGTATTTACATAATTCGTGTAACTGTACAATAAAATATTGAAAAAATTAAAAATCAATACTTTGTAAAAATAGAAAAGTCTAAAATCTCACTTCTGGTAAAAGAAAACTTACTTGGGAATCTTTCCAAAAACATAAAAATATTACAACAGTGACTGAAAATCTCAATTTTTTAAGCTTTAAACTTAAAACGTGTTTTTTCGCATTAACCATTTTTAGTTGAACTAGACAGCAATGGAAAAATGCCATTTAGGTTTTTTCTTAGTTTTTTTGTCTTTATCGAATAATAATTGCACAATTCTTCTATTTTTTGTTTTAGCTAGTGTTGTGGTTTTAAAAAGATAATTTCCTTGTATACGCTTTATCCAGAAACGATTCATTTACCATGATGGGTCAAAGAAAATTATTCGGTTTGGCGAAAAAATGCTATGAATCACTCACACGATTGTGTTTATATGTGACTACCAGGGGCCTAATTCACAACTGTTTAAACCGTTTTGTTGACCTAAAAATATTAAATCATTTTATCACCGGTTTCCATACTGATGACTGGGAAAACATATTTCATTTGCAAATGAGTGGTGATTTTTAAATTCATAAAAAAATTCTGCCACGTAGAAAGTAAAAGTATGGAAATCTTAATTGATTGTGGCCGTGGCTGAAAGACTTATTTATGCCAAAATCATTAAATTGCTTTTTTTTGTCATTGATTTCTATGAACATTCCGGCTCTCGAATTGGGCTTACTAACGTCATGAAATTTATTGCATCAATCGTCTCCTCGTCAATTGTCTCGACCAATCGATAATTGAACAAATAAACTTTAGATTTTTCTAAAAATTTATGCGTCTTGAAAGAGCAGTCGCTTCAAAATTTATTGTAGATTGAAAAACCTCTTCCCTGAAAATATTATATTTAATATAAAATTACTCTACAGAGAAAAAACTGACGCCAAAATATTTCGATTAAAGAAGAATTATATTGAATAACTTATTATCTGCAATCATTTTTAAGTTAATCCATATTAATTGTGCTAGAAAATGAAATGGTTCCTTAATGATTACTGTGTCTTTTTATAAAGGTTTTTTGCTGTTTTTGTTTAATATAATTCTCATTTAATCAATTTGGCTTGAGATATATGACTTGAATCTTCTATACAAAATTGGTATAAAATCCACTGCAATAGTAAAATGGCCACATGGATATGTTTTCCCCAGACTACTACATTTCAATTTTTGAATAATCTGGCGTATATGAACTTGAAATATTACACTTTTTGAAAATGTAATTTCAGCTAAATTTTATATCAAATATATGACTCCAGTTTTATAATCAATTGATTCCGTGTAAGAGTAAAAAAAAATATTACTTCTGTTACTTACCAGTCAATAAAATAGCCTCTGACGTTTCATCTTGTATAGTTTTTGATACCATACACAGTAGGTAAAGGCCACTTAATAAACAAAATGAACCAATAACCACCGCTATCGTTATAAAAATTAAAATGGGATCCTTTAATGCATCATTGAAAAACGAGTAACACAAAGACTTGTGTGTTAAATCACTAAAAAAACTTAAAGTTATTTGTTTAAATGAATAACATGTTCAAACAATTTGAAGATCTTTTTATAATTTTATTACTCACCATGATTGTTCATAGGTGGGCAATGTTATTGTTTCACGTCTTATTTCCATGATGAGTTTATCACAACTAAAACTCTGCTCCTTTTAATAATAATTTTATAGCCAACTTCTCCACCCCTCCGTGTTCTGTGTGTCTCTGCTTTATTTGCTTAGGATCTTTCGTTTTCGTATTTACTCAACATTAGAATGATCTAATGATACAGCTTTCTAAAAATATCTTTTAACAGCAACAGCAGCAGTAGTAAAAGTAAAATAAGACACATTGCAGACAACAATGTTTACAGTTGCATCCCCACAAGTCTATATTTAGAGACGCGTGCCATAAATTGAACAGACGTTGCACACAAGTATCACTAAACATAAATCTTATTAGAATATAAGGTGAGGGAATTAAAACATCAAAGACGAGGCTGCCAGATGCGTTTTTCATACTACCCCGAATTTAATGATGAAATTACCCAAAAATAATTTGCGAAACATAGAAGCTTGAGAAAGTTTCTTTTAATTTCACTTGCTTTATTTTATTTCACTTTGCTATATTTTATGATATGTTTAAGGCTCGTATAACTCTTTCTTGTACAAAGACTGTATTTTTTAATTTTATATATTTTTCTTTTATTTCGTACCGGATGCGCTTTAATAATTCATTTATTCAGAAATATTTAAACCAGGATAACATTATTGTGTCCTTATTTTTATGTTTTCTTCGAAAGAACAATATCCGTCAAAAAATATTGGACAGATAAACATTTAAACGGTATATCTTAGTTGGGTATGATTTTACGTCAACCCGCGTCAATTCTGATTTATGAACAAACCGGTTTCGGCTATTTGCCATCTTCAGTGTTCTTTTTAAGACCAGTTATTAATATGTGCAAGATTATCACCTGTAACGAACATCATTTTTGGCTTCACAATAGTTTGTAATTTAAATTAATTTATGAAATTGATGGTCCAACTTTCGATGACTTTTAACGATTTGTGGCTTTTAAAAGACGAGCAATATTGTCCTCCAAATGATCAATAGCAAATGTTGTCCTCCAAATGATCAATAGTTTCAATCTTATTGCGGTATACCAGCGATTTCAATCCCCACAGAATATCATCTAGCGGCGTAAACTTTTCTTTCAATAAATCAATCGTTGCATGAGCTATGTGAAATTTTGTGCAGTCTTTCTGAACCCGCAACTCCTGCACTTCATTGTTGCTCAATTAATGAACGAAAAAGTTAGTAATCACTACTCTATAAAGGTCACCATTGACCGTAACGTTTTAACCAGCATCGTTTTTGAAGAAGAACGGCCCGTTCTTCTTCATGATTCCACTGGCCTAAAAAGCATACCAAACAGTCAGGTTTTCTGAATGTAACTATATCCCAATATCTTATGACTGCAAATTCGACCGTTTTGTTAATTAACATGCCCATTCAAACAAAGTAAGCTTCAGCGCTAAACAAAATTCGGTTGCGAAAATCGGGATCAATGGCAGTATTGTTTTGGAACCAATTTATGCGAAATCATAGATTGTTTAAATATTGGAAAATTAATGCTAGTGTATTGCACTAAATAAATATTGGTTTGCAAAAAAAAAGAAATTTGTGTGCTTGTTTGAAAGACTGAAATAGATAGTGTTAGAAAAAGACAGAAATGCAGAATAAAAAATATATTTGTTTTTATTTTTAATCATTTTAATTTTATTTTCCTTCAATGTTGTCTTACTTTATACTAGGAAGAAACATGTTAAAATAGTACATTATAAAATCGCTACATTGAAGTGTAAAACTAGCTCGTTAGCATCACTGCAATAAATATTTTATTAAATTTTACAGTTTTTATCGATAACATGGCTGTACATATTGATATTTAAAATTTTATATTTGAAACAAAAGAAATGGGCGTCGTTTTTTCTTAGCCTTTCTTTAGTAGAATTTATTTTTAAAGGAATTTTGCTGACTTCATGTTATACTTAAAATATGGCAGCGCTATTGTAAGCCAAATCAAATGGTTGTGTACAGTGAAGACAATTTATTTTAATCAGGGTGCCTTGATTCTTTCGGCTACGAACTCTTAATAAAAGTTTTTATCGCCAAAAATCCACAACATCAGTTTATTATATCTCCAAATATCGTGAAAGATAATACTATTACAACTTAAATAAATTTTAACATTAAAATAGGAAGGAGAAATTTGCTCGTTATATAGCTAATGCCACTAACAACAATGTACTACATCTCTATTTATTTTGAATAGCTTTTAAAGCAACTATTACACTAATATATATATATAAGTATATTTCCAATACAAATCTTTCTATACAATTATTGCTCTGAGATCCAAGTAATAGCATCAAAAATAACTATATTACGGTATTAAGTTGTCTGGATTTGTTAAGCCAGTAAATAAAATACTGTTGTCATTTCTTTCTGTGTAAACCGTCATTGTTGGCTGTCTTGTCGAACGTTGACCCACCAGTACTGTCTAAAATACGGCCTGATTGTGATATCCACATCGATCATACCGCTCGCTGATCATACCGAACAAACAAACAGCTAGCAATGACAGTTTACACCGAAAGAAATGACAACATCAATTATATTAGTTCCTCAAATAAACCTTATTCAGCGTGATGTTGGCATGTGAAATTTTTTGTGCAAAATCATATTATTTAATGTTTGGCTACAGCAGGAGTTTTATATTTTTTATTATAAAATAAATAAGTGATCACGAATTAAGCTTAATTCGTTAAAATTTCTATTATTTACGGAGATACAGCCATTTTAAAATTTTTACTAAATTTTTATATAAAAATAGATTTTTTATAAAATAAATAAGCATATTAATAACAAATTTAAAATTATCATTTTGATAAATTTGGGAGTTTTTATTTATTTAGATAATTGGTGTTATATTTAAGCTGGTGTTTTATTTAGAATCCTTAGCACTTATAAAATTTCTACCAAAAATAATCCCGAATACCTAAGCAAGATTTTTTGTCCCCATCTATAAATATAAAAATTAAGCCCAAAATAGATGTCCGTTTGCTGCCAGTGTTTGACGAGATGCGCCGTAGGATTTTCACAGTACCTTCGTAATGGTCGTTCGCTGGTTTGTATTGTTATTTACGCACAATAGTTCGTCTACAGTGCGTGTTTGAAACAAGACAATTTTTTCAAAAAAATTAACATTTTTTTTCAATTGCATGCTTCGAGGTTTTAGATCAAATGAAATGTGCAAACAAAAAGAGAATTTTGTTTTCCATATTCTGTAGCATTTTGCGTGTGTGTGTCGCATATTCAATTGCAAAATGATTCATTAGCCGAACGTTTTTCAAAGCAATTGTTAGATATTGGGAACGACGCAATTCCAATTGATCTGACCACAAAAATGATTACGTTTGCAGATAAGTTTTGCCACTTTGCACAATCAAAACAAGAATTGGTAACAAACGTATTTCCCGGTATTGCACAAAATTTTAAAAACCATGATTGGTTGGGGGAAAGAGCTATCTTAGCTGCGAAAAATGAAGATGTTTCAGATATTAATGTGACAATTTTGAATGATACTCCGGGGGAAGTTTTTACCTACAAATCGGCTGACTCTGTTACCAATCAAGACGATGTTGTAAATTATCCAGTCGAATTTTAAAATTCGCTTGAGTTATCTGGACTGCCGCCCCACCGCCTAGAAGTGAAAGTTGGTGTATCAATTATTTTGCTTAGAAATATCTGTCAGCCACGACCTTGCAATGGGACACTTTAAGTAGTTAAAAAAGTCATGAAAAATGTGATTGAAGTCATAATTTTAAAAGGAAAATATAAGGCCGAAGATGTGTTGATACCACGCAATCTTATGTTTCCTCCAGATTTGCCGTTTGATTTCAAACGGCTTCAGTTGCCAATACGTGTTGCTTTTGCAATGATACCTGTTTTTCGCATGGTCAATTATATGTGTCATGTTCACGTGTTAATAAACCAACTATACCGCGAACGAGAATCGATCGAAGAATGTCGTATTGTCCTAGAATAAGATACATTATATATGTAAGCATATAAAAATATTGAATTGTGAAAAAGATGAAATTATTAAAAAAAACATAAAAATGAAAAAAAAAATTGTGTTCTTTCCGATTAATTTTCTTGAATGATTGAATTTTTTGGCGCACACAGATAAGAACGCTGCAGAATAAAAACTAACCACAAATAACTTTCGAAGCAGTCACGAGCACGCTATTTTTTAATAAAATCAATTATCTTTTAAAAATGTTGCTAAGAATCATTTCATATTTCATTAACAATAATGGACTCTAAATAATATAATATTTATTTGTAACAGTTGAGTTATTTTCGTTTTTATTTTCAAATTTTATTAAGAAAGAAAAATTGTTCACAACAAAAACAAAAACCAAAAAAACAAATTAGAAAAATAAAACACCAATAGTATTTTATGTAAAAAATAAATTTTAACATTTAAAAATTTTTAGGTAATTTTTAATAATGCTGCATCAATCGAGTCTTATCACCAAAATTGATAATAAATTATTTAGTTTTAAATATATATAAAGCTCCCAAAAAAGGGGGATGATTTTTGTTAACACCCTCTCCATTATTAGATGAACTTAGAAAGAACATAATGAAGCAGAGATTTTCTGAATAATCAATAATATTTAACTAAAGAGCAACAACCTTCAGGAAAATAGTTTCCGTTAGGTTTCTATTGTTTAAATTTAACAAATCCAGCAATCTCTTGTTGTAAAGATTTTATGTCTACCAAATAAACGAGGGAGTATCTAAAAGTTCTTGAATAAATTGATTTTTATATTTCCATTTATCGATTGAACAATTGGTTTATAAAATTAAACTTAATAAACAACATAAACATTTTAAGAGTGATGAACGCTTTTTGTTTTTCGCAAGAAAGTAGTTTTTATCTTCTATAACATTTTTCAGAAACTCTCAATTGTTTAACTTCTAACAAGTTTTATCTTTATACGAATATTTTGTAAGCAAAAAGTATTATTTAATAAATTGTAAAATTTTATAAGGGGCAAAGGGTTCCGGTGAAATTCAAGATATAGATTGACGCTTACCTATAAGGTGCCAGCGTCTGTTTTTATTCCTAGGTCCGACCCAAGAGAGAGTCACTAAAAGGAAAATTACATACGTTTTTTTTCGGGACTTTATACCAATAACTAGAGAATAATTTCGGTCAATAGCCACAGACAATTGTTTCGCCACGTATGAAAGATTTATTATTTCATATGTATTCAACTTTTAATATGTTTGTATTTTCTACACAGGCCCATTATTATTACTACTATTTTCAGACTTCGAGTAAAATACTTAATTTTTTGTATATAGCTGCGGTCAATATAATAGCACCATGCACAAATTTATTTATACTGACTCTACATCTGTTTAACTGTTGGGCCAATATACTCAAAACAAAATAATAAATTCTTTGATGCGTTAGCAAAAGATATCCGTTTAGCAACATGCTTAGAAGAGAGGAGCGACACTTTTCGGGGACTACAAGCATTGAGGCTGTTGTCTCGAAGTCTGCGGTGAATAGTTTCCACGCTTTCCGGCACATCCAATGTTTTTTTTTAGCTCCGTAGCTGTCATAAAGCGATTTGCTTTAGTCGTCCGTACTAACCGTTTAACGATTAAGGATGACAAAAATCACTTTCTACCATGGGTTTCAATTTTTTGCTCATATTTTACAACATTTATTATCATTTTATTGGAACAGCCCAGTACTTCCCTTATTTGCGATTTACCCGTAGACGCAAATTTTTTTTAAATTAATTTAAATTATAACGGATATGCGCCGGGAAGGTATACTACTTTGTTTTGCCGCCTTTTTGGTAAACATTAGTCTTGACACTTCATATTTGGCAGTCGTGAAGTAGATATGTGGCAAATTTATTATGGACAAATATTCGAGAAACGTGTTTTAATCGTTAAAAAATCTTTATCAAAATCAATCATCGATTATTGTGACAATGAGAAAGTTACGTGAAATTTTTGGGAGAAACAACGTGCCAACAAAATGCACTATTTATCGTGTAGTGAATGATTTCGAAGAAAGAGGGTCTGTAGGTGATAGGCACAAGCATACACCACAATGTACTGCAAGATCGGCTAAATATGTTATTGCCGCTCAAAAAAGTGTTCAAAACAATCCATCAACCTTAATTAGACGCCGTGCTCAGGAGCTTGGTCTTCAAAGAACAACTTTGCATAAGGATTTGCATCTGTTGCCGACATTAAATATAAGACCCATTCTCTTTCATTTAATAAAAAATTCTAAACAAGCTTCCCGGCGGAGTATTAAGATGATTCAAACTTTTTTTATATTACGAAAAGAAAAGTTGGACAATTATGAATGAAAAATGATATCTGGAAAATGTCTCCCCCGGGGCACATTGATATGTTTTAACAGAAATCCATCGTCAATAGAAGGGAGCCCAGTCCCATTCAAGGAGCCAACTGGACAATCCACTATATTTCCACGGGAATCAGTAAAGCCCCAGAGAGTTCAGTTATTTGTCTTCTTTGCCTTTTAGCTGTTCTCTGACTGATTATTGAAGTCAGCCCTTTGGGAGTATCGTGGTGGTTGTGGTTTCGAGGCCATCGTTTGAGTTTGTGGGTCGGATCATTAACAATGAACACAATGAATGGTCCAGGTCCAGTGAGCATGCATGCAGTCATGTTCTTTAGTTATATTCATCTGTATGAGTTCTGGACCAGGAGTTTGATAGTCTCCAACTCCACAGCAAGGAGTGAGAGCCTTGGGCTGCATCGATCTCCTGGAGTTGCAACTAAGAGTGACCGTAGGATATACGTGTTTGAAGGCCTTCTAGGGCGAGTATGATGCTACATTTCATCCACAGTGATTTGATCCACCATCTGGTTGTGGGTTACACAGGTACAGATGTAAATCTTATCACGCATCTGGCAAATGTCTACCACGACGACGCTGACAGATGTCGATTCTTTCATCAAAGTTTTTAATCACTGTTTGGCAAAATTACGCTCCTATTTCGTTAATCACAACGCGGATTTTAAGTTTAAAGGCTAAAATAGATCTGTATAGACTCTGTCCTTAACATAGCCCCTCGAAAAGTAATCCAGTGGTGTTAAACCATACGATCTGACTAGCCACTTAACTGCTGTTGTGAAATTATGCGATCGTTTCATTGGCTGTGTGACATATGGCACCGTCCTGTTGAAACCACATGCCAATGGTATCGACGTCATTAATAGTATGCCAAAATTGAGTTGTTAGCATCTTGCGATAGCGTGATTCACTGACGTTACCGTATTTCCAACCTCATCTCCGAAAAAAAACGTCCCTATCATGCCTCCAGACCACAAAGCACACCATACAGTTACGCGTTAAGTATTTAAAGACTCCTCAATAATCGCTCTAGGATTTTCAGAAGCCTAAATACGGTAATTTTGCTTGTTGATATATCCTGAAAGGTGAAAATGGGTTTTATTTTGAAAACATTATTTTTCATAAAAAACCAGCCGGTTGTTCCTTAATGAATTGAGCAAATCTACGGCGATGTATGTGATTGGTCGGCTTCAATGCCTGCACCAGTTGAACCTTGTAGGGCTTCAAAATCAAATCCTTACGCAAAATTCGACATGTGGTGGTTTTGGAAAATATTCTTGGTGAAAAAGTCGACAGAAACAGTTAATTTCAAAATTCATAAAAATCAAAATGAAATGATTTTAAAAACGGTGCTCCGTACCCCAGAACTAATTGTTAATCTTAATTTTTGACCGTCTCTATAGAAGATGCTTTTAGTACGAATTATAGTTTTAAAAACAAATATATTTTAAAACTAATGTCAGGTGGTCAGAATGCAAATGTTGTAAGTCGTTTAAAATTTAAAAATTAAAAAAAAAATTAAAAATTGATTTCAGAACTATGAAATATTTAGAATACTCTGCGCTTAACTCTCAAAAAAAAAAAATAAAAAAATTGAGTTAGTACACTCTAGCAGATGAGGCTGGTCTGGCTTTTAAGTTTATTTGCATAATAACTTTATTATTCAAATTCAGTGTGAGACTTTTACAATCTAATTATACATCATCATTTGGTAGTTATGCAAAAAAGGCAATATCTCTTAAATTAAATACATTTTCTGCTTTAGCTAACAGAGATGACTTAAGAATGTCCCCTAAGGTTAGACACGTGAGTATGTGTTACAAAATGAAGTTTGTTTGAATTAACACTAACGGATTTATTGTTGGCATTTATAAGAAAGTTTCAAAACGCTTAAGACAACAGCCGGAAACACATACCAATACAACAATAACACAATACAACCTCTGGCCAAAGAGGTTTCTATGAAGAATAAAAACGAAAAAGAAAATACAAAAGAAATCCTGGATGTGTTGTTGCATGGCAATAACAAAAAGTAAAATGTTTTCTCTTTCAAGATTTGATTAAAATACGCACACGCACACACAAACATTCAAAAAACCATTTAAAACGTACATAGAATTGAAAATAATGTCCTTCTTTCTGCTTTTTCTTTGCAGCTAAGAGAGAAGAAAACACACTTTAACTGTCACAGACTCCTGTGAATGTTTAACATCCTGCCCTTTTGGTAGTTCATAATAAAAACAAACAAACAAAAAAGTACTAAGAACTCCGGGTATTAAAAAAGCTCGCCGCCGTTGGCAACTGTAAGAATGTGCTTGTGTGTATGAAACGCATTAAATAAGCGACAGAATCGAAGGAAGGGAAGAAAGTATAAAAGTTAAAAAGAAGTATTTATGAAACATGCCAATACCAGAATAAATGTTGTGAAATAACGCGCATTGTTTTTTGGTTTTGTTGTACCTTAAGCTAAAGTGGGATCTGTGTGATAATATCACGAAAAAAAAAATTAAAATTTTATCACGGGCGGGCAAATTTGAGGTTAGAAAATGAATTGTCTATCAAGTGATTAAATATCAAAAATTAAGCTTTCAGTCCTGTGACATGTATTTACTAAAAAGTTTAATATTTTAAGCATGGAACCTGCCACTCTAGAGCAAAAAATTTTAATTGTGAAAACTTACTGTCGAAATGGCGATTATATTCTTGTACCACTTCGCTAAATTCCAGCAGCTTTTTCTAGTAATTAGCTTCCTTTTAACACCGTCACACATAATTCGAGGCTCCAAAAATAGACTCAAATTATACGCTCAATGTTGTGCAACAATTGGGTGTCCCTAAAGATACTTTGCACAACATTTTGTAAAAAGATCTTCATCTTCAACTCGTTCAAAAATTAAACCCGACCGACAATTTGAAATTGGCTGTGTGGAACACTGAACGAAAACAATTCATTTTGCATCTTTTTTGATCTTTAATGACGAGGCTCATTTTCAATTGCGCAGTTATGTAAATAAACAAAATTGTCGCATATGGACACGTGGCATCTTTTCGAAAATATTCTGAGCTACCAAACTTCATTAAAATTTGTTCACGATAGTTGGAATTTTTACAAAGTCTCACTTTCAAAGAAAAAAGAAAAAAAAATTGTTCGCTTAGACAAGACACATCCCAAAGCTCCTAATTCCAGTACTCGAATTGTTTTGATTTTTGTCTATAAAATTTACATTTGATCCGAGCTCCATGAAATTTGAAGATGAAAATTTAAGAGGTTTGAAACCGGTTTCAGTTTTCTAATCGTTCTTTTCTTATTTTGGAAAATAAAAACTAAAATCGAAATTCTGAAAAAAAATAACTCACTGTGGAGACGGTCCAGGCATAATTTTATGCAGTAATTATCTCCATAACCGAAAAATCGAAGACAATTATAATTTCAACCATAAAGTTTAGGTTGATAATTACAGATTTGTTTGATCTAGTAAAGCTTTATAATATTTTTGTCAAACTAATTGCGCAGAAGTTTTCAAAATAGTGTCCATTATTTTGATAAACAATTTTTGTGAATTTCAATCTTCAATATGCAAAGAATTCTTTAGCTCAATTACTTTACGATATAATTCTTGGGGTCGAAAAAGGTCCGTTTTTAATTTTATGAAAAACAAGCAAACATATTTGTTATCCCCTTACGTTGCTTCATAAAAGTCTTATGCTTTAAATTTAACTTTAAGTACTTCTCTGCCACTCCATAATCTGTCATTTTAGTTTTATCATTTTTCTTATATAGCGTAGGCATCCCCCCACGATGGTGACGGAATTTCACCATCAATTTATATGTCTTTGGGGGTAAAAGGGAGTCCATTTCTCTTCAAGGCGAGCAGGAGCCAACTGGACAATTCCACTATATTTGCACGGAAATCAGTAAAGCCCCAGAGTTTAGCTATTTGTCTTTTTCGGCTTTAAGCTGTTCTCTGACTGATTATTGAAGTTGGCCCTTCGGAAGTGTCGTAGTGGTTGTAGTTTCGAAGCCCTCATTTGAATTGTGTTGGTCGGATCATTCACAATGAACACAATTAATGGTCCAGGTTCAGTAAGCATGATTGCGGTTGTGTTATTGAATTTTATTATTATTACTACTTTATTAAGGATATACGTATCGCCTTCTAGGGCGAGGATGACGCTACATTTCATCCACAGTGGTATGATCCACCGTCTGGTTATGGCTTAAATAGCTAGGTACAGATGTAAATCTTATCACGCATAGCGTAGGCAAATTTGCGCTTAGGAAGTAAATTGTCTGGCAAGTTATAAAATGCTAAAAATTTAGCTGTTATTTTTAAATATTTATTTAGCAAAAGTTGAGAACTTTAAGCGCGAAATGTTATACGTTTGAGTGATGAAAACTTCATTGTATCACTTTGTAAAACTAAGACAGGTTTTCTTCATAATCAGGCTTCTTCTTAGACCGCTGTTATTTGTTAAATTCAAGGCTGACGATATTGCAGCTGACAATATACCAAAACAATATACTTTTAGTCGCCGTAGTGATGCAAACATGGTAGTTGGACAGCAAAAAGTTGAGAATGAGCTTGGAACATTAACTCGTCGACGTTCATCACTAAAGGTACTTTGTGCACCATTTTAAGTTCTGTTCAAGAATTAAGGATGAATACCCGCTACGTGAGTCGAACGTTTATAAATTGGCTGTTTGTAAAACTGAACGAAAATAACGCATTTTTCAAGAAACGGTTATGATGGTTATGTAAACAAACAAAATTGTCCTCGAAAAAGCATTATATCCAAAGAAAGGAACCGCATGGTACGGTTTGTGGTCAGGAAACCGTAAATTCTCTGCTCTACCAAACCATATTTTGTGGCCGCAATTGACTCGTGTTGAGAGTAGTGGCCTTTGGTTTCAGCAAGCTACACTACTAGCCAAGAAATTCAGTTATTGCTTTTCGCGGTCGCGTAATATCTCGATTTGGCGATGGTGATTGGTTACCTCGTTCTTATGATTTAACGCTGCTGGAGTATTTTCTCTGGGCCCATTTGAATTCCGGGTTTACGCGAGCAACCCGCACACAACAGATGCCCTGAAAAATGAAATGCTACTCTGTATTGACGAGATAAGCGAAACTGCATTGCAAAATGTGTTCAAAGTTTTCTGCCAACGTGCTCGAGAAGGACATTTGCCTAACATTCCCATATTTCTACTCTGTATTGGTATCAATATAGCTCAAGTTGCTAAGATAATTGTGTTTTATTTTCAATCTCCTTTTATTGTTGGGAAGTTGCTTTTTACATTAATTGTTTTTCTAATTGCTAAGCTTCCCCTCCCCCCCCCAGGGGTACATTTATGGTCTTTATAGTACGTAACAGCTATCTAGATCTGTGCAACTGGGGGAAAAAGGTAACCCAGTCCCCTGAAGACAGGTAGGGAGTCAACTGGAAGCTCTACTTTATTTCCACGGGAATCAGTGAGCCGCAGAGTTCATTATTTGTCTCTTTAGACATTTAATAGTTCTCTGACTGATCATTGAGGTTGGCCCCTATATGGGAGTAACGTGGTGGTTGTGGTTTCGCGGCCCCATAACAGTATAATGGTTATTATGGTGGCCAGAATCATCTCACTGATAATGACACGCAAAGTGAATGATCCAGACCAGTAAGCATGCTAGACATGTGTTCTGGACAGGAGTAGGAAAGTCTCAAACTCTTTAGCAAGGTGTGATGGTTTGCAGCCCTGCCCTGGAATCATTAAAGTTGCAACTAGGTGGTTCTGTTGCTTAGAATTATGTCTTCGGCTTCCTAGGACGCATATATGACGTTCCAAATTATACAATTGTGGTTTGTCTACCATCTGATTAAGGCTACATAGCCAAACGAATCACACTATCTGCTAAGCTTCACCAAAGTTTTTCTTTTACTTTCGCCTTACGAATTTCTGACTGTCAAAGCCATAGTTAAAGGCCGAAATCCACCAAAGAAACATAGTTATTTTCTGTAATCTTTATTCAATTGCTCAGTCCGGGGGTCTTTACTAACACAGAGGCAACTACTGACCATAAACATAATTTCTCCCAATTTTTTTTTGGTCTGAGAATTTCTGAAATCAGGAATCTATCGGGAATCTGTCCCTTGCCCAATTATCAGCTTAGAGAATTTATGAAATGTACAACTATTTGTTTTGCCTTAAGGTGCATTGACAGCAATTTAAATGTGCTTTAAAGTATCCTAACTACACAATTAGACACAATAAAGATCGACAGACATTTCTGTCATTTATATTTGTCGCCAAGAATTTTTGTAGGCGAAGAAAACGCCTGAAAGTTTTGCCAAAAATAGTTCACTTCAAATAATTTCAATCACAAAATGAGAAAAAGGAAGCGCTTCATAAATTAATATTTAGTTAGTTAGAACAACTATTTCATTGACATCGTGGTGAGTTATCTAGAACAAGGACTTCAGTCTAAAAATGAGTGTAGTGAAGTGGAAAATGCTCTCATACCTACCACTAATGCTTTAAAAATTGACAAAACTTTTGTTGCATAATAAAAATTAAAATCTACGTGAAATAAATAAAGGCCGGATTATGATTTTTGATTTGCTATAAAAATAAAATTGGTTACGGAATAAGAAGATTTTAATTATTGTATAATTTAATGTTTTCTAATAACTAAAAGGAATTTAAAACTTTTTTAAAACCAAAAACAAAAATTTTATTAATTGAATTTATTGCAGTTTAAAATTTATTTTAAAGATTTTTGTTTTCGTGCCACTGTGCAAATCTGGAATAAATCTTTTCACGTCACAAAAAAGTAGTAAATTACTTCTTTTACCCAAAAAAAAAAAAAAAACAAAGGAAAAACTGAATGCAATCATAATTTTCTTTTTTAAATTTTCGTTATTAATGCCGAAATAGAAAAAACGAAAATTCAGGTTACCAACATCGAAACTCTGTCAAGAAAATATAAAGTTTTACCTTTTTATTTGTATCTTTGGGGTTTGTATATTTCTGCAAACATGTGTAGATATTGCATAAAAGTATGTTTGTATGCGATTACAAATAATAAAAAACATGACGCCACATTGTGCTGTACGTATGGCTGTGTGCCTTGGTGAGTGAGTATTATGGTGAATGTAATAAAAATTGTGAATGTGACAAAAATGAATTACTACAAAAAGACGCACAACAAACATTGTTCCCCAATTTTCTTGCCACCATGAGAATGGAGTAAGATGGTTGTTATGTTTGTATGTAAAAACGTTGTTGTTGTTGTTGCTGCTGCTGACTTTGCTATTACAGGTTTCCAATTTGTTCTGTTCGTTAAAAACACCCTGAAATGGTTAATACAATAGAAGCATTTTGTATAACAAAAAGTACTGGAATTAAAGATGTTATTTTTAAAGAAATAATATTTCTCTCTGATTATTCCGTTCATAAGGACTATATTCCTGTGAAGGGTAATAGTAATAATCTGTGAAAGTATAATATTTAGTTCCATTAGATTATTAAAACTACATGGAAATGTAACGTATGACTACATATCGTTTCCTAAATAAAAAGTTATTTCAATATTTCAGAAACCCTTTCCTAATGTCTTCAAATTCGGGCTTTGTATTTTATATCGGTTTCATTCGAGTATTTTCAGCTGCAAAATCGGGGTATAGTTCCTAAGCCGTTACTTTCTAATTTCTTTTTTTTCTAATAACCGCCTGGCTGTATCAAATTATTATTACAGTTTTACTTTTACTTTTTAAGGAGGACGTATTAGTTTCCTTGGATAGTAATCAGTGTCCAACGGGAATATACTACTTTGTTTGCTTATAATTTTTGATTAAAAGAGGGAGAATGGATTTTATATTGATAAATTTTTTATTTAATGTCGGCAGTTATGTATGGAATACAAATCAGATAAATCTCCGCCTCTGTTAGCCTCAAAAAAGCGAGCTCGTTTGAATACAATTTTCATTTTAATATTCTCACACATTTCACGCGGTATTTCATTAATTTCATTACGAATATTTTGTTTGAGTTGTTCAAGTATTTCTGATTTGTTTGCATAAAACTTGCTTTTCATAAATCCCCACAAAAAAATGTTCAGAGCAGTCAAAACAGGCGACCGTGGAGACCAATTATAATATCACCATTTCTTGAAATAACTTGCTGTGGAAAGAGGTCTCGCAGTAATTCCATTTTAATCCTGGCTGTATGCGATGTTGCACTGTCTTGTTGATACCCCATGCTAGTCAATCCCAAAGCATGCAGTTGTGGCGTTAGAAAGTTTTCAATAATATCACTATATTGCTCCCAAACGGCCGTTTTCATTTTCAAAGATGTAAGGGCCATTGATTCCGCCTAACCTGCAAAAGAGTGCCACTTTTAATGAATGCAAAGGCGGCTGTTGAATAATTTGAAGGTTTCCCATTCCACACAGAACCGACTATTCTGTTTATTCACATTTCAATTCAAATTATAATGTGCGATTTTTTCATGAAAATCAGGATTATCGTGGGCGAGCTGTATCATCGTATTGGCATATGTACGGCGGGGTAAATGGTTTTCTAGAAGAAGTTCTTGTGTCAACTGAATCTTATATGGAAACAAACAACAAACGCAAGATGTTTTTTGAAGAACAAGCTCCTGAGCACGTCATCGAATTGAGGTTGATGAATTATTTGGACACACTCTTGAGCAGCAGTAATGTTTTTAGCCGATCTTTCTTCTAAATCATTTACTACAAGGTAAATAGTGCGTTTTTTTTTTGGAACGTTGTTTCTCCCAAAAATTTTACGTAAGTTTTTCATCGTCATAATTGATTTTGATAATTGATTTTGATAAAATGTTTTTTAACGGTTAAAACACTTTGTTTTATCAAAAATTTTTCCATAATAAATTTGCCACGCGTCTACTTCACGACTGCAAAATATGAAGTGTCAAGGCTAATGTTTATCAAAATGGCGGCAAAACAAAGTAGTATACCTTCCCGGCGGACAGGCTGCATGTAAGTAAACATTGAAAAAAGCGTGATCAGGTTCCGCTTACTGTTGCTTGATCTTTGTTAATGCTGCATATTGAAATGATTTTATTTTTTTATCTCAATACTTTCTTACATTTCAAGATTCCTGTTAAGATGTACCAACGTCTGCATCGATGTTTAATTTTTCTCTTGTGTTTCTGATTGAAAAGAGTCGTGATATGATGGCTGTTTTAGAATTATATTATAAAAATCAAATAGAATTTAAAATTTAAGGCAACAACACTTAACATACCCATTATTTTCTTTTGTTAATTAGTACTTTTCCTACTCTTGTAATTTCTTTCCATCTTAGCTGGTTGTTTGTTTGATATGAACGGCGAGCGCGAACAATGTGTAGACATTCTCAAGCCGTGATCGAAACTGTTCAATTTACAGTATTTCATTTACTGGGTGAACAAATCCAAACAATTTGTTACTTTTCTTCTTCATGCAATATTTAATCAATAAGATAATATTTTTGTGTTATTTTTTGTGTGTAGCTCAAGATTCTTCTTCTGCTTCTGTGTTTAACGCAGTAAATATACCCAAAATAATAGTTTCTTTAAGTGTTCCATGTGTGGTTCCTTTATCAGTCCTGGAAAATTAACATGCTTTAAAAAGATGTTTATGTGCCTTGAATGTATCTAGTATTAAACCAGCAACAAAACAAGTTGCCAAAAATGTTCATACTAGAAATATTTTGACGATTTAATTTATATTTACATAGAATTTGTAGTCGCTAATAATACGGTCTGTAAAATAGAAGAGGTGAATTTTAAATTTTCTCGGGCTACGTGCATTTGATTAGCGTTTTTTTTTTTTATAATGTTGCCATACTTGCCTCAAATATCTGTTTTTAGTTGATTTTAGCAGTTAGCGGTGTTTTGCTGGAACGATAATTTTCTGTAGGGAAAAACATTGAATAAAGAATTTGCATCTGAGTGTTCAAAAGCACCTGAAAGCTAGTAGGTAGTGTACTAGCTTGGCAGTATGGGGTTGTGGGTTCGATTCCCAACGAAGACCTTGGTTTTTTTCACTACAAAAATAAAAATTGACTGTCGGTGGGGCTGCTCAGCGATGAAGGGTGTGCTGTCTTATATGGCAGTTAATTTCCGACTATCCTTCTACTTTCACCACCTGTTTCCTCTCTTCTCTATCCCTTTCCTAATAGAATGCAGCACGGTACTTGACTAAGTAGGCATTGTTGCCTGAAGTGCTACTTCTCTTTTAAAAAGTAAAGTAAAGTTGGATTCACTCATTCGCCCAACATTTTTTTATACGTTGTTTGACATTTCTCTCAGAGAGTGAGAGAAGTGCAGACAAGTTATTTTGTGCAGACAACTCTCAGTTTGATTTGGTTTACTTTAATTTTTGTTCGGACAAAATTGAACAGAGTTGCCACTAAATTTTTTTTTTCTGAAAAATTGAATTGAGTTGCTACATCATATAGTGTTTGCATAGTATGAAATTATGGTATTTGTTTTGTTTGTGTTGATCAGTATTCAAATGACCATGGGAAAGTTTTCTTATTAAAAAACGTTTAGAGTGTTCAAATGAACCAATTAAAAAACGTTTAAATATTTTAATAAACATAAACTTTTTTTAATAAACTTTTTAACATTTTAAAAAATGTTTGTTTTTCTTTTGTGCAAATGAATTCAAAATTCGTCACTTTATTTATTTAAAACAAAAAATATTAGACTGTTTTTAAATAATTTTGCCATAAAAATGAATTAAAATAAAATGAATTGAAATAAAATTTAATTAGGTTAAACAATTGTTCAAATAATCTGTGTATATTTTCTTTACTACTATGGCGTCATTAGATGCTCGGTTGGAACCAATGCGACCTATGGACCTTGAGCGTTCACTTCTTTCCTCTCGCCAAAGTCCAGGATAAACAACCCCATCTAAACCTTCTCTGTCAACAAGTTCGGTTTGCATATAACCCGAAGACGCCCTCCCTCGAAGAAAGTTGTGCAGACAAACTGTAGACTTCACAATATTTAAAACTGTTTGCTTAATAAGCAAAATGTTAAAATAATAAAAAATATGCAATTTCACACCAAGATTTTATTTTTAATCACTTGCTGCTTTGCTGCCACATTGTAAAATTAATATAACTTGTTTATTTATGTATTCATATGGCAGCTTTGTTTGTCCGGACTAATTTTTCGAAATGGGTGAATCGTGCTGTAGAAAACTCACAGAAAAAATTTGTTCTCACAAAAATTTGGCCGGACAAAATGGGTGAATCCAGCTTAAGTAAGAAATACTGAAAGTGGCATGTTGAGAGTGTGTAAAACCTTGATATTTGATAAATTTACAATTTTAGAAATTTTTTGGTGCCATACGTTTCATGACTAAAACTTGCAAAACAACTGTATGACATGAGCCAATCGACATTCTCTGTAAATTCCTGAATAGCGATTTCATAATTCACCATAAAATTTGCTTCTTCTTTCCCCACATTTTTATCGGTTTTAAAATTTTCATTTTAATTTTATATCATAGATCTGAAAGTTCTAAAAAGTTAGTACCGACTCCTTTTCTCATACGAACTTTTAATAAAATAAAATCTTTGTCAGCTTTAATATAACACATCTTTGTGAGCCACCATTTGCAATAGAAAAATAAGTTGAAATTTCATGGTTGTTGCTACTGACACCAATACAATAAAATATTAAGGATAAATGTATTTGCTTGGTTTATTTCTATCAATGTACTCTCTGAATGAGAATGGGTGGATGTGTATGAATTACACATACATTCCAGTTTTCATATATCGGTGTGTATATATAACATATACATGCGTTTATACATAAATCAATTCCGGAAATGAATTAATGTTACTGAACGAAAATCGAACAATTTTGTTTGATATTAATTTTCTGTGTAAAAGATTTATACAATTCTTTGATTTTCGTTAAACCATATTTATGTAGTCTGTTTGTAACAAGAAATTGTAATATTGAATAGCGTATAGTGTTAAATATTAAAGGTTTCGTCTAGTCTTTAAATAGTTTTGGTTTGAAAATTGTTAAATATTTTGCATTGTTTTACTGCATTTCTTTAATATCGTTTTTAATGTGTTGAAAGTTAGATCAGTATCTATAGTATATTATAGTTCAAAATCTATTAAGCTATAATTATTACGTTTCACAACCTCTCGCATCTCTTCTCTATCCTTTTCCTAAAGAATGTACTTGACTAAATAGGCATTGTTGCCTGAAGTGCTACTTCTCTTTAATAAAAAAGAAAAAAAAAGCTATAATTATTACGTTGTTTGGAATTGTTCCGCCAGTAAATGAAATAGTATTGAGTTCGGTATGATCGAAGCAACATAATTTCGTGTCTATTCTAATGAAAAAACTACCCAAAAATACGAACACGGATTGATCACATCGAAAGAGCTCGATGTGGATTAAAAATGTGGCATAATTGACGACAAATCCATTTAAATTATTGTGAGAAGTGCAACCACAAAAGCGGGATTTTCAACTTTGAGACTATTAAAGCTGAAGTCAGAATAGAAGGGAAAAAAGCCACAGTATGCTGCGAAAACTGTTTCATTACGGCTACAGAGACACAGAATTGAGATGGTTTCAATCATATCTAACAGGAAGGAAGCAAGTAACAAAAGTAAACGGCACAAGGTCGAGTCCGATTTTAAAGGAATACGGCGTGCCTCAAGGATCAATTTTGGGTGCGTTACTATTCATAATATATAACAACGATATGCCAAGTGTATTAGAGAAATGCCAGATAATTCTTTATGCGAACGACACGCTAATTTCTGCAGAGGGCGAATCAGATCAGCAGTGCTATAACAATTTAAATTATGATATGGAAAATATAAAGAAGTGGCTAAATATGAACAAGCTTAAATTAAATGAGACCAAAACCAAAATATTAGAAATAAATGCGAACACTAATGTTGTTTTTGCGGTAAATGATCAAGTGATAGAAAAAGTTAGCGATGTAAAATATTTAGGAATGATTATTGATTAAGAACTAAAGTTTAAAGCGCATATAGACTATATTTGTAAAAAGATTGGAAGGAAAATAAATTTTTTTAGGAGAATAAGGTGGAATATAACAGTTGAAACGGCGATAAACATTTATAACACAATAATTAAACCGCATTTTGAGTTCGGTTCCACGATTATATATTCATGCTGCACTAGAAAACAAGTAGAGCGATTACAGAAACTGCAAAACATGGCCATGCGGACAATACTGAAATGCAATAGGTACACATCGATCAATTTTATGCTAAGCGCGCTGAAATGGTTGAACATAAGGCAGAGTATTGCAATCAACACAATAAATTTTATACGGAAAATGAGAACGGATCAAGCATCAGAATATTTAACAGAACAAATATCGTATGTAGGGGATGTTCAATCACATCAGCTAAGGAATAATAGCAGCTTTAGGATTGAGCGGGTGACAATTACAGCAATGCAGAGGAATTTATTCTACAAAGGCTTACAACTTTACAATAATCTTCCGACCCATGTGAGGGATGAGCAGAACCCACATCAATTTAGAAAATATATAGCAAATTTTGTTAAATATAACTCATTGTAATGTATACATATCTATAGATGTTTAAAAGAGTATTTTTAATACTAATAATAATATTAAAAAAAAGAAAAACAAAAAAATTTTTCTAAAGAACCTTCTTTGTCAAACTTTCAACCCTAAATAGTCTTTCACAGATGACAGCACCAGTTACTATTCGTATTCATTCAGTAATAGACCGAACCATTTGCGGGTGACTTTCAAAAGACGGAACATGAATAATATGCTCAATCACGATCTCACAACAATCTCAGAATGGGATCGTGTGAATAGAGTCGATTTTAATGCCCGTAAGATAAATGTTGCATGCTTACGCATAGACCTGTGTTCGAAAATGGTGTTGTATCTTTTAGTATGGGTGATATGAGTATTACGAAATCGGAAGCTCTTAATGTTCTTGGCATAAAAACTCAGTATGATGTTAGATAGACTAAGTATATTTTTTAGTTTCTAAAGAAGCTTCCAAGTGCCTCGGTCTTCTTAAACGGTGTAATAGATACTTTACTCCATCCGATCTTCACACCACCTTTTCCGTCCAAATATTTAATACATTTCTCATGTATGGTCCGGTGCCCCAAAGTCTATTTTAGAGTTGCTAGACCGTGAATAGGAGAGGGTAAAAGGGCACTATTTTATCGTTACTACATGTCAAGTGCTCTAATAAAATTAATTGATTCCAGGCAAAAAGCAGAGAATGTTGTTGGTTGCCAAATTATAGCAAAGATTTGGAAAACGCTGCGAAAAATGTTATTCTTGTATGCTAATTTGTCCAAGCCCACCAAAGCAAGAGTTTATGCTATGGAAATGGACGGACCAAGTGTCACATATACATATAGACTTTTTTGGTTCTCTTCTAAAGACGTGGTGCTTCATTATTGTAGACAGCACGAGCATGTGAGTATAGTGCGTAGATATGGACACCAATACAACCAGTAGAGCAATTGTATCAGTGTTACGGAAAATGTTTGCCCATTATGGTACATTAAAAGTAATTATATTAGATAACGGTACTGAGTTTGTTTCAAAATTACAAATATCCACTCTTTTGCGTTCAAGTGATTTCTTGTTAAAATTTACTTTTTGAAGTTGTCGATTTCTAATTTCTGTCATTATTTAATTATTATTTGTTTGTTTTAGAAAACATCAAAGTTGTTTTGAAACCATTTTTCTAATTTAAGAGGAAGAAATTTTACAAAATATTTGTTTTTTGTTATTTCATTTTTTGCACTTTTTCGGTTCTTATTTATTATTCATATTGCATTTTTTGTAAATTTTTAATGAAATATATTTTGGGGGAATTTCGATTGTTTAGTCTAGTTTTTATTAAACAGTAATTATGCAGTGGTATAATTTAAACAACAATGTTCGTCAGTTCTGCATACAAAAATTCCACGCCATCAAGTTTGTTTAACGTATCTATCATGTGATAGACAAACATCTTTATATGAATAATACATTAAGCTCTCAATGAGTATAACTTAAATATCAAAAAGAAAAAACAAGCAAATTTTTTTCTGCGTGTAGTTCACACCTGAAAATGGTTGTACTTTAGACTAAATTACCAAATTCATATATGAGATAAATTTTCCTCTGCCAACTTTATTTTATAAGGTCAGCGTTTTTTAACTTGCAACACTAAAGTCTCCATATGATTGTATTAAACTGTGCTTTCCGTGTTAGAAGGGATTTTGTGTCAAAATTAAAAAATAAAAAACCATTATTTCAAAATTCGATATGTTAATCTCATCATTTTAATGGGAGCTTATAAAGGGTCCGCCAAATAACTTTTTTGTTTTAAATGCTATAAACAAAACTACTGACTATTTTCTCACATTTCTTTTTTTATTTGAAAGTACAATCCATTCGGCTGATAATGGAAAATAATTTCATTCAAATGGCTGCATATACGATCGGTCCAATTTTTAAGCACATTATAGATTGTGTGCAGCTGTGTTTCACCAATGGCTTCACGAATATTGTCCTTTAAAGCGTCAATTGTCTCTGGGTTATCGCCGTAACACTTATCTTTGACGGCTCCTCACAAATAATAGTCCAAAGCTGTCAAATCGCAGCTCCGATGTGATCAAATGACATTAGCTTTGCGACTGATAATGCGATCTTCAAAAATAGGGCACAAAACATCGAGTGTAGCTTCGGCTGTGTGGCACGTAGCACCGTTCTGTTGAAAACAAATCATGCCAATATCCTTCTCTTCAATTTTTGTAAACAAAAATTCGTTCAACATGGCCCAATAACGACCGCCATTGACTGTAACGGCCCCTCTTGGCTCATTTTCAAAAAATTATGGCCCAATTATGCCTCTGGACCAAAATCCGCACGAAGCAGTGACTTGTTTTGGGTGCGTCGGCTTTTCAATGCATGCGTGCAAGTTTTCTGTGCCCCAAATGCAACAATTTTGCTTGTTTACATACCCGCCAAGATCAAAATGAGCTTCATCTGAAAAGATGATTTTTTTTTGCAAAATCGGCATCTTCTGTAAGTCAATCGCAGGCCAACTTAGCGAAACGAAAACGGACTGTATGGTCACTTAGCTTCAACTCCTGAACCATTTGGATTTGTATGGCGTCATACCAAGGTCTTTATGCAAAATTCGTCTCAATGATGTCTCTGAAATGTTCGATTGTTGAGAACGACGCCGAATTGATGTTGATGGCGCTTCACGCACACTTTTTGCCACAGCAGCAATGTAAGCATTGTTTTTGGCTTTTTACGCTTTGGTTTATCGATGATGATGCTGGTTTCTTTTATTTTTTTCGCAAGATAACGAACATACGGCGCACACATTCGGCAACATTACCATTATTTTCAAAGTAATGTCGCAATATTTCCCAGCGTTGTTCAGGCGTATACACAACCATATTTGTTCAGCGGAAGGATAAAACTAAATAGCTGTCAAATCAAACATGAGCTAAGTGTTACCATTCAAGAAATAAGCACTAGTTGAAAAACGTTAGATTGTGGACCCTTTATGACTCACAGTTATTTATTTAGTAAAACACTTTCTGCAGGCAAAGGCTACAAATAGACATCATATCTTTATTTTTTGCATCTTTAATTTTTTTATAACATTTGGGACGAGTAATAATAATTTTCTAGTGCGCTGTTTTTAGCAGAAGATTTAGTCGAGATTAGCTCATAAATTATCCTCGTTTCGACATGGGATGATATTTGTGTTTATAAAGGGGAAAGGGTTAAACTGAAATTGCTTTTATGATTTTCAGTTGAAATAAAAAAATGTTCGATATTCACAACCATAATCCAATAGCCACTTTGGCTGGAAACAATTAAAAACAACCGCCGAAATATAATTATTGTGACTTAGTCTCTGCGAGATGCGCGGCTCTTCCGTTAAGCCGGTAAATGCCTGGCAATCCTTTACGAAAACCAGAGAGAGAAAATATTTTTCTTCTGGTCACTCTGCTGATTCCAATAAAGGTAATAGTGATTTTTAGCGAATGTGCTAATTTATTAGAGATCTTCAACTATCAAAAAAGCATACGAATTATTATCAAACGACATAAGTTTTCTGGAGTAAGATCAGATTTTTTTTACTCCTCAAGATGACTATGTGTCAGTTGATAAACATTTTTCACGGATAAACAGAACAATAAATTTCAGTTTCCTGGCTGCATTGATATGAATTATTTACATAGACATTTTGACAGGTTTTTTTTTTTACCCGAATATTTAAACCATGGAGTACCGCTACAAAGTAATGGGAGTTTAAAGTCACGGAAAAAATAAATTAAAGTCGATGAATTTTTTGTTGTTAAGTTTTATTAATTAATCCACTGCCATAACTTTACGTGTAGCATAATAGCACAGGCTGTAAGCTGCTTTATTATCTTTATGTTTTCACTCAACGGTGTTTTCACTTAAACTAACTATTGCCCAGCAGATGCTACTCATATAAATTATGTTTCAAGCGTTTCTCGCATATACAAAAAAAATCCTTTTCCAACATTATCACTTATAGGTGTGGTTATCATTATTCAGTGAAGACGCCAGTTTGGATGTTTATTTTTTTGCTCTGGATTGTTGTTTTTGTTTTCTGTGTGTTTAAGTTATTTCATAGAATTTTCAAGAAGCATGTTGTTGTTGTCTTGTATTTATAAAATTTCTTAGAAACTACGTTAAAATAGGTCATTTCATTTCCTTTTTTAATGACAATTATTTTTCTTTTAAAACTTAAGCCAATTTTCTTTTGTTAATGAATATAGAAATATTTTAACATAAATAAATTTAAGCTGTAACAGGAGCTATTCAGTTTTGTGTTGTGCAATATATGTCGTTATGCGAATTCAGTTAAACGTTTTACGACAATTAATTCCACTTACAGAGTCAAAAAAATCGCACTACAAAGTTACACGTCTTTTTTCCAGTTTTGTTGTTTAATTTCGTGCGGAGTTCATTGCTAATAAAACTATTCCTTTGCAAACATTGTCCATGATAGGCACTCATAGTAGAGTTAGCAATTCTGTCAGGTTTTAAATAGTTCTGACTTAGTAGTATGCTAATGTGTATGAACTCTTCACCTGTTTATGCTCAACTTAATGAATGTTTGAAACAAACATTCGAAGGGAAACGTTTAAAATTTTTCATTATTATTCATAACTAAAAACCATTGAATCTAGCGGCAAACGCGGTTAATTAAATTATTATTACACATCATTATTTACATATTATTATTTAAACAATTTTTTTTTCGCAATAAATTTCTTTATAGTTAATAAAACTTATTTTAAATTAATTAATTTTAATTATAATTAAGTTTTAGGGAAATTAAAAATAATGTGTAACGGTGAAAGTCGTACCTCGTTTTCACCTACACAAGATCACCACCTTATCAATACTTTTCTTAATTTGCGGAAATGGATTATTGTTATTATTATTCTTATTATTATTATTCTTATTATTCTTATTATTATTATTCTTATTATTATTATTCTTATTGTTATTCCTTATTATTTTTATTATTATTCATTCATTACTTTAAATTTATGAATTATTATTATTTAAATTAACGGTCGGGAACGTAAGAGCGCCACCTGTGAGTCAGAAACATCATGATCAACAACACAGTCAGCTGTCATGCAGATCAAAACTCACCGCTGATAGTTGTCATGCAGCCCTGATAGAAAATATATGTGTATGTGTGAATGTGTGTAGCCACGCACATGTATATAAGGCGGAACATTTTATTAAACGGATCAATTGGCAAGAAGATCGCCTGCAGATAAGAAGTCTTTTGGACAGGAGTTTAATACTCCGCAAAAACTTCTTATCAGCAGAAAGCAAGTAGATCGCCTGTGGATGGGAAGTCTTTGGACAGGAATTTAATATTCCGCAAAAACTTCTTGCCCGCAGACAGCCCGCCTGCCGGTAAGAGATCTGTTGGACAGGAATTTAATATTCCGCAATAATCTCTTATCGACAGTAAGGCTACAAGTGGTGGAAGTTTATCTTCTACCGGGGATTAGCTTGACCGTGCGACTGTGGCTGTGGAGGAATTTAATATTCCCGCAGTATCATTTTACCCGGCCAAGAATTCCCTGCGATCACTGCTGCGAGGATAGTGCTTAGTTGACCGCCGCGGCCACCTGTGCCGCCGCCATCTATACCGCTGCCGCCTCTCCCGCAGCCATCCGTTCCGCTGCCGCCTTTACCGCAGCCAGCTGTACCTCTGCCGCCAGGACCACTACTATGTACTGCAGCCAGTGCCGCCTGTACCGCTGCCGCCTGTACCGCTGCTGCTTGTCCTGCTGCCACCCGTATCGCTGCCGCCTGAACTGCTGCCGTTATTATCACAGCGCCATCTTGACCGCCGCTGCCTGCACCGCTACCGTCTGTATGACTGCTGGTGTCCCTACCAATGCCCATTGCCTCAGCGAGCTGACTCCCTGTTCTTCGGCTACAATTCCCGACCGTCCACTACAACAAGCCACCTTGTAAAGATTAGCGAATAAATAAATTTGGTGTTAAGTTTTATAAAGTTATAAAACATTGCGTGTCATTCATTCTACAGTAATAAACTATTAAAATTTGCAACGACCCTGGCCGCCGCTGTCGCTATCCCATCAACCAGCGGAAACGTGTCCTTACAAATGTTAAATACAAATCTCCGAAAGATTACTTAAAGATTTAAATTTTCCTCCAAAGGAAGTCCGTAGAATTCCAAACAACATCTTTTGTTCCCATTTTTAAATAGCATTTCATTGTCGATAAATTCCCTTATAAGACATCACTGGGTATTGATCATACTATAAACAGAAAGAAATGAAATAATACTTTGAATTGTGTCTTTAATAAATATTTAAGTTAATTGTTAATGGTCTCTGTTAAGATTAATAAATTATGGTTCAAACTTTCGCTGTAGTCTTGTAGAAGAAAGATACTTGATAAGGGTAACTTACGTCAGCCTTACCGATGGTTTTAGCATTGGGTGCTCTTGCAACTTAAGAGGCATGCACAGCTGGGTGTATATACGTCTTAGTCGCAATTTTAGAGTGAATAGTATCAGGGCTGTGCCCCCACTCCTTGCTGAAAATTTGGAGATTATCCAACTCCTTGTCTTGTTGCATGCACAAGCAGTTAAACCTGCGTTAACATAACTTCATAATTTTCTTCAAAGCCCAATTAAACCACAGCCACCACGTTGTTCCTCAGCCAACAACCACAACTGGGCCGTAACCCGGGGGGCAACTGGTTCTCATGGCACCAGTATATATCTATTAGTTCACTGGTCGGACTTCAAGAGTAATGGGTTTCTTCCAGTTTGGGGCTTCTGCTAGCTCATTCGACTAATGCCGCCTTTTACCCACGGAAGCACATGTCAAGATGGGAAAGAGATTCATCAAGACAGCGTACCCCGTGGGGGGGCGTAGAAGGAAGAGCGATATAACATTGCCATCATCGCAGTCATAAGGTTTTTTTTAGTAAAAAGAACAGAGTTAAGATAATAAATAATAGTCTTTGATTAAAAGCAAAAAATGAGGTCCTTTCTCTATCATCTGTGAATTCTTTAAAATTTATTTAAATTCTTTAAAAATATTTAAAATTATATAATTTTTTAAAAGGTTTTTTTTTGAAAAAACTTTCTTCTAAATATTTTGAATGCTTTAAAACCAGTTTACATAGCTCAGGTATCTTTATTGTTTTCGAATTAATAAATTTTTAAGATGATTATATTAGCTTATAAAAAATCTAGATCATTCACCGTGCCAATTAATTAACACATCACCTCGAAACTCTGTTTTATTAAATGCTTGCGTTGTACGATGTTAGAACAGAGTTCTTTGTTTCAATTGTTTCATAATTTTCTCGGTTAATCAAATTTCCCAACAAATTAGAAAATTCTTTTAACTTTTTCGCAAATTATATTTTGTTTATTTTTGCCTCCCTTTTCATACTTTTATAAAAGGAAAGAATATAATTTTCTTTTGTAACAAATTAATGAGATTGAATTTAGCACAGTGATCTAGTTTATAGTTTATAACGAAGAAAATGGAACTGTTTTTATAAGTTTGACGTTTTTCCTTTTCTTTTGGCGGTTTTATTTACTTTTTCATATTCTCGTTTAAAACAAATGGAGTTTTTAAAAATTATTATTCCTTTTTATAGTTATAGCGGAAATAAAATTAAAAAAAAAGTGCATCACACAAAGTAGAAAGTCATTTATCTTGATTTACTATGTATGGAATACAAAAAAAGTATACAACACATGGCCATACTCACGCACTCACACATGTATGCAATGAAGTATACATAAATACATTTTTTTATATCTAGCAATTGTTCCACAATGTTATCATAAGACTGCATTTAATGCTGGATAATATTTAGCAGAATGTTTATGTGAAGACGTGAACTGTAGCATGAGAATGCCACTTTTATATCTGAATTTATTATTTTTTCACTTTGTGTTTTTTCTTTGGTTTTTGCTTTAGCTTGCAAGACTGTATGTAGCATGTGTACACCAATGCCTTACTTTTATTGGTCGATCACTGTCATCTTCTTCATTACCAAAATGCAACTCCAGTTGCACTAGTTCTTCATTAGAGAATTCTTGGTTGTGTAAGGTGAGAAATTCATTTATGTCAGTCTCCTCTCTACCTTCAGAATTAGACTCTCTAGCTAAATTAGAATTTTCATGACTAACAGCTGGTATACCACCAACTTCTCTACACTATTCATTCATGCACGGTGGTTTAAACTCCTCCTACGAATCGGAAATAATTACAATGGCTTTCATATTGTTGAACTTCTTCCAAAACTCTAGCATGATACGCTTATCTTGTACATCATCCTTACCTTAAATAAGTTTATATGTTCCTCCAAGGTAATAACTTTTCAAAGTTGATAATACTCTTTGATCCATCGGCTGAGGAACTGCTGTCGTATTAGGCGGAAAAACTACAAATTTCGCGTTTTCTTACAACTTCTCAATATAAACTAGGTGGTCAAGAATAGTTTCTACCAGGACCAAAGCCTTGAAGTTTTCCTTGTTGCAATAAGTTTTAATTTCAGGAATAGCACAACTTGAAACCCAGTATTAAAGTAATGATGTTGTCATCCATGCGTTTCGGTTTGCACGTCAGTGGACAGGAAGCAGATTTTGTGAAAAATTGTTCATATATTTTGAATTTTCCGATTGGTAAAAGAGAAATGGTTTGAAATCATCACTTGCATATCGCCAAGAAAAAGAGTCCATCTATCCTTGCTAGCTTTAAATCGTGGCGAATATTTTTCCTGTTTTAGATATGAAAATTCGGTTAGGTAAATGTTTCCCAAATAACGACGTACAGGGAAAATGAGTACTAATTAAGCAGCGACGCTACTTCGAAAAAATTTAAAGCGAAACGACGCAAAGCGAGGTATTGGTGTATATATCTTTTTTTTTTGGAAAAGTATGAATGTATTTTGAAAAAAATGTCACACCATTGTTAAGCAGCTATAGTTAAGTTTTAACTTGTATGCATAAATCATGCGCCAATAGTTTTTATAGCATTTTCCTTTTAGTCATCTTTAACAGAAAATGGAAACGACACACAAACTTTCGTATGTGAGCACTCACAGACTCACAAAATAATATAAATTGTAATTTATATTGTATATAATGTAAGCAGTACAGTAACATAGACGTAGTAACATGTTCTACAATAGAATTAAATCCAGTTAAATTAACAGTGACTGGTGATAGAAATTAGTATGAGTTAAATAAAATACAATTTTGTTTTAAATTTTTAGATAATGAAAATCACGAAAAGATTTTTATAAAAAATGTTTTGCATTTTTTTTTAACAATCGATTTTGTTAAAACTTTTTACCACCACCTAAGTAAAGTTAAATGTGGCCTTCAACGTTTAAAATAATACATAATAGTACTTTTAAAAATACTAAATATAATAACACCTTCTCATGATGTCTCTATAAGGCATGACCTCATCAATACCAACAACGACTTTTTCAATAATTTAATGCGTTCATAATTAGATACGTTTTAAAGGCATGGAAATAATTAAGGACTTTGAGCCTAGAGTTTTATTAAAAGAAAGGTCGAAAAATAAGCTTAAAACTAAGGCCAATCAAATAGTTTGCAAAGTTGCTCTAAGTCAATAAATTTCATTATACAAATAGAATATTTTTTTTTAAAGAGAAGTAGCTCTTCAGGCAACAATGCCTATTTAGTCAAGTACCGTGCTGCATTCTATTAGGAAAGGGATAGAGAAGAGATGAAACAGATGGTGAAAGTAGAAGGAGAGTCGGCAATTAACTGCCGTATAAGACAGCACAGCGACTAGTGACTATGCCTTTATCGCTGAGCAGCCCCTTCGACAGTCAATTTTTATATTTTTAGTGAAAAAAAACCAAGGTCTTCGTTGGGAATCGAACCCATAACCCCCATATTGACAAACTAGTACACTACCTACTAGCCTGCAGGGGCACCTGTATATTTTGAATGAAAGATTTCATGGTCACATAAAGAAAATATGATACATACCAAGAAAATAAATTGTTTGCATATATTAAAAAATTTATTTGAAACCATATTGAATTCTAAATTAATTATAAATTGTTTAAATTATTTACTTATTCAGAAAGTCATTTCTTGTTTTCATAATTTTATTGCTGCGAAGATTGAGAGATTTGTTAAATAATAATTATCAGTAAACGAAATGAACTATTGTGTTTTTTACAAACAGTATAGTTTTCGTATACACACAAAACAAAACCAACATGCTTTTAAGAAATTCCACGAAATAAGCTAAACAACAGAAAACAAAAATAATTAAGAACAAAAAATAAAACACACAGTCAAAGAGGCGCCTATACTGAATAGTGATAACAATAACAATATGAGATAATGTTAAATTAGAATATTCTTGCATGTGCGAGAATTGCTCAAAGCAGATATAAAAGCACCAACTGCTGGGCATGTGAATTAAATCAAGTTGAAACGTCGTATAGTCAAGAAAACAAAATAATAAGGCATCTTTTAGGCGTGAAGTTACCATAGCGTTTATTTTAAGAGTATTAAAAATAAGTAAATCGTTTAATTTAATTTAAAACTTCAAAGTGCTGTGTTAATATTTTGCAATTAATAAAACTTATAACGTTTAAAGGAGTAAACGTAGCAATATCTTTAATTTATTCCATTATCTGTTTAATACAAAACTTGCTTAAAAATGGTTTTTAATATATAAATATTCGAATCAATTACAATATTAACTAAATTTTAATCTGAACTTCAGTTAAACTTTTAATAAGTGCAGAATGTTTTACGACTTTGCAATTCGCAAACAAAAGATAACATGGCACTTTTGAAGAAATACGCAGGTGATTATATGCTTTCGAATTTTTCATAGCTGGCGCTAACATATAGAGCGAATTTATCTATTGTTCATTGTCTCTTTCTAGATCGAAAGTTATGGGCTTGATTCAAATGCGGCTCTTATGAATAGAAATTTCGGTTTACCCCAATGGCACACGTTTAGTGGTTCTATTTGCAAGATCACACAATAACGAAAGTGGCGGGAGTTGCAAAATGTTCCTCAAAAAGGCCATTAAAAAATTATTTAATAGAGATATCTCGGGTAGCATGATATCAAACCTATAGGCTGGCAATAGTAAATTAGACACCAATAGTGAAGTTAAGGATGTAATTTTTTATACATGGAACCCGATTTAAGGTTAAACTTATACAAAGTAGGTCAAATCGAATCTTTGAATTTATATTCTTAAATGACAGTCACGCTCATAACTTATTTGTAAACATTGTTAGTTTCAGTTCTTTTTTATGAACACATACAGAAATTAGTCTATAATACTGGATACATACAAGGCAACTTGAAATGCAACTTGCTTTAGAAACTAACACAGCCCAGACAAAACACAAATATTTAGAAAACATCGAAATATAAAAATTAAATGGGCGATACCAAGAATAATACCTTAATACATTCAAATTGACGAATTATAACATGGAGAAGAAGACAGACAACAAAAATTTTGTGCAATTTCCACTATTTTCAATTGCTGCTATATGACAACTGCTATCAAGCAAACATCGATACAGGCGAGAGAATGTTTTATTAGTAAACATTAACTAGCAATTTATTAAAGCTTTTAGGCAACATGACATGAAACATGAATTCCGAGAAGAAACGTAGCTACATATTAGGGAACATTAAGAAAAACATACTCATATTAACTACAATATACCCTCCTATGCTTGAATATAAACCTAAAAACCAAAAAAATAATATAACTTTCTCTATAAGCTTAAATAACTAATAATAACTATTAACTTTAAGGATATCATCTTAATAATTTTTAATGCTCTTTTAGGCGACATCGCCAGGTACTTTCTAATTTTTCTGTAAAAACAAAAATCTCTGTAAACGACGTTCTGCTATAATATTGTAATTTTAAATTTTACATAATTTGACGAATATCTATAAAACGGCTATCGTGTCATCCTTTCGAAAGAAATTTGTGAGTCAAAAAATTTATTTCACATTTTTACCTGCAGTGTAAAACACAAAAATAATTCTTAAATAAATAAGGGCTCATTAAAAATGGGACCAAAATAAACTTTAATTTGACATCGTCTACATTCTCTCTACTTTAAGTATAAAAAGAAGCACTTAAATTCACACTGCGTGAAAGCTCAGTATTAAAGTTAAATGGGGTAACATTGTAAATGAAGCGCAGGAATATAAATAATGTATAATAGAACAAAATAAAGAAAATTATTTATTCAAAAATATATATTAAATGAAACAAAATGTAGGTAAGTAGGTTTAACAAGGAAACAAGTAAGAAAATAATACAAAAAGGCTGGTGACAGTGAAAAATAATTTTCGTTTAAAACAACAACAAAATAGTTAACAAAAATCAAAAGACTTTAAGTTAAGAGCGATACATTTTATAATATTTTGCCTACAACCTTTTAAGGATTTCGTTAAACGCTTTGCAGTTTAACAAAACAATAAAATCTTTTATAAAAATGCCCATCTGGCATTTAAAAGCGTTTTAATATGTTGTTGCATTTTTGCTGTCATTTTCCCTCTAGCTGCAGACTCTGTAATATATGCTGTGCATATGGGACTTAAGTTTTTTGCACACAATGTCGCAAAATATACACTAACACATAGATATTCACTTAAAACACTTATATGCTGCCATATACAGGATATTAAGGTTTTTTTTTGTTGCAAAGCAGGGTTAGCTTTGTCATTTGATTTAATGTTCTTTGTTGCCTTTACTGATGTGTTCCGCATTTTTGTCTTTATTTTTATTACTTCTTTAACTGCTATTCGTTTCTAGTGACCCACTTAAAGACAATTTTTAGGGATTGTCAAAAAAATAAACTTAAAATTTAAAAGAATAAAACTAAGAAACTATGAATGATATTAAACGAGCAGCGCTAAAACTATTAAAAATTTATATGATTTTAAATTTTTACAAAAAAAATTATTTCTTTTTCCAATATCTAACTTGATTTTTGAATTTGAATATTTAATTAACATTTACAAAAAAATAGCTTCGTCAAACCAGTTCGAACGAACATGTCGAGTGGTGAATAACTTATTTGTGTTTAAAACAACAAAAGCAAAAAGAAAATGAATACTTGAATTTTCTAAGTTTTCCGGAAAATTTTATAATTTTTTTCTGAAAATTTCGAATAGAATAAAAAAAAATCAGTCAAATCGCTCCAGCCGTTCACACGCCATTAGAATACATACGTGGACCATTTCAATTTTATATATATAGATAGAAGATTAAGCAACTAAACTGGACTGTCTATACCATTTAAACACTTCTACATGTACACAAGGATTCATACATTCAAAAGTATAGAAAAATATGCGCCTAACGAATATATAGTTATTCTTTTTAATAAACGTTTTGTTATATTGACTTCTTTTAATGCAAAATAATAACACATTACTGTGAAGTTTTAAAATAAACGATTTATTTACTTTCAATACACATAAAATAGACGAGATGGTAACTTTACCACTATAACGCCTTAAAAGATGCTTAATTATTTTGTTGTCTTTACTCAACGACAATACAACTTGAATTTAATTCATTTGCCCAGCAGTTGGTGCTTAAAGATGTTTTATGGGGTTCTCGAATGTACAGTAATGTTCTAATTTAAGAAGGCACGATTTCTTGTTGCTGTTATCATCTATGCTAGTTGTTTTTCTTTTCTGTTGTTTAGCTTATTTCATGGAATTTCTTATAAGCATATTGTTGTTGTCTTGTGTGTATACGATTTCTTAGAAAGCTTCGTAGTTTGTAAAACACACAATAGCTCATTTCGTTTACATTTTTTACTGATAAAAAAACTTAAGTTAAGGTTAAGATGAAAAAGCTTAATCATACAGAGGTATATAAGACTCCTTGAAGTTTTCCAATTTCAATAAGGCAAAAACCAACTTGTGGTTTTTATAAAATCTACACACGATTAAAATGCTTATTTAAAATTATGGTATTTGTGATATTTTTGATTTTAAACAGGCTAAGTAAACATAAAGTGCTAAATTTTTATTTGAGAAGAATGCACTCTAACTTAAGTTATGGACAAAAGGAAGTGAACACAAAAATAAGGAGGGACAATTAAAATATGGGCAACCATGCTGTCAAGGTTGTCGGTAGGAAAACGTGCCCCTAGACATACGTGCAGCTAGACATACTGATAATCCCGGTAATGTGGTAAGGTAAAGCAAAAGATAGAAAGGTAATTTAAGCTGAACTCTTGGGTTTTAATTGCCATGAAGGGTTAGTATATATTGTTACGAATATGTCTTGTTTAAGTTTAAATGATAAAACAATTAAGCAATATGGAAAACTACTGGTTACAAACTGCGTAGAAGTTTATACACACACACACACAACTACAATTTGATATGCTTTTACTAACTGCCTGGCATGCTGATTATCATTTAAACGCGCAAGACAAAAACTAATTGTACAACAACAAATATACAAGGTTGTTTACCATCTGCGTGGTTTTCTAAGAAACCCTTTTTTACAAAAGCAACAACAAATGTATTGAAATAAATCCCAAACAGAAACCTTATCCGCATAAAAACAAAAAAACAACTAAACACACAGACATACAGGCGCCTATAAAACGAGTAAACAACCTACAACAACAAAATACACACAATGAGAGTAGAAAATTCTTACATCTTCTAGAATCTAATTGGACAAGTATAAATAGGGGAAGCGTCTGAGAGGATGATCAATCAGTAAATTAAACCTCTACAGTGAAGACGTGCATTTTTAAGTAAATTGTTCTGTGTCAACTTTGTGTAGTTTAAAGTAAATAAAATTGTTATTATTTAAAAACTCTAAAAACTGGTGTTAATTATTTTGCAATAAAGAACTCACAACAAAATGTTTATAAAAGGTATAAACGTAACAATATGTTAATGCATCAATGTTAACGAGTCAAGCAATTTATCCACCCGAACGAGCAAGTTAGGGAATTTCGTGTTTTTTTTTTTTTAATATAAAAGCCTTTAAGCAATAGAATAGCGCTTACTTCAAGCACATAACATGTTTTAAGTTTATCGAGACTTACTGCAGATTTATTAAACTTGTATACTGCAGAGAGTATTAACGCTGTTAACGAAAGTATGGAAGAAAATTTAAATTTATCGATTATCTATTGGTCGCAGGAGCCATCCCTTGATTCACAGATATCATTATACACACCTTCTTCATTCGCCGATTGAGCCTTTAAGCAGTTAGAAACTGATCCGTCTATGCTCAGTGAGAGAGTCATTTATGGATTGCATCTCTGGTGCACGAAGGGAAAATTGCCGCTGCATAAATTGTAAACAAAATTTAGCAAAATTCGGCTCTTGCCAAATGTTAATAAGAATTTTAAAAACGAACACATTTACCTTTGTAGAAAGTATCTTTTGCACTATCATGAATTACGCTGCAACTACTAGTTGTTGTTCGGATTTTTTTTACCTTTATTCATTCTACTTGGGAATGTCATCCAGTTCAGCTTTCATAGTTTTTTCCCAGGCTACTTTGTGGATTCGTCCAGCCATTTCTTGTTACTCTATCGACTGATTCAATATATCCATCGCCTCCCACCCCGAGGGTACAGATAGTGTAATTCGTTTTACATCCGCACCTGGCCATGTAGCCTTAATCAGATGGTGGACAAACCACAATTGTATAATTTGGAACGTCATACATGCGTCCTAGGAAGCCGAAGACATAATTCTAAGCAACAGAACCACCTAGTTGCAACTTTATTGATTCCAGGGCAGGGCTGCAAACCATCACACCTTGCTAAAGAGTTGGAGACTTTCCAACTCCTGTCCAGAACACATGTCTAGCATGCTCACTGGACTGGATCATTCACTTTGCGTGTCATTATCAGTGAGATGATCCTGACCACCATAATACCCATTATACTGTTATGGGGCCGCGAAACCACAACCACCACGATTCTTCCATAAAGGGCCAACCTCAATAATCAGTCAGAGAACTATTATAAGTCTAAAGAGACAAATAATGAACTCTGCGGGTTCACTGATCCCCGTGGAAATAAAGTGGAGCTTCCAGTTGTCTCCCTGTCTGACTTCAGGGGACTGGGCCCCCTTTTTCCCCAGTTGCACTAAGTCTAGATAGTGGAATAATCTATAAAGACCTTATTCATATGCCCCTGGGGGGACCCCGAGGGTACATTGATATGTCTTGATGGAGTCTCACCGCCATTATATGTGTCACCGGTGGTAAAAGGGAGTCCAGTCCTGTAAAGGCTAGCAGGAGCCAACTGGGAAACTCCACGTTATTTCCACGAGAATCAGCAAGTCCCAGTGTTCAGCTTTTTAATTGTTCTCAGGCTGATTATTGAGGTTGGCCCTTCGAGAGCATCGTGAATCTCACTTTTTCTGAACCAGCAGTTGGATAATCTCAAACTCTTCAGCAAGGAATGGGGGTGGCGACCTGCTCCAAGCTCTGGAAGTTTGAGCTAGGAGTGACTAGAGGATAGAGATATCCGACGGATTTCTAGAGCGAGGGTAACGCTACATACCACCCAAGTGCTTTAATCCACCATCACGTTATGGCTTACACAGTTGGGTACTGATATAAATCTTACCACGCATATCCATCGTCATTTTACTTTTTATTCTTATCGTTTATTCATTTACCTCACTTTAGTGATTAATTTGCTTTCTGTTTATGTTTGGCCAAAAGATATTGTAAATAATACATAAATAATTGTAACTGAGATCTGGAGTGAGGAGGCCAAGTTTCAGGACTACTTCGTATTTCAAAATCTGCAAGACATGGATTTTTTCCACCTAAACAATAAAATCATTTTACAAACAAATATTTATTTTGATGACTTCCGCAAAGTTAATATTATTGAAAGGGATAAAAAAATTGGGGAAATGCTGGACAAAGTGTGTTAGGCAGATAAATTAATTTTTTATATTGGAGAAAAACCTCTTCGTAAACAACAGAAAAATTAAATTAAAAATCAAATTGAAACGATAAGTAAGTTACAAACTATAAAGACAAACATAGGAATTTTACAACTAGATCGATTACAATAAAATATGAGAATTTCAGAAGAGCTTAAGTTAAGAGTTTTCCCAAGCTTTCAGGAAAGTCACAATAAAATTATGTTTCGAAAAAATTCTATTGCGGGAATTGAAAACACTTATCACATACCTAGCCACATGAACAACAAAAAAAAATTTTTGATTGCAGTATGTGTTACTGGATGCCATTACTAATTAACTGGTTTTAGTAACCATAGTCTTATTTAAAGGAGTTTTTGTTTTTTTCCTATATCAGAAGCTGACATCACTAAAAGTATCTCATAATATTGATGCTGTTTAGTACAACAATGATGTGTTAATCGATTTGACACTTTTAACATTTACAACAACAGCATCTGTTGTAACATATTCTTTTATATTTTTCAAAGTGGTTGCAACAAATACTAGTCGGAACATACAAATCCTTAAACACAGACACAAGGTCTTGTAAGGATGTTTATAGCCGTTTTTGTTTTTCTTTCATGTAAGTATTCCATATGAGTGGAACATCTGTTGTTTATGTATTGCAGTTTTATTTTACTGCTTAACAAGGTTAACGAATGTTGTGATGTTTTGCCCTTATTAGTTCCGGTTTTGTTTTACTTTGCATAAAAAATTGTTCCTGTTGTTGTATTTCCACCAAATTATATTTTTCAACTGGAAGAGTCTCCTGCTTCCAGTGTACAATTGTTATAACAAAAAGTTAATTTTCTTTATTAAATTCAAATAGCTTAGGCTGAAAAACTTGTTTCGTTTTGTATAGTTTGGTAAAATTGACTAAAAGAAGCAAATAAATTATCTATATATGTAAAAATTAAGCCCAAAATAGATGTCCGTTTGCTGCCAGTGTTTGACGAGATGCGCCGTAGGATTTTCACAGTACCTTCGTAATGGTCGTTCGCTAATTTGTATCTTTATTTACGCACACTAGTGCGTCCATAGTGCGTGTTTGAAACAAGACAATTTTTTCAAAAAAATTAACATTTTTTTTCAATTGCATACTTCGACTGTAGGTTTTGGATCAAATCAAATGTGTGTTTTCGTTTATACGTTGCTCTGTATGCGTGTGCTTGCACAGAATGCGACGGCAATACAAATCGAAATATGGTCATGTTTATGGCAAGTGGATGTGCAAACAAACAGAGAATTTTGTTTTTTATATTCTGTTGCATTTTTCGTGTGTGTGTGTGATTGTTAGATACATGGAATGGCGCAATTCCAATTGACCCGACCACAAAAATGATTACGCTTCCAGATAATTTTTGCCACTTTGCACAATCAAAACAAGAATCGGTCACAAGCGTATTTCCCAAAATTGTACAAAATTTTAGAAACCGTAATTGGCTGAGGGAAAGAGCTATCTTAACTGCGAAAAATGCAGATGTTTCAGATATCAATGTTACAATTTTGAATGACATTCGCGGAGAAATTTTTACCTGCAAATCGGTTGACTCTGTTACCAATCAAGACGACGTTTTAAATTATCCAGTCGAATTTTAAAATTCGCTTGAGTTAGTTGGACTGCCGCCCCACCGCCTACAAGTGAAAGATGGTGTACCAATTACTTTGCTTAGAAATATCTGCCAGCCACAACTTTGGAATGCGACACGTTTAGTAGACAAACAAAGTCATGAAAAATGTGATTGAGCCAAAAATTTTTATGGGAAAATATAAGGGCGAGGATGTACTGATACCACGACTTCATATGATTCCTCCAGATTTGCCGTTTGATTTTAAACAGCTTCAGTTTCCTTGTTGCTTTTGCAATGATCCCTGTTTTTCGCACGGTCAATTATATGTATCATGTTGATAAGCCAACTGCTTTGTTTGTCTATATCGCGAACCAAAATCTATCAAAGAATGTCGTATATGTCTTTTACATTTACATTGCAATAGAATAAGACGTATTATATATATATATATAAGCATATAAAAATATTGAATTGTGAAAAAGAGAAAATTATTAAAAAAATGTTAGAACAAAAAAAAAAAAGAAATTATGTTTTTTCAGATTAATTTTCTTCAATGATTGAATTATTTGGCGCAGGTCATTTCGTTTACTTCTCTTACTGAAAATTTCTTAAACAACTACGCAGTTTGTAAAATACACAATAGGTCATTTCCTTTGCGTTTTTTACTGATATTTATTTTCTCTTAAAACTTAAATAAAACATCTTCGTAACAATATTTTTATTTTTGGAAGCGTGATAGGTACATTCTTTACAATGCACTATAGATCAAATCACAGCTTTTTCTGTGCTAAATTGATGTAAATCAAAGTGACATTTCACTACTGTTGTTGTTGTTTTTAATTGGAAATGCTTCAAAACATAGATGTGTGATATTTTTTTTGCGTTATAAAAAAGCACAGTTACGTATTTGTACGTTAAATTCAATCAATACAAATTTTTCTACAAATGTGTTAGATTGCTCAGTAGTGCAAGGTCAACTTTAAGTTTGTTTTTCTCGATTTGTGTTTATTACAACAATATTGATTTAAATGGAAAATAAAGAGACAGGTAAATACTACTGTTTTTAATTATGACTGCTTTATATTTATGTCGATATACTTAAGAAGAACTCTTTAGACAACATCACCTTAAAAAGGTTTAGTCTTTTTTTAACTTTTACATTCCGTAAGCGTTTAAAAATTTTGACCCCATATGACCTCTTTCAAATTGAAATAGCAGATTAAATATAATGTAATGAGTTCATTTGTTTTGTTACAAATTGCGATTATTTGCGCTTTCTGAGTTATGCCTTTTCTCGCAAGTAACCTCTGTATGAAAAATAAATTGATCTGTTTGAAATATGGCGAAAAAAATGTAATAAGAAAGACAAGTTTGATACAGTTTTCAAACACGTTGTTGACAAAATCAAACTTAATACTATTTCCGTTGAAATTGATAAAAATATAAAAAAAAGACCAACAAGACCATCAAAAATGCGAAAAATGTGTAATCAAGATACCAAAACACGAATTCCACTTTCTCCGGATGAGGCTTTAGCTTTCTTTCTTAAATACAAGTTTTGAAAATAACAATATACTGCAATACGCCACGAAAATATATCAAGAAACTATAATAAAATTACAGCCGCAAAATTAAAATCGGTTGCATCACGCCCGCAAAAACAGCCGTACCCAATAAACTGTTAGATGTATTTAATAGGGCTGTCTGATACTTTAGATCCATTAATTTCCACAGCATTTTTAACCAGACGCTTACAAAAGCGTAAACGTTCTTTACTTCCACCTGAAGTTATTGAGCTATTATGTTGCAGCCAAGACGAAGAAATTTAATGATATTGATGAAAGTGAAGAAGCGTTTTTTGATTCAAATTTACAAGATGAATCGGATTTAAGCAATTTCTAAATGTTATAATATAATAAAAAAAATCAATTCAATGTATTATGTTTGTTTTAATGATTGCAAAAGGGTAAATTGTTGGTCATTAATGAGCTAAATTTCTTTTTTTTTAATAATGTTATACTTACTTATGGAATTGCTACATGCTTTGGTTTGAATACTGTGTTTTTGAATACATGTTTCTGTAATAGTTGAAAAAGGGTTAATTATTGGTCGTTAACTTACTTATGGAATTCTTAAAGGCTTTGTAGTATTTATTAATTTCGCACAGAAAATTTCCATTTGACCTATAGTGCATTGTATATAAAAGCTTATCCGCTAACGTAAAATATAATAAAACTTCAACTCAAAAGCTTTTAATGGCAAAGGCAGCTTCTATAATAACGTGGTTTTAATGCTTACAGTTTTAATAATTTAACATTGACAAGTAGATATTAAGAAATTATAAGAAGTGTGCTAAGCTATGGGGCTATAAAAATAACTCTGAAGAAAAAATTTAAACATTTTAAGACATTTGCAAAGAGGCTTCAATTTCAATTCAATCAAATATTAAATCGTGTTCCTATGCCACCCAACCATTGCACAGAGTATGTACTGCTAAACCTACTATGAGTTTAAGTGAAAAACTGCAAATTAAACTAAACGAGGATGTCCTGTTGGTAATTTTTGTCATCTTGTAAATAGACAGATATTTTAAATTTTGAACAACAAACAACTAAAAGACAAGACAAAATTATAAAAATAGTTTATATATAGTATGCTAAACAACTTCGTCTTTCTTAAAGTAAAAGTTAAAGAAGTTCCACAATACGCGGAAGAATTGGAGTCAAATAGATAAATCGTTTTCTAATTTATTTTAAAGCCTTATCCGTATAAGGCTTTTCGGAGACAATCTAAATCCTTTGTCAAACTAATCCATCAATAAATTATTTAATTAGGATTTTTGGATTTTTTTAGTGGAAGCTATTAATAATTTGTTAATGTAACATATCAAACTGTTTTTGATATCAAAGGGCGATGAAAGGATGAACGTTTAATTTTGGTTATCGTAAAAGCTTATAAATAGAAATAAGATTTGTGTTTAAGAAACATTGCAGCAAAATGAACAAAACACATTTTGCCTGCCCGTCTAAAGTGTTGAAAGTTTTTAATAAGCAAAATTTCGAAGCTAATAATAACGAAAAATCGTTAAGCAAAGTAATTTGTTCGTAAAAACAATATTTTTCATAAATAAAAAAAAATTATTTGTAAAACATATTTTTTTTTTAAATAAAATAACATAATTTCTGTTAAACCAAGAAATTTTCAGTATAAACAGTATTAGCATTTCTGAAAAAAAAACCAAAAATGAAACTCACACCCTAAAAGGGAATTAAAGTGAATAATGTATTCGTTAATTTGAACTAATTTATCTTTATTTTACTAAAAGTTTTTTAAACGTCTGCAGAACCTAGTTACACCGGAAACAGTTTTGTATTTTCTAAGCTAAATAAAGTAAAAGTAAACGAAATAACCTATTGGGTCTTTTATCAAATGGGTCAATAAATCAAATTACTTTTTTAATTTTCGTTAACATTATCATAATACTACTCTATAAACCAAAATATATTTCCACTTTTAGCACTACTATTTTTGCTGATAAATGATAAAAAGGAGGAAATATTAAATAGTTTTGATTGTGTTAGAAAAATTCCTCAATAATTTATCCTTGTCAATAACTGACATACGATTTAACTCTTGTCTTTCTTTTTTTTTTTTGGAGAAGGATTCCATTTGTTGGTGGTCTCTTAAAAGAAAAGCTCATACATGGTTTTGGCTGAAAACATTGTTCTTAATTCCTTTTTACATTTCTAATTTTCCTTTTTTTTGTTTCTTACTTAAAGTTTTTGTTGACTTAAGATTTTCCAGTTTCTCATTTTTCGTACTGGCATTTTCAGTTCGTAGTCATGTTGATTAATGAGCCTGTGTTATCTTAACGTTTTGTCAACATATAAAACCAGCAAGTTCCTTAAAGAATTAATATAGCTGGGTGTGCTTTACTTTACGTAATAGCAAACTTTAAATCTGTTTTAAAAGAATTTTTGGTAAAAATACGAGGTTGGTATTAGAAGTGCAATAAATAAATATTTTATTTTAAAAATTATGTAAAAATGCAAAAATAAAAAATTTGAGGCTTTTAAGAAAATAATAGACGTATAACATTTATACGCCTGTCTGAAGTCAAATAAATTTAGTTGAAGAAATCGATATGATGATATGATAACTGACTTCTAAAACAGTAAAAAGCTATTAATACGATTATAGTTTTGCAGAAATTTTCGTTTTGTGAAAAGATTTCCAAGATTTTGCTACATTGAGAAGGCTATGCTTTTGTTATTCGATTGGTGCCATTGTAAAAAATATTAAAAAATTTTAAATTAAATCATTTGCCCCGCAAATGGTGCCTACAAAACTGTTTTAAGCGGTTTTCGTACATACAAGAATATTTTACTTCAATATCATCCCATATTGTTATTGTTTATTACCACTCAGTTTAGGTGCCTGCTTGGCTATATAGTTTGTTCTGTGTTAGTTGTTTTTGTTTTCTGTTGCTAACTTATTTGGTAGAATTTTTAGACAACTATGCAGTTTCTAAAATGTATAGTGCATCATATACCTTTTTTTGTTTTAATTAAACTTATTTTCTTTTAAAACTTAAAAACTCATATTCGTAACAATATAATATAAATTATAGTAATAATAGAAAGAATAAAACTGAAACTTTAAATTTTAAGGCACATTGAAGCATAGCTACGCTTAGGATAGAGATAGTTTTCACACGGTATTTCTAAGTATGGATCTTATAACCTGTCTTCAACTTATTCCTACTTATGGTTATATTAAATTTTTACTTAAGATTCTATGCTGGCCTGTCTATTTTAAGCTGGTTCTTTCCAATAATTTTCTTAGATTTTATTTTTACTTCGGTGGCAATTTTACTTGTTCTGCATTTCATGTGTTGTTTACTTTGTGACTAAATTTATTTCCACAATTACTTGCTGCTCAAAATACACTCAGCCTTCCTTTCTTAAAACATCGAAACGCTTAACAAAGATGAACTTCAAATTCCCGATTTACTCAAAGTTATGCTAAATATATGAACTAAGCCTCTACTGCTATTTTTATATTTTTATTATACAATTATAGATAACGCTCGAAATCAAAGTCTACTTCACCTGCTCTTCTTATATAAAGGCATCATATCAAAGATAATTATTAATATGTACAGACACCATCATCTACCGCAACAACACAACCAATTATTTTTCCATGCAATAATACGTTAGGATTTTTTCCTTATCCATTTTATTTTCACCTTTACCAATAAAAGAACTTATCCAATGCTAATATTAGCATATGAAGGGTAACTTTTTCTAAAGCCCCTAGAAGTCTTTAAGGTCTGCAATCGTATATATGAGCTTAAGTGTTTTTTTTTTAAAGGGCATTAGCAGTGCTTGTTAGTATAGTACTCATGACATTTTAACACGTTGATGTATGTGTTCGAGAATAAAATATTGTATACCGCTTTCTGTTTTTGTAGTGATGATACCACAATGTCAACATACATGGTGTTTTGTTATGGGATCTAAAAACAAAGCCATTTCTCAAAGAAAATAAGTTTTTTCAATAGAGGAAAAAAACTAAATCAATTCATTTATATTAAAGAGTTTGCGTTTTAAAGAAAGGAGAGATTTTTCTGTAAAATTTTGCTTTTAAGTTAAGGAAGCTTTTGGAAAAAAAAGTACGTTATCCCTTGAAATGGAGAGCTTTCAAGTATGAACCTTAAATTATAGCTTAATTACTGAGGACTAATGTGAATCTATAAACGAAGGGAATACGATCGATACCTACAAATTTTTTTGTTACTATGACCTACTGGCGTGTGGCGGCCAAGAGAGTTTAACCATAAAATATGACATATTGCTAGTATAATTGGAACCGGCAGAGATTTCTCTCTGTCTGTAGATTTCGACTGCTGCATCCTTTCAGACTAGGATTACCTCTAAAGCTTTTTCTTTTTTGTCCCATCCATTTTTGCTGACCGCTATTTCGAACTGGAACTTAAAAACATTAAAAGGGTGCCCCTGTAGGCTAGTAGGTAGTGTACTAGCTTGTCAGTTGTGGGGGTTCGATTCTCAACGAAGTCCTTGGTTTTTTTCACTACAAAAATAAAAATTGACTGTCGGTGGTGCTGCTCAGCGATGAAAGCATAGTCACTGGTCGCTGTGCTGTCTTATACGGCAGTTAATTTCCGACTATCCTTCTACTTTCACCACCTGTTTCATCTCTTCTCTATCTCTTTCCTAAAAATGTAGCACGGTACTTGACTAAATAGGCATTGTTGCCTGAAGTGCTACTTCTCCTTATAAAAAAAACAAAAAAAAGGTGCGCTACCATCAAAACTTGGTGTATTATCTTGTCAACGTGCTCAGAGATAGCTCTCACCGAGATCGCCAATTTGCGTTTTTAATCTTGTAATTATGCTTCTATTCCAGATAACTTTTCGGTGACTTTCTCTTCCACGGCATCCAGTATTTTGCCGAAGACAAGGCTTTCCCCGTGACATTAATTTTATTCAGAAGTTTTGGGCTTGTGGTGTTAATTTCATCACAGTTAATAGTGAAAAGTAAAGTAGTGATATCGTAGTGAACACTGATCAGGACAATTCCAAAAGTGGGATACAGGTTAATGGTGGAGTTTGACGTTGAGATATCTGTTAAACTCCCGGATAAAAATATCATTTTAAACACGAAAATTACTGCTACTAAGATGGCTGCAAATTAACTGGGTTATTACTAAATATCTGGGAAAGATGGATTTTCCAGCGATAAATTTTTTAACAGCATGTTTACACCATTACAAATTTCCAGAAGTATTGGATAAATTTTTCTTGCTCTCTTCTCTTTTGTTTTCATTTTATTCTTATTCTTCTGCCGGTGCCGTAAAGGGATAGCTAGGCGTATCTAGGCGAAACAATCAAAGCAGTCTGCTCAATCTACCATCAATGAAAAGGATATCACTGGTAAACTAAGGAATCAATCCAATTCATTTATTTTTATTATCTCGATCGTCCAGCCATCAAACAATTATTTATCATAAAATATCAATATTATTCGTAAAAATAGATTATTAAAAGTACAACTAATATTGCTACGAAGATGATTAGTTAAGGTTTTAAAAGAAAATAATTATCTGTAAAAGAAGTAAACGAAATTACCTATTGTGTGTTTTACAAACTGCTAATAAATCTTCTACACAGACAACAACAACATGCTTATAAGAAATTCTACGAAATAAGCTAAACAACAGGAAACAAAACAAAACAACAGAACAGAATGAAATCCCAGCCAAACGGGCGCCTATAGTGAATAAAGATAACAACAGCAATAAGGGATGATGTTAAAATTGAATATTCTTGTATGTGCAAGAACCGCTTAAAACAGTACATTAAACTACCATCTGTTGGGCAAGAGAAATGAACTCAAGTTTCGACATCGTTGAGAATAGACAACAAAGTAAAAAAGCATCTTTTAAGGCGTTACAGTGGTAAAGTAACCACCTTGTTTATTTTGTGTGTATTGAAAGTAAATAAATCGTTTGAATTAATTTAAAACTCTAAAGTGCAGTATTACTACTTTGCAATAAAAGAACTCAATATAACAGAACGTTTTTTAAAAGAAATAAACGTAACAAACTGTAATATGAAAATTTTTTCGTTTCTTGTCCTATTTTTTTTTCTGCATTCATTCGAAATTTCTCAAAATTTGTCAGGGATTATTGTGGAAATACAAAAAATCTGACTTAAAGTTTTATAAAGTATATCTGACAAAACATTTTGCAAATTTATGGGAAATAAACAAACGTTCTACAAATCACAGAAGAAGCACTCAAAAAACTCTCTGTTAGGAAAATCATCTGAGAATATCTGGGGCAATAGTCAATTGAATATGAGGTAAAAGTCCTTTAAATGTGATATTTAAAATCTACTTTACAGCTAGACTAGATTGGACCAGGATAACTGGAACATAGGTGCAATGAGGTTCCATAAAATAAAGTTACTTCAGACAATTGTATCGAATTGACCAGTGAATTGTCCAATCAATTACAGAGGTTATTCGATATTAAAATTAAATATTAGTTCGTGTTAAGTTGGCCACTTTGGGTTATTTAGTTTTAAGTTATTTTACGCACAATCGCTAGAAGTTGACCGTATATAAATGAATTTCAAATAAGAATTTCAAGTAAAAAATAAAATTCAAAGTAAAATTTAACTTTAAGTTTTCATTATGCCAACACTGAAGTAAGTAAAATCTTTATTATTGATTAAATATTTTTAGTTGCTTTTTGCTAACTTCAAATGCTAAACCTTTATAGATGATAGTTATGTAAATATCATTCAGTAGTAAATATTAACCCCAGGTTGTTAACAAGAAAATTTATTATAGAAAGTCTTCATCCTGTCTAGAGCATCAGTTCTGTTTTGCATACACAAACAACAATCATAATAATAAAATTCTAAATAATAACGACGATAATAGACTTCATATAAAAACAATTTTGCAATAACTTTAGTTAGGTGACTTTGTTGCTTTCTTATCATCTTTCTTTCTCTTAAAAAAAAAGTTTGTTGTCTCTTGCTGTTGTTGTATATATTTTGGCCAGTAGCCAAACAATTTTGTTTATTGCCAGAAACTTGTAAAAACCCAAGTTTATGAAAAAATTTTCATCATAAAATATTAATATTCTAGTCACATATAACAAACAACATCATCATCACAATATGGACTTACTGTTGTTAACAAGTAGTTTACACTAGCAATTTTTTGCATATAAATGCTCATCAGGAAACTTTCACCACAAAAGGGCAAAAATCCAAAGAAGAACTCATGGAAAGTATTAAAGGTGAGACAAAGCAGTGGTATGATATAGTAATACTTTTTCCCTTTTTCCCTCCTTTTAATGAAAATTTAAATGTAATTTGTTGGATAATATTTTCAAAACGCTTTAAACTTTTTATTTACTCCTGTTACATTCTCTTCACAAGCTTAAGACATTTTAATTGTAGAAAATTCACACATTACTGGCATATTGGTTACTAGTTTATTGCTCCAGTGAAGCACTTTCCCTGGGAGCTTCTACCAGGCGTCCTTTGTAATCCTTTTCATGAACTAAATTGATTTAATTTTTTTATTATTTTTACTTTGGAAAATCGCTTTTTAGAAGAAAACGTGAGTCTTGGGAAAGAAATTCTTCTTTAAATGTATTAAACATTTAGTAGGGTGAAATACACTTTCAAGTTCGTTACCTTCTTCGCCAGTGTTCTTTATTTAAAATTTACTGATGTTTAAATGTGAACATAATAGAAATTAAAGATCTGATTACGTTTACCTAAAAGCTTCTTCAAATACATTACGTTCTATTTTACGTTCCAATAGCTAATAACAACCTTGGCAGACCTATGGGCTAAGGACTATCTTCTGATACTATTTTTACGGAGTTACGAAACTGTATGAAATTTATAGTCATATATTTTGGCGATCATTAGGAATATATTGGCGCGTAATAGCACTAATTACGGAACTTTTTTATGAAAGATGAAAGATGAGAAATTGCTGCATGCGAAGTGAAACCAATACAAGCTGACTTTAATCCGTGGGAGATGCGCTTTCTACAGCCTGGCCTATCGTGCCTTATAGCGATCGTAACTAGTGACTCATTGAAATAAAAATTTGGTGATATACCGAGCTCAAAATTGACGCCTTCGATGGCACTCCAATATCGTGCTATTTAATATTTCTCGATTATATCTTGTAGGGATGACTGGCTTATGCTGATACAGCAGTAACAGTGAACACCTAGGAAATCAATATTCGCGATGCTCTGCAAGAAATGTTTTATCAATGGTCTAAAATTGGTCATAAAAGATTTTTTGAAATTACTTAATTCTGTTTTAATGTTTTTAAATGAAAAGAAAGTTTTGTATACCTAATAAATTTTGAACTAGAGTTTGGCTAGTAAAATAAGATTTTTATTAAAATAAAAAATTTAAGCCATTTCATATTTTTTGGCGTTATTGGGGTTATTTCTTTGGAGCAATAATTGTTATAAAACTTTATGTTTTAACGAATTTATGCCATGTATGGTGTGATATATTAACAACTGTGAGCCAATAACCGAATAAAGCTTGACCTATTATCATTTGCCTGTGAATGGCACTTGGAATGACAAAATATAAAGTACTTAAATGTTGAAAACTTCAGAAACTTAAGCAGAAATAATAACTGTCTTGAGGTAAAAACCTCGGCGGCAACTGTGATTATGCAAAATATTTATTAGATTAACCAAAACGTTTATGAAAACGTTTCTAATTAAATACAAGTTCACCAATGAAAACTGAACCGAAGTAAAGATAACTCTGGCGTGAAACTAATCTTTTAGCGTCTTTTAACATGCTTTCGCCTTTTTTAAAACCCTACATCAATATGCCTCTCTACTTTTTAGTTTAAAAGATTTTTTTTTTTCGATTTAATCTATATTTGGTTTTCTTTAAAAAATAAAAAAATATAATGTTTAGTAATTCTCATATCCTGGGAAAATATAATATTAAGGGTGATTAGGATTGCTAAAGACTAACAGAAGCGTTTAAGTAAAGGGTACCCTGCAAACTAAATTAATTAAAAATTAAACCCTTTAATTAATTAAAAATTAAACCCTTTAATTTGACTGAGGTTTCTTTGAAAACAAAGGGTCGAGAAAGAGAAAAATAAGGAAGTATAAGGAAAAAAAATTAAGAACTATTAGTTCTTAAATAATAATTAACATTAAATATTAATGTTTCCACTTAATGTTTTTATTCTAGTGTGAACGTTTACCTTAAATAATTTCAAAACGAAATGCTTTAAAGTCTGAAAATTGATTTCGTCTTAAAAACCAAACGTTCTAGTCCCAAACAATAAAAATATTCACATTAAACTGTCAAGTGCAAGCAGTAGATGAGTCGCTGTAGTGCAAAAATCTATAGAAGAAGAAAAACAACACAAAAGTCACAGAAAACATATACGAGTATACTTTCTCAAATTGGCAAATAAATGCAAGAATAGTGAGAAAGAAATATATGATTTATAAAAGGAAATATCACAGTTCCTAGAAAGTTTTTGGAAAATCCCCAATGGTATTTTTTAAATTTGTTTGCTATACCCATATGCATTCAAAAAAGTTTCTTATCGCCCTTTTACCTTCAAAAAATTTTAAACAATGTTTATTTTGTAATGACGTGATAAGATTTATATCTGCACCTGGCCGTGGGCCTTAATCAGATGATGGATCATTACCACTGTGGATGAAATATATCATCATCCTCGCCCTAGAAGGCCTTCGAATACGTATATCCTCCGGTCACTCCTAGTTGCAACTTCAAAAGCCTGAAGCAGGTCGCAGCCTTCACTGCTGGTCCAGAATGCATGAAGCTTAATATTGTTAAGAACACGACGGCATTCATACTCACTGGACCTGGACCATTCATTGTGTTCATTGTGAATGATCCAATCCACAAACTCAAACAATGGCCTTGAAACACACAGCCACCACGATACTCCCGAAGGGCGTTTCTCAATATTCAGTCAGAGAACAGCTAAATGCCTAAAGAGACAAATAGCAAAACTCTGGGGCTTTACTGATTCCCGTGGAAATATAATGGATTGTCCATCTGTAGCAATTTACATAATATTTGAAGTCATGTATTTATGGCGTTTTATTATTGGGACCTATAGGTTTATGTACTTTATGAAAATTTGCGACTTCTACCAGTGCATATTTTGTACGAGAAAATCCTTTATTTTTGAAATTTATAAAAATGTTTTACAAATGGGTCAACCGGTCTATAAGAAAGGCGTCTCAACTGCAAAACCTTTCTAAATCAGTTTGATTGTTAAGTTTGTAAACGTCTAATTCATGTGTTCTTTGGGACACTTCATACTTTTCTATTTTTTACGTAAAAATTTTAATAATTTTTCGGTTATTGCAACAAGAAGTTTGTTTTTCAAACACCCAGAACATGATAGTTTTACATTTAGTTTTTTGATGTATTCGAAGTAGATGCATTGGCAATTGTTAAAATGAATTCAATTTCGTACAAAAATCGCATTAAAATAACTAAAATCCACTATGGCGATCGTGATTTTGGTTAAGTTACATTTCTAACAATCGTGATATTTTCGGACAATATAATCGTGCTTCTGAGATCGCTCTTAAGAATTTGGTCATTATATTTGAGTTAGACAGGCACGATACAAAATGTGCGAACACCAAGACGTGTTCGTCCGGGTCGTTTAACTGAAAACATCGCAGCCGGGAGCCACAGTGTTGAAGCAGATTAAAATTTGCAGTTCATCGACGTTCTTAACAATTGGGGTTTTTCAAAACCACCACATGGCGAATGTTGGGTAAGGATTTGACTTTGAACCCTCACAAGGTTCAACTGTTGTTGAAGCCGACCGACTATTCACATTGCCGTAGATACGTTTATTTCATTCAGCAACAGTCGGCTGATTTTTGTGAAAAAATCATTTTTTCAAACGAAATTGAAACGACTTGGGCTTCTAAAAATCCTAGAGCGATAATCGAAAAGCCTTTGCATGCTCAACGTGGCACTGTATGGTATGCTATGTGGTCTGGAGGCGTGATTGGGCCGTTTTTTTCAAAGATGAGGCGTGAAAACTCGGCAAACGGTCAATGGATCACGCTATTACTAGAGGCTACAACGCAATTTTGGCCTATTATTGATGCCACATGTCCCACAGCCAATGAAACGACTAAATTTGCCGATCGCATAATTTCACAGCAATCAATAGTTAAGTGGCCAGCCAGATCGTGTGATTTAGCACCACTAGATTATTTTTTGTGGGGCTATGCTAAGGACAGAGTCTATTATATGGAATCAATAGAATCGATTTAAGCCTCAAAATCCGTGTTTGAATAACGAAATGGGATCGCCATTTTGCCAAAAAGTAATTAAAAACTTTAATGAAAGAATTGACATCTGTCAGCGTGGTCTTGGTGGACATTTGCCATTTGTCATTTTTTACTTTATTTTTTTTTGGTGTTGATAAACCCTTTATATCAAGAGAGAAACCCTTGAATTGTTAAGCTTAGTTTTTATATCGTTTTAGTGAAGGGACTAATAACGTCACGAATCGTGTAATGAACTGTCTGACCCTATTCACTCAAAAGACACTTTACAATCACATGAGATACATAGGGATTGCCTTAATTTTTCCGATTTTTAAATGAGTCCAGTAGATAGGTACAGGCTTAAAAACAAAACCAGCTTAGAACCAACGGAGATGCAAATTACCCATTGCAGTAAAAAGTAAATAACTTTAAAATGTCGAATATCTCCTTATGAAAGACAATTTCTATAGGTGTGGTCTTATCTTTTGCATAGCTGCATTAGATAAATTATTAGCATTTTCTTAAAATAGAAAATGTTAATATTTATTTTTTCTTTTCCAAGGTAAACTTTGGGCTTACCCCGTTTTAAAGAACAAAGCTTAAAAAATGATTGCAAACTGCAGAATCATTTCCGTTGTTTTACCTAATTCTTCATATTTGATAGCGCAGTTAGCGCAGTTGTATTAGAGTTGATGGCATTGATTTGGTTTTACTACTATTAGCTAACATCCCTCGTATAATATATTTTATAAAATTTGTATATTTTTTTGGAAAGAAATTTGCATAAATTGTGCATTATATACTTGAACAGATATATTTTCATCATTTTTATTTCTTTCGAAACCAACTACATTTTCTTATCCCAGTCTATTGTACATCATTAACATCTATACCATCGCCATATCTATTTTCCGAATCATCATTATCAACATCATCATCATCCTAATCATCTATTCCGTAGACATCATTATAAGAAAAACTTGCTATAAGTTTTATTAGCATATTGAAGTTGGTTTAATAATGCACAGTACCAATTTGGAAGATATTAAATTCAATGATATTGACCTGGCAAGAGCTGATTGAAAAACTAGACAGGAGTTTTATTTTGAGGAAAAACGAGAAAACCATAGATTATAAATAAAAGGAAAATTTGTTTATATAAAATGTATTCATCTACTGGGTGCTTTTTTAAGTTCAATAGAATTCATTTTTGATATGTGTGTTTGGTATAATTTGGTAAATAATCATGTACACTTTAGAAATCATTCATCAATTTTGGCAACTTAGCACCCGAAGTTGTGTTGAGCTAGGAGGCTCTATTTTAGAGTAACGGATAACAAAATTAAATTAAATAATTAAGCACATGGAAAGAAACCAATATATAGAGAATCCTGCTAACTTCATAGCGCCAGATAAATGTATCGTTTAGTATGGTTTATATACTGAAAGTATCGTTGGATAATATTTCTTCAAAAATAAAATTGGATCTTATGTTACTTTTGATGACTCCAATATTTTCATTGATTTGTATTTAAAGATATTGATGATATTAAATAATGATGCTAAATAAAATAATTATGTCACAATTCTTGAAATTAACGTTTGACGAATTATTTAATCAGTTTCCTTTGGGTCATGTTATGCTAACTGGGTGCCCCTGTAGGCTAGTAGGTAGTGTACTAGCTTGTCAGTATGGGGGTTGTGGGTTCGATTCCCAACGAAGTCCTTGGTTTTATTTTCACTACAAAAATAAGAATTGACTGTCGGTGGGGCTGCTCAGCGATGAAGGCATATTCACTGGTCGCTGTGGTATCTTATACGGAAGTTAATTTCCGTTTATCCTTCTACTTTCACCACCTGTTTCATCTCTTCTCTATCCCTTTCCTAAAGAATGTAACACGATACTTGACTAAATAGGCATTGTTGCCTGAAGTGCTACTTCTCTTAAAAAAAAAATTTACAATATGCGATCAGAAAAGACTCTAAAATGCTAAACTTATGTATTGGCTTTCAAATAAAAACCTATTTGATTAAAATCATATGATTTTTGCTATTTTTAAAGTTAAAAATTCGAATGGAATGAAAAACATCCTATGCTTATGAAATTATAAGAATTTCTTTTAAGTATAACAAGATTTTCTTATTAATTGCTGTGGATTGGCTTTGTTTCTTTTGCAAAAATTTTATTTAATAAAAAACTAGTTAGCCAAACGTAAGTTTAATCGCTTAACATAGCCTGGAGTCTAAAAATATTGCAAATTGAAGTAAATTTATATAGGTACGCAACAGAGCCACAGGTTTCATAAGCTTAATTAAGCTTCACAAATATTTTTGTTATCATTTATATTCATATATCAGAATTTAGCTCTTATGTGTTAATGTGTTAATGTAAATGTAAACTGCAGCTGTTAAACTCACATCTGGTTTAGTTGTGGTATCATAAAAGTTTACTAGAAAAATATCTTTAAATATCTTTATCACTTGTTCTTAAAAAATATTAAATGAAAATACGTGGTAACTTTAAGTCTTTTATCAATATTCTATTTACAAAATATTTTCAAGAAAAAACTTTTGGAATCAGAAAGTTAAAATAGACCTATTGTTGTCGGGTGAAGCTGCCCAAGCCCTGCTGTTGTGATATTCCTCGAATTTTGAACACGAAAAATAAAACACAATTTAATTGATCACTCTTTCTTTTGACTTGTTTTATTTATTATTTTCAGTTAAATGCTACATTGACAGTGTCTTTCACAAGATTTTATGTTTGTAATTTAATTAATATTTTTGCATAAAATGTGGTCTTTTTTGTATCACCACCGGGCGCAAGCTTCTCGAACGTTCTAACTTTTCAATGCAAAATGGCCACTTAATGCCGCAAGAATTTTGCTTTCTTTTTTTCTTAGAGATAACACAGAAGTAAAAGACATATAATAAATCGATAGAAATGGTGTCCATCCAGCGATTTTGCTGTGGCGGCAACACCTATAGTAATTGTGCTTACCTTAAGTATAGAATACTGCTACGAAGATGATTTGTTTAACTTTTCAAAGGAAATTATTATCAGTAAAAAAGTAAACGAAATGATCTGTTGTGTGTTCTACAAACTGTATTGTTTTCTAAGAAATCTTATACACATAAGACAACAACATGCTTATTATAAATTCCACAAAATAAGCTAAACAATAAAAAACAAAAACAACTAACATAGAACAAAAACACAGTTAAGCAGTCGCCTACACTGAATGATAATAGCAACAACAATGTGTGATGATGTTAAAGTGGAATATTCTTGTATATACGAGAACCGTTTGAACACGCTATATAAGCATCAATTGCTGGCAAAATTATTTAATTCAAGTTGAGAAATCATTGAGAACAGACACCGGAATTACAAAGCATATTTTAAGGCTTTACAGTGGTGAAGTTACCATCTTGTTTATTTGGTTTGCATTAAAATCGTTTAATTTAATTTTAAACTCTAAAGTACAATATAAGAAAACGTTTATAAGAAAGGTGTAAATACAACGATACTTACATATAAAGGAATCAAGCAAAATTAAAGCTGATTATCTTAATAATTATATAAAAAATTTTGGGTATGTAAAACCTTGCGTAAAATCGCCTTAGCAGGAAGAAAACTGTCACGAAACTAATCGCTTGACGTGAAAGGAACCTTCTACCTGGCATTGTCATACAAGGTGGTCACCATACTCTGTAACAGGACTACTGGAGAATTACAAACTGGATTTAATTTACAGGTTTTAAGCTGGCTATGCTTTTTTTGTCAGTTATTAAGTGATTTATCTGCCTGAGACCTGAACAGCGGTTGCAAATTGTGCTAAGTGGGTCCAAAATAACATCCTCATTGTTCTTAATTTTCATCAGCGATGAAGCTTGCTTTTTTTCGAAAGGATCTCCCAATAAACAAATTTGCTGTATTTGGTATGACGATAATTTTCAAGTGAATGTTGAGATATCGTAAAATATAGAAAAACTTAGTGTTTGGTACGCTTTATTGGCTGGTGGAATCATTGGGATGTACTGCTTTAAAAAAGATACGGTTCAAAAGGCTGCCGTCAATAGAGAATACCATAGGATTACGTTCATTGAAGAACCATCATTTTGCACTATTATATGAAAGCGAGGCAAAATAGTTAGAATAGAGTTAACTGTTAACATATTGTTACGAAGATGTTTCGCTGAAGTTTTCAAAGAAAATAATTATCAGTAAAAAAGTAAATGAAATAACCTATTGCGTAGTTTTCTAAGAAATATTATACACACTTAAATACACAAGACAACAGTAACATCCTTAAAAGAAATTCTACGAAATAAGCTAAACAACAGAAAACAAAAACAACTACCATAAAAGAAAAACAAAACATACAGCCAAACAAACACACCTATACTGAATTATAATAACAACAACAATATGGGGTGTTGTTAAAATAGAATATTTTTTATATGAGAGAATGGCTTAAAACAGCTACAGAACCATCATTTGAGCACAAATGACAAAGTTATCATTGTGTTTATTTTGTGTGTATTGAAAATAAATAAATCGTTTCATTTAATTTAAAACTCTTAAGTGTTGTGTTATTATTTTGCAATAAAAGATTACAACGTTTATTAAAAGGAATAAACCCGGTCAAGAAATTTGGTTTATTATTAATAAATTATTATATAATTATTATTTTATTATATAATTTATTATTTATATAATTTATTATTTAGAATGGAAAAATAAGTAAAAAGTCACATTTAATTTGGCTAACTTGTATGGAAAAATAAACATAATTTTCTGGTGACTTTTATATAAATAGTTGGTTATTATGGTATTCTTTGAAGAAGAGGTGTTGGCAAGACAATTGAACTGTTGACTATATGATTTGCCAGAAATTTGCACAGATTTTATTTATTTGATTATAGCTCGTTTAAGATGCAACGAATGGCGCAAAATTAGTTTTTTATTTTCCCAAAATATTTAAAATAAAACTGTATATTCATATAACACATTTTTAAACAAAAATAGTTTACACTATTGTATAACGTATAACTATAAAAGGGAAGCTGTAAATTGATCAAATATTTTTTGTTAAAGAATTAAAAAAAAAAATCGAAAATTACTTACATTGTTCACTGGACTTATGACTAATTTTATTTGAAATATTTTTTTTTTTTGCTTTACCCTTTTCTAAGTAGTTTACTGTAACATAAAATACAATTTTTATTTGAAAACTTCGAACAGAAACTATTTTCAAACAAAAATATTTTCTATTTAAATTTTTGAAATGATTGTTATTTTTTTTTACGAAATAATATTTTTCCTTTTTAAAATTTGTGAGAAAACAGAACATAAACAATATGCATATATTAAGATAAACTTATTAAAACTTTCTATTCAATCAGATGGCATGACTGAGTGAGGCATCATTTGTTTATAACAACATGTGTATGCCTATGAATATGGAGGAGCAAACAAAGATTTTATCAATACATGAACCGTTTACTCTTATATTCACCACTCACACAAACCGGATTTTATTAAAATATATTTGTGTAGACATTGTGGACTTCCATTACAGTGTTATAACGATTGTATTGTAATATTTAAAAAGATTTAAATGAAGAAGAGGAAAAAGAAGATATTTTTGTGTTGAAATTTTAGGCGAAATTTTTTGCGATATCAAGTATGAAAAAGTATAAAAATTGTTGTTCACTTTTTGGGATTCCGTACCTACTCGCTACAAAAGCTATCCTAATATTTTAGTTATACATTTATGAAAGCTCTACATCTTTGGAGTCATCACCAGTAAACTGTTTTTATATTTACAGATGGCCAAGTTAGCAGCTATAAAAAGAAATGCTGAAAGATAAGGAATATTTCAATCGTGATGTTGTATTATAAAATTACCCTAATCTTCTTAAATTGTGATAGGTAGACACCTCAAGATTAGAAAATGTCTATAACCTCTATAATGAAAAAAAATAAATCTTTAAATTAAGGGGTATTCCAATAGCGATCTGATTTTGACGTACGTGGCCTTGTTTTTGAACATTCAAGTTAGTTTAAAAAACTTCATCTTCATAAAACCAAATGTAAAAATTATAAGTAAAATTAAAATCTACAGGTTGTACTCCATAGCTATGGGATTTTAATATATATAAATTAAGTTTTTCAACCGTAGTAAACAAAAATTACATTGAAGATAACAAATAAGTGCGAAAAATGTACAAAAAGGTATGAGTAAAATTAATTTAACACTGGCTCCATCGTGATTTTGACATTAAAACTTACAACTTTATGCAATAAAGCAAGTTGTTAGGGATGCATCTTGCTTACGTTTAAAAAAAAACAATTAAGTGATAAAGCAGACGAAATAACTGGGTATACTGTTTACTAACTGCGTAGTCTTCTAAGAAAACTTATATATGCAAGACAACAACAATTTTCTAGCTACAAACTGTATACAAATCTTATACATGCGACTGCATAGTTTTCTAAGAAAACTTATACACGCCAGCCAACAACAACTATCTGAAAATAAATTCCAGGAAGAAACTTTAACAGCATTAAAATAAAAACAAAAAAGACACACAGACCAACAGGCGCCTATACATTGAATAAATAAAATAAATAAAATAACAGTATAAAGGAAATAAACCATTCTAGACCTCTAGGGGACAAATATAAAAGGCAGCATGTGACTGGTTAGTTAGTTAGTTAAAAGTTTAACCTCGTAAAGTAAAGACTTGCTTCTCAAGTAAATTGTTCTGTTTTGCCAAGGTTCAATGTGAAGTAAATGTGTAATAAATAAACTTGTAATTAATTTAAAGACTATAAAATCTGGTGTTGGTTTTTGCAATACATAACTCAGTAACAACAACAAATTTATAAAAGGTATAAACGTAACAATATAACAATGAAAGACTGTCGTCTTCTTTGATTTTGAACCTCCGTATGTGATGTCAACTCTTGATAAAATTATATCTGTAAACGCTCAGCCAATATTGGATATATGACATAATACTCTCAGGCTGTCGATAATAGAAAAACGGTTTTTCTATTGTGGCACTTTTTTTAGGGTATACGGATATACATTATAAGTTAAATGATTGTTGGGCAACATTGATTTCAGAAACGAAAACTTCGTTAGGGCTTTTATTAACCCAGTGAACATATTGTGCCAAATTCGTTCAGACAGTTTGTATAGTTGGCGAATTCGCATAACTTTGTTAACTCCGAAAACGCGTGGTTGAAAAAAAGCATAAAACTAATACAGAGAAAATTCGATGACCAATGTGTCTGCAGCACGTTGTACTACTTTGTTTGTTTATAATTTTTGATTAAATAAAAGAGAATGGATCTTATATTGATAAATGTTTTATTTAATGCCGGCAATTAGGTATGGAATTCAATATCAGATAAATGTCTGTCTCTGTTAGCTTCAGAAATGCAAGCCCTTTTGAGCTCATTTTTCATTACATTCTCTTAAATTTCACTAATTTCTGCAAAAAGCATTAAAATATTTCGCGTACGTTGTATATACAAACACTGGGTTATCGGCGACATCTAGTCCTTATGTATTAAAACCAGCAAGACATTTTAAGAGAATTTCTTTGCACTTTTGTGGTTGTATGAAGTTTTGCTAAACACTAGATTTAACTGCTGCTTTATTTTAAGATTAGCCAACGAATATCAATTAATATTTTCATAAACTCAATGAAAAGTTGGTTTTATTTACTTTAAAATTTTTAGTGAGCTTAATAAAAAAAAATTAATAAAATCTACCCAAAATTATCACAAAAATCTTTCTATGAAAAATATCATTACGCATATGCCTTGTTTAAGTTTTAAAAAATAGAAAATAGTTATCAGTAAACAAGTAAACGAAATGACCTATTGTGTCCTTTTTACATATTACACACTTTGTCTTATAAAAACAAGACAACAACAATATACCTATTAAAATTTCCAAAATCGAAGCTGAACAACAGAAAACAAAAGCAACTACCACAGACCAAAAACAACACACAGTCAAACAAACGCCTGCAATGAATGGTGATAACAATAACAGTATGTGATGATGTTAAAGTAGAATATTCTTGTATATGTGAATACTATTTACCATCTGCTAGGCGATACGTTTGTTTCTGTGCAAACAACGGCGAGTAAAAACATAAATAAAATAAAGCATCTTTTAGGTGTTAAAGTGATAAAGTTAACGTCGTGTGTTGTTATGTGTATTGAAGTGAATAAAAGGTGTAAATTAATTTGAAAACTCTGTGTTGTATTACTATTTTGCAATAAATACATAACCATAAAGTACTAAACGTAACAATATTAAAAAGCTGTTTCGATTTGCATATAGAATAGAACTAAATAGCCCATTATTTCTTTTCGTTACATTGTCACATTGTAACACAATCCCAAAAACCCATGATATTTTGATAAGCGATTGTTATTGTATTTATTGTTTAATAATAGCTTGAAATATTAAGTTTAAATTTATCTCTAGGGTACATATTTTTTGTTTGTTGTTGTTTTTGGTATGATTTCATTAGCACAAGGGCGAATGATAAATATAATAATGCATTTTAATAATTATACGCCATATATCAAACCTTAAGAAAATGTGCAAAGCTTAGTGCGAAAATATTAAATAGGACTCCTAGATCTTATTCCAGTCGAATCGCTTAACGGAAAATACTTATCCCCATAAGCCAGTTTATTTTATGCGTTTTTTTTAGAAATTTTGAAAGTCTGTAATAATTCTTGTTTTGTTGCTTATTTCAATTCATTATTGTGAAAAAGCGTTTTTATGTAGCTATTTTAGTTATTTAAAGTACAGTCAATAATCTGCCTTGTAGTTTAGGGCGCTTAATCAAGCATCTACTTAATATGTAAATACTTTTATTTATTGCTTGGATTGAATTATTTCTTTGGAGCAGATTTCTTATATATTTTAAAAACTAAAAACTTTATTTCCAAAATAATAAAATAAAAATCTTGCAAGATGCCCATAGCAGGTACAATTTGCTCAGTAAACTTCCCAAAATCCCCTTTTAACACCATTATATTAAAAAATTGCACATTTTGGGGGAAATTGGGCTATCTGGCAAGACTGGTTGAGAGAACCGTAGAAAGTCATCTGTAAAGCACTCTTAAGGTATTTTTGTTTAGCACTTAAGAAGTATAATTATTATACAAGATTCGAACAATCGTTCTAAGTTCAATAAATAAATTAAATATAAAAACATTTGCAGAAATTAAATAATTGGAAGAGTTAGCCACTGGCAAGCAACTGGGCAAGACCGCTTTTAAGTGAGTTAGAATTTTATTCAACTTAATTAAAATAGTCTTGCAAATAGTTTTAACTCGGTTAATCAAAGCCAGAATTTTATTCGACTTTGAATTAATTGAGTATAGCTAAGGTTTACAGCCAAGCAAGTTCTGTCGCTGCTTCACCTGGCCAGAATTTTATTCGCCCTGGTGACAGAGGCCAGAGCAAGGCCTCGCTCTACTCAGCAAGACCAGGATTTTATTCGCCCTACTTGAACAAGACGGACAATATCGTATAAAATGCTAACACCAATTTAGACGTAGAAAGGTTGTCTCAGAATCTTATTCGTGATAACTGCAGCAAGTTAAAAATTGTTAGACAGGCAAACTGTTCTGCTCAGACTGGACCAAAATCTTATTTGCTCCAGTGTGAGTAGCAGTAGGTTAGCCCACGGAGAGTGGAGATGAGAACTCTTGAGGGCTACGAAACGGTGAATCGTCGTTGGCGGTCTCGGTAGTGTAGTAGTATAATTTTAACGTAATTTAAGAGTGAATTATAATAAAAATTATTAGTAAAACAACAGTGTCATTTGTGTTAATAGTAAAACAACATTTTTTTGTAACGAACCCTGGACGCTCTCTCCCAGCATAACGCGAGAACGTGTCATTACAAACGCATACACACTAGGTTCATATACGCCTTGGTAGGAATTTTCAAGTGCACGGTAGCATAGCCGTGCACCCACTCCTTGCTGAAGAGTTGGAGACTATGCAACTCCTAGTCTAGTTGTTAGCTTTTTTGTTAATATCTCATCGGAACTTTCTTAAAAGGCCAATTAAACCATACCCATGACGCTGCTCCCCGAGGGGTCTAACTACGGGCAACTGCCTTCCACGGTACCAGTGTATATTAATCAGTTACTGGTCGGACTTCGCAAGTCCCATGTCTTTTCCAGTTTTGGATTTCTGCTTCCTTAGGTCATTGGTGCCGCGCTTTACCCGCGAAGGGTAAGACGGGAAAGAGATCTATCAAAACTGCGTGCTTTCTATGAGAGACAAAAAAAAAACCTCTTATCTACAAATTATTTGCAGACAGCACGATTTATATAATAATTCTTTTATCTGTCACATAGAAACCAAACCATAGAAAATGCCAGTGATGTCCCTCCCCACAATACTGTTATCAGAGATATTCCACAATATGCTCAAAAAACTCTGTTTGATTAGAAATATTTGGTACCCTTCAGTCCAATAGAATTATAAATATGTTATTCAGAAATGTGGAAAAGGAAATCAACATTTTCACACTCATTATTGAGCCCACTTTTCGAAAGCATTTAAGCAGTATAAAAGATTTTTAATCACCTATAGTATTTCCTAAAGATGTCTTAGAGTTCTATTTAATTTTAAGAAACAGCAAACGAAACAATGTAGAGAGTTTTGTAAGAAATTTGCATTAAATTTGTGATTTCTGTGAGTAAAACAGTTAAAATTGTTATTTTGTTAATCGTTGGCTAATTCTATTTTTGTAAAAAATTCAGAGTTTAAAAAAGAAATGAATTAAAATCGATAATATTTTGCAAACAAAATAAATAATATTTGATAAGCAAAAAGAGATCGTAAGTTCGAATCTCATTAAAGCCGCAGAGCGTTTCAGTATTTTTAACCACATGTTAGCTAAACAAACAAATGGATTTATTATAGTCGAGTTGCAGCTTTGGGCACATGCACGCCAAACAAGAATAGTGTAAATTTGAAATACACCAGAGCAAATGATTAATGATTACAACAAACCCGAAAATTAAAAGAACTTAACATTTTTATTTGAAATAATGTAATGTTATGTAATGTACTAGTGTAAAAGTATGTCAAGCAGTATTGTCTCGAAAATTAATTTTGATGTTGGTTCGAGAACATAAAAAATTATTTTGTTTTTGTACACTACACTACGGTTCGACTGTCCCTTTAAATATTTTTGCTTGATTTTATTGCAATCACGTTTTCTGACGACCCACACCCTCACAAATTAAATTGACTTCCCACAAAATTGCACAAAACAAATTATTTTTTACTTTGCCCTCATTTTCAAATGCAAGCATGTATTTGTAACAATTATATAGAAATGTGTACATCAATTTATTTCACCCAATTTCGTGTTGGTCTTCATACTTTACTTTTGCTGATAATAATAAATAGAAGAAATAAAGTTTTTGGCAATTCCTGAAAGTTATAGCTTAACCAAATTGAAACTGCATATACATTTATATGTATCCCTTATTGTGTGTTTTGAGGGAAGAATTTTAAAGAACAACAACAACAACTGTAAGAAGTATTGTATAGTATTGCTGGTACACAACAAAAACAATAAAAACAAATAAAATAAACTATTCAACTGCAATGCGGCTAACTAGAATACAATAGTCAAATTGAATGAAGTTTAATTTGTATAATTTTAATATTATGCTGAAGAGTGTTGCAATTTTTCAATTTTCTTATAGAGTTTTTCAACACGAAGTTTGTTTTCTAAAACAAAATAAAGCCAAAAATTTTGATTAAGATGATTCAAACTTTTATTGTATTACGAAGAGAAAATTGATATGTGGCAACTATCCACCACGGACACACTGACAATGCCCCTGTAGGCTAGTAGGTAGTGTACTAGCTTGTCAGTAGGGGGGTTGTGGTTTCGATTCCCAAAGAAGACCTTGGTTTTTTCACTACAAAAAATAAAAATTGACTGACGGTGGGGCTGCTCAGCGATGAAGGCATAGTCACTGGTCGCTGTGCTGTCTTATACGGCAGTTAATTTTCACCACCTGTTTCATCTCTTCTCTATCCCTTTCATAAAGAATGTAGCACGGTACTTGACTGAATAGGCATTGTTGCCTGAAGTGCTACTTCTCTTTACAAAAAAAAAAAAAAAAAAAAAAAGATGGCGATTCTTTCGTCATTTCGTTTCATTTCTTTGAAAAATGGCGAGCCTATTTTGAGTTTTAAGACTAAAAACGATTCGATTGTCTCCGTATAGAATCTGTCCTTAACATAGCTCTACAAAAAATAGTCTAGTAGTGTTAAATTACACGATCTGGCTGACCACTTAACTACTGATTGTCGTGAAATTATGCGGTTAACTTGGTTTGCAATAGATTGATCGGTTTATTGGCGGTGTAATATGTGGCATCGTCCTGTTGAAACCTTATGTCAGTGATATGCACGTCGTTAATAATATGCCAAAATTGAATTGTTAGCATCTCGCGATAGCATGATCCATTGACCGTTACCGCATTTCGAAGAAACCTCATGTTCGAAGAAACACGGCCCAATCACGCCTCCAAAACACATAACGCACCATACAGTAACACGTTGAGCATGCAAAGGCTTCTCAATAATCACTTTAGAATTTTCAGAAGCCCAAAGGCGACAATTTTAACTGTTGACATACCCTGACAAATGAAAATGGGCTTTGAATGAATAGAGTAAATTTATGGCAATGTGAATGGTCAGTCGGCTTCAATTTCTGCACCAGTTGAATCTTGTAAGGCTTAAAAGTCTAATCCTTACGCAAAATTCGCCATTTCGTGGTTTTGGATATCCCAAATTTGGATGTGCTTGTGTGTGGTTCACGGCTACGATATTTTCGCTTGGTCTTCTCAGATATGTTATCGAGCCTGTTGACTCATATTTAACGACCACATTTTTAAGAGCAATCTCAGAAGGACGATTATGTTGTCCGAAAATATCACAAATTTAGGAATTATAACTTTAACAGAACCACTATTTTCCTATCAGATTTCAATTATTTTAATGCGATTTAAGTGCGAAATTGAATTTATTGTAACAATTGTCAATGCATGTACTGGGAGTACGTCAAAAGACTCAAAGTTCTTGCTGAAAAGTCCGATATTTTACTTTCCAAACAATAAATTCAAATCCTAATGGAAAGTTAAACTCTGGAATATACTACAAAAGAAAATGTATTGTAATTACGTAGTTTCATTATCCTCCAATACGAAATCCTGTGCATAATAACCGATAATTATTAAGAACATCAGGAGTATGATAATTACATTATTGTAATTCATTGAGGCGATATTTGCATTGTGTTATTGTTGTGTTATTAAGAACACGATCGGTTTAAGAGGAAAATGGTGGTTAACTGTTTTAATACATATCAGCCGATTACACAGAATCGTAAATTACCTGTGGATGTACATCAAGATGAAGACATATTTTTAGTAGAAGCGAGTGGAAGAAGCTATGACTTAATATCTAAAGAAACTATAGAGACTAAATCAATAAGGTTTAAGGTATCTGGAGCGGAAAAGTTCCTACTATCTTGTAATCAAAAATACTTGCCCGTTAAAGTATTTAGCGAAGCTACCACTAGAGCTTTTGGTTCCTGCGAATTAAATGCCCGGCTGACTTAGCGAATGCTGTATTGAGCTCAAGCGATTGGCTAATAATAATTATGTTAGGGCAGATATTTTTAAGAAGTGGAGCTAATAGAGTTGTGGTCCACTTTGTGCAACTGGACCAAACACAATCAGGAAACAGGATTTAGACCAGGATTAAGACAATTGACTACAAAGACTTAATAGTTTTCAAATCTGTAGGTACAAAAAATTAAGAAAAGCTGACCGACTTTCTAAAGGTGCTCCTCAAAGCTATCCTTACAAAGTGGACATTTCGAATAATAGTGCGCAAAGACTTTCCGTTTATAACGATGTCTTCATGCTTTATACTGCAGGATTAATGTGTCAGTAAATATCCTTGCCGATATAAACACATGAGTAAGCACCTCCTAGAAGAGCATGATCTGGATATTGTAGAACCGATGTAAGGAAACATTTCTCTGGATGAGCTACTCCACCATTTCTAGAGGTTATAAAAGTTAACTCTTGTTTCAGTATCCTACCTCAACGTAAATAATCACTAATATAAAAAATATATATTTTGAAAATACAGTATGGCAAAATATGCCACACAGCAAATGCCATTGCAATTTGTAAATCCTTTACAATTTGACATCAAACCCAAACAGACAGTTTGCAAGTATCCTTAAACACCTATTTTTCTAATTCTAAATCATTCGTTTTATTATGTTATTGTTGTTGCTAGTTTAAGAAAAGCGATTTAAAAGTGCAACAGCAGAACGTCAAATGCAGTAAAGCACAACCAATTATTGGTTTGTTTAACGTACACTGCTGTCACTCAATCATTCATTCAAACGAAAATTTAAACATTTTTACACAAACACAAACACATTTACATTTAAATAAATGTTCGTGCATTAAAAAAAAAATTGCAGTAATACATACATGCAAACTACGATGTTTATGTATTTGTTTACGTTAGAGTATAAGTTTATTCTTTATTTTTTGAAAAAAGGAGAATAAAAATCAAACCAAAATCAGTTGCAGCTAAAAGTTTTTCTTTTGTGTGTATGTTTACACACAATAAGTATTGCAATTGGAAAAGTTACGACCAAAGTGATGGGCGCATACAAACAGCATACAGGGTCTTGGTAAGTTTTCCAAAAAAGGGGCATAAAATTAAATTGTCTAATGAGAATTATTATCGTCGTAATTTTTAAGGATTGAGATGAGTGGAGAATGACTTCTTTGATGCTGTCCTACTTAAAAACAACTTTATAAAATTTTTTGCAGCATACGGCTTGACTGTATCACAGATCCTGTGAAAGCTTTTATTTCCAAACTCTTATCAATTGTAGCTTATTGACCTTATTTATTAATTTTTACTTAATTTTTTTAATTCTTTATATAAATAATTATTAATCTTAGTAGCGGTCTTTTTTAACTAAATTTAATACTATAATTTTCCAATATTTCGCTTTCCTGTGGAATGCTTCTGCAGGAAATTTTTTTGTTTTATAAAAACAAAAATTATAGCAATTTAAAAAAAATTTTGAAAACATTTGACAAAAACATATAAAATAATTTTCTTCATGCATACATACATAAAAAATTAAAATTTCAAAAATTATAGTTTTTTTAAACGATCTTTTTTTATTTATCTTTACTAAATATCTTTTTTTCTTTTTAAAGATCTTTTTTATATATTTTTTTTCTTTTCGATATTTCGCTTTCCTTTGGAAAGCTTCATCAGGAAAAAAATGTTTATTTTTGAAAAGAAAAAATTATTAATATATTGAAAAAAATTTTTCAAAAACATTTGACAAAAACATATAAAATATTTTTTCATACATACATACAAAAATTTAAATTTTCAAATATTCAAACATACAAAAACAAGGAAACGGAAATAACAAATAAATAACAAATATTCTCTTATGAAATAATTATAACAAATTATGTGTCTTTTTAATTAAGCACCTATAATTCGCTGTGTTTATTATCATTTTCCTCGGATGTTTTGAATAAAAATTAATAATTCTTCCAGAAGATGTTGGTTTCTTATACCAATCAAATACTAACTTATTTCTCTTTCTTATTATCAATATATCTAAATATGGAAGTCTAGATTCTAATTTTCTTTCAATCGTAAATTTAATATCCGGATGGAAACTATTCAATTCTGGCAAAATATCATCCAATGCATCTTCTGAAGTTATACAAAATAAATCATCTACATATTTTGTGATAATCTTCGGTTTAATATGCATTTTACTAATACATGAATTTAGTAATTCCTCCATCACAATATCAGCTATAATTGGAGATGCTGGAGAGCCCATAGGGAGGCCCTCCTTCTGTTTATATATCCTATTATCAAATTGCAAATACCTATTGTCTTCAATGCAAAACTTAAGAATACGTAAAAATAATTCCTTCTCAATATTCGTATTTTGTTCTATTATCTGTCATTTTTCGTCTATAATACTTAAAGCTAAACCTACAGGAATACTTGGAAAAAGTGAAATAATTATAAAAAATTATGTGTCTTTTGAATTAAGTACCTATAATTTTTCGCTAAATTGTCTGTGTCTGTTTTGAAATTTATTCTCCTTACATTTGGTAAATTAACATATTCTAACATTTCTACCATATAACGTCTGTTATAGTTTTTTTCTATATCTAATATTACAATGTGAAGATAATTCTTTATATAAAATTTATATTTTAAATATTTTTACGTCCCATAAGAATAAAATTTATAATAATTATATATCAACACCTGTTACTTTGCTAAGTTAATCAGCTATTTATGTGCCTTTAGTTTCCACAATTACACTGAAACAAAAATATACTTACTTTAATTTCTAGGGTGTTAAATGGATTGTTAAATTGAGCTAAAGATTTTGTTTAAGTTTACGGTTGGGTTTTTGTTAAAAAAAATATATATTTTTGAAAGTTAATTAGAATACAAAATGTTCTTCAATATTAATGGATATTATTTTATTTATTTTATAAACCTTATAATTCTTAAATTTTTTCCATTGAATGCACATTTTGTTATTTTGAGTTCTTTTATTGGAAAATAATAATACAGTACTTTAGAGTTTTAAATTAAGTTTGTTGTCTTTACTCACTAAAGACACAAATTTGCTCAGCAAGTGGTGTTTATATGTCTGTTTTAAGCGTTTCTCCCACATACAAACATATTTTACTTTAACATCACCCCATACTGTTGTTATTATTATTCAGTTTAGGCATCTGCTTGGCTACGTGTTTTGTTCTTAGTTAGTTGGTTTTTGTTTTCAGTTTTTACTTTGACTGACTATTTTCACTTCGTTACTTAAAGAACTGTAAATATTATTAAAATTGTTTTTAAATTTATTGAAACTTAATTTAAATTAATTTAATTTAATTTCAATTTATTAAAATAAATTAACTATTAACTTAGTTTAAACTTGACAACAATAAACTAGAGACAAAAAACTAGAGATTAATTTAATTTAATTTCTTGTGTGAGCCATCCCGTACTACAGCACTGTCCTTGGTGTAAAACTGAGAAACACACTCATTTACTAGTATCGTTCACTTCAAAGTCAATGTTTTTTCAAACCATTTCCATAGTTGTGAGTTTGAAAGATTCTAGTTTGCTTGAATGAATTTTTCTTTATTTCCTGGCGTAGTTTTGGAACTGGTTTAGTAACCCAACAACCTAAAACTTGCATTATTCTGCACCTAGAAAAAGGAAAAACTAATAAGAAAAATCAAAACATAAGCACAATAGAACTGCATACAGAAAATATTCGGATGAGTGAATATTGAACAAGAAAATGAATGGAGTATATAAAGTTTGGCTTTTCAAGTTTTAAAATACTTTGGTGTCCTTATTGTTAAAGTTTCTTCATATTGCGTTGTAAAGTCATTACCCATGGTGTGGTATGCCTTGTATAACTTTTCTTCTGCAGGTTACGATGTTTTCTTATTTGCAAAATGAGTTTATTGTACTTTTCTATACTCAGGGTATATATTTGTATGTGTTTGCTAAGAATGTTAAACTTAAATGCGGTTAGAAAATATATACATGTGATTACGTTGCATATTTCATAATATTAGCTGAACTAATTTTCTAAATTGTTAAAGTAGAAATTAATTAGAGCAATAATTGTTATTCTTGCATACAACGTTATTTCAGCATTATTAAAGATGCCTTTTTTTTGTCGATAAAGGAGTTTCACTAAAATTAGGTCACGAGAAATTATTTGATGTGTAACGTATACATTTAAGAAATATGTTCGATATAAACCGTAAGAGGTATATTCAACACAAAACGTTACTCGATATATAAAACATAAAAATTGTTTAACAAATAAAATACCAAAATATATACTTTAAACGATTAATATGCTATCAGACGCAAGTTAAGCAAAATAAATTTTTACGAAGGAAAATATGAATGTGCGTTTTCTCTTGACGTTTCTCAAGCATTAACAAGTTGGGCTTTCCATGCCCATTATTAACACAAGATACATTTTCATAAGCTATTTAGCTGATACGAGGTTTCTATTGAAGGTTATTTCTTTAAGTTCGGCCCGAATAATTATTAATATTATTTGAGCATATATATTTGACATGCCGGCCTGAACATAAAGTTCGTGAAAGCTACAAAATTTTATATCAATATCAGTATGGAAAATATCTGAGTTATTGTTTAGTGGTTACAAAATGAATAAATAGAAAATACAGCCTTATCCTTGCTAATTAATACAATAGATATATAATTTAAAAATAATACTAAAAAATATTAAAAAGGTCAAATAACTATAATTATTATATATAATTTAAAAATATATAATCTACCATAATTTTTTTTTTATAATACGCACACAACACCGCGGGAGTGAGTAGTAGTGCTAGTAATAATAGTCGTAGTAGTATTAGCAGTAGTAGTAATAGTAGTATGAGTAGTTGTAATAGCAGTAACATTTTTTTTCATTAATTCATTCATTTAGTAATTCATTACATTATATTTATATGAAAAAAACAAACATTTTACACATAAAGGACCTTGCGAAGCCGCTTGGGCTTGTCTGCAGGTACACAATATAACATTGAAAGTTTAATCACATATATTATTCCATTCGTTGCATCCTAATTTCATGATACTATTTACGTTAAAGATTACGTTAATCCAAGAAATATATGCAATGTAAGAATCAATCCCTGACAATTTGGAGATATACTATTGTATCTTCATAAAAAATCGTTTATAAACACTCCTAGTTTTGTGGTGGTTAGTTGAAATATTAAAGATGTCTGTTGGCATCATATTGAATACCGTGGGTAGCACAACAGCCAGTGTGTTTCTTCCATAATTGTCTCTATATTTCGGGATTTTAAATCTGCCCTCTTTGTATTTATGATAATTGGTATTTATGATCAATTTTTGTACAGAAGCGGGTATCTTTCTTAAATTCAATGGCCAGTGTTGTATAGCAGATACTTCTTATTTTAAATATTTGTAGGTCTCTTAGGGTTCTTATTTCATTATTGCTATTCGAGATACTGAAGTTGTTCAATAATTCATTTGCTGACACTTTTGAAGCGGTTGACGGATTGGTTGCTGCTGAGCCGGAAACATCATCGATATTTATCGTACTATCGATGACCCTATTGTAGCCTGCACCATCATAGTCCACTTGATAATTTCTACATGGTCTGGGTGTACCCAATATTTTAACTAATCGATTCTGAGTTGTTTGTAGTTGTTTGCAATAGATGAAGCTTCCCCAAGCTGTGATACCGTGTCGAATATGCGTTTCCACTAGTGCGAAATATGCTTGCCTCAAAACCGTTCTATTCAAACACAATCTGAGATGGTGTAACGTGTAGGATGCTTTCCTTAATTTTTTCCTGATGTGTTCAATGTGCTCATGCCAATTGAAATTATGGTCTACGATTACTCCAATATATTTGTTAGAGTTTACAATTTCAACGGGCCTGTTACACTCCCCAACATTACAGTGGATGCTTGTCCTTTTTGTGTTGTGCCGACAATCTATGCAATGTAATCGCAGTTTTAAATCAGTGTATCGGAAATGTGGTGGTTTGATGTGCATCAATTTTGTTTAAGATTTATTTATTATCAATCCATGGTTATGATACCATCTTTGAGCTTTTTCTACTTCGGTTTGCATGATCTCTAAAGCACTTTCAACATTCTTGTGCGCAACAATTATGGTTGTATCATCGGCATAGGCAAATGTTTTGCTGTTGTGTAGCGTGCTAATGAGTTCATTTGAGTATAGTATATATAAAATTGGACCCAATTTTGATCTTTTCCGTAGTAGTATTAGCAGTAATAACAGCAGCAGTAGTAGCAGTAATAGTAGTATGAGTAGTTGTAGTACCAGTAGTAGTAGTAATAATACTAGCAATATTAGTAGTGGGAGTAGCAGTAGTTAGAGTATAAGTAGTAGCAATAGTATTAGTTGTAATAGATGTAGTGGGGGCATTTGTAACAGTTATCATTATAGATAGTTCTTAGTCATAGCGTAGTAGTTATAAAGCTAAAGGGCAAATTTGAGGTGAGGAAGTAAATTAGCTTTAAACATGTATTTTATTTTAACTACCTACTTTTAACTCCACCTTTGATGAATGTATTAATTCAACTGTTAGTATACGGAATATCTAAAGTTATTTGCTTTTATTATGGACTAATTGAGCGGTTGGAGCGGGCTGAGCGGTTAACAAATTTTTAATAACGAAAAACGAGAATTCCACAATTTTTAGCATTACAATAACTGATTGCGTTATAAACACCTATTATCTTCCTAAATACAGTTCTATTTATTCCACTAAAATAATTTCTATCTAAAAAATGCTGTCTTATATCAAAAACAAGATAAATTCTCAATTTGCTTTGACTCTCTCTCTCCGCTCTTAAATCGTTTCCGAATACCTCGAATAATAGTTTTAATGCAAAATTTATATAAAATATCTTTGCAAAGAATCTACATAATATTATTTAAGTTTGGGTACCAGGCCATTGTCTAATAAAAGGTAACGGATTCGATGATCGTGCTTAGAAATATACTTTAAAATCCTACTTCACTTAATGTAAAACTATAATTAGATAGATATAAGTACAATTTTTATAACAATAAAATTAGAACCATGTTTTTGGCGGAACTTCGTCTTAGCGTAAACGCATAAATTAATGTTATAATATAAATAAGTACATTAATAGAGATTATCTTCATCATAATATAACTACATTCGATCAAATAAAACTGGCGAGACTGCGTTCAGGTCACACAACATTCACCTTTGGTTCTATATATAATCCGAATTTTACGCCTTTTTTAACCATAATCTGTTCTTTTCAACCAAACCCTATTATTTCATGTGCGATTGCCTGATAATCCAAAGCCTTAAAGACTTCAACCCAATGAAACTTTTATTAAATACCACTCAAATTTCTTAAGAAAGCAAAATTATATATCGAAATATAAATCTATATTATTATTACATTAACGCAGTCCAATATAGCTAATACCAAGTCCAAAATCAGTACTATATATAAATCATACGCATGTAAACATCGTGCTGACGGCCCATTGCTGCCATTGCCTCAACGAAATTTATTATAAACTATATTTATAAGACTAATAAATAAATAAATAAATAATAATAATGAATTCACTGTTATTTATTCTATTTTTCAAACAGAATAAACAACGTCGGGTAAATGGTCACCACTATTATGTCGGCAAATGTCCGTTCTTTTCACAAACTTTGGAGCACATTTTATATCAAAGCTTCTATTTTTTCGTTAAATTTCTTTTTTCAGTGCGTCACTTTTGTCTGTCTTTACGTAAACCTGGTCTTTCGAATGGTCTCATAGGAAATATTCCAAAGTCGTTAAGTTGCAAGAACGCGGCGGCCAATTTACATTGTGAAATCGTCAAATTTTACGACCAGAAAATTTCTCATGCAACAACTGAATTGTTTGGAAGGCTGTGTACCTTGTGGCGCCACTGATGTCAACAATAGCCAGGTGTGACTAAAACGACACAGAGAATTCACGGTGACGGCATTTGCCTGCTTATTTTAGAAAAAAAACAGACAGATGATGTCTCCTGACTGCAATTCTACCATACTATCACTTTCTTTGGATGTAATTAATTTTCGAGAACTGTTTGTGGAGTGTTCCATATGCTACAATTTTGCTTATTTACATAGCCGCATAATTGATAATGAGACCCATCAAAAATCCGTTGTTTTCCTTCACAAACGTTCGTAGCAAACAATGGTCGATTGACTTTAATTCTAGAACGAGTTGAACTTTATACGCGTAAACATAAAGATCGTTAAAATGTAAAATGTTACACAAAGTATCTCCTGTGATGCTGAATTTTTGCGAATATCAACGAGTTGATGTTCCAGGCTCATTTTAGACACTGTACTGTATAGCAACCATGTTTGCATCACTACGGCCATTACGAGCCAAGAGTAGCAAATATAATTAAAACAAATTTTAAATAAATTCTTTCTTAATACACGTTAGGAATTTTTAAATAATTTAACTTGTTTCATTACGGCAACATGTTACAATTGAATAAATTAAAATAGCTCTGCTGCTTTTCTAGTATAGCAAAAGTAAATACATAGTAAGCTATTCCATTTAAACTCAAGACCCAAAACTATTTCCCATCTACAATTTTAACAAACGTGTAGTGAATATTTTATTTAGAGTATTAAAGTAATAATAGCTAAAAAACGAAAAGAATTCTTGAAAGAAGACTGTAATACTTCATCGTTAATACAACAGAACATTTGATGGTTGGAAAAATATATTGCTTCATGTCGTCTCAGTGCAGTTTATTTAGTAAAAAAAATTTCTAATTATAAATGCAAAAGTTTTCCAATTGAACGCAAACTACTTGAGTGCTACAACAACAATAACAAAAATTATTGTAAATGTTGCCCTGGCATTATATAAAATTACGGGTATGCAGATATAAAAGTCGTATTGGAGCAACAAAAATTATTTTAAAATATTTTCAAATGGTCTTTCTCCATTCTCCTACATATTATTTATGTAGTTTTGATGATTTTATTATAATTTTTGTTGTCGTTACCGCCTTCTAACTTTATCAATTGCTGACATCGTCATTATCATTTCCATCAACAACTTTGTCCTCAACATTCTTTTTTCAAAACTCATAATAAACTTCATCTTGTTGCTTTGCTCGTTTCAAAAAGCAAAGTCAATGCAGCTACTAGAGTTGCCGACAGTGATGATGTTGCCCTTTAGCAATAAGGAAAAGCTTCATTAGTTTTCATATTTTCACTTAATAACATTCTTAAATATGTTAAATTATCTAAAAGTTTACAACAATAATAAAAGGATACTGTTATAATACAGTTCATCATTATTCTCTTTATAATCAATTTTATGGGCAAAGGATAAGGGAAAAGTAACTGATAACACTATGCAACTGATTGAAAAATATATTTTTAATAAAGTTTTAAAAAGTCTTATATTCATTATTGATGGATCCTTGTATCTTTCAACTCTTTTTCCAAAAATTGTAATATTTTTTTTAAAATGTGCATTTTACAATTATTTAAATTTAAAACATATAAGACAGTTTTCACTGTCATTTTGCGAAGTAAAGGGGTTTTCAACAAAAAGTGTGTTTTCTAAAACAAAATAAAGATGAATCAAATTCTTATTATATTACGGCAAATTTGAATTAAAAATTATATCTTGCAAGTGTCCACCACGACTACACTGACAGATGTCGATTCTTTCACCAAAGTTTTTAATCACTTTTTGGCAAAATGGCAATCCTACTTCATTAATCACATCATCGATTTTAAGTTTTAAGACTTAGATTAGATTGGCTCCGTGTAGATTCTGTCCTTAACATAGCGCCACAAAAAATAATCCAGCGGTGTTAAATCACTCGATCTAGCTGGCCACTTAACGGCTTACTGTCATGAAATTGAGAGATCTGGAAATTTGGTTTTCAGTAAATTGATCGTTTCATTGTCTGTATCAGATGAAGCGCCGTGCTGTTAAAACCACATATCAGTAGTGGATATCACTCATCGTCAATATTAGACCAATATTGAGTTGTTAACATCTCGCGATAGCGTTAGCCATTTACCGTTACCGCATTTCCAGCCTCATCTTCGAAACAAAAGACATTCCACTCACGCCTCCAGACCAGATAGCGAACAATATAGTGACACGTTGAGCATGCAAACAAAGTCTTCTTAATAATCGCTCTAGGATTTGCAGAAGCCTAAATGCGGCAATTTCGCTTGTTGACATACTCTGACAGATGAAAATGGGCTTCGTATGAGAAAATGATTTTCTCAGAAAACCAGCCTGTTGTTCCTGAATAAATTGAGCGAATCTACGGCGATGTGAATAATCGGTCAACTTAAATTACTGCACCAGTTGAACCTTATAAGGCTTCAAAGTTAAATCCTTATCCTTGGATAACCCCAATTGTTGAGAACGCCGAGTAATTGACAAATTTCGATCTGCTTCAATACTGTGCCTCACTGTTGCGATGTTTTCAAAGGCACGACCCGGTTGAAGACGTGTGGTATCGTACCTGTCGACTCGTATTTAATGACCAAATTCTTAATAGCGATCTTAGAAAGACGATTGTGTTGTCGGAAAATGTCGCGAATTTCACGTAGTGCAACTTTAACACGACCACCATTTCCATAGTGAATTTTAATTAGTTTAATGCGATTTTCGTAAGAGATTGAATTCATTGTAACAATTGTCAATGCATCTATTCCGAATACGACAAAAGATTAAATGTCAAAAGTATCATACTGTTGGTGTTGCCACAATGAAAAAACAAACTTCTTGTTGAAAAACCTGATATATAGAGTTCCATAAAACGCTGTACATTCTTCTAACGTTTAATTTTTTAAATAAGAATCTGAGTTTTATTTATGTTAAGAAGAACATTTGTTTTACATAATTTCAGTGATATAATAAAGGACATAGTGATCGTTTCTCTAGGTTAAAGTACGGTTTTCGAAATCAGTCGAACGTACAATTCTGTAATTTGGAACTTTTAGAACATATGTACAGGCTTCATTATTATGGTTTCACCACTGTCTCAGAGAATTTTTTATGGGCGGTTAATCTTTGAAGGTAGTATTCGCAACACCTTTGCATTTTTCCAGTAATTGCAAACAAACATACAGAAATTGTTTTTAATTATTTTGTTTGCCTCGAATCATGGTACTTTTCTGTTTAGTCTTAATGATTTAAACTGGAATTTCTATAAGCTATTAATATGTGATGTGCGTGATGTACCTCAAATATACCATGAGTACCATTTGACTAAGTCGGTTTCTGGATAGCTTTATAGATTCTATGTTTGTTGTTAAGGTTGAGTTCTAACTTTGATTCAAAAAGCCAGTACAATTTATGAGTTAAAGTAAAAACAAAAATAAATTAGAATTAGATAAGACATAAACTTTCATTGTTTTTGTAACATAACTAACATTGCAAACTTAATCGCCAGCAGATATTGTTCACACATAACAACGAACTTAAGACTAACTGAAAATAATAATGTGTTGAGAGTAGGAGAGAGCAAAAAATTTCTATTTCTTAAAATTTTCTTATATTTAATTATGCTTAAAAATTTGTAATTATGCTGAAACAAACGTTTGTTATGATTTATGAATTTTGTAGGATTATCACAGTCTTTAATAAATAAAAATTAGAATAGAAATGTTGTTAGTTAGAATGTTGGTGATTTTTGTTTTATCAAAATCCCATTTTGTGACTTGAAATCAACCAAAATCAATGCTTATTTGTCGACGTTATATTGGCGCATGTTTGAAAGTACTTCTATGCCATTAGTAGTTGCTTTTTGGTTTCATTTAGTGCCGTTTTATTTTCTCCCAAAAAAACAGATTTAAAGGTTAAATGACAAACATTTGATTTATTTATTTATTATTCTTCAAAAGCTGCATATTAAGAAACACGGCAAAGTGCTATTGATAAATAAAGTTAATACCGCAGATATACAGATTATACATATTCAGATAAAATTAACCAGAAATTAATTATATATTGATACACCCACAGCTTAGATTGCAAACTTCTACTGTACAAATCGATGCTCAAACTATTTTGGTGCTTGCTCAGCAAGTAATGTTGAAAAAGTTCAAAGGCACCAAAATAAGATTCTACGAATAATCACAGTTGCTCCCTGGTATATAAAAAAACTAGAAGATCCACAAAGATCTAAACATAGCATCGGTCAAAGCAGAAATAAAAAAACATGCAGAACGGTATGTAAAGAAGCTTGAAACTCATCTAAATCGTTTGGCGGGTAATATTCTAAACGAAGCTGATTACATCAGACTAAAAAGAAGCGATATTACCTTTGATGGCCGTACATAAAAAGGATGATCCGCAGATAACAGCAATAATTGTGAAATATTTATTATTTTTTTTAACACTGGCTGAATTTATATAATGTTATTGTTGTATAAGGTGTTTAGCTTTCTTTTTGGAGTCACATACTGCAAAAGGTTCACAACTATAAATTAACTTAGGAACCAGATAAGATTTTGCAAGAAGTTGGCTTATATTAAGAGGTGTATAGTGATGTGACCTTAAAAGACACCCGAGCATTGTATAAACTTGACCCACAAGTAACTTAACAAGGTTTGTCTAAGTAAGACTAAAATTATTATTACAAGGGTTTTGGCAGCATCTTCTTATTAAAACATTTTTTTATGTAATATGATTAATAGTTTTCTTGCGAATTAAAATATACTTTGACTTATGAGGGTTCAAACAAAATCCATTAGCAATTGCCCAGCAATCAATTTTATTTAAATTCTCGGTCTAAAAATATTTTCAGACCGATGACTAGACTGCTCAAATACAGTTGCTTATCATCTCGTACATATGGATTTTGCAGTGCTAAAGCAGCTTAGGTAAATCATTAGAACAAATAGAAACAAGGAGTGGTCCAAGAATTGCTTATGAGCCGCTCCTCTAGATAAATTGCGAACGACTACAGAAGTATGAAGATAGCAGTCGTATGGAAGGAAAAAAAGTTTATAAAGTGTCGAAATTTCATGCAGAGAGTGCTACGATCAACCGTGGCCTTAGAGTGATCAATAAGTGCCAGGAAATTTATTTTTTCTGCATCAAGTTTACATTATATGTTCTCAGTCCATTAGAGCATAAAACGCAGCCGTGATTTCGGCGAAATCATAACTGTCTCTCAAAGAACAAAGCGTTATTTTTAATATAACATGACATTTTATTGTGAAGAATATTTTCAAAGCGCATAATAAAGTTGGTATCAAGAGGAAGGAATAAAAAATTAATTTAAATACTAAAGGGTAGTGAGGTTTTTTGAGTTATATGGCAATATCATGTGTACTAACCTGCTGAGTACAAAATTTTAACTTATAGGGTATTTTCTAGTTTATGTTGTTTAATATGCATGGCATTTTCTTTTGAACTGATAGACAGACAGTTGAATTTTTAACAGAAGGTAATTGTAAAATCCTCTATAGCAGCAATATAATAGCAAATTTAATATTTTAAATTAAAGAGTGTCCTCATAGATGATGTGACTTTATGTATATACGCTTATCTTTTGAACCGTCACAGATAGAAATATAAATTTGAACAACATCTATTTTGCAGTTTTATTTCATATTCGCAAATCTTTAAATGAATCATTCGTTTTTGAATTAATTCGTGAATCATTAATACACTAAGTTAGAAAGTTTCTAATTAATTCTTTTTACACAATTACACAAGTGAATTTAGCAAAAATGAATTGCAATTCATTTCCAATTCAAATGAAGCTCTAAAACAGATTCAACAACGAATATGCAGAGTAATAAATGAATCACTCTTTTTTTAATTCAAGTCGCTACGAATCAGCCAAATGTTTCACAACATAAAGAATCGAATTAAATTTGAATCAATTCAAATAAATTAGGCAGAATAAAAGTTTAAATCGTTCCCACTTGAAGTTATTTCATTAAAGTGAATTGCAATACATTTACAAAAAAATTGGGTTATTATTGGTTATTATTGATTTGGTAGCACACACAATCTATGCTGACAGCCTTTTCTTGCTCGTTTCAAAGAATCAGGCCAATGAGGGCTCTAGACCACAAACTGCACAACGCGGTTACTTCACTTAAATGGAATGGTTTGTCGAAACTTTTTTGTAGATTTTGTGAGCCCTTTAGGCGACAATTTTGTTTGTTTACATAACCGCCCAATTGAAAATAAGCCTGATCATTAAGAAGTATTTCAAACAGCAAATTCACAAACGTTCGACGTAAATAATGGTCCTTTCGCCTTAATACTTGCACAAGTTGAATCGTGAAGATGAAGATTTTTATGCAAAATATTTTATGGTCAATTGTTGATAACGTCGAAGAGTTGATGTTCCATACTCATTCTTAACACTGCTGCATAGCGGCTGTACAGTATTTGCATCACCACGGCCGCTGCGAAAAAATATGTTTTAGTCTATTGTCGGCAACAATACCGTAAGGCTCGAATTTAACGAGTAAATTACGCACAGCGGTCTCAGAAGAAGGCTGATTACAAGGGAAAGTTGTTCGAATCTTATGATTTCCGAGGGCGGCAGTTTCATTAAAACAAGTACTCTTGTAGTAATGATAAAAGAGTGAATTACAATTCACATTGCATTGACGCTCTACTGAATCAATACAGTTAGATAATCTACTGTTCGAGGGCGGACAACTCAAAATACATACATGAGAGTTGTGCTCCACTTTTTTTGAAGGATGCAGGTGATATAAATAGTGCGAAGATTAGATAGACTGAAATCAAGACACTTGAAAGCTTCTTTAGAAAAAAATGTGCTTGTACATAACCATCTAATTGAAAATGATCCTCGTCACTAAAGATAAACACACTGTTTTCGTTCAATTTTTCAAACAGCCAATTCACAAACGTTCAATCCAAATAGTGGTTGGTCAGCTTTAATTCTTAAATGAGTTAAAATTTATAAGCGTAATATTAATGCAAAATATTGCGCAAGTTGCCTCTAGTGATGCCCAATTGCTTCAAACGTCAACGTGGTTATGTTACAGGCTCATTCTTAACCTTTTGCTGTACAGCGGCTATGTCTATTGCTTTTGTCTTCCGGCAGCAGCTATATCGTGAGCAAATTAAAAACAATTATAGATTTTTTCGAATCGGATTTTTGGTGTTGCATAGTGTAAATATTGATTTTCTCAAACATAAAAACAATGAACATTTAAATAATTCCCACCTCAATTGTGTTTTAATGTGCATAAAAAAGATAAATCTTTACTTTGTACTCGAAGGAAATTGAATTTATTTATATTTCAATCTGACAATTTGCTTGCATACAAATTGACATTTCCCAGTCATGTATTTTTAATAGCATTTGACACAAAGAAGGGTAATATTTGTTTATTAATAGTTTTGCAAAATTCTTAATTCAGATGCAAATTGATGCTACAAAAAAAGTAGCTACATTTTTTTTAACAATCTTGTGAAATAATTTTAGAGCCTATTTTTTAAAAAAATAACCTCTTTTTAAAAGTAAATTTCTTAAAAGTGCTTTTCGTTAAAACCTTTTATTAATATAATTGTTTCAAAAGTAACTTTTATGCAGAGAAGCGAAGTATTCACTCACTGTTCATACATGTATGAATATGTACATTTCATTTTTTAGCCGCTTCTTCTCATAAATGTGTGAGAGACTACAAAACATTTTGTGTTTTCTCATTTATGAATGCGACGATTTGTTTTTTTTTCTTTCTATTCATGAGTGAAAAAATGAGAAACACACAAGTGTTCATTTTTGAATATTTAAAATTTTGATAATTTTTCATAAATAAAAAGATCGTAAAAATATGTGCATTAAGCATTCGCGTATATAAACGCACATATTTGATAATGCGCAATTTTCGGCGTATGCAAGAAAAAAATGTTTTTTTTATTTCTTTTAGAATATATTGCAATATTGTATTTTGAGTTAATATGTACCCATGTGTTTTTACTACATTTTACGGTAAATTGCGATCCTAGGTAGAAAATTTTTTCACGTTCATTTATGAGAAATTTTATAAAATTTCAACGTTCATAAATGAACATGTACATTTATGAAAAATAACATTAATGAGAAGTAGCTAATTTATCATTTATCACATATGAATAAAACTAATAATTCTTGTTGTTCGCATTCATGTATGAAAATAACCAGAACATTTTTTGTTGTTCGTTTATGAGTGTGAAAAATCAATATAAAATTTTAGATTTCTCATTTATGAAAAATATCATGAATGTTGATTTTTGAATCTTCATAAATGAAAAATTCTGAACCCTGCTTTTATGTGATATTTTATGCGTTGAAAATTTTGTTTTTCAAAGAAAAACGTCTATTGCTCAAAAGGTACTTTTTTGGAATATAGTTATTTAAAATGTTATTAGCAAATAAGTATTATAGACATAGGAAACATAGTTTTTAAACTGCTTTTTATAACATCCACTAGAAGCTGATTTTTTAGGTGAAAAAGTACTTTTAAACAAATTTGTTTTTTTAAAAAGTACTTTTAGAAATAGAGGTTACGCATCACTGCTGTTTTTGAAGATACTTTGTTAAATATGAGTATGTAAAGTTGGACTTTAAAAAAAAATTCCTTAATTTCTAGAAAAAAGCAAAAAGGTACTTTTTCAACATACTTATTTAGGTAATAAAAAAGGGTATTTTAAAGATATTTAAGTAATACGAAACTCTAACATACAAACTTAAAGAAAAATAAATATTTCAGTGAATTAAATCTGTTTAACGATGCCGTTTAAAAGAAATTACCATAATTACGTTACTTTTCAAAAAGTATTTATTTTGGTACATTTTTTTATTTACGTTAATTATTATAAAAACATATTTTTTTTAAAAGGCTCTTTATATATAAAATGATTTTTATCAAATTTTATTTTATATTAACAGTTATAAAAATTAACTCATTCGGCTTTGCAGAGTCCTTTTTTCTAATAATATTGTTAAGCAGATGATTTGTTTGTTTTAAAAGAAAATAATCATTAAAAAAAATAAACGAAATGATCTATTATGTGTTTTACAAACGGCATAGTTTTCTAAAAAACATACATATAAGACAAAACAACAACTGGCTTTTAAGAAATTTCACGAAATAAGTTAGGAAAAAGAAAGTAAGAACAACTAGCATAGAACAAAAAAAACAGGCAGTTAAACACTGAATGATAATAACAACAACAATATGAGGTGATGTTGAAGTAGAATATTCTTGGTCTGGGTCAATAAATTAATTAAAGTTGAGATATCGTTGCGAAAAGACAACAAAGTTACCATAGTATTTATTTTATGTGTACTTAAATAAATCTTTTAATTTAATTTAAAACTCTAAAGTGCTAAAGTAACCATAGTATTTATTTTGTGTGTACTTAAATAAATCTTTTAATTTAATTTAAAACTCTAAAGTGCTGTGTTATTATTTTGCAACAAACGAGCTCAATATAACAAAAGGTTTATGAGAAGGTGGCAATTGACACCTCAACTACTATCCTAGGTCGAGGTGTTGAGGAGTATACCCAAGTACAGGTGTTCTTGGTGTAATTTAAATGCACATTAATGAGGTGACTAAGTAATCAAATAATGTTTTTGTTTAAGTAAGAGTTTTTGGCATCACATATCCACCACACTTTGATACTATACTTCACCGGTTTGGAAGGAATATATTGGGTCAAACGGGTATGGCCACGATTGGGAAGTAACTGCTCGTCCACGGTTAGGTTTTCACTAGGTTTGTACAAACTTGAAATTGCAGTTCATCATTGCCCATAGCTCGGAAATTGGCGCAGCTTTGTCAGTTTGTTGACGTAACTTTCTTGTGTTTGAAACATCAAATCTTACAAAACGTAATACTGCAATCTGTTGATCCCCATTGCCGCACGATAAAGTGAGCAAGTTCGGCACACTTTTGCCTTTACTTCGGTTGGCGCCAACCATAACAATCACTCCTATGGTGATGTTTGACGTTGTTAGCTCTATATGTAGCTTCTGTTTGTTTGTTAGTGTGGCGTGTTATTATAGTTACCATTTCCGCGCTCATAAAATATTTGAATGGACATTCTAGCTGTATATTTTACCGATCCACATCGCTGTCTTAAAATATTTTGTTGTCTGGTTTGGCGTGCTAGCCTTCGGTGAGTGCCCCATACTATGCCATCACGTGCAACAAATTCAGATTTTTTCATATTTATTTCCACCAAATCACCTTCGGCGTTAATATTCTCGTCGTCATCTTCCTCGTTATGGAGTGCATCGTCATAGCAGATATTATCCTCTGTTTCCTTAATATCGGAAAATGTAATTTTGGACGCGATTTCTTCTTGTTCTCCTTCGATATCTTCAGTATCGGAGTATATTTCGTTGTCTACGACTTCGTCAAAAATTGTTTGAGCAGTACTTCTCTTTTTCAGCATCATTTAGTCTATTAAAAATAAATAAATAACCAATTTTCTTTGTCATTATTTTATATATTATTTAATATATTTCAATTTACCTCTTATATTGGCTGGATGACAAAATGTTAACGTTTCTTCTGCGGTCCATGTTCTTATTAGTTAAAAATTAGAAAATAACAAGAACCAAATTCAATGAAAACTAGAATGCAAGTGAGCAGAAAGACACTAAATTTAACTTCAGTTCTATACTTATAGGGGGAAGTCCCGAATTTGAATATACGAACACTTGAAATGTTCGTTAATATATTCAACTAGAGAATCGCGTTAAAAATTTTTTTTATTTTTGTAAATATAAAAAAAAACGAAAAATATTTATAGTGGCCACAACTGTGCTTGGGTATACTTTCTCGAAGCGAAAGTTGAGTATAAGGACTAGGGTTAAAAATTTCGATTCCCTTTTTAATAGTTGAAACTACTGCTTAAAAAATAAGACATTAAAGCTTTGCTAACAAAAAAAAGTACGTTTTTTATTCGACTTAACTCTTTCTTCCAGCCATAATAAAATTTCAACAACTTCATTCAATTACTTTTGTTTTATTTCTTGCTCTTTTGTACACCTTCATCTGCAATATTGAGAATTGAAAACATATTTCAATCCAGCATATGGAAAAGTGGTGTTTTGCCGCACTGATATCGAAGAAAAAAAAGATTGCAGGAGGTGGAAAAAAATGCAGATTCAATTTAGCAATAATTTTGCCATGTTAAAGCAAAACAAGAAACACAAGTCTCAATTTGTTTTAAATTTACTTAGAGGGCGAGCATAGAGTACGACACTAACATTTGAGGTAAATTTGCATAACAATTCTATGGAAAAAGGGATACTTGTAAATGTTTAACAGAATTAGCAAAAATCAATCAATTCATATTTAAATGTAAGTTAAATAGAATAAGATTTTTTACCAAATGCTTTTTATTATTTTTCAAACGAAAAGAAATTCAGTTTCTGTATGTGTAAACAAGGGTAAAATAAAATTAGTTTCCTTCAATATGATAAATTGAATTAAATTTTGGCAGATGTTTGTGCGATATCAATTACATCATATACAGAATTTTTTATAGATTCATTTTCCATAAATTTCATTTAATTATCGAAAATATGAAAGGTGAACTTATTTCATTTAATTGACTTCTTTAGTTATAGATTAATGCTGTTGGCTCTTTTTTCTTCAATTAGTTTTTATAATAAAAGTACAGTTAAGTCTTTCCATTTTAATTAATCATTTGATTTCCTCTTTAATTATTTAATCTTCTATAGACACTAAGATATTTAACTTTCCCTGAAGGGTAAATATAAATAATAAGTCATATACTCAGGTATAAATAACTATACTATAACATAGACGTTCTATGCTTAGGAACCTGCCAAATATCCGCTTTTTCAACATCAACAACATGATAGTTTTGACATTTAAATTTTTGACGTATTCGATGAATGAATTGATTTTCGCATGAAAATCGCATTAAAATAAAAATGGTGGTTTTGTTAAGATTACAATTCGCAAAATTTGTGATATTTGCAGACAACATAATCGTCCTTCTGAAACCGCTATTAAGAATTTGGTGAATACCAACCCGTAAACGGCCGGGTTTTTTAACTGAAAAAATCCCAGCCGTAAGCCACAATGTTGATGCAGATCTAAATTTGTCAATTCCTCGACATTCTCAACAATTGGGGTTCTATAAAATAATCACATGGCAAATTTTGCATAAGGATTTTACTTTGAAGTCTTACAAGGTTCAACTGATGTAGGAATTACAGGCCGACTGATCACTCACATTGCTGTAGAATCTCTCAATTCATTCAGAAACAATCGGCTGGTATCTCAGCAAGCGAAATTGCCGCATTTGGAATTCTGAAAATCCTAGAGCGATTATTGATTATTGCAAGCTCAACGTGTCACTGTATGGCACTCTATGTGGGCTGGAGAGGTGATTGGGCCGTTTTATTCGAAGATAAGGCTGGAAATGCGGTAATGGTCAATGTATTACGCTATCGCGAAATGCTATCAACTAAATTTTGACCTACCATTAACGACGTGAGCATCACTGACATGTCGTTTCAATTGGATAGTGCCAAATGTCACATAACCAATGAATGGATCAATTTATTGCAAACTAAATTTCACGATCGCATAATTATGGAAATATCAGCAAGTAAATGGCCAGCCAATTCGTAAAATTTACCACCAATGGGTAATTTTTTTGTGGGGCTTTGTTAAGGATAGCGTCTATACGGAGCCATTCGAATCGATTTCAGTGTTAAAACTCAAAATCCGTGCTGTGATTAATAAAATAGGACCGCCATTTTGCCAAAAAGTAATTAAAAACTTTAATGAAAAATCCATATTTGTCAGCGTAGTCGTGGTGGACATTTGCGAGATATTATTTTTGATTCATAATTGCCGAACTTTTCTCTTCGTAATATAATAAAAATTGGAATCATCTTAATCTAAATTTTTTTTTTATTTTGTTTTCGAAAACAATTTTCTTGTTGCTTTTCAGAAAAACCAGCTAATTATTCCAAAATGCATTGAGCAAAAGGTCGGTCGGCTTCAATTCCTGCGCCAATTGAAATTTGTCAGGCTTCAAAGTCAAATTCTTTCGCAAAATTCGCCCTGCGATGGTTTTGGATAACCGCAATTGTTGAGAACGTCGATGAATTCAGTTGAATGACCCGCTGGAACACGCACATTTTATATCGAGGCTTCGAACTTAAATTTAATGCCAAATTCTTAATAAAGGTTTCAGAAGAATGATTATGTTGTCCGAAAATATCAGGAATTTTACGAAATGTAACTTTAACAGAACCACCAATTTCATAGTGGATTTTAATTAATTTAATGCGATTTTCGTGTGAAACTGAGTTCATTGTAACAATTGGCATTTTTGTCAAAACTACCATGTTGTTACCATGGTGTTGCTACAATTGAAAAATAAAATTCTTGTTAAAAAATCCGATATGTAGAAAATTTATTGCCTTGACATAATATTGCTTAAAATGTATTTAATAATAGTATCATATTATAACAGCATCTACTGTGACGTGAAAATTATAATAAAGGGTCCGCCAAATAACTTTTTTTTGTTTTAAATGCTATAAATAAAACTTCTGAATATTTGTCTCAAATTTCTTTTATTATTTGAAAGTACAATACTTTCGGTTAACAATAGAAGATAATTTCATTCAAATAGCTGCCTCGACTGGCCATGCAGTAGTCTACATTATCGGTCCAATTTTTAAGCATATTATCGATTGTGTGCAGCTGTGTTTCACCAATGGCTTCACGAATATTGCCCTTCAAAGCTTCAATTGGCTCTGGCTTGTCGGCGTAATACTTATCTTTGACGGCACCCCATAAATAATAGTCCAACGGTGTCAAATCGCAGCTCCGAAGTAGCCAAACGACATCAGCTCTGAGTCTGATAATGCGATCTTCAAAAATAGGGCGCAAAACATCGAGTGTAGCTTCGGCTGTGTGGCACGTAGCGCCGTCCTGTTGAAACCGAATGTTGCCAATATCCTCCTCTTCAATTTTTGTGCACAAAAATTCGTTCAATATGGCCCGATAACAATCGGCATTGACTGTAACGGCCTCTACTTGCTCATATTCAAAGAAAAATGGCCCAATTAGGCTTCTCGACCAAAATCCGCACCAAGCAGTGACTCGTTTTGGATGCGCCGGCTTTTCAATGTATGCCTGCGGGTTTTCTGTGCCCCAAGTGTGACAATTTTGCTTGTTTACATACCCGCCAAGATCAAAATGAGGTTCATCTGAAAATATAATTTTTTTTTTGCAAAATCGGCATCTTCTTTAAGTCGATCGCTGGCCCACTTAGCGAAGCGAAAACGCGTTGGGTGGTTTTTTCTTGGTTTCAACTCCTGAACCAATTGGATTTTGTGTAGGGCCATACCGAGGTCTTTATGCAAAATTCGTCTGAATGATGACTCTTAAATGTTCAATTGTTGTAAACGACCGTGAATTAATGCTGATGGCACACGCACACTTTCTCCCACAGCAGCAATATTCTCTAGTGAACGCACTGTTTTTGGCTTTTCACGCTTTGGTTTTTTGATGAGGATGCCAGTTTATTTCACTTTTTTACAAGATAACGAAAAAACGGAGCTGACGGTGCTTCTCTTCTTCCAAAATCCGTACGCAACTTTCGCAAACATTCTGCAACATTACCATGATTTTCAAAGTAATGTCGCAATATTTCCCATCGTTGTTCAAGCGTATACACAACCATATTCGTTTAGCAGAAGGGTAAAGCTAATTATCTGTCAAATCAAACGTGAGCTAAGTGTTACCATTCACGAAATAAGCACTAGTTGAAAAAAAAACGATGGATGGCGGAACCTTTATATAAAAAATTAAATAAGGAAAGGATGTAAAAATTAAAACCTTATTTTTTTGTTAAATAATCAAAGAGCCTTAGCAGCTAGTGCTCCTTAAATTTTGTTTGTATTAGATATATAATTTATTATGGATCTAATAAAGAATAATAATAATAAATAATCAAAAGAATTTTTTTTAAAAAAGAAAAATTTATTTATGTTTGCTTTTGCTTTTTTAATACTCACTATACGAGTGAATTTTTAATGCGTCTAAATCCTGTCTTTCATATCATTCCGTTGTTAAGACAGCACTACAACTGTATTGTCTATAAATAGCACAACTTGTGTGAAATGTAAAAATCATGTTAGTTGTCAGGAAATTCTTAAAATGACACGTGGCTTCAAATTAAAATATATTTTTCATCTTACTCCTTCGCAGTAGTATGATTATAATTATCGTAAGAAACCTTGATTTTCTATTTCAAACAATTTATAGTTGCATGCTCTCAGTATATACAGTTATACATAGACACAGTACCCTTGTTGTATATCCAACAATGTATCAGGCAATCACACCATTGTAAAACGATAACGTTTTAAAGGAGACTAAAGGAACTAAATAAAAGTTAAATTTAAAATATTTTATAATCGACAATGAATACATATAAACATAGTATAAAGAGTTTTTCAACAAAAAGTTTGTTTTCTAAAACAAAAAATTTTAATTAAGATGACTGTTAAATTTTACTTGTTTAATTTTACTTGTTTTAAATATTTATTTATATTTTTTTTGTGACAAGGAATATCAATTGCTTTTAATGTTTAATTTTTTATTATTGAAAATTCTACCGAAAGAAAGAAATCAAATGTAAGACATATTTTTTCTTATAATATTATCTGTAAATTAATTATTATTATTTATTATAGTTAATAAACGTTATTAGAAACGGTTTAATAAAAACTCTTTCTTGAGCTGGATTTTCAACAATGACTCAATTTTTTATTGTATTACAAAGATAATAGTGCTGAAAAGTTGGAGACTATTAAACTCCTGGTCCAGAACACATGACTAGCATGCTCACTGTGTTCGGATCATTTACTCGTTGGTGTTATTCAAGGCGAGATGATCCTGGCCCACTAAATCAAATTCAAAACCACAACCACCACGATACTCCCTAAGGGCCAACCTCAATAATCAATCAGAGAAACAGCTTAAAGGCTAAAGAGACAATTAGCGGAACTTTGGGGCTTACTGATTCCCGTGGAAAAAACTTGGAGCTTCGAGTTGACACCCTGCTTGCCTTTAGGTGACAGGGCTCCCTTGTACCCCTTGTTAGTAAAGGATTACTTAAAATAAGTTTGGAATTCGACCTTTAAAGATCTTGCAGAATTTTCATAGGGTACACCCCCCGGGGGGCACATGATAGTCTTTATGAATCCTACTACTTCCATCTAGATTGGTGTCTTGCGGGGTAAAAGAGAGCCCAGGCCCCTTCAAAGCTAGTAGGAGCCAACTGGACAATCCACTGTATTTCCACGGGAATCAGTGGCCAGCAGAGTTCCGTTATTTGTCTCTTTAGGCATTTAGCTGTTCTCTGGCTGATTATTGAGGTAGGCCCTTTTGGGAGTATCGTGGTGGCTGTGTGTTTCGAGGCTCTCGTGAGAGTTTATGGGTCGGATCATTCACAATGAACACAATGAATTATTCAGGTTCAGTGAGTATGCATGCCGTCGTGTTCTTAATTATATTAAGCTTCATGCGTTCTCGACCAGGAGTTGGATAGTCGCCAACTCCTTAGCAAGGAGTGAAGGCTGCGGCCTACTTCGGGTTTTTGAAATTGCAACTAGGAGTGACCGGAGGATATACGTATTTGAAGGCCTTCTAGGGCGAGGATGGCGCTACATACCATTCACAGTGGTAATGGCCACCGTCTGGTTAGAGCTCACGACCACGTGCAGATGTAAACCTTATCACGTCATTTCATAGGGGGCTTACACAGTAAGGCATTTCACATAGATTTTTTTTAAAAGGCTTTATTTAAGACTTCAATACTTACATGTGAAAACTAAAAGTTCTGCATTTATCGATACCATTCTGCAGTTTTATAATCTTTTTGGCACAATTCTCAAGAAATTACCATAAAATCTTGTTGAAATGCTTGACAACATGATGCAATTTTTAAAGCGAATAAACTTTACAAAATTAAAAGCAGTAGATTTTTAATTTTACATTTGTAAAAATTTCTAATTTTATTTTAAATAAAAAAATCAATTGTCTTATTTCTTGCCTTATAAAAAGAAACTTTCTACTAATTATTAAGTTTTTTTTTTTAATTAGAACAGCGATTTAAAAATTGCTAGTTTATTTTCAAAATATTTTGTTACTGCACCCCATTGTGCAACGTAGCTTTTAATAAAAAACACTTTTTTTTCAAGATAAGATAATTTATGCCATAACAAAGGGAATAGTTTTAGTTAAACTTAGGGTCACCTATAATTTAATTTTTGAATTTATTAAGAACAAAAGTTATTTATAATTTTTTTATTTATGAGCTTTAAAATAATTTAGAACATTGTCATCATCTTATTAAAAACAATATCACAAAAACATTACAAACAGCCAATTCACAAACGTTTAATGCACGTAGCGGTCGGCTGGCTTTAAATCTTGAATGAATTGAATTTGAAGATGAAGATCTATAGACAAAATGTTGCACAAAGTGCCTCTAGTGATGCACAATTGTTGCGAACGTCGTACCCCCCAGGGGCACATTTATCGGTTCTTATAGAGTACTCAACTATCTGGACCTGTGCAAATGGGGGAAAAAGGGAGCCCAGTCCCCTGAAGGTAGACAGGGAGTCAACTGGAAACTCCACTTTAATTCCACGGGGATCAGTGACCCGCAGAGTTCATTATTTGTCTCTTTAGACATTTAATAGTTCTCTGGCTGATCATTAAGGTTGGCCCCTATATGGGAGCATCGTGGTGGTTGTGGTTTTGCGGCCCCATATCCAATGGTTTTCTATGGTGGCCAGGATCATCTCACTGATAATGACACGCAAAGTGAATGATCCAGTCCAGTGAGCATGCTTGACATGTGTTCTGGACAGGAGTTGGAAAGTCTCCAACTCTTTAGCAAGGTGTGATGATTTGCAGACCTGTACTGATATCATTAAAGTTGCAGCTAGGTGGTTCTGTTGCATAGAATTATGGCTTCGGCTATCTAGAACGCATGTATGACGTTCCAAATTATACAATAGTGGTTTGTCCACCATCTGATTAAGACTAATGGTCAGGCGCGGATGTAAAACAAATCACACTCTGTTGCGAACGTCGATAAAGGGATGTATCAGTTTCATTCTCAACACTTCACTGTACAGCGGCTATGTTGGCATCACTATGGCCACAACAAGCGCATATTTTACTCTACCCTTAGCAGCTATATCGTGAGTCTCAAATTTAGAGATTACGCACAGCGGTCTCAGAAGGGGCCTGACTTTAAGTAAACGTTATACAATGAACTTTTTTTGATAGTAAATTTTCGTAATTAAAATTTCGTGCTTAAAATTTCACATCCTTTTAGAAAAAAAGCAATGGCTGACAGCGATAGACAGTTTATTTCCTAACCTCAAACTTGCCCGCCCTTTAAAATAAATATAAAGTATTCTTAACGAAGTGCAGCCAAAGTGTTTAAATAGAGTGTCCGGCGGGAAGATATACTACTGTGTTTGTTTATAATTTTTGATTAAAAGAAAGAGAATGGATCTTATATTGATAAATGTTTTATTTAATGTCGGCAATTATGTATGGAATACAATATCAGACAAATCTCTGCCTCTGTTAACCTCACAAATGCGAGCCCTTTTGAACACATTTTTTATTACATTCTCACACATTTTTCACGGTACTTTATTAATTTCATAACGAATATTTAATTTAAGTTGCTCAAGCACTTCTGGTTTATTTGCATAAACCTTGCTTTTCAGATATCCCCACAAAACAGAAGTCCGGAGTAGTCAAATCAAGCAATTGTGGAGGCCAATCAGTTCCATTGTTATCCTGGTTGTATGCGATGTTGCACTGTCTTATTGATACTACATGTTAGCCAAGCCCAAAGCATGCAGTTGTGGCAATAAAAAGCTTTCAATCACATCACGATATCGCTCCCTATTCATAGTTCCCGTTACACCGTTTTTACTTGCAAAGAAGTAAGGTCCAATGATTCCTCCGGAGCAAATTGCACACCAGGCTGTTATTTTTAATGGATGCAAAGAGCATTCAAATGGAAATGTACCTCGCATCTCAATATAATTTTTTTATGAAAATCGGGCTTGTCATGGGCAAGCTGTAATATCCTATTGGCATATGTACGGTGGCGTAAATTGTCCTATCGAAGAATCCCTTGTGCCAACTAAATCTTATATGAAAAAAATGCAAATCCTGGTGCAAAATTGTGGCCAAAGTTGTTCTTTGAAGACCCAGCTGCTGAGCATGGCGTCGAATTGAGGTTAATGGATTGTTTTGAACAATTTCATGAGCAACAGTAATGTTTTCAGCCGATCTTGAATTATGTTGCTGTCCATGATTGGGCCTGTCACTTGCAGACCACCTTTCTTCGAAATCATTCACTACACGATAAATAGTGTGTTTTTGCTGTAACGTGGTTTCTGCCAAAAATTTCACGTGACTTTCTCATCATCACAGTAATCGATGATTGATTTCGATAAAGCGTTTTAACGATCAAAACACGTTGGTTTATTGAATAATTTTCCATAATAAATTTGCTATAAGTCTACTATACGACTGCGAAATATAAAGTGTCAAGACTAATGTTTACCAAAATGACGGCAAAACAAAATAGTATACCTTCCCGGTGGAAACCTAGTATTAGGTGTTTTAATATTTTTAAAAAGGCATGTTTAACTTTAACTAATACGAGACCATATTGCATTTCAAATAATCCTAAGCATATGCTTTTATAACTTTCGTACAAAGCGAATTGTTAATTTAATTCTGTGAGTTTTACTTTAGAATAATAGTATTCAATGTTATGGTAAGTAAAAGGGATCTGCTTAAAGGTAAGTATACAAATTAATTCTAAACTAATTGAACGCAAATGCAAAAAGTTTACTTTGTTATATCAGAAATAAAATAATAAAATTAATTTTAGGGTTTAAAAATTCACCTCCTTCATATTGTTAAATTAACCGATTAAGATGCGAAACAGTGAAATGGGTGTATATAGATTTATAATTATAGATTTATTTTTCTAAAATAATAAGATGGAATTTTCAGAGCTGTAAATGAATAATTCTCTTTTGATTTCAATTCGTTAAGAATTAGCTAAATTTTCAATTAATTCTTTCCAAAACAAAAAAGAATGGAATGAAATATGAACCAATTTAAACGAATCAGGCAAAAACAAATTTCAATTCGGTTTTAAGTCAAAGGAATCTGTAAAATGAATGGCAATTCATTTCTAATTCAAGTGACTTTGTTAATGTGAATTTCAATTCAGTTCCAATTCGTTTGAATGGAATTGTTTGAATTCATTCAAATGAATGAGAATAATCCGAACCTGATTACATATTTCCTTTTGATGACTTAACGATAGCTCGAAGTTTTCAATACAAAAAGTAAACAAATTTTTCCAATTGCAGGAAAAGTAGTAAGAATTTCGCGTAACCGAAAACAGCTTAGGCAGCAAAAAATGTTATATTGAGAATCAAAGTTGCTAGAATCTTTGAAATTAAATTGAAAATTAAAGAAAAAAGAAATTTTCCTTTAATAATATTTTCACTCTATTTGATAAAAATAAATACTAATGTTTCTCTTAGCAAATTAACAAAATTTTCACTATCCTGCCATTAGCTGACAATCCATTATATCATGGAAATTTTTTGTTTGTCGATTATAATAGCTGATATACAAAACGAGAATAATGCTTGCTATCTTTTACATAAAAAATAAATTAATTCACAAAACGATAGTAATGCCTACTGCAATTAATTCAATTTAAATGTTGGTAATGCATTATTTATTTTTTATAATTCATTTGTATTAATTCAAAATCAATTCAATTCAAATGAATTGGAAATGAACTGTAATTCTCTTGAAAAAATTCATTTAAATTGAAAGCGAGGTGAAATCCATTGGAAGATTAATTTGAATTGATTCAAAATTTCTTTCAGTTCTTTATTGTTGTGAAAAGAATTAATTAAAAACTTAGCTAAGTTGTAACTAATTAAAACTAAAAAAGAGTGACTCATTTACAGCTCTGCATATTCGGCATTGAATCTGCTTCAAGGTTACTTTTCAGTAAATTAATATTGAATTCATTTGAATTGGAAACGAATTGCAATTTCTTTGACAAATTTACTTGAACTGACTCAAATTTTAAAAATTAATTAAAAAATTAATGATTAATTTACAGCTTTCGAAAACTTCACAAATAAGTTGTTTTAAAAAATTTTATAAAAAAAATAAAAAACAATTATTCAAATTTTTATTATTATTTTACTTATATCGGGATTTTCAACAAGAAACTTGTTTTTCAATTGTGGTAACACCAACAATATGATGATTTTGACATTTAGCTTTTTAACGTATTCGTAGTAGATGCATTGGCATTTGTTAAAATGAATTCAATTTCGCATGAAGATCGCAAAAAAATAATTAAAATTCACTGTGAAAATAGCGGTTCTGTTAACGTTATATTTCATAAAATTCGTGCTATTTTCGGACAACATAATCTTCTTTCTGAGACGGCTATTAAGAATTTGGTTGTTAAATTTAAGTCGACAGGCCCGATAAAATGTGCGACCACCAATACGTGTTTGACTATGTCGTTCAACTGAAAATATCGCAGCCGTGAACCACAGTGTTGAAGCAGATCCAAATTTGTCAACAATTGGTGAATTTTGCGTAAGAATTTGACTTTGAAGCCGTATATAGCTCAACTGGTGCAGGAATTGAAGCCGCACGGTCATTCACACCTCCGGAGATTCATTTAATTCATTCAACAACAACAATCGGCTGATTTTTCTGAAAAAAATCATTTTTTCAGACGAAACTTATTTTTACTTGTCAGGGTATGTTAATAAGCAAAATTGAGGCATTTGGGCTTCTAGAAACCTTAGAGCGATTATTGAAAAGTCTTGGTATGCTCACCGTGTTACTATATGATGCACTATGTCATATGAGATGTGATTGGGCCGTTTTTTTTCGAAGATGAGGCTGAAAGTGCGGTAACGGTCAATAGAAGATGCTATCGCGAGATGCTAACAACTAAATTTTGGCCTATTATAAGTGAAATGTGGTTTAACAGTGCCACATGTCACACAGCAAATGAAACCATTAATTTATTGCAAACCAAATTTCCCGATCCCCTAGATTCGCGATAATCAGCTGTTAAGTAACCAGCCAGCTCGGGTGATTTAACACCAATGGATTATTTTTTGTGGAGCTGTGTTAGGAACAGAGTCTATACCGAGCCAATCAAATCGATTTCAGCCTTAAAACTCATGGTCCGTGATGTGATTCACGAAATAGGACTACTACTTTGCCAAAATATGAAGGAATCGACACCTGTCAGCGTGATCGAGATAGACATTTGCCAGATATTATTTTCATGCATAATTCCCGAACTTTTCTGGTCATAATACAATAAAAATTTTAATCATCTTATCTAAATTTTTTGTTTTATTTTATTTTAGAACACAAACTTCTTGCTGAAAAACCCTTTAATTGTTACTTCCTAAACAACTTGTTTTAAAGTGGATATAACTATTCAGCTAATTGTGTTTCATAAGCTGTTTAAGTTTTATTTCAAAAAACTTTTAGAATAACCTTCGTAACAAATACACTTACTCCAACATTTATTTCCTATTTTGTTGATCACATTTTTTGACTGTTGTATAATTGATGTAGTTGTTATCTTTCATTGTTTTTTCTTGCATTAGAAAACAACACGTTGCCTTAACAATCCTAGCTATCTATCCGGCTGTCATTCTTTATTAGAGAATGATAAAAATTCATTGACTTGTGTCTTTTGTTACACTGCTATTGTTTTTCTCGATGTCTTTTGAGTTACAGAATTGACGTTTTTCTAACAGTTTATTTTTTGTTGTTTTTCTTTTTCTTCTAGCGAAAATAACAGTGCAGCAACTACAATAACTATCATATCAGTAGTGGTGTAAAGTTGTATGTACTTGTAGTGTTGTTAAACGAACAAACCATCAAATAAATGTTCAGCAATAGAACCTGAGTTGATTTCATTAAAGTTGCATAAGCCTTGCAGCAGCAACCACATGACGCGTATATAATTGTATATTACGAAAAACGGAAATATATCTTTTGTATCTAAATAAATTATTGATGTCGTTTATTTTGTATGTGTATGCCTTCCCAAGCAAATATTTGCTTCCAATTTTAATTTCATTTCAGGTTTTGCTCTTCCCTTCAATTACAACAAAAGCGAGTTTTGGTTTTTTAAAGCGACATCGTCAAAAATTAATTACATTGATATACGAACTTCAGGGCAAGTGACAACGTTAAGTAATGGTTACTGATTAGTTGCGGTCTTTGTTGTATCTGAAAGATTTTCTCTAGAGATGATTGTTTGTTGGCTCGACAAAATCAAGAGTTTATATCCCAACAAAACCAAAAGTATAAAGAAAATTATGTTGCTGATGAGCAACCATGGTGAACAAGTTTAAGTTTAAAAGCACCTAAACTGTAAGCCTGAGTACTCAATAGGTTTGGAAAGCAAAAAGTGCTAATAACAATAATATATTAGAACGGTAGATTAGATCGTTACAGTGTATATAAAGTAAAAGGACATAGTGATTCTACGTTCTTTGGGACAGTGTGTGGCACATGTGGTTGCTAAAAGAAATTAAACTCGCTAGAGATACAGATTATTGTGGTTTGAATAACTGGACTAGCTAAATGCAAAAGTAAATATGATTTCTAGCATATGACCTCCGCGGCTGGCTCGGACATAATCTGATCTGGAGGTCGTTGACTTTTTCAACATTTGCGGCCATATATCGGCAATAATGCTACAAAAATTGTCCACCAAGTGGTTAATCCTTTCAAGATTATCGATTTTGTTATTAAAAATTTTTTTCCTTGAAAAAAGACGTAATTACCAGGAATTTTATGTGTAAAATATCTGTAATTTACATATCGATGCTGGTGTATTTATTTGTCGCAAAGCTATATGAACCTAAAGCATTGTATGAGTTTGAAGAAATTTTAAAGGTTGGATACCAGCGATCTGGTGAGTAAAATAGAATGCATATGTTTCCATATCTCAAGTGAAGGTGACTTTTCTCAAACAAAATAAATAAATGGTTTTTCAACAATAAGTTTGTTTTGTAAAACAAAATAAACCAAAAAATTAAGATGATTCAAATTTTTATTGTAAAAAATTCGGAAATTATGAAGGAAAAATGATATTTGGCAAATGCTCACCCTAATCCCGCTCACAGATTTCGATTCTTTCATCAAAATTTTTAATCATTTTTGGCGAAATGGTGGTCCTATTTCTTTAATCAAATCACGGATTTTGAGTTTTAAAGCTGAAATCAATTCGGTTGGATCTGCATAGACTCTGTCCTTAGAATAGCCCCACAAAAAAAATGCAGTGCTGATTTTCATAAAATTATGCGATCGGAAAATTTTGGTTTGCAATTAGTTGTTCGTTTCATTGGCTATGTGATATGTGGCACTGTCCTATTGAAACCATGATCCATTCACTGTTACCACATTTCCAGCCTCATCTTCGAAAAAAATAGTGTTACATACAGTAATACGTTGAGGCTTCTCAGTAATTGTTCTGGGATTTTCAGATGCCCAAATGCGAAAGTTTTGCTTGTTGAAGTGAAAATGGGCTTCGTCTAAAAAATAATTTTTCTGAAAAACCAGCCGGTTGTTCTTGGATGAATTGAGCGAATCTACGGCGATATAAATAGTCGCTCGACTTTAATTCCTGTACCAGTTAAATCTTGTTAGGGTTTAAATTCAAATCCTTACGCAAAATTCGCCATGTGCTGGTTTTAGATAGCCCCAATTGCTGAGAACGTCGAGGAAGTGACAAATTTGAATCTGCTTCAACATTAGGGCACATGGCTGCGATGTTTGCAGTTAAGCGAACCGGTCGAACATGCGTTGGTGTTCTCATATTTTGTATCCAGCTTGTCGACTCAAATTTAACGACCAAATTCTTAACAGTGGTTTCAGAAAGACGATTGATTGTGTTGTCCGAAAATATCACGAATTTTACGAAATGTAACTTTTACGAAATGACAATTTTTATAGTAGATTTTAATTTTTTTAATGTGATTCTCTTGCGAAATTGAATTCGTTGTAACACTTGTCAATACATCTACTACAGATATGTCAAAAAACTAGATGTCAAAACTATCATGTTACTGATGTTGACAAAATTAAAAATCAAACTTCTTCTTTAAAAACCCCATATTTCACATCGTGAAGTTGTATTAGCTAGAGATGTGCAAGCTTGTACAATTAACTCAATTTGCATAGTTTATAAATTACAGAATGGATCGTAAGAGTGGGTGGATTTTTCCAATACAAAGTAATGTTTACAGATCTGTAACATCTGGTGACATACGAATTTTTTTACAAGATGTTGACATAGTTATTTACATTGTTGAGCAAAAGGTAACCAAACCAGAGTACAGCGCGTGGTACCTCCTATATAAAGTTGAAAATTATTATTGTACACTTAGAGAATAATTATTGTAAGAAGAAGTGAAATTATTACAGGTTTATCTTTCCATTGGCGTCTTAAAACTTCTCCCAGCCTTCGCTTACCAATTGGCCCATCAAATTATTGTTTATTTTAGACTTTATAACGTTCTGTCCTGCTCTTTTCTTTGGAATGAAGTCTTGCAAAAATTATGTTGACACCAATTGAATTCCCCTTTCGACCCACATATTTTACACTGTTTTCCGTTTTTTTATTATTATTTTAATTTCTCTTCGAAAGTTCTTGGACAAAATTTTAAATATAATAATTTAAATAAAAAAGACAATAGCAGCAGTCCTTTTTTTCTAAGCTAAAAATGCTTTCATTTTATTGTATTTTTTTGCGGATCTATAACATTGTGTCAACTTGTTTCTGACACGTAGCCCCAAGGGAAACAATTCAACGATATGATTGTTACACCATATTGTTTTGGGTAAAGGCATACACACATTTAAAATACACTTGCATGCGTTATAATTTTTGGGAAAATATATAAAATAAGACAACGATAAAATAGGCAAAATAAATGTATTTTATTTATTTCTTAATTTTACAGTGGGATTGAATGATATCAGTGATACAACAGAATATTTACCAGTATATAGACTTAAGCGAAGCTTATTTATTTATTTATTTATTTATTAATTCATCAATATCATCCCACACATAAGACCTCTAGTCTTTATTTGGCTATGATTATACGTCAATTTGGTTTGTGAACAAACCGGTTTCGGTTATTTGCCATCATCAGTGTTCTCTATATACCATAGAGGTTGACGTAAAATCATACCCAAATAAAGTAAACTCTATTGGAGAATATACGCACATATCAAAAAATGCCTCTAGTCATTTTTTTAGCGAGGTACTCAGTTAATTACAAAAGATTAGACAAGACAAGATAAAATATATGGTGTCCGTCGTATACTACTTTGTTTGTTGTTAATAAAAGAGAATGGATCTTATATTGATAAATAGATAATTGTCCGCCTTGCTTAGTCTTAGGAATACAAGCCCTTTCGAGCACAATTTTCATTTCACGCGGTATTTCAATTATTTCATTACGAACATGTTGTATGGGTTGCTCAAGCATTTCTGGCTTGTTGGCATAAATCTTGTTTTTTAGATATCCCCACTAAAAGAAGTGTGAAGTGACTTGAATAATTTGCGGGTTTCCCATTCTCCAGAACCGACTATTCTGTTTACTTACATTTTCATACAAATGAAAATCTACCTCGCCACTCTTTATGATTTTTTCATGAAAATCGGGGTTATCATGGGCGAGCTGTAACATCCTATTGGTATATGTACATTGGCGTAAATGGTCTTGTGGAAGAAGCTTTAGTGTCAACTGAATCTTGTATGGAAACAAATGCAAATCCTTGTACAAAATTGTGGCCAAAGTTGTTTTCTGAAGACTAAGTTCCTAAGCATGGCGTCGAATTGAGGTTAATGGATTGTTTTGAACACTTTATAAAAAAAGCAGTAATGTTTCCCATTTTCCAGTATATTGCTTTCCATGCTTAGGGCTATCACCTACAGAAGCTCCTTTTCTACATCATTCACTACACGATAAATAGTGCATTTTATTGGCACGTTATTTCTTCCAAAAACTTCACGTACCTTTTCATCGTCACAGTAATCAATGATTGGTTTTGATAAAATGTTTTAACGATTAAAACACGTTGGTTTATCGAATATTATTCCATAATAAATTTGCCACTTCTCTACTTCATGACTGCCGAATATGAACTGTCAAGACTACTTTTTACCAAGATGGTGGCAAAACAAAGTAGTATAATTTCCTGGCGGACACCCTCTATATAAATTAATTAATCATTGAGAAAAAAATAAAATGAAAACAATCGCAAGAAACATTGTAATTGAAAATTATTATACAACATTGTTAAAGGTTATCATTAACTTCATTTTACAAACCGAGTCGCAGCTGGCAAAAAGTTCACATAATAAGACAGAAATGAAATAAGTTTTGAAAATCGGAATTTTAACTCTTATCGGGGTGTAATATTGTATAGACCATATTTTTTGCTCAGCATGGATAAGGAGCGATCACATACGTAATTAATAAGGTCAGTCCAAGTAAGGGATTTATTAAAGTAAACACCTAGATTCTTGGCCTATAGCAATATCTCAATTCTTTTATTACCGATATAAATGTCAGTTCTGATTATGAACCGTGGAATTGTTTTCTGCAAAACGATACATTTAGACTTGGGGACTTACAATCAGATCTAACAAATCAATACTATATAATTGTCGATTCAATGAAGTTATACATGGCATTATCATATCAATATTACAATATGTACATAGTTGGACACCGTTTGCATATATTCTGATCATATAATCCGTCAATATACTTGGAAGGTCATTGATATATATATATATAAAAAAAAATAACGGTCCAACCATCTAGCCTTGCGGAACACCTCTGGACACATGCTGAGGGCTTGATTTTTTATCGAGTATTTGTCTATATTGAAATCTGTTGAATAAGTGCGTTGATATTAACCTAACAGCAGGTTGTAAGAAATAGAACAAGTTATGGTGTTTCTAGCAAATTAATTTATGCTCAAAGTATCTCGGTGTCAAAAGCTTTAGAGTGGTCCAATAGAACCCATAGAACGCGTCATTACCTTTAACAATTGCCTTCCGAATATCCACGTAAACTTTCAATGTTGCAGAAACACACCCGAGATTCTTTCTAAAACCAGACTGCTTATCTGTTATTAAATTGTTACTCTCGAGAAAACCCATCAACTGGCTATGGGTAATTATGTCAAAAACTTTTGGCAAAAATGGTAGTATGGCGATTGGTCTATATTCAGAACTTGCTTTTGGTATTGGAACAGTCTTAACAACTTTCCAATTTGAGGGAAAGCAGCAGTAAGTCAATATTCTATTGAAAATCAAAGTGCTCAGGGGCAATAGTAGTGGCAGAAGAATTTTAACTGCATGCTGTAAACACTGGACTATGCAAATGACATGATGCCAAGGGCTGGAGAGGTGTACTTTCTAAACTATAAAGTTCCTTAGGTGTTATTCGCTGAAATAACTTCGGGAGATATTTTCAGAAGCTGCTAAACTACAAGCTAAAAATTTCCTGACGAAAGTAACGAAATTTTATTTTCTACAGCAGTTAGCGATAGTGAAACGATAAGAAAATTCATTTAATCTAATAAAATCTGCAGATTCACGCCATTCAAGTAAGGAATGAAATATATCCCTCAATACACTAGAGCAAATTTCTTAGGGAAAAGTAACAAAATAATTTAAATTGAAATCATTATTTATTTATATTTCATTTATTTATTTTTATTAATTTATTTTTATTTAATTCAATTTTAATCTAAATCTATAAAGGATTTATTCAATTCATAAATCTACCTTAAATTAACTAAATTTTTTTATGAGAGGTACACTTAGCTCTTCGTGAATTCGTGAGTTCTTGTCTTACGAGTCAATAGTAGTGATCATACGAAGAAGTATGTTTTGAGGCTGAGACGGTGCCCCATAAATAAGTTCCATAGTACCATATTAGCTTCAGCATCGTGGTGTACAGCAAAAGTTTACAACCCAATTTTAACTATAAATTTCTTCCCATGAACCAATTCATTTGTAGAGCTTTCAATTTTGTCCGAGTCAATTTCGCATTAATAGAAGATTTCCATGTTAGCCGAGATACTTGACTTTGCTGTTTTGAGGAATTACTTAATTGTTGATCCTGATGATCGAACAAGTTTTTTTGCGCAGTGTGAATGTAACATTAGAATATATTTGTTCATTCAATTATATTTTCCATATCTTTAGCCATTTCTCTAAGTGTATTGCTGTAAATTTCGTGAGTTTTCCTGAAGGCTTTTGAAGAATGCTAAATCATCTGCATTTCCGAAGCATAAGACCCAGTATGCTGCCCTGGGGAATCTCAGTTGCGTTTAGCTGAGCTTATGAAGTCACCTTTTTAATAATGAATTTACGACCAATTAAATACTTTCCAAAATCTTGTGAGTATTTGCAAGCAAAGTTAGCTTTATTTTAATGCCTTAAAAAATCTTAAACCGTCATGCCATACTTTATCAAAAGTTTGAGATACGTATTTAAAATGAGCAGTATTTTCTTCTTTAAACGAATAATGGTATTTAATAATCTGTGTGTTTGCTCTATAGTATTATGTTTGGCTCTAAAACTAAATTGATGGTTAAGGATACATTCCACCATATTCAGTATTGAAGTCAGCTATGCCACTCTTTGAAAATTGTAAAAATTGTAGGCAAGAGACTTATTGGGCTATAAGAGTCCATTTTAGTATGGTCCTTACCTCGTTTAGGTATCATTGTCACCATAGCCACTTTCCACTCTGTAGAAATATGGCGTGAAAAATAAACAGAATAATTCTACCAGTACCACTAGGTAGCTGGAAAAGCGTTTTATCGCTAATTTTTTCAATACCCGGCACTTTTTCGGTTTAGGTCACGAAAGCCAATTTCAACGTTTCTAATATTAAACCTCAGAAGCACAGGTGGTCTAACTGCAAAAGGCCACAGTTCCAATGACTCATCATCAGAATCATTCATTGCAAAAACATATCTCAAGTGGTGGACAAATATGTCAAATTTTCGACATTGTTTCTGGCCCATTCACCTAGCGGATTTTTGTAAGCGTAGCTTACCTCTAACTGGTCCTTTTTAGCTTTTAGTTGCTCGCCGCAAGGTATAATCCGACTGATGAGTGCCATTAGTACTGTCTAAATATGTAGTAAGTGAAGCTGTTCTTTGAGTTTTAAGCAGATTTTTTAATTAATTCGTGTTTTCCCGTAGTCTAGCTTTAAGTTGTGGAGTCTTACATATTTTCCACACTCTACCAACTCTTATATTTTCCTTTTACTATATTCAACATGACTAGTGGTGCATGTTGAATAGCTTGCCTAAGGTTTCCAGCAAAGTTTTTAATTGATTCATCAATATCTTCGATGTTCTTAAAGCAATATTTTCTGTACAATGAGTACTTAAATACTTTTTATAATTTATATAAATCACTCAGATGATAGTAGGAATTAAATCATTAAATCGGGATGATCGTACTGCTTGGAAGAAGCGTGCTGATTTTATAGCAGGTGAGTGATCCAACGACAAATTCAGCGAAGATTTAACTTGCATTCAACTCACTGGGAAATTTTCGGCGATTACAAAATCAATAACACTTGGAATCTTTTGCCTATGAGACGGTGAAAAACATCTAGTCGCATTGTGGAAAATGAGTCAAAGGGTGTACTACCTTTCTGAGAAATTAAGCATGATCGCTAAAAGGTATAGTTAACAAAAAGATGATGTTCTGTTATTGAAAATCGAGATGGCTTGAAGATAGTTTTCACATATGCTGTTCAGCGCATATATTTAATTCTGCTTTGAATCAATTAATTGTCAAACCTTCACAGGCTCTTCCATGTGGGTCTTTAATATCATACGGTGCGTACCCATTAATTTTGAAATAGCTAGCCGACGTCAAGTGAGTTTCAGCAATCAGCATTACATCGATCTGTTTTTCTACCCAGAAATAATTCAGCTCAGTTTTCTGTTGGCAAATGTCGTTCCCATTTTTTGTTTAAAATTATCTGCAAAATACCGGATTGCATTTTCAATATTTTCTGCATCATTGATTTTTTACAAACTCATTGTAATGAGTTTGTAAACTCATAGTATTAAACGAGTTAACTAGTTAACTTTTTACTTAATAGAAGAACACAAAAAGACTCATACTTAGGAACCATCCTCAGTAAAAATGAAGGAGTTCATAAACTGCTAGCGGAGAGCCCATCTCGTATAAGGCAAAATTGAAATGAAGGAATTAAGGCGGTCTAATAAAGAAGGATATTGTGAAACGAAGGCGTTATAAAATTGAATGTAAAACAGTAGTAGTGTTCCCCTATTCAATCGTAATTATATTCGTTATCAAGATTATTTACTAGTAGCGGACCCGGCGAACTTCGCCTCACCCCAATTTTAGTCTTCAGACAAACTTTAGAGTAATAAATAATACAATTCAAATAATGAAGACAAACAAAAGATACTGACGAAGAAAAGTACACAAGTAATTAATCGTGTTATCACTATGGTACGAATAACGAAGCGAACCGAAAAAAATCCGTATAATCGAGCTCAAAACGTGTGATAAAAAAGAGGCCCGATAAATAAAAAACTTAGGGAAATAAAAAATTTAGTTTTTTCACATTTTCCCACAATTTTCATTTGCAAACCCATTAAGGAATAATTCCGCACAAAATTCCATACAAAAAATCTTTTTTCAAATTTTTTGATAAATATTGCACTGAATTTCAATTGATGAATGCGTGATGCGTTTTACATTACACAAAACTCGTTTATATAGCAGCAAGAAAAATATGACATTTACTGTAGAAAATTATTATGCCAAAATGACACCTGTTAGATTGCGCAATGTCTAAGTCAACGTATAATTAAGGAATAATTGCACATACTTTTGCGCATTTTTCATATTTTTCCGCATTTTTCTTTCTATTTTTTTGATTTGGAAAGCCATTAAGGAATAATTTCACACAAAATTTCATACCGAAATTGGATTTTAAATTTTTTTAAATTTTCCGACTTTTCTGGAAGGATTTTCAAACATTTTCTTCCGTAAAGGCCTTTTCCTCGAAAATACGAGCAGCTGACAAAAAATTTTACAGAAATTAAGCCAGCCGTTCTTATTTTCTGAATTGCTATACATTTTTACACCTGTCGCCCGCAGACCGAAATCAGAATTAACAGTGTCGCTCGCCTTAATATTCTGCAGGTTCCCTGAAAATTTCATCAAAATTGGCCCAGCCATTTTGGAGCGCATACGTTACATACATCCGGTTTTATAGATATGGATTTTAAATTGTCAACACGACTTTTCTATAAAATAATTTCTATTGCACAGTGCGTGTTACATTAATGTTTTTGTCGTTGTTACTATATCGGTTCTCTATCGGCTTATTGAATTTTGCGTTTTATTTTTCTTGAAACTATCTTATTTATGTTTATTTCAACAGGTCTTTTATGAAAAATAATAAGAATAAACACTTATTTGCTACAATTATTCTCCTTTGCACAACAAAACACATTCTTGTGAACTTTTTCAATGACTGTGTTTACTGCTTGCAAGGTAAGGGAGATTCATGTAAAAGCATATGAGTGTTAGAATTACAACATGACTATTATTTGTATGATATGCTATAAGATGATATGAAAAGCTTGTAAATTTATTTACAACATGTTGTTGTGTTGTTAGTATTTGCAGTATGTGCCATGAATAATAATTTCTTAAATGAAAAAAATTCGTTTCTACATCGTTCCCTTCTTCCCATTGTTGTCATAACTGTGTCACAGTATAAAATATTTAGATTGTTTTCTCCTTTTTTTCTCAGTAAATTCCCCATTGTGTCCTAAAAAAATTTCATTAATTTTATAGGCAAACAAAGAAAATCTGGTTTTTATTTTTATTTTTTTTTTTTTTAGGGGAAAAACGTTTTTCTTTTGTGCTTTAACTTTATTTATTTTTTATTTATTTACCTTTTTTCTTGGCAAAAAACTGTAATTGAAAACCATGTTATTTGGCTCTAAGGAAAACATGATAGTGCAAAAAAAAAATAAATATTTTGTTGTAATATATTCTATCGAAATTATATATGAAAATCGGAAAAATTCGTCTGAAATAATAATTGAAAAAAGTTGTAGTGCAGAAATGATTATTTCATTTCTCAAGCTCGGCCTTCAATCTTATACCCGGCGAACACCGTTTCGCCACCAGATGGCTTCGTTTTTTGTAACTCTTCGTTTGGGGATTACAAGATAAAGAAAAATTATTTTTTTTGTTTTATATTTGAAAATGAAAAATTGTATTTCATTGCACAACAGTAATGAATTCATTTCGATTACAAAAATGAAGTGGAATTTAATTGAACTTCTGTAAGTAAAAAATGAAAGTGAATTCAAAGTAAATACTGAATCGAAGCGTTATACGTGTCCGCAAATTATCCGTTTCATTAAAGTGCTCTTTGGTAAACCACATTATTTGTTTTTTGGTTTGATGTTAACACAAACAAAGCGGATGGTTTCCCAACTCATGAACAGACAACGTATACCTGCCCATGTGAAAAACAATGATTTTCTAAATTTATCCCGCAAACACTAAGCGATTGGCTTTGCGACTTATTAATTGTCATTGCGAACGCAAGGCGAACGAATTCAAACCAAAGATCAGACGGAATCCTTGGTATTCGAGGAATACATACAATTTCGCCTGCATACTTTCCGCAAGTCGAGTACCGGTGCAAAGTCGCGGTGGATTCAAATTACGCAATATCATAAAACCTGAACCAACTTTAAGTTGCAAGTTATATGATGGAAATCTTGATAACTCCAGAGAGTTAAAAAACTGCGTTGGATAATTTACTGCATCATCGAGATTTGTTATGGAATCAACGGATTTGTATGTCACCAAATCGCCATCGATTTTTGATTGAATGGTGAAATTCAGTGCATGTACAATATCATTATTCTTTGCGGCGAGAATTGCTCGTTGACTTAACCAAGCATAATTCTGATAATTCTCACTAATGTTTGGGAAAACATTTTCAATAAGAGCTAATTAAGAGTCTACAAATCGGCAAAAGCCGTTGTTAAGAGAAACTAATCCAGCTGTCGCATCAACTGGGACTATTCCATTTCCAACAGCTAACAATTGTTTGGAAAATTGTGCAGCACTTTGATCATTTGGCAGTTGAACTCTTATATTAGTGGTTAACGATAATATTTTTACGTTATTCCACAAAAGTGATCCCTTGAGGGAAGCATTCAATTCATCTGCCTGAAATCGCCTGCCAACAATATCATCAAGCTGCCAAAGTTGTTGTTATTTAGCCGAAGATCATTCAGTGTGAAGTTAAATGCTTCAAGTGATTTGTTATGTGCCATTGTGCACTCATCCCAAACAAAGACCTTGCTATGCATCAACAATTTTCCCATTGCACTAGACCGGGAAATATTGCATGTTGGAGTATCAATTGTGTTTAAATTGAGTGGCAACTTAAACGCAGAATGTGCAGTACGACCGCCATCTAGAAGAGTCGCCGCAATTCCAGATGATGCTAACGCCAAAGCTATGTCACATCTTGATCGACTAGTGGCCAAAGTCAATTAAAAGACAAATGTTTTCACTGTTCTTCCAGGTGCGCCCAGGAAGAATAGACGACCGGTATTATTGTCCACCGCTTGCATAAATGTTTCGTATATTAGTTTTTGCTGTTCATTCAGCAACGGCACATTATTTCGAACGAACTCCTGCAATGTGTCAACATTGTATTGCAGCTCTCGGTTTAATTCTTGGTTGAGTACATGGTGCATCATTCGGTTTGGCGCAATCATTCCTACTTCAATCAGTAGTTTGTTTGATTGATCCTCAATCAGAATCAATCCTTCATATGTATTTTATCCCTTATTTGCATGTCGAACGTGCTTATTTTCGTAAGGGATACTCACACACCACGTACTGGTGCCGTTGTAGTACATGCTATATATCAGAGATGCCGCTGTATGTCAAAAATGATTTTCCCTGTTTTTTGCTTTTCTCTTGAAATTTTTCCCGAATTTTCGTTGCTAATAATCTCACGGAGCCCGAGATTTTTCCAAGCAATGCAAAACCGTGGAAATCGGTTCATGCGTTCTGGGGTTATAGCGTCAGGAAGGAAAACCCGACTTACCTTGCTGACAGATTTGAGGCAGTATGTGTTAATGATAACAGATCTGATTCACTTAGGGTTGATAGAGGAATATCACAGGGCTCTATGTTGGGACCACTTCTTTTCTGTCTTTACATAGATACATATTGGATTGGCGAAAATGATGTTTCCATCCTTGTTCGAGGATGCATATTATTGTCTGTATGTGCAGTAATGCATGAAGATTCTTACGTCTAGGCCGTCAGGTAATGTGTAATCTAAATCTGTTTATTATCGTCTTTGCAATATCTATAATGTCGGTGATGTATTGGTTGTCGTCCAAATTGACTAGAGTGTTGGATAGGATGACTAAAACTAAGATTTGTTGGTATGTAGGTATAGAAAGTCTTAATGTCAATATAAAAGTTTCGCATGTTTTTCATTTATATTGCTGCCTTTAAGTTTTTTGACCTGGTCTTGTCTATTACGTATCGTACATGTATTTTGTAAATTTGTCTTTTCTTTAAGTAGGGCGGTAAGGTGTTTAGACAGGTGCAGGTCTGTAGTTTTCAATAGATGTCATTAGTATTTTCTCCTTGTGCTTTGAGTGTTGGTGATCCTGGGTTTATGTTCATGTATTTGTGTACTTTTCCGTCAGTAAACGTTTTGCAGCTTTTTAGGTAGGCTCCATATTTCCCTTAAGAAAGAGTCAGTTGGGTCATTTTTATTTTCAGTGCGGCTGATCTCTCATATAAATTGTGTAATTGTTTTATCTTTATATAGTCTTTTTTGTATTATTACAGTCGTGTTTTCATTGTCCGCTTTTGAAATTAGTAGGTCATTGTCCCGTCGCTTTGCCCTTATTTAACAGTTTTTTTGTTCGTTAGAATTTGTCTTTGTTTTATTGTGTTCTTTTATTTTTCGAGTACGTCGGCTACTTTGTGACATATGTGTTCTTGTTGGTCAGTTGGTAACCGAGTAATAGTAGCTTCGAAGTCCACAATGCGTTTCAATTGATTTTTTCTCAAAAGGTATATTATTTCAGTCCTTTCGCCATTAGTTTTGTCAAGTTGTCACTGAATCGTATGTCGGTAAGGTATTTGATACGTGAGAAGAATTCTAGTTTGGTGTCGGTCTGTTTTTTAGTTTTGTAAATTTTCATTCCATCCATAAATCTCAATCACACTCATACACGAATGAATGCTCTGTAAAGTGCACCTAACACTGCTGTGTATTGGGATTAACAAATTGTAAAGTACACCCAACAGTGCTGGTGTATTGAGATCAGCTTAAGCGACTCTATACTTTATTGCCGAAGAATAGTTTTAAACGAATTCTCGACAAAAACAAAATTTATGAACTATCGATCTGACTACTCGTATCAAAGTGCACAATATTGAAAATTGCAGTACTGTGATTTCGAAAAGCCATCCATCATTTCGCAATAATTTTTCAAATTTTAATTGGCATATTATATTAAGAACTCGTTCGTTTATGCATTTAATTTCACATATATTTTCATAATTTTACTTGTCAGTTGATTTCTTTACACAATTCAGACAGCCAGAGTTTTTGTGGTTTAATAAATATTATACATATTTCGACATATCGTAATAAATTTTCGCCAAAAATGCATAAATACAAATCAAATATGAATATTTGTTCTTGATACTGAATTAGTTTTTTTTATTCTTATTCATGCAAACTCGAAAGCCGCAACTCAAGAAAACAAAAAACCTTTCCAGCAACATCCTCTAAAATATTTGTTTTAACATGCAGCAGAAAAAAATAAAGTCGCATGAAAAATAAAGTCAAGAAAAATTTATAATTTCAATTTAAAGTTTTGTATTTCTGAATTTTTGGCAGCACTGACAAATATACAAAAAAGTTTATATTGTCATATGAATTCATAAAAGCCCTAAGTTACAATCAAGAAGTTCTATAGTATGATAAAATAAGCAATATTTTTGTTCGGTTTTCCCTTATTTTGAGTTAATATTTAGAGAAAAGCATCCAGCTATTGTGAAGAGATATGAAACTAGCGCTTCTAAAGATTATCTTTTCTGAAACCGACAGGACGTAAGTCAAATTAAAAACGGGTTTGATAATCTTACGTAAACTTTTCTTATTTTCTTCATTAGTTGAATGAAATTTATATTTGTGGGATATAAATAATTTGTCAATAAATACAATTGAAGGTGGTAGAACAATGGAGCTAAAGAATTATTAAAATATATGTATATTTTTTTTTTAAGATCTTTTTTATATATTTTTTTATATTTTTTTATTTTTTTATTAATTTTTTTGTTTTCTAAAATATATATTTTTAAATTAATTTAATAAGAAATATTATACACACAAGACAACAACAACATGCTTACAAGAAATTCCACGAAATATGATAAAGAACAAAAATCAAATATAACTAACTCAAAGACAAAAACAAAACACACAACCAAATTGACGCACACACTGAATGATGATAACAATAATAATATGGCATGATGCTAAAGTAGATTTTTCTTGTATATCGGAAATCGCTTTAAATACCACGTGCTGGTAATAGCAGTTTTCAAGTTGCAACACCGTTGAGTATAGACAAAAAAAAAATAATAAATCATTTTTAATGCGCTACAGTGATGAAGTTACCAATTAAAAACTCTAGAGTTTTGTAATAAAAGATCTCAATATAACGAAACGTTTATTTGCAGCAATAAACATAACACCAATAATGCTACTAATATGCCACATCGAAATAATGTGGTATATTAGTATAAGCATGCTTATCTTCTGGTATAAACATCTTGAGATCATTCAGATGTTCCTACTTCTTTACTTTCAATTCTTGTTTTAGAAATTTTTAATCTCTTACTATGTAATAAAATGGGTACCGTGCTGCACATTCGTTTTTCTAGACGGATCATAACGCAAAGCTAAGGTGACTAAGGTGATGAGTTTTAACTAGGAATAGAAGATTAATTTTTTATCATAAATTTTTCTTTGAAGAAGCGAATGTGTTGAATTGGATTCCACTTGGGTGTGCTTAACTATTAAATATTTGTGTTAAAGTATAAAGAATATATTATAAAAGAGTGAATATCTGGTTACTGAAGTTTTACAGTTTTAAATATTTTATAATACATGTGGCGCAACGGAACGTCACAAGAGTTCCTTCAGATTCTTGCAGCGTCTCATTAGTAATAATATTTTAAATAGCGAAAACCTCTTTTAGTTTTATTTTATTATTAAGAGGCACTAGCCTTTCTTTGGGAAATCAATTTTACCGCTTGCATATCCGTGCATAATAATAAGCACAGTTTAGACTTGACATTTTCAACAACTTTTGACATTGCTTCTCTCATTTGATCTATTGCTAATCTGTGACTGTTACAGTGATCCACAGTTGTGTGTTTTTGCTTCATGTGATACAGATTAACGTTCGCACCTAGCCGTTTAGCACTAATATAACAGTGGTGTTACCATTAAGTGTCTGTAATGCGACTACCGACGCCTTAGGGCACATACATACCTAGGTGCATATACGCCTATGTAGCGGTTGCTACTTGCTCGAGATCCGTAAACTATTTAACTCTTTGTCCTGCTACATCCGTAACATTGGATATTTAATATCACCACGCGTAACATCTTTCCAGAGACTTCAAAAATCAACAGATTTTAAACTACAGCCTTCATTTACTCCCCTGGAGGGCAACTGGTTGCCGTAAGACTAGTGTGTTTAAATCAACTGTTCGAATCTCAAGCAGCCACTTTTATTTCCTTTGCCGTTTTGGGCTCTTGTCAGTCTTGGCGACTGGTGGAATATCGTTTAACCAAATATTTAAAAAGTAAGACGCTTCTTTTATTTCCTTTATCCGGTTTCCTTTATTAATTCCTTTATACACTTCACCAGACATCCGATCATTGAGTTTTTTATTCACTTTTTTGTATGCACTGTTTTATTTATTGTTAAACTCATTTAAAAGCAGCCTTTTTTACTTTACTAATTGCTTAAGTACTTGTGTACATGTCGCTTGCACATTTAGGTCTTTAAAAATGTTGTTGGCAAGAACGTTATTTTTAATTGTAGAATTGTACAGGAATATGTATTTTAATATAGTGCATCATAATAATTCAAAAGGTTGATTTTCAATATTTTGTAACTTGGGGCTTTTTTGAAGTCATATGACGCTATGTAACACTATTTTAAAACAAATTGAGATGTTGTTGTATGAAATAAAACAAACTCAAGCTTAACATTACAAAAATTCTCAGCATTTGCCACTTTGCCACAAGTTTGGCTGTATATTGGTATCTTGTTTTTACATTCTCCCACACGTCCCTAAAATGTATTTTATTTTGGACGATACACAATGTTTTCTTGTTGTTAAGTTTTCTTAAAACCGGAAGTGTTTCTTTATTTGGCACTCTTAGTTAAAGACATATTTGGGCCATCAATGCGGTTGGGAAAAGAAAGCAGGCTATTGCGATCTATTTTATTTTTCGATTTTACTTTTAGATAAAAGAAAGATAAGAAGACCCAAACATTGAAAATCAATAAATAGAAGTATATTAGGTTTTATTATTGTGAGACCACAACTGACGTCATTAACTTGTGGTTGTAAAGTTTTTAAGCTTTAAAGCCAAAATTATTAAGAAGGATATAAAGGGTCCGCCATCTAACGTTTTTTTTTCAACTAGTGCTTATTTCTTGAATGGTAACACTCAGCTCATGTTTAATTTGGCAGATAATTAGTTGTATCCTTCCGCTGGGAAATATTGCGACATTACTTTGAAAATCATGGTAATGTTGCAGAATGTTTGCGAGTGTTGCGTACGGATTTTGGAAGAAGAGAAGCGCCGTCAGCTCCGTATGATCGTTATCTTGTAAAAAAATGAAAGACCTGGCAGCCTCATCGATAAGCCAAAGCGTGAAAACCCAAAAGCAGTGCATACACCCGAGAATATTGCAGCTGTGGCAGAAAGTGTGCGTGAAGCGCTATCAACATAAATTCACCGTCGTTCTCAACATTTGAACATTTCGGAGACATCATTGAAACGAATTTTGCATAAAGACCTTGGTATGACGCTATACAAAGTCCAATTGGTTCAGGAGTTGAAGCCAAGTGACAAGCAAAATTGTCACATTTGGGGCACAAAAAACCCGCACGCGTACATTGAGAAGCCGACGCACCCAAAACGAGTCACTGTTTGGTGCGGATTTTGGTCCAGAGACATAAATGGGCCATTTTTCTTCGAAAATGAGCAAGAAGTGGCAGTTACAGTCAATGGCGATCGTTATCGGGCCATGTTTGTTCACAAAAATTGAAGAGGAGGATATTGGCAACATTCGGTTTCAACAGGACGGCGCTACGTGCCACACAGCCGAAGCTACACTCGATGTTTTACGCCCTATATTTGAAGATCGCATATCAGCCGCAGAGCTGATGTCGTTTGGCCACCTCGAAGCTGCGATTTAACACCGTTGGACTTTTAATATGTAGGGTGCCGTCAAAGATATGTGTCAAGTCAGAGACAATTGACGCTTTAAAGGACAATATTCGTGAAGCCGTTGGTGAAATTCAGCTGCACACAATCGATAGTGTGCTTAAAAATTCGACCGATCGTGTAGGCTCTTCCATGGCCAGCCGAGGCAGCCATTTAAATGAAATTATATTTTCCATTATTACCCGTAAGGATTGTACTTTCAAATAAAAAAAGAAATTTCAGAAAATAATCAGTAGTTTTGTTTATAGAATTTAAAACAAAAAAAAAGTTATGTGGCGGACCCTTTAAAAGATATAGAAGTAACAATATGTTATATATCTAAAGTAAAACTAGTACAATCCAAATACAAATATTTCAGGCGAACGAAGAATTTTCTTTCAATAAGACTCTAGTAAAGCAAAAAAAATGAGAAAATTTCTTAATTTTAAAAAGTAGGCCAGCCAGAAATGCCACAGTCCATCAAAAGCTTCTTGTATATCCATGAACACTGCACTGCAATATTTTTTTTTTAAGAGAAGTAGCACGCACTTCAGGAAACAATTCCTTTTTAATCCAGTACCGTGCTACATTCTTTAGAAAATGGATAGAGAAGAGATTAAACAGGTGGTAAGAGTAGAAAGATAGTCGGAAATTAACTGCCGCTGAGCAGCCTCACCAAGGTCTTCGTTGGGAATCGAACCCATAACTCCCATACTTACAAGCTAGTACACTACCTACTAGCCTACAGGGCTTTCGTTCCATGGATTTAGAAATAACTTTCATATACCGTTCTTATGTTACACCCAAACTGATACTCTAAATTTATTTTTTGTGTTTCTAAAAAAAGCATTCTTTCAACTATCTTACAAAGTAGTGGCAAGTAGTGGATAGACCTTTTTATATTATTTACGAATCACAACCTTTTCTAAATATTTTCACTTGGAGGGAAAGCAATATAGTCGCAATAAAGCTTTAAGCAATAAGGTAAAAAAAGTCACACTTTATTTGGGAGACATTTAATCAGTTTTGGTCAAATTTTGTTCTAACCTGGATCTTTATTAAAAGTAATGTTATTTATTGGATAATTCCTTTGACTGTCAACATTTATAGATTGCTCAATTTGGTAATTTTGAGATTGAGTATTAATTAAATGGTTGGCAAACCTTTCTTAAAAGCCTTTGCTTAGTACAGATCAGATTTGTACCAAGTTCTTCTAGCATTATTGAAGGGAATGTATTTTTTTATTGTTCTTTTAAGATATCTTGTAGCTTTTATTTGGGTACGGTTTTCCGTCGACCCTCGTCAAATTTGGTTTGTGAACAAACCGGTTTCGGCTTTTTGCCATCCTCAGTGTTCTTTTCGTACTAGTTGCGTTCTATTGTCAGCTATGTTTATATAGTTCGTCTTGTTCGTGTTTCCCTTCGTGTTATTGCGTTCGTCACTTTCTCTCTTTTTTGCCTGTATCTCTCTCTCCTTTTTCGTTTGTCTCCTTTTACCTAATTTGTCGCTCCCTTTTTCATTCGTCCTTCTTCCTTACTCTTGTAGCTTTAAAGGCATTATACTTATTATTTCGGGTTGAGACAAAGTTTCGTAAACATTAATTCGTTAAAGGACTTCATTTTTATGTACTGTAAGGTAAATTTAAAAATTCCAAAAAAAAATATTTTTGCAATCCTGACTATTAATATGAACTGATGCAACAAATATATTGTCCGTAAAGGTAATACCACAGAAAAATCTACAACAAGAAGGGAAAAAATAACGCAGGCGCATCTTATCCATAAAATGGATGAGATTCATGAAAATTTAAATTTTCTCTATAGAACTACTTTAGCTGCTCTTGATGTTTTAACAGAGATAGACTCAAAATATAAGGTGGGCTAATTTAAGGTTATGAAATACGTTATGATATGACCGCTATATAAATAGTTGTAAACAATAAATTTTTAAAATTAAAGGGTGCTTCCGTAGAGGCCTTAACATTAGCGAACATGAAAGCATTTTTCAAACCATTATAGGCAATCGCTTAAAATTCGCAAAGACTAGAACTTGTTAAATATGTTTGCTTAAAAACGGAAAATAAAATTAAATAAAGGGTATACCGATAGTAACGTTATTATTTTCAAAAAGTAAAATAAAAAACAGCCATTTAAATTTTTAACAACAAATAAGACAAATATATAAAAAAAAAATTTAAGTTAGCTCATTTATATGGTACGTAACTCTTTTTGTTTAAGTCCAACTTGCACTTGGCCAATTGATTTACTATTTTAATTGAAGGTTTAATCAAATAAAGAAAATATTTTTCTGCTAAACGTGTTAGAAAGTGACATTAGAAAAATTTTTAAATAATTATAAAATAGTTATGCAAATAAAGAGTGCTTTATGTCACATTTGGTTAATTCAAATTAATAAGACGAAAAATCTCGAACAGTGTCAATAAAAAACGAAGATTCTATTCAAATTTCATTACACCTAAGAGAGTGTTTGAGTATAAAATGCACTGATGTGGATCGTTGTTTAGATATATTGAAGCAATGGAATTCCAATTAACAAAATTGAAGATTATACGTAATCTTGATTGTGTGTTTAGTCTTTATATATATAATTCTACTGTACGTGTGTTGTGACTGAACTCCTCCTAAACGGCTGAACCGATTTGAATAAATTTTTTTGTTTGCGTTTGGGTGGCGCCCAGGGTGGTTTAGATTTACAATTCGGTCCAATTGGACAAAGAGGCGTGGTACCTCTCATACAAACCACAAGTTAAAAATCTATTATTTCTGCTAACGGTATTTAAACAAAATTTGGTATTTCGGTTGAGTGAACCTTTTTTAAGGCGAGATTTGATAAAGACGCGTGGTACCTCCCATACAAATCTTCTTTATGTATATAATGTATGTCACTGAATAACTTTTTTTGCATGCGTTTGGGTGCCACCTTGGATGGTTTACATCCACAAACCAGCTCGGCAGATGGCGCTGCAGTCGGTATCCAGGTTATTCAACTACACTGCAACTACACGACTGGATCGACTTGAATGAATTGTATTTATTTTTTTTTGCGCGCTGTGTTTTGAGATTATATGGTATCGCATTTACGTAAATATTGAGCGTTGTTTACTTCAAAAATTCACACATGCCATAAATTCGTCGCCAGCCGCCAACTGCCTTCAATGTGTCTTGGCGGATGATGGTGAAAGGCCAAAAGTAACATGGACTCGATTACAGCCGCCATTAAAGCAGTCGCGGTGGGCATCGAGCTTATTTGTTTGCGTTTCATCTTTGCGATCTTACAAGTTCGTTCTCAATGGGCCAGGTAGTGTAAATATAGAAATTGAAAATAAATATAAACAATTTTTTTATTATTGTATGATAAGAGGAATTTTATTAGACTCAAGCTTTTTATTGTTATTTTAAAATTTGATTTACGAACATTTAGCATTTTTTCAATATTTCTTTATTAATAAAATGCTGTGTTAATGCCTCGACTGCTTTTAAAATTTTAGTCTGCGTTTCTATGTTCTTCCTGGCAGATCGACTTGTCTCCGTGGCCACTCTGCCACTCTGCCACAAGTTCAATGAACTTAATGGCTTTAGCTAATGTTTTTGTTGCATCAGCTTGTTCCACAGATCCAGCCTTAGTCGTCTACGGATGACTGATATATGATAATTTGTCGTTTTTCGTGTTTTTTTTGCGAATCGTTGTTGTTGTAATAGCTCTGCTACTGTCAAAAGTTTCTTCCTGGCAAAACAACTTCAGATTGATTCAACTGCAATTGTCGTGGGAACAAATTTTTTTGTTGATTTTCCTGTTCTTGTGGCTAACTGCGGATTGGTGGTTGACTTGTCTGTTGTAAAATTATTTGCTCCTCGTGCAGGCTATGTTGTTGGCACCTGGAGGGTGTTATTACTGCTATAGCCTGGCTGTTCGTGATGTGTCTTTTAAAGGAATAAAATATTCATCGATTGAATCAGCAGTTATTGAACGTTTACTATCTATAAATCCAAACACCTTGACACTAGGTGCTGCGGCTTTAGACAGAACCAGTGTTCGGTCTATAATTTGGTGCAGTTAAATCGTTCATCCTGTAAAGACCGCTATCAGTTTCGCATAAACCTATTTGCTTCTCCGCAATTTTTTTCTTCGTTCGGCTTTTCAAATCCGCCCAGGACTGCAAATAAACTAATAGTTTACAAATAATGTAAAAAAGCAAAAATTTTATGCACTGTCTTTCACTCAACAACGAAGCGAATAGGGGGCCCTAGCGCATTTAATTTGTATACAAGTATTGTCCATGTCTCCTTTACGGACATATTCGTGCTCCCTCTGACTTTTCTTCAATGAATTCATCAAAAGTCTGTAGTTGTTTTTATAGTGGGTTTCTTTATACTGAATTGGAACATTGGTGTGGTGTATGAATAAATAAATTATTATGGAAGCATTTACTTACCATTTATTTTCCATTTTTTTAATTTTTAAAATAAGTTTTCTTTTTGATCCCTTAACGACAAAGCACATATTTTTTTTTAATCTTCCTTAATCATTGAATCTTTCACATTATTACGAAATTTACAATGAGTATTCAAATCTTAGCCTAAGAATAAAAAGTCTTCGTTGCCACTGCAACTACAACATTAAGTTCCCACGGGTGTTGTCTTCATCTGTCGAGTTCAAAGGTTCCCCTCCTTTTAAGACGTTTATGGCCCTCAAATATGAGCAAGTCTCTTGCAAACTGATTTGGATGAGTTGTAACTTTAGATTTATAGTTTGTGATAACATTCCTAGTTTCCTCACGAATAGTGGGAATGCTGAGATCTCTGTGAATATTATTATTCCTGATGTACCACGGGGCACACGTTATTATTCGCAGGAGTTTTGACTGCCGTCTTTGTAGTTTTTCGATGTTAGATGATGAAGCAGTTCCCCATAGTTGTATACCGTATAACCATATGGGCTTTAAAATGGCCTTATATAGAAGGACCTTGAGATCAAATTTTAACGAGGATCTTGGTCCGATAAGCCAGTAAAATTGGGCAGATTTCAGCTTTATTTGTGTTATTTTTGCCGCTATGTGGTAAGTCCATGTGAGACGTCTATCAAGATGAATTCCGAGATACCTCACATTATTTTGTTCAGGAATTCTTATGCCATCAATTGAAACCGGAGGACAATTTTCTCTTCTCAAGGTAAAAGTAATGTGAACGCACTTTGAGGCATTTACTTTTATCTTCCATTTTTTGAGCCGTATCTCCAACACTTTTATGTGTGCTTGAAGTTGGTCAGATGCAACTTTTGGATCTTTGTGAATGCTTACAAAAGCAGTATCGTCAGCAAATGTAGATGTATGAGTTAGTGGACTAGCGGGCATATCAGCGGTAAACAAAATGTAAAGGAACGGCCCAACAATGCTACCCTGTGGTACACCAGCAGAAATTTGTTTCGTGGAAGATAAAATAGATTTTGATCTTATATGAAAAGTTCTATTGCTTAAGTAATTCTTGAATAATTTGTGCACATTTACCGGTAGCAACTCTACAATTTTCGATAATAGACCACTGTGCCAGACCTTGTCAAATGCCTGTGATATGTCTATAAAAAGCGCTGAACAATATTGTTTACTTTCGAAAGCACTTCGGATGTACCTGTTCTATAGTACCGTGCATCTTCCTGAATCCAAACTGATGGTATGGGATAATGAAATTCGTATCAATATGAGACTTTAGACTCTCAAGCAGCAATTTTTCAAAGAGCTTCGAAAAGATCGGCAACAAGCTTATTGGGCGGTACGACGTTACTTGTGAAATATCTTTACCAGGCTTTGGTATCATTACAATTTCAGAATGTTTCCATAGCTTCGGAAAAGCACCAACACGTAACATGGAGTTAAAAATAAATAGAATACTCCGTAAAGCACAAATAGGCAGATTAGTAATCATAGGTACAGTGATTTTGTCTGCGCCTGGTGCTTTTCTAGCTTTCAGCGATTAAACAGCAGTTTGAATCTAAGAAAATCTGAACTTCATTGGACCCTCTACTATATCGTTAATAATGATAGGGTCAACATGGGAGTTAGTAATATTTGAAACAAATACCTTCTCTAAATGGTTGGCACATGCTCCAACTTTTTCCTCAGCGGTCTTTGCCCATTCACCGTTGTGTAGTCGCACAGGAGACTCGTATGCAGTAGGATGTTTCATTCTTCTAACAGCCTTCCATAAACTGTAATCAGACTGCTCAGTGGAGTCTAAGTTTTGCAAGTACTTCTCCAGATTGCGTTCCTTATCCTCCTTCAGTGCATTACGCAAATTTTTTTGGCACTCCCTCAGTTGTGACTTTAGGTTTGGTGAACGACATTGCTGCCATTTCCGCCTTATAACGGTATCATTCGAATGATACCGTTCGACATTGTGGAACTGGTTGATGATGCTGATCTCTGCAGAGATCCATTATTCAGGTAAGCTTATATCTTAGCTTGAACTCAACTCGTATCCAGAATTTACAGAATTTACCTGCTGCCGACTCGTTCTTAAAAGTTTGCTGCTCTTCTTGCCCCTTAGCACAGAATTCTGCTGGCCGACCGTTTTCATTGTAATCATAAGTAGATGCGCCATACGTTTTCTAAATGCTAACTAACTGACTGCTATGCAAAATATTTAACAATCAACAGACACTTAACTTAAAAGCAAAATGCCTAAAAATATTGCAGCTATATGTTTTGTCTTCCTTTTACTAAATCAATTTATATAAAGTTGAATGTCCTTATAATAAAATACTTGCTCTGGCAGGAGTATAAAACGTTTATGCAGCACAACAATTTTGATAATAAAATTTCCTTTTTATATCATGAAATATGTCAAAAAAAAATAAAATTCATACAGTTAATTTCCGATTCAGGGATAAGGGAAAGCAAAAATGTATGTAACAAGAAAAAATTTGAAATAATCAGAAAAATGCAATACATTTTGTTGAAATCTCAAATAACTTTATTTCAAATAAAACATTGTAACCAACATGATTCTTTTTAGCATTTTTTGCAAAATGGAAAAAAACGGTGTTTTCAACAGGAAGTTTGTTTTTCAATTGTGGTAACGCCAACAACATGATAGTTTTGACATTTGGTTTTTTTGACGTATTCGTAGTAGATGCATTGGCAATTGTTACAATGAATTAAATTTCGCACGAAAATCGTATTAAAATAATTAAGATCCAGTTTGAAAATCGTGGTTTGTAATCGACCTTCTAACACCGCTATTAAGAATTTGATCGTTAAATTTAAATCGACAGGCTCGATATAAAATGTGAGAACATCAACTTGTGTTCGACCGGGTCATTCACCTAAAAACATCGTAGCCGTGAGCCACAGTATTGTAGCAGATCCAAATTTTTAATTCCTTAACGTTCTCTAAACGTTCTCAAAACCGACACATGTCGAATTTTGCGTAAGGATTTAACTTTGAAGGCTTGCAAGATTCAACAGTTGTGGGAATTGAATTCAAATCGCCGTAGATCGCTCAATTCATTCATGAACAGTCGGCTCGTTATTCTGAAAAAAAATTTTTTTTCCGACGAAGCCCATATGTGGTTTCAACAGGACGGTACCACATGTCACACAGCCAACAAAATGATCAATTTATTGCAAACCAAATTTTCTGATCCCATATTTTCACAATCAGTTAAGTGAGAAGCCAGGTCGTGTAATTTTACACCAGTGGATTATTTTTTGTGGGGTTATGCTAAGGCTACTCAACACCCGTGAGGTGATTAACGAAATAGGACCATGTCATTTTGCTGCAAATTGATTAAAAATTTTGATTAAAGATTCTACATGTGTAAACGTTGCTGTGGTGGCCACTTGCTAGACATCACTTTTCTCTTCGTAATACAATAAAAATATGAATCATCTTAACCTAAATTTTTTGTTTTATTTGATTTTGGAAAACAAACTTCTTGTTAAAAAACCCTTTAGATTTTATTCCATTGAAACCTATAGAAGAAAAAATCATCATAGAAATTACAACTGTTTTTTGCCTAACAGACGGAGAACATGTAGGAAATTGAGGCACACCCATTTTAATGATACGTTATTTCCTCTTTGAAATTGGTCTGCCATGTTAATTGAAGCAGAATAAAAATAGAGAAGTAAATGAATCTGTGTGAGAAAAACGATTCCTGTAACAGAGAAAAAATTCATAACGTAATTAAAAATGGGAAAGAAATTTTTAATTTTTATGTTTTAAACGATAATGAAAGTACCTTAGGCAGCTGCAGATACACAAACTGGTGAAACGTCAAATAGTATCCAGACAGAAATTTGGATTTTTCGAAAGCGTTCAATGAATAAATTAAAATGGGAAAGTTAAATCAAGGAAAAAATAAAAAGGTGTTAATAATTGTTTATAATTATATCTTTGAGACTCTTAAAATTAGACTTTAAGGGCCCGTAGTTGTTTCCATAATTTCGTTTATTCTAATTTTTATTTCTGTTACTCAACGATAACTATTTTTATCCTTATATGCTTCAATATATAGTTATTTACTATAACTTGTAAAGGGTCCGCCTTTTTTTTTAAACTAGTGCTTAGTTCGTGAATGGTAACACTTAGCTCATGTTTGATTTGACAGATAATTAGTTTTATCTTTCCCCTGCACGAATATGGTTGTGTATACGCTTGAACAACGCTGGGAAATATTGCGACATTACTTTGAAAATCATGGTATTGTTGCAGAATGTGTGCGAAAGCTACGTACGGATTTTGGAAGACGAGAAGCACCGTCAGCTCCATATGTTAGTTATCTTGTGAAAAAAGTGAAAGAAACTGGCATCCTCAACAATAAACTTAAGCAGTGCGTACATCCGAGAATATTGCTGCTGTGGCAGAAAGTGTGCGTGAAGTACCATCAACATCAATTCACCGTCGTTCTCAACAATTGAACATTTCAGAGACATCATGGAGACGAACTTTACATAAAGACCTTGGTATGACGCCATACAAAGTCCAATTGGTTCAGGAGTTGAAGCCAAGTAACCATTCAATGCGTTTTCGCTTCGCTAAGTGGGTCTGCGATCGACTTACAGAAGATGTCGATTTTGCAAAAAAAAGATTAAGCTCATTTTGATTTTGGCGGGTATGTAAACAAGCAAAATTGTCGCATTTGGGGCACAGAAAACCCACACGCATACATTGAAAAGCCAACGCATCCAAAACGAGTCACTGTTTGGTACGCCGTTACAGTCAACGGCGGTCGTTATCGGGCCATGTTGAATGAAGTTACGTGCCACACAGCCAAAACTACATTCGATGCTTTGCGCCCTATTTTTGAAGATCACAATATCAGCCGCAGAACTGATGTCGTTTGGCCACCTCGGAGCTGCGATTTGACAACGTTGGACTATTATTTGTGGGGTGCCGTCAAAGATAGGTATTACGCCAACAAGCCAGTGACAATTGACGCTTTTAAGGACAATATTCGTGAAGCCATTGGCGAAATACAGCAGCGCACAGTCGATAGTGTGCTTAAAAATTGTACCGATCGTGCTGACTACTGTATGGCCAGCCGAGGCAGCCATTTGATTGAAATTATTTTCCATTATTAATCGGAAGGATTGTACTTTTAAATAAAAAAAGAAATTTGAAAAAATATTCAGTAGTTTTGTTTATAGCATTTAAAACAAAACAAAAAGTTATTTGGCGGACCCTTTAGTTATTAACTATACATTAGTATGTACGTAAGTAAGATGTTTGCCTTTTGTTTTGAAGCCCTGCAGCATAGTTAGAAGCTGTAAAATAGATAGATTAACGATATTTGTACCTTTAAAATGGCCCCTATTAATCATAGCGTATTTAATTAGCAGACTTCATGTATCATCTTTGCTAAATCTTGTATTCTCACCGCAACATTCTCTGCCGTGTTTCTTTCGAAGATGTCATACAAACGTGTAGTATATTTTAAACTGCTACGATATTGAGATCTTGCTATCTGGATGTTAAATTAAATTTTATACAGCGTATTTCGTTAACCACTAACAAAGCACGTGCAGTTCTTGGATTTATAAAATGTTGGGCGAAGCAATTTACTGACCCAAATATCACAAAATATCTTTATACTGCTCTTTTCATACCTGTTCTGGAATATGGCTTAATAATTTGGAATCCAATTTATAAAGTCCATAGTAATAATCGGTGCAAAATCAGTTATTGTTATTTTGTCTTCGAGGCTTACAATGGAATCCCTTAATTCGACCATCCTGTACTAGTAGACTTATTCTAATAAAGCTGACAACTCTAAGAAGCCGAAGAATAATGTTAAATGTCAACTTTGTTTTAAATTTAATAAAACGAAATGTCTTTTCGGATTTTTTGATTAGCAATATTGCATTTAACGTTTCATTTCGTCCTATGCGCTATTTTAAGCCTTTGGTAATTAAAGTATCAAGAGCAAAATCATATTGATTTTTCTTTAAGTGTTAATGCCTTTAAATGTTATCTACTTTTATATTTGAATAACTAAGTTCAAGTTTTATGTACAATTATTATTTATTGTTTGAATGTCTGTAGGAATCTTGAATCCATAGACTAATATATAAATACATAAGATAAAAAATGTCGCGCCACCAAATTAAAAATTTTCGTTCATCGACAAAAAAAATTTCACCCTACCATTTGCATAAGCAGATGTTTCTACAGCATTAAATAGCACAGTTTTGAATTAAGTTCCATTAAAGTGATAGGTTATCATTGTGTGATTTGCTTTATTACTTTTCAAATGTTGAGGCCGGGTTTAAAGTTTGGGTTTGCGTTGTTATTTGTAGTTTCTTTTGTAGCAAATGTCACCTAAACCTCTTTGTGCAAGTTTATCCGTTTCTTATAATAACGCGTATTTAGTTACATGTGTGGACCTTAAAGCATATTTAAACAACCTGTATCTGGACGAAATCATGTAGAAAATATTATAAGTTTATCGAATAATTAAAAACTTGAAAGTAAGTTTGACTTCAATTATTAAAAGTTTATTTATGTCACGCTAACATCTCTAGGAACTTTACGCTGTTTCATTTTTTTTTTGTTTCTCCTGCTACTCTTAAGGCAATAGTTAAGAAGTTTTCTTATTTAATTTTTAACTTTAATTCCATTGCTTTCTGTAAAAACTCTTACGGTGGTCTAATGTATTAGGCTGTGAAATTGAGAAGACGTGATAAGCCTGTAGATATAAGAATATTGCAAGAGGGTGTTGTACTCATACAAAAAAGCAACGTTACACATCAGGCTTGCGCTTTAAATTTTAATTGAAGGTGGGTTCCAAAAGGCAGAACATGAATACTACGCTCAATCACGATCTCGCGACAATCTTCGATTGGGGTCGTAAAATTCCATGTTGTATGCTTACGGAAATAAAAACTCGATATGATGTTCGATGGACTAAGCACATTTTTCAGGTTTTTAAAGAAGATTTTAAGTGCCTTGGTTGTCTAAAACCAATCATCGTACTATTTATACCACCTATATCCATCCTAAAATGGAATACAGTTTTCATGTATGGGGTCGGCGCTTTAAAGGCTATTTTGCAGTTGCTCGACTGCGTATAATAGAGGGCCAAGAGGCTTATTGGGGAGAGTAGGATATTCAACTCTAAAGTATCGATGCAGTGTGGGTTGTATTTCACTGCTTTATCGTTACTACAATAGTAATTATTCTAGAAAAATTAAGGAACTTGTTCCTGATACTCCCACGTTCTTGTGTTTAACTTGATTTTGGTTAAGAGGGTCTCCAGTTGTGGTTGATTAGCCAGTGAATCGCACTACGCATTACAAGAAAAATTCGTTGTTTAGCAGAACGGTTCATAAGTGGAATGAACTCCCTCCAGCATTCTTTCCTTTCACTTTCTATATACCAAAATCCAAATCAAAGATCCACTAATACTATTCCTTCATTCCTCCTCCCCTTAACTTAATTTCCTTGTTGTGGCACAATGCATTGCATAAGTAGGGATCATTCCCTGAGTGCTGGTTCGAGAAAGAAATACCTTTATTATTGTTACTGAAGAGCTGAAAGTCTGCTTAGCCAAAAGCTGCTACTTACTGGGGACCCTTTTTAAATTTTAATTGTAATTTCTGTACTTTTTGACTACACAATTTTCAGATTGAAAAGACTGGTCTATGATCCCATATATAAAACCTCAAGTTTTTATGAGACCCTTTTATTTTTTTTTAATTAACTTGGATATTTACTAACGCAGCATCCATTTTAAAAAGTGTGCAGTACGTGTCTTGCTATTACGGTTTGCGAGATATAGTCTGGGGACATATTTTATTAATATATTAATATCTTTTAGATTTTAGATATGGGCCTTGAAAGAATATGTAGATAAAATAAATAACGACACATAGTATCGGGTTTTGCAACAAGAAGTTATTTTTTTAATTGCGGCAACACCAACAATATGATAGTTTTGACATTCTCTTTCTTAATATATTCGAAGCAGATGCATTGGCAATTGTTACAATAAATTTAATTTCGCATGAAAACCGCATAAAATTAATTAAAATCCACTACGAAAATTGTAGTTCTGTTAAACTTACATTTCTAAAAATTCGCTATTAAGAATTTGGTCATTAAATTTGAGTCGACAGGCTTGATACAAAATGTGCGAACACCAACGCGTGTCTAGCCACATGGCGAATTATGTGTAACGATTTTACTTTAAAGCATTACCGAGTGCAACTGGTGCAGGAATTGAAGCAATTTAATGAGGAAGAACCGGCTGCTTTTCCAGACGAAGCCCATTTTCACTTGTCAGTGTATGTCATGAAGCGATATTGCCAGATTTGGGCTGCTGAAAATCCTAGAGCGATTATTAAGAAGCCTTTGCATGCTCAACGCGTCACTGTATGGTGCGCAATTTCGTCTGGAGGCGTAATTGGGCCGTTTTTTTTTTTTGAAAATGCGGTAATGGTCAATGGATCATGCTATCGCGAAATGCTAACAACTCAATTTTGCCCTATTATTGACGACGTGGATATCACTGACATATGTTTTCATACAGCCAATGAAACGATCAATTTATTGCAAACCAAATTTTCCGATAAAATAATTTCACGACAGTCAGCAGCTAAGTGGCCAGCCAGATCGTTTGATTTAACACTACTTATTTTTTTTGTAGGGCTATGTTAAGGACAGAGGCTATACAGAGCCAATCGAATCGATTTCAGCTTTAAAACTCAAAATCCGTAATGTGATTAACGAAATAGGACCGCCATTTTGCCGAAAATTGATTTAAATCTTTAACGAAAAAATCGGTATCAAATAGCCAGTAACGACGGTATTCACCGAAGGACAGTACAGTGATCTCGCGGAAACGTGAACTAATTTTTACCGAGGGTGTTCACATTTTAGATTGCATATTTTAAATTCATTAAAAGATAAAAAGAGACTAATTTTTATCTTTTATTTAAGTTCTACTTTTTGTAAGTTCCTGCCATATTTTAATATATATACTATGCGCTACTTTGGGTTGCAAAAGGGTTTCTAAGATACTAATTCCTAAATTAGTACAGAGATCTTTCCATTTTTGGAAGCTCCGAAGAATGCAAAATTTTCCGTTTTCTAGGACCCGATAATGTATTATTAACACATTTCGAAATAGCATCTTTTTTGTTTCTTATTGAACAAATCGTCGATTTTACGACATTATACTTTTTCGAGAAACCAGTTACAGGTGAACCTTTCCCTAAAAGCTCTAAAATATCTGACTTTTGGTTTTTTATTAGACATATTTTCAATAAAAATATTTTTAGAGATCACTTGTTTATATTATTTATATGTATAGTCAGCACAGAGAGATGCTTCCAGTAGAACTGCCGCGTTAATACAAAAACTACTTATCATGCAACAAAAGTTGTTTACAACAAACAAACGACGAGATTCTTCTGCGGGGAATCCCAAAATGTTTAAATAAGGTTACAAAATTGAATTTTAACATTCGATTAAAGTTCACGTTTTAGAGCCTTCAGCCTTTGTTCACGTTCTAGAGTAGTCAATGTAAAAAAAATGTTCATGATTTTGGATGTTCATGTTTCTGGGTGTTCACGTTTCTACGAGTTCACTGTATATCATTTGCTGACGAAACAAATTCAAACAATTTAATATCTTACAATTTGTTTGCTGTCTTTTAAAGTAGAGCGCTTAGATTAACTAAAAACCGACTTATGTGCGTATTATAGGAAACCTTTATTGCAAGTAAATTTCATGATTCTTACTTCGAGAACAAAAATTGTCCTGTACAACCAAATAGAGAATGGTTAGTAAAAAAAGACATATTTGGACTAAAGTTATAAATTCTTTTCATCATATAAGGCAAAAGTTTTGAATATATGAATTTTGTTATCATTTCACTACATTGATGAATAGAAATAGAAATGTGAAGCAAAAATACTCACTTTAATTTGGCTATTTAATGTGCTGGGGGTGGTGTTCTTTATCAAAAATTGTTGTTTGTTTTCCCTCACTTTCGAAGTTTGTCAACAAATATAATTAATTAAAAATCAGCAATAAATCAAATAGAGATGGTGTTAAAAGGGTATCTTAATAGTAACAGCAAGATATCAAGAACAACACTTGCAGTATAAAATTGTTATTAAAAATATTTTAAAAGTTAATTTTTTAAATTTGCAAAAGACCCTGTCAGAACCCTGTCTACACTTACGTTGGTCTTCGACTATTGACTGATTGCTAAATCCACCAAAGGGCTCTGATGTGCTGCTAAAGTCAGCGTGGAAGAAGATTCCTGCGAAAGGATATCAATGGCTATTCGTGGTTCTACCTTGTTCTGAGCACTGAAATATATGCTAAGAAATATTAAAGCAAACCCATCCCTATTGGAAAACTTTAAAATTTATTTAACGAGGAATTTAATAGCCACAAAAATTTTATTTGAATTTTATTGAATATATCAATTGAATGTTAAGAGATTTAAATAATTAGGTTTTTCTATGTATTTAGATGTCATTTAATTAATTAAATATTTAGCCGAAAAGTCATTCAAATAAATAAATATTTAACTTTCTATTCGGTATTTAAAATAGTTTCAAAGTTCTTTGTTTAAAATTTTCGCTAAAACTATTTTTGTTTCAAAACTGGTTTGCATTAAATAACAACTCCGCATGTGAATGTGTATTTAATTAATTAAAATCGGCTTTAGTTTGAACATACTTTAAAACAGAAAATTCTGCTGCTATTTGAAATATGATTTAAGTCTCGAAAAATGCAGAATACAACCTGATAACAAAATTTTGAATTAAATGGTTTGAAAGAGAATGTCATTGATAAAAAAATACGAAATAAAGAAATCGGAAAATTATAGTCTTTCGATTCATTTTTTTTACTGCAATCGTCGTTAATTTCATTTTGATCTTAAAACCTCTGCAGTCTCAGATTTGAAATTTTACTCATGGGGAAAAGTGGATAATTCTGATGTGAATAATTGATTTTAAATATAAAAATTAAGCCTTTGTCGGTTAAACGAGCTGAGCTGTGTTTTTGAGGTATAAAGTATTGGCTGTGTCAACAGAAAACAACACTTGTTTAACATGCAAGGCAGCTGCGTTGAAGGAATATCTATTGTCTATTTACTATTGCTTTAATAAGCGTTACGTTTTAAGAATTTTGGTATTGCAAAATAATTATACACAACACTTTAGAGTTTTAAATTAAATTGCACGATATATTATCTCATTCGCGTTTATGCACGTTAAAATACACAATGCTAACTGTAGTAATTTTTTTCGGTGTAAACAGTTATTTCTGGCTGTTCGGTGTGATCAGCGAGCACTTCCGAAGTGATGGCTTTATTATCAAACTTTGTTGTAGACTGATTCAGTGTTAGGGTTTAGATAGTTCTTTAATTAGGGTCGGGGGCACATTGATATGTCTTGATGAAATCTCACCATCATTACATAGGACACCGGGGGTAAAAGGAAGTACAGTCCCCCAAAGGTTAGCAGGAACGAACTTGGCAACGCCACGTTATTTCCACAGGATCAGTAAGCCCCACAGTTCATCAATTTAGCTGTTCTCTGACCGATTATTGAGGTTGGGGCTTCGGGAGTATCGTGGTGTTTGTGGTTTCGCAGGTCCTCAAGAAATGATTAAGGGGCCAGGGACCAAGAACACAGGGTGAATGATCCGGATCTATGGAGCATGCTTGTCATGTGTTCTGGACGAGGAGTTAGATAGTATCCAGCTCTTCAACAAGGAGTGGGGGTGGCGTGGTGGCTGTTGGTTTAATCGGTTACTTTGAAAAAGCTTCAGAAGAGATGTTAACACAGTCTTAACATCCAATGTCCCAGCTTGCGTATAAAACTCTTTAGTAAGTAGTAGAAGCACCGCCCTGCTACTGTGCACTCGAAAATTGGTACTAAGGCGTGTATGCGTCTCATGACTGAGTGGGCGTTTTCTCTACACCCAGTAGTCAGATTAAGCGCTGACGATTACATCTGCGATTATGTATACATGCCTGTACTACAAAAAATCCTCCTTCTGTCCTTCACATTATATTCATGATTTATGTGGATATTTGTCCTATGCCAAATTCGTTTTCATAGAAACTAAGACCAAAATGTAGTGTCATTTGACTAAAAATATCATCAAAATAATAAAATTTGCTTTTCATAAAATTTTACGGATTTATATTTTTTTAAAAGATGTGAAATTTAAAGAAATTGTTTTCAGTTTCCTATATTTTTTTGGACCTGTATTTTAAAAGCTGGTTTTGTTTTAGCAAAGTTAATTTCATAATTTTTGTTCATTCATTACTTTTTTCCTTACCGCTTTCTAATGGTATTGGATGTAACCCCATATTTTTCTTAGGTCTTTATTAAGCAGTAACAAATTATGAAAGGCAGATTAGGAAAAATACTTTTGTTGGGTATTTGATTTGAATCTTTGCATTTTGAAACAATTCATCAGAGAGTCTATTACACTTACGTATTGTTGGATTAAAATTTTCGATGAAATTTCTTTCCACGGTCAGCTGGTCACAAAGGGGTGCACCATTGATGAAGATATTATGAGCTCTAAAAAGTAGTTTTCAGATGCATTTTCCTTAATTTTATCAGAGAAATTTCTATTGGAGTAACGACAAAAATTAAACGTAGCTCGCTTGTGTTGATACTCCAGTGAGCCAAAAGCGCTGAATAATCTACTATCAACGATTGTTCTCTTGGCTTATTCCTCAGGTGATCGAATAACCCCAACTTAAACACTTGATTTTTATTTGACAAAGTTGACTTAGGTTGAAAAGAAATCAGTTGGAATAAAGTTCCTCTAGAACCGCAGAATATTATTATTCTTTTAGTGCCATAGTTCTAGTGCTATAATATTGGTGCAAAAGCGACCAAAAAATTTGGATTAATCAAATCATAATTTTCGGCCGGAGCGATAATCTTAAAAAATTAAACGTTTTGTTAGCAATTTTGAAATTTTTATAAAAATTCTTACACTAGAACACTTTTGCTTCACAGTGTTAAAATCAAAATAAAAATTTATATATGCACATACCTCGAAATACATTATTATATGGGAAAAATATTGCTATTGCGTAAACGTGTTTGTTATCGCAATACAAAGTCATTCAAATGTGTGTATTTTTGTATTAAAATAAATAACTGCTTTTATTCTTTACAGCTCTTGCTGTTGTAAAATTTTATCACTTAATGGAAACCCATTGAAAAATCATTCATGTGTAATCTTTTAATACCAGTACGATATAAAGAGATTCAATTACTAATAATATATCAGATCAGAAAATAAATAAGTAAATTAACTGAAGTCTAGCAAAGCAGCTCAAATAATGTCGCTACTCTAGAATTAACAAGAGATAACTATCTTTTATATTTTTAATGTATAGAATTTTTATAGTAAGTCTCACAAATATGATCTCCCTAGTAAAGCGGTTATAATTATATTGTAAAGGAGATATTACGTTTACGTTTTAAAAGAAAATAATTATCAGTAAAAAAGTGAACGAAATGGCCTATTGTGTCTTTTACAAACTACGTAGTTTTCTAAGAATTCTTATACACACAAGATAACAACAACATGCCTAAAAGGAATTCCACGAAATAACTGAAACAACAGAAAACAAAAACAACTAATGCAGAACAAAAACATAATAGAACCAACATTATGGAATGATGTTAAAGTAAAATATTCTTGTATATTGAAGAACCGCTTAAAACAGATACATAAGCACCACATGCTTCGCAAATGACTTAAATTTGAAACACCGTTGAGTAAAGACAACAAAAGAATAAAGCATCATTTAAGCGTTAAAGTAGTGAAGTTACCAGGTTGTTTATTTTACATGTACTTAAAGTGAATAAATCGTGTAATTTGATTTAAAACTCTAGAGTTTTATGTTATTATTTTGCAATAAAAGTATTCAATATAACAAAACGTTTATTTTAAAGGAAACCAGAAGATACGAGATGATATTATCTTCTTTATTCAAACATATAGTTATAGTTTTTATATGCTTAACAGCTTCAAAATGCCATCAAAGTTTTTGTCATGCATGATTAAAATAAAATTCCTCATGAATGAAATTTATCCTAAAGCGTTGTATTCTAAGATAAAAGGCGCTACCCAAAAATCGCAGTTGATGACTTTTTACAACTACAAGAAAGTACGTTTAGGTACATATAGTCCCCCCCGGGAGCACTTTCATATTTTTTGACGGAATTTCACTGTCATTACATGTGTTTTCGGGGTTAAAAGGGAGTCTAAAAGGAGCCAAGTGGACAATTCCGCTATATTTCCACGGTAATCAGTAAAGCCCCAGTGTTCTGCTATTTGTCTTTTTGGCCTTTTAGCTGTTCTCTGACTGATTATTGAGGTTGGCTCTTCGGGAGTATCGTGGTCGTTGTGGTTTCGAGCCCCTCGTTTGAGTCGTGGGTCGGATCATTTACAATGAACACAATTAATGGTCCAGGTCTAGTGAGCATAATTGACGTTGTGTTTTTAAATTTTATTAAGCTTCATGCGTTCTGGACCAGGAGTTGGAAAGATCCAACTCTTCAGCAAGGAGTGAAGGCTGCGGTCTGCTTCGGGCTTTTAAAGATGCAACTAGGAGTGACAGGAGTATCTGTAACTGCTAGGAGTGTTATACGTATCTGAAGGCCTGCTAGGGCGAGGACGATGCTACATTCCATCCACAGTGGTATGATCCAACATCTGGTTTTGGCTTGCACAGCTAGGTACAGATGTGAATCTTATCACGAATATAGTGTTACGAAGATATTTTGATAAGTTTGAAAAGAAAATAATTATCAGTAAAAAAGTGCATTTTACAAACTGCGGAGTTTTCTAAGAAATCTCATACACACAAGTAAACAACAACATGCTTATAAGAAATTCTACCAAATAAGATAAGCAACAAAAAAGTAAAACAAAACGAATTGCCAAGCTGGCGTCTTAAACAACTATATAAGCACTACTTGCTGGGCAAATTAATTAATTTAAGTTGAGTCATCAGAGTGTAAAGACAACAAAGTTACCGCCGCCTTTATTTTGTGTGAATTGAAAGTAAATAAATCGTTTAGCCTTTTTAAAACTCTAAAGTACTGTGTTATTATTTTGCAATAAAAGTATTGAAAATAACAAAACGTTTATTTAAAGGAATAAACATAACAATATATATTTTAATTTGTATAATACAAAAATAAAGTTAAACAAGCAACCGAAAATTTAAACTCACTGGGCTCTTAAACAGGTGTAACAACAACTGTGATTTAGATGTGAGGGATAAGAAAGCCATATATGAAATTCAATTAATATAGGGGAAAATTCAATCACACTGGGCACACACTTAGCAGTTTTCCTTAGAGTATTGAGTAAATTAACTTATTTCTTATATTTTTAGAAACCCATAAGGAGTAATGATATCGGATAGTACAAATCATTTTATAGATGAAATATTTCGAAATGAACCATTTACTTTATTTCTGATTGTAGAGTATTCAATTTTAAGAGAAATTTATTTAATTTTATAAACTTGTACACTTACATTGTATAATTTAGTGATGTAAAATTAAAGTTCTAAAAATATATATGCATGCGTACGAGGTGTGTTTTGCTGTGGGGAATAAAAAACATTTTTTCCATTCATTTTTTATTGATTACATTCGAAAAGCTAGAAAATGATTAAGTCTTTTATACGTTTGTTAACAACAAATAATTCAATTGTTGCACACTTAAGGGAGCATTTTAAAGATAACATTTCGTCACCACTAAAAATAAAAAACAAGTGCATCTTTCAACAAAACGAAACTTGGATAAAAGTATAATATTTCATAGGGAAGACTTTAATGCATCATATAACTAAATGTTTGTAAAACAAAAGTTTTCCCTAATGTTTTTAATACACATCGTATACATTGGTCATACGTACATATACGTTGTTTAACACAAGTTTAGTGTGAGTATGCAGTTATATGTACATTTTACAATTTTCGTTTGTGTGCGTGTTCTCCATAAAGTTTACACTTGAAATTAAAGCTTTTACTTAATTCGTATGTGAGAAATAAACATTGTTTTTGTATTATATCCGTACTTGTCTTAATTGTCAAAAAAGGATTTACACTATTGAGTTTATTGCACTTATGCATGCGAAAGTTTTTCAATACAGTTTCTTACATAAGTTCATGGATATGATACCGATTATTTAAGCAACATTAATTTATAACTGGTAGTAGAATAAATTTATTAAATTGTATTAAATAAATTTCAACATTTATTTCATTGCGGAAAGAAACTTTACACTTTTAAAACAAAAGAGAAAATCGATAGCCGATATGCTATGCAATCCACACGAATAATAAAAACATATTAATTATACGATATAATTACTCAACTAGATCAGGTTAATAACAAACTGAAAGAAGAATTTAGAAGCCTTGCTGTATCATTGAACAAGACGTTAAACAGTCAAGTTGTTGTTGTAAAGTAGTGAAGGGGTGTGTTGAGCTGACTTAATTAATGGAGATGTACGAAAAATAATTGCTACGAAGATGCTTTGTTTTCAAGTTTTCAAAAAAAATAAAAGTAAAAAAGTAAACGAAATGATCTATTGTGTCTTCCACCAACGGCATAGTTTTTAAAAAATCATATACACACAAAACAACAACACCGTACTTATTATAAATTTCAAGAAAGAAGCTAAACAAGAGAAAACAAAAACAACTAACACACAACAAAAGCAAAACACACAGCCAAGCAGGCGTCTACACTGAATGAATGATAACAAGAACAACAACAATTGTCATGATGTTAAAGTAGAATAATCTTGAATATGCAAGAATCGCTTAAAACAGATATATAAGCATCGCCTGCTGGCAATAGAGTTAGTTGAAGTTGAGTAAATACATAAAAATTATAAAGCACCTTTTAGGCATGATAGTGTTAAGGTTACTATCGTGTGTATTTTGTGTGTGTAAACACGAATAAAATTAAACAAATTTGTGTAATTTAATTTCAAAAGTCGTAAGTGTTGTTTGTTACTTTGCAATAAAAAGACTCTCAATGCAACAAAACGTCTATTAAAGGAATAAACGTAACAGTATTATTGGCGTGTATTATTTATCACAGCCACATTTTCACATTTTTATAAAGTAAAACTGGATCTATTTTTTGGATTGTTACCGTAGCCTTTATGGAAGCTTATGATTTTTAAGATACCCCCTATATTTCTGATCGCTATTTAATCGTTGCAAGGGGCAAAATCTTTTTTTGAGTTAGGAGGAATAATCGCATATATCCTATTCGTCTGTTTTACGCCAGTATTTTAAATTTCTCTTGTCTATCCCACGATCTCTGAGTTCGTCAAAAGCTTCTCTTCTCAAGGAAAATATACATGTCCTGCATGTATGTGTGTACCTTGTGGACTCAATTATTTATTATTTATTCTTGGCCACCAAAGAAGTATCTATAAGAAATTCCATGAAATAAGCTAAACAACAGAAAACAAAAACAACTAGACAGAATAACACAGAACAAAAACAAAACAAACAAACAGGCGCCTACACTAAATGATATTAACAAGCACAATATGAGATGATCTTAAAGTAGATTATTATTCTATATTCGAGAACCGCTTAAGACAGATATATAAACACCATTTGTTAGGCAAATAATTTGAATTCAAGTTGAAAGATCGTTGAGAAAGTCTACAAAATAATAAAGCATCTGTTAGGCGGTATAACCTGTTTATTTTGTGTGTACTGAAAATTAATAAATCGCTTAATTTAATATAATAATCTGTGTTATTATTTTGCAATAAAACAACTAACAAAATCTTGGAGAAACCGGAAAGGAAACGAGCAACAACTCACCGTAGGGGGGCTACTGTTTGTTACTATATCTATTGAAATAAAATTGTGAGGCTCACTAAATTTTATATGGGCAACTGTAAAGTCTTGTCAGAATGTAGAGGCAGGGGAATGGTTATCTTTATTTCACTAAATGTTAATACTTATTATTTGGGAAACCTTTATCTTTTTAACAACCCCAACAAAGTTTTTAAAATATATATATTTGCTTAATCCATCACCACTTTTTGTTGGGAAGCTTAAAGCACTTGTTGAGCCCTGTAAGGGTTAAAGAATTGAAGCCCACCGACCATACACATCACCGAGATTTGCGCAATTTTTTCAGGAACAACGTCAACAAGCAAAATTGCCGCATTTGGGCTTTTGAAAATCTTAGAGCGAATATTGAGAAGCCTTTGCATGCTCAACGAGTTACTGTATGGTGCACTATGAGGCGTGATTGGGTCATTTTTTTCGAAGATGAGGCTGGAAATGCGGTAACGATCAATTGACTACACTATTGCGAGATGCTAAAAACTAAATTTTGGCCTATTATTGACGACGTGGATATCACTGACTTGTGGTTTCAACAGGACGGTGCCACATGTCACACAAATGCAACGATCGATTTATTGCAAAATAAATTTCCCGATCGCATTATTTCACGACAATCTGTAGTAAAGTGGCCAGCTAGATTGTGTGATTAAACACTACTGGATTATTTATTGTGGGGGCTATGTGAAGAACAGAGTCTATACGGAGCCAATCAAATCGATTTCAGCCTTAAAACAAAGAATCTGTGATGTGATTAACGACATAGGACCGCCACTTTTATTTTGTTTTAGAAAACGAACTTCAATTAGCCCCATCAAATATTCTTCTTAGTTCCCTAATAGGCTTACTACTTCTCTCAAGATGTAAAACTCGAATTATTGTTAAGCCTTTGCTTTCTTATACACCACGTATATTTCTGTTCTATAAATTTCATCGAAGGCTTTCTAAAAGTCAGTAAAATCACAGATTAGGTCTTACATCCAACTTTTTCTTGGAAATTTCTCAACTTTAATCAATTTTACTATGAATGCTAATGAGTATTTATATTTTGTACTAAAATAGTTGTGTTAAGGTTTTACTCTACAAATACTTAATTTATATTCCAAACTGATGTAAACTTTTATGAATCACTGTGCTTTATTTGGTGCATGTGTGGCCGTACAAATGAACTTTGTGTGCGTAATTGAAAGTACTTCGAATAAAACTTTATAATGGAATTTCTACTTAATTAATTAGTGTGTACTTGTTAGGAATTTTATCTCTTCATTTGTATTAAGTTTTAATCTTCGAATCAATTGGAAAGCTTTAAGTTCTTTACGGTAAAATCATTTAGTGTTCAATTAAAATTAACAGTTATTAATTACAAAATATTATTATTTTAAATTAAAAAATTAATAAGAATTTTGAAATATTATTTGGATGCTATACAGAGAATAATAAGACGGCGATCAATAAAAAGAAGTGTTGACGAGTAGCATGAGGCTGATTACTGAGCGCTTAATTCCCAAGAGCTGCTTATTTAATGTCATTGCACGAAATTCGGTTTGCATAATATAAGTTCTTTAGTACTGTGGGCTATGAATGATGTTGTTTAATACATTGAAAATCATTCGGAAGACAATAAATCCTGGGGTGGCATATCTAGTCTCTAAAAATCTGATTAAGTACACATAATTATAAGTAGGAGCAGTGTATTTAATACAAATCCATATATAAAAATAAAATGCCAGATTACTTTGTTTGCGTGACCTCCGTAGTGAGAGCTTTATTTTCGGAAAATACCGCACATTTTTGTTAATATTGATCTTAATATACACAAATACCTGCAGGACTGTTGTTCTGAAAACTTTCTTTTCATTTTCAAGTAGGCAGAGGTTATGTGAGGAAATTTATATACATGTATATGGCTAACAGAAATATTCCTAGAGAATGTGCCAGGTGAATATCACAAGCGCTATAGACTGGTTACTTGAATGAAATCATTACTAAATTATACCGACAATGAAAAACTAATCAAATAAAGATCTATTTGTATTGAATATAGTATACTAGGTATACTGTGTTGAGTATAGTATACTTAGTATACAATGTATTAATAACAATGGCTAAGATTAATATCCTTTGCTCATTTGTTTTATACACCTAATAAAACCACCTTCCAAAAATAGTAAAATGTGTGTAAAAATTACAATGGTCTAAATGCACTGAAGTGAAAAATTATCAATTCGGAGAATGTAATGTTGTGGCTCAATATATTTCTATGGCATTTGATAGAGTGGGGCATGATACATTTATGTCAAAATTTATTGATTATGGTGTCGGTGATAATTTCTCCAGATTTATATCGAGTTTTCTTAGGAATCACACTAAACGAGTTGTTAAAGATGTGAAGATTAATGAAGAGACACCACAAGGCTCCATTCTTTCTCCTACCCTATTTCTTATCTTTCTAAAGTATTTGCTATGTCAAACTTTCAATGAAAAAGAAAAGTTCAAATCGATAGTCCTTCTCCCAAAATCCAATTTCCTAGTTCTAACACTTCATAAGCAGGGTCATCCCCTGAGTGCTGGTTTAAAGGAAAAAAAAATTACACATGATTTCTTTTGCAAGACGCCTAATTCGTCTTATCTAACATGAGTGAGTTTAAGAGAATAACGAAGTCAAAATAATGTATTATAAAGCTTCTTTTTAAGTTTAAAAAATTTATTACTACTATTTTTGAAGTATTTAAATATGCGGCAGGCACAGCTCGTCAATGACAAATTTGGCACAGGAAATGCAGACGATACTTGTTATTTCTACTAAAGAGGTGAACAATTAAGCCCTTAGAAATGACGCCCAATAATTGACTACTTGCTGCTACAATCAACAATCTATGTTATAGCTATGCTCACTAGTATTCTGGCTACTAAAAATGTTGCAAATCTCTAGCAATGAATCTTCAATAAAGTAAAAAATAAAACGGCCATACCAGCATTAATACTACAGTGTTCTCAATTTACATTAGAAGCTTTACAATACTGTTCTAAAAATAAGCACAACAGCTATTAACAGCGATTAACAATTGGCAGTTTCTACATTATTCTCTTCTGGTCTACTTCCTTTGCAATGAAGATAACACTATTATTAGAAGATGGCAAATAGCCGAAACCGGTTTGTCCACAAACCAAATTTGAAGCGGGTTGACGTAAAGTCATACCCAAATAAAGTAAACCCCGTCGGAGAATATACGCCCATATCACTATTATTACCAATATTGGATAGCTGTTACTTGAAAAGCCTGCCCTTAGCTGCTTAGTCCTTTAGCCCTCATGATACATATGAATTTGTTTGATTCCATAGTCGTGTTATATCTTTTTAAGCTGTCATTTGCTTCGGTCGCTTATTATTCTGATTGCATTAAGTGTTATTTATGCCTTAATTGAAAAACTCCTGCCACAATAACTAGGGGAGATTTTTTGTACATATCTTGGGAATGTCACTGGCGAAACTTTTTTGCTGCAGTAATTAATCCGATTATTTCTAGTGGAAGTAATCAGAGAATAGCGAGTGGACTTAATATAATCAATAAAGCAAAAGTGAAATGCGTAAATTGCTATTGATGATGAGATAAATCGTTCGATTAACTAGAGAAAAAAAGCGATGTTATTGTTATGGAGAAAGAAGAAGAAGAAAGAACTACTTAGCTGTTGCACAGTGGCTTGAAAACTTTTTTTTACTGGAAATAATTCAATAGCTCATGAACCACTCAAGATATTCTAACGAAATTTCCCAGAAGCCCAGTAGAGGTATTTCATAATGAAGGAGGCTTTTATGCCCCCAAATTTCGGTACCTCGGGCATAAAATTGTTTGGAAATATCATAAAAAGTTTATTACTTAAATGGTAAAAGTTTATGAACCTAGGTAGACCTTAAAAATATCTACAAAAAGTGCATTAATCTGTTTAGGTTATCTCTTTTATCTTGGGAGAAAATTGGGTTCAGCAATTTGATAGCCCCGTAGTTAGCGAAAACAAGGATGACCAGTTGAATTAAAAAAAACAATTTTTTGGAACATTTTTCCCCCTTCAAGGTATTTATGTAGTAAAAGAGAAAAAATAAAATTTTATTTCACCATTTGGCTAGACTCTTTTATATGATATATGCTAACCCGAATCACTCTCCGATTCTAAATTGCAATTTTCCATTTTAATAATTATATAATATGAAATGCGCACTTATTATCAACTTAACACTTAATAGTTTTAAATGTAATAATACGTATCAGCTCCTTCAAGATAATTGAATAAATGCGACACTTTACTATATTTCATATTATGTTTTTTTTTTATTAAAAGACGGGGAAAACCGCAATTCCGGGAAACTATAAAAATATTTAAATCATTTACAATGTTGCCAGCCATTTATAAATGCAATAAAGAAATTATGTAGTACAATTTTGAACTAAATAGCGGTATGTCTTTGAGCAAAGTGGACTTACAGCATTTTCAAAGTAATTATATTTGTAACTTCATTAACTACGAAATTTTGTAATAATAAAAACAATGAAAATTTGAACAGATTTTTTTGGAAATGGTTTATAAATTAAAAGTTCAAAGTAAAATGCATTCATTTTAATCATTAACTAATTTTTTTGCCAAAATGGACTTACACCACTTTCAAAGAACACGGCTCATATATTGCTTAAAAATTTTTTAAGAATATCTCCTTTCGTTTAGATATTGTAGCAATTAAAACTCTGTATTTTATTTTTCAAATAACCACTTTAAGCTGAAATTTGTAGTTTGAAAGGCAAATTTCTTAATCTACAAGTCATTTGCTTCCCTCTGATAACATTTATTTGTATAAAGACCATATAATTAAATTGTAAGAGCTTCGCAAAACCTTGCCTTCCAATGCAGTTTTTCTCTTTCTTATATGTAAAAATGAAAAATGTGTGAAAATTTTGGTTCTGTTAAAATTCGTGATATTTTCGGACAACACAATCCTTCTAAGACCGGTATTAAGAATTTGGTTGTTAAATTTGAGTCGACAGGCTCGATACAAAATGTGCGAACACCAAAGCGTATTCGACCGGTTCGTTTAACTGCAAACATCGCAGCCGTGTGCCACAGTGTTGAGGCAGATTTAAATTTGTCAATTCCTCGACGTTCTGCACAATTGGGAATATCCAAAACCACCACATGGCGAATTTTGCATACGGATTTTACATTGAGGCCTTAAAAGGTTCAACTGGTTCAGGAATTGAAGCCGAACGACTATTCACATCGCCGTAGGTTCGCTCAATTCCTTTAGGAACAACCGGCTGCTTTTACTGAAAAAATCATTTTCAATTGTCAGGGTATGTGTGATTTGTTTTACATCTGCACCGACTATATAGTCATAATCAGATGGTAGTTAAACCACTTAGTTGATTGGACACCAACTACGCCCTAGAAGGCCTTCAGATACGTATATCATCCAGTCACTTCTAGTAGCAATTTAGAAAGTCCGGAGTAGGCCGTGCCCTCACTCCTTGCTGAGGAGTTGGAGACTTTCCAACTCCTGGTCCAGAACGCATGAAGCTCTTATTTCTCAAGAACACGCCAGCATTCATGCTCACTGGACCTGAACCATTCATTGTGTTAATTTGAATGGTCCGACCCACAAACTCTCACGAGGGTCCGAAACCACAACCACCACGATACTCCCATATAGGGGCCAACCTCAATAACCAGTCAGAGCACATTTTTTGTCTAAAGATAGCAAATATTGTACTCTGGGGCAACTGATTTCCCGTGGAAATATGTGGATTGTCCAGATTGTCCAGATGACTCGGGGTAAAAGGGGCCTGGGCTCCCTTTTACCCCGAAAGTCACAAATCTAAATGGAATAGTAGGTTCCAAAAAGACTATCATGTGCCCCCGGGGGGAACTTGTCAGGGTATGTCAACAAACAAAATTTCCACATGTCGGCTTCTGAAAATCCTAGAGCGATTATAGATAAGTCTTTGCATGCTCAACGTATGGTGCGCTATGTTGTCTGCAGGGGTGAGTGGGTTGTTTTCTTTCGAAGATGACGCTGGAAGTGCGGTTACGGTAAATGGATCACGCGAGATGGTAACAATTTAATTTTGGCCTTTTATTAACGAGGCGTGAATATTACTGATATGTGGTTTCAACAGGACGGTGTCACATGTCACACCGCCAATGACACGATCAATTTATTGCAAACCAAATTTCCCGATCACAGAATTTCACGACAATCAACAGTTGAGTGGCCAGCCATATCGAGTGATATAAAACCACTAGAAATTTTTTTTGTGGAGTGTGACAGAGCCTATATGGAGCCAATCGAATCGACTACAAACTCAAAGTCCGTGATGAGATTAACGAAATAGTATCGCCGTTTTGCAACAAAGTGATTAAAAATTTTGATGAAAGCATTGACACATGTTAGGGTGGTAGTGGTGGACGTTTGTCGAACTTTTCTTTTCGTAATACAATCAAAATTTGCATCATCTTAATCTAAATTTTTTGTTTTAGAAAACAATATTCTTGTTAAAAAAAACTTTTATTTTTCTCTTCGTCACATTTTTTTATACTGAATGAATATTTTTAGTATTTTACACCAACGTTCTAACAGGATGACGAGGCCTTACTCTACCTGCTTCCTTTTAATTTTGAACCTTACATAATTGAAAATAAAACACGTTCCGTTTTATGCGCTCCTGTCATATTTTTGATTTTTTTTGTGTATTTTTTGTGTACTATTATGTTTTTTATAATGTCGCCTATATGACCAACGGATAGATACTAGTTTATCCTCCCAACAAATAAATCGCAATAATTTTTGTTAGGGGTAGTTTCTAGCAAATTTTTATTGACAAAATACATTTTTAATAATCCCTTGTACAATTTATCATCATTAAAATCGTTAAAACGATTTTTTATTTTAAAGAACTCTAATAACAGAATTAAAATTAGGGTTTCCTTATAACAACAAATATAGAAACAAAAAGTTACAAACTGCTTTCTCCAATTTAACATAAGTTTTACACATCATTACACAATTTTCGTGCTCTTGCGCACCCAAAGGACTGACCCAATTATAATTCAATTTAAACAACCTAAAAAATTTAAACATTGAAAAGCAAATCATTAAGATTCGTTCCTCTAGCTGCTTCTAGTTTTTTTTTATATTTAATAAATAAAAGAAATATGGAATTTTCTTTTTACCATCTCTCTTTTGGTTCTGGTTTAATTTGCTAATTTTTAAACGTTTTTTTTGTCTATTGCGAATGCAAATAATCAAATAAGTTAAATAAAAATGTTTGTAGTAGAAAGTTTGTTTTTAACAAAAAAATATTTTTAAATGTTTAAAACAAAATTGAAAAGAACTTGAAATGCAAATGTCAACAAATGAGGATGATGGAGGAAATAAAAACTGAATAACAGAAAAACTTGAAAGATTTTTCTTTCTCTCTTATCAAGCAAAAAATAAAAAAAATGTAAAAGTTTAAGAGGAATTTACGCATTTCAACTAATTGCATAAAGTTAATTTTTACAGTTTAATGCATGAGCGTTGCTTAGGGTCTGGGGTAATGGGTCATATTTTTTAACTAAAATACAACATAAGACCTTGTTGAAAGCTAGTACTTGGCTCATAATTATGTTTTTGTTAAACTCAACTGTAACATAATTTCAACAGTGAACATTAACATCACCCGCAAGTAACAAATTTTTAGCAAATTTTAATGATAAATTACAGTTCAGAACAAAAATAGAAAGGTTTATTGAGAAGGAATGCCAAAGACAAGGAAGCTTACTCAAAAATATCTACAGCTTAAAAGAAAACTAATCGTTTTCGTTTGAATTCGGTAATAAGTTGTATTTAATAATTAACCGAAAGGTATAGTTTAAAATTAAAATTTTGCTTTAAACATTTAAAAATAAAAATGGTGTGTAAGTAATTTGTTAAACGTTTTAATATTTGCTTTTCAACCAGAAGTTATTTTTTAATTGCGGCAATACCAAGAACATGATAATTTTATTATTTTGTTTTTTTTTTTACATATTCGTAGCAGATGTATAGCCAATTGTTAAGCGTTTGAATCTCGATCAATAATCGTATTAAAATAATTAAAAACCATTATAAAAATGGTGGTTCTGTTAAAGTTACATTTCGTAAAATTCGTGATATTTTCAGACAACATAACCGTCCTTCTAAGACCGCTATTAAGAATATAATCGTTCAGTTTGAGTGTCGACTCGATACGTAATGTGCGAACACCGAAGCGTGCTCCATTGGTTCGTTCAACTGAAAGTATCGCAGCCGTGTGCCACATTGTTGAAACAGATCCAAATTTGTCAATTCTTCGACGTTCTCAACAAATGGGGTTATCCATCTACCACCACCACATGGGATATTTTGCGTAAGGATTTAATATTGGAACCTTACGAGGTTCAAGTGGTGCAGAAAATAAAGCTGACCGACCATTCATGTTGCCGCAGATTCGTTCAATTCATACAGGAACAACCGGCTCGTTTTACTGAAAAAATCACTTCTTCAGACGCTGCCCCTTTTTCACTTGTCAGGGTATATTCCCAAGCAAAATTGCCGCATTTGGGCTTCTGAATAACCTAGAGGGATTATTGGAAAACTTTTGTATGCTCAACGTGTTACTGTATGATGCGCTGTGTGGTCTGGCCGTTTTTTTTCTTCGAAGATGATATGCTGGATATGCGGTAACGGTCAATGGATCACGCTATCGGGAGATGCTAGTAACTTAATTTTGTCCTATTATTGATGACGTGCATACCACTGGCATGTGGTTTCAACAGGACGGTGCCACATGTCACACGGCCAATGTAAAAATCAATTTATTGCAAACAAAATTTCATAATCGCATAATTTCACGACAATCAGCAGCTAACTTATTATTATAATTATTATTATTATATTATTATTATTTTTTTGAGGGGCTATATTAAGGACACTGTCTATACGGAATCGATTTCCGCCTTAAAACTCAAAATTAGTGATTTGTTTAATGACATAAAAACGCCATTTTGCCAAAAAGTGATTAAAAACTTTGATGAAAGATCGATATCTGCCAACGTGGTCATGATGGACATTCGCCAGATAACATCTTTCATTAATAATTGCTGAATTACAATAAAATATTTAAATCATCTTAATTTAAATTTTTTTGTTTTAGAAAACAAACTTTTTGTTAAAAAACTTTTTAGTTATTTTAGTTTCGATAAATTTGTCAATTTGCAACAAGCTGAACGGAAAAAACCAAGCACAAGATCCGCAACTACCCTAAAGTTCTGGTACTATAACTTCTAATACATTCAATACTTTTCCAATTCATTTTACCAGTCCAAAGTAATAGTGCATACACCAATGGTTATAGTTAATACTACAAATCTATTAGACCCGTACCCAATATTAACTGCATTTCAGCGATGACTAAAAACTTATTACCAACTGTTCCTGAAAATGATAACAATAGCAAGAAGAAGCAAACTTTAAATTCTGTTCTTGTCTCAAATATTTATCAAATTAAACTGACACCGTTAAGAGCTATACCTCCTAGTAAAAAAAATTGTGTTTCTCGGCCAACTTCAGACACTGCTGCTGAGGATGTTAAACGTTATATCAAATCTAAACTTCATTTAAGCCTCGATATTCCCGTGCATATATATACAGGCTGTCAAGCGAGATGAGCTATTTAAATACGTAGTTGATCCCACTTGTTGGACTCTGAGTACATTTGTTGGAATTAAAAAAAAACTAAATAATTCTACTGATATTTCAGTAGTTAGTGGAATAAATACAAACTTGTTTTCATGTTTAATTACAGTTTTACCTTTACATAGATTATTATTATACTTTACTGCAACATGGCTGGTTGATAAGGTTTTAAGTACTGAAATATTCTGCGCTAACTAACAAATGTACGGGCGAGATCATGGTAATATCAGAGGGGGCGGTGTTCTAATTGCAGTTTTCTGTTTTTTTTTTCATCCAGAGCTTTGATAAATGAACCTGACTTGTTGTTATTGTAAAATTAAAACATAGAAGAATGTTAGTTCCTTGTCTTATATTCCTCCAAATTCACCTGAAATGGTGTACCAGAAACATGTTAATGCTTTCTGAATAATTTTATAGTTACGGTAGTGGACGTTACTACGTTCCATAATATGTATTATAGAACTTATCAGCTGATGACGGATATTTTATCCCAAAAAATAGGAGGACAAATACGCAAATACTTCATTAGAATCTTCACTAACTAAGTGTTGTATATAATGAAGATTTAGTTTTTGTTAATGAGTATGCTGATATTACTATTACTCGGACTAATCCAATTCTCGTTCCGGCAGATGGTTACCATCCTACCATCGGAATTAACTTATCTATAACATTGGGTCCTGTTGTCTCACCAAACATTTGTTCAAGGGAGAAATTGTTTTGTCTGCAAAGAAGCTATAAGCTCTAGATCGTAAATGTATATTTATCGTCATAGTAATAGGAATTCTATAAATACAAAATATTAGAACTTGAAAAACTTCACCAGAAAACAAGGCAATTTTTTTATTTATTTTCTTAAGTTTCATGTAAGCGCCTGACCGTTGGGCCTTAATCTAACAGTTGACTCACCACTAGTTGCAGTTACACGTTAGCGAAGCCGTGGCGTTACTCCTTGCTGATGAGTTGGAGATAATCCAAATCCTTATTCTGTTGCATTCACAAGCTGGGACTTGGATGTTAAACCTTTTTTCACAGCAACCAAGTGTGCGTATACAAAGTTACTGGTCGGACGTCGAGAGTCCTGTTTGTCTTCCAGTTTGGAGGTCCTGCTAGCCCAGGCGACTGGTACCGTCTTTTACTCTCGAGAAGATATGTCGAGTTGGGGAAGAGTTCCATTAAGACAGCGTGGGGGGATAGGGGTTTCCATGTTATTTGGAACTTTTCGGATATTTTTTTTTGTAAGTTTTTAAGATTAAATATTCTGTAGCATAACTACTTATTCTCAGGATAAATTGGTTGTCTCAATACACACTGCATTTTAAGGTTACATGTTATGAGTTTTATGCAAATGAGTTTGCATCCAAACTGAATGTCATTTTTTTAGGCTTTCCATTCATACCGTTTGATGGCTAGCACACTATAAAAAATCCCTGCCACTGGTATGAGCTGTATTATACATACAAGTTTGGAGTAAAATTCAATATTGTCTGTTTTTCAGAATCTCACAATAGAACTTGGCCATTAATTTATAGTGTTCCACCATGGTTTGACATAATAATTATTCTGTTGATGCCAAGAGAACTTTATACATCGAACTTCTTAAAGTTGTTTTGCCTAAAATGAAATTTGTAACGCAGGTTTTTTGTTGCTGAGATATTTTATTACATAAAGTGTATCATCCTGCTCTCCAAATCAACGTCTAGGATTTCATTTTCTAAAACCTCAATACCGAACATCGTAAAGCACCGACTTCTTTACTTTAAATAGCTTGACCGATATAATAAAGCATTCTGTAATTAGATAGTTCTTTTTTATTGCAGACTTTTTTTCTGGGAATTATCATAGTGTTTCAGTTCCATAAGTTGTACACTTCTGACAGCTGATAGCTTTCTGCCATCCATTGATGCGTATTTGTCACATAACCATGTAATAACTGTTATTTATGCGCTGTCTAGATAAAAAGTATATAGGTTCTCTATGTGCTACCTTAAGTCCTTGACAGCAGATTTAAGTTGTACTCAAATTCTGTTTGTTGTCAAAAATCAAAACAAGCTTTGCCTCTGTTGATGTTAATCTTCAAGGTTCAGTTTTCAAGAAAAGTTGAAAATAAAACTCCCACTTATTTCAATAATTTTTTACCAAAGATTATCAAGTTGATTTTAATTTTTCTTTTATTTTATTTTTTTAATGGCCTCCTCTTTCCACAGACAAAACAATAAAAACTTTGAACAGATAAAAAGAAAAGAATTTATATTTTTAATGTCCTGTTTTTTTTTTTGTGTAATGGTTGAATTTTGTTCATTCAAATCACAATTTATCAAATTGGAAAAATTTTTAACGCCAAAGTTTTTCTTTTACTCAGTCACTTGATTTCTGTTTTCTTCTTGTTTTAAACTTTCTCATATAATTTTATGTCTGCGGTGTGGGTTGGTATGACGAAACTAAAGTTTCAATTGTTAAAGCATCCATAATCTTTGCTTAATCTCACTTGGTATGTTGATACTTTTAGAAATACTTACAGAAAAACATGCGGGTTACATTTGAATTTAGAGTTGAGATTGTGCTTAAATAAACTAAAAAATCTTGTGGTGTAAATACGAAGGTTAGCAAGAGAAGTTTTAAATGAACTTTAAGCAAATGATAGAATGAGGTGTCTTCTTTAAAAAAAAAGATCCAATATTATTTAAGTTAAGTTTTAAAAGATGTTATATAATAATTATTAAACGATTGGATAGTTTTTAAGAGGCAGTAACAATCTCATTTTGAAAATAATGCTTTGATCATTAGAGTTTTGTTTTTACAGACATGGGGATAAATTATTTTGTCGGCACCAAAAAGTCACCGTTGTTTGATTATTACTTGCATCGACATAGTTTATCGATTATCAGCGCTTGATTGTTGTAAACTAACGTTCATATTTTACCTTGATAAAGGATAAAAACTTCAAATAAATTAATGGCTTGAGAATAGGAAACTATGCTTACTCATAGTGAAAATAGTATTGCATTAAATAAACTTGATCACTAACATAAATTATTTAGGAACTTATGTTTTGTTTAAGTTCTAAAAGAAAATAATTATCAGCAAAGAAGTAAACGAAATGACCTATTGTGTATTTTACAAACTGCGTGGTTTCTTAAGAAATTTTATACACACAAGACAAAAGCGACATGCTAACCATAAATTCTAAAAAATAACTAGAGACAACACAAACAACTACCATAGAATAAAAAAAAGTAACACACGGCTAAACAGGTGCCTACACTGGATTATAATAACAACGACCTGGGGCGGTGTTAAAGTAGAATGTTCTTATAAGGAGTTTTTCAGCAAGAAGTGTGTTTTCTGAAACAAAATAAAACAAAAAATATAGGTTAAGATGATTTAAATGTTTATTGTATTACGAAGAGAAAAGTTCGGCAATTAAATGAATGAAAAAGGATATTTGGCAAATGTCCCCCATGTACACGCTGACAGAAGTCGCTCTTTCAGCAACGTTTTTAATCACTTTTTGGGAAAATGGCTGTTCTATTTCGTTAATCATAATTTAAGGCTGAAATCGATTCGATGGGCTCTGCATAGACTCTGTCCTTAACATAGCCCCACAAAAAATAAACCAGCGGTGTTAAATCACACGATCTGGCTGGCCATTTAACTGCTAATTGTCGTGAAATAATGCCATAGAGAAATTTGATTTACAACAAATTGACTATTTCGTTGGCTGTGTGATATCCACGTTGTTAATAATAAGCCAAAAATGAATTGTTACCATCTCGCGGTAGCTTCCTCCCCTATGGGCCACACTGATATGTCTTGATGGGATTTCAACATCATTACATCTGTTATCGGGGGTAAAAGGGAGCCCAGTCCCCAAAAGGCTAGCAGGAGCCTACTGGGCAACTTCATATTATGTCCACCGGAATTAGTAGGCCCCAGAGTTCAGCTTTTTAGTTGTTCTCTGACTCGTTATTGAGGTTGACCCTTTGAGAGCAACGTGGTGGTTGTGGTTTCGCAGACCCTTATGAAGTGATTAAGTGGCCAGGATCACTCACTTTTGGCTAAGAACACAGGGTCAATAATACGGATACAGTGAGCATGCTTGTCATGTGTTCTGACCAGGAGTTGGATAGTCTCCAACTCTTCAGCAAGAAGAAGGGCTGGCGGCCTGCTCCAAGCTTACGAAGTTGCAACTAGGAATGACTAGAGGATAGAGATATCCGACAGCTTCCTAGGGTGAGAGTGACGCTACATATCACCCAAGTGGTTGATCCACATCATGGGTTACACAGCTAGATACTGATTTAAATCTTATCACGCATCTGGCGAAAGCGTGATGCCTTACCGCTACCGCATTTCCAGCCTCATCTCCGAAAAAAAAAAATGGCCCAATCACGCCTTCAAACCACATAGTGCCCTATACAGTGACATCCCCCCGGGGGCACATGAGAGTGTTTTTGGAACCTACTATTCCATTTATATTGGTGTCTTGCGGGGTAAAAGGGAGCCCAGGCCCCTCAAAGGCTAGTAGGAGTCACCTGAACAATCCACATATTTCCACGGGAATCAGTTGCCCCAGAGTTCTCTATTTGTCTCTTGAGACAATTAGCTGTTCTCTGACTGGTTATTGAGGTTGGCCCCTATATGGGAGTATCGTGGTGGTTGTGGTTTCGGACCCTCGTGAGAGTTTGTAGGTCGGATCATTCAAATTAAAACAACGAATGATTCAGGTTCAGTGAGTATGAATGCTGTCGTGTTCTTGATAAAAAAGAGCTTCATGCGTTCTGCACCAGGAAAGTCCAACTCCTTAGCAAGGAGTGAAGGCTGCGGCCTACTTCGGGCTTTCAAAATTGCTACTAGAAGTGACCGGAGGATATACGTATTCGATGGCCTTCTAGGCCAATAAACCAAGTGATTTGACCACCATCTGATTATGACTATATAGTCGGTGCGGATGTAAATTAAATCACGCACTGTACAGTGACACGTTAAGCATGCAAAAGCTTTTCAATAATCACTCTAGGTTTGGCAGAAGCCTAAATGCGCCAACTTGCTTGTTAACATACCCTGAAAAGCGAAAATGAGCTTTTTCTGAAAAAATTATGTTTTCAGAAAAACCAGCCGGTTGTTCCTGAATAAATTGAGTGAATCTTCAATTCTTACAATAGTTGAACCTTTTGAGGCTTCAAAGTCAAATCTTTATGCAAAATTCGCCATGTGGTGGTTTTGTATAGTCCCATTTATTGAGAACGTCGGAGAATTGACAAAATTTGGATTTGCTTCATCATTGTGGCTCACGGCTGCGATGCTTTCAATTGACGCAGTCGAATACGCATTGGTGTTTGCACATTTTTTATCGACTCAACTTTAACGACCAATTTCTTAATAGCGGTCTTAAAAAGACGATTATATTTTCCGAAACTATTATGAATTTTACAAAATGTTACTTTAACAGAACCAAAATTTTCATAGTGGATTTTAATTCGATTTTCCTGCGAGATTTAATTTATTGTAAAAATTACCAGTGCATCTAGTGCGAATACGTAAAAAACTAAATGTCAAAACTCTCATGTTGTTGCCAGCATGCAAAACCAAACTTCTTATTTAAAAACCCTATATATGCGAAAGCCGCTTTAAACAGCTATATAAGAATTCAAGTTGAGAAAAGACAATAAAATAAGGCGTTACAGCTCTGAAGTTACCATCCCGGTTATTTTGCGTATATTGAAAGTAAATCAATCGTTTAATTTAATTTAAAACTCTAAAGTGCTGTATTATTATTTTGTGATATAACGTTTATTAAAAGGAATAAATATAACAATATATATGCGAAGTTGCCCTAAGATAGTGTGAAAGCTATCTTTACCACCCGTGTAAGTGTAGTTTCAAGTACAAGAACAAATTTTTTAAATCGATATCGATGACACTCTTTAGCACATTTAACGGAAAGATTTATTAAATTCTCTCGTTTGGATTTACAATACATACTAGTAGAACATACCACACTCACATTTATACATCGAGAGACATACATTTCAAGTAAAAGTTTTTGGTAACCGAATCATGTTTATAGATGATACTCACAGATGTCTGCAAACTTTTTATGGGTGTTAAAGATTTTTTTTAAGTTTAAAATATGGTAACAAAAACAAAAGAAATGATACACATAATGAATTCAATATTTATTGCTTGGCAAATTCTCGCTCGAAAAAAGAAAATTAAAAAACCAAATAAAATAAAGAAATTTAAAATTTATACAAAAGTTTAGTTGCGTCAAAAGTTTCAGCATTTATTATTAAAACAAGAATTCGCCAAAAAGATTTAAACAAAATCATTTTTACAAATTAGCTGCTTTGTTACAAAAAAAATCTTCATTGAGGGTGGGTAGATGCGGAATGGAGTAAAGCAAGTTGCGTATGAGATAAAAATATAACAAAAAATAAAATAACGGGTTGAACACATTATATGTAGAGTTTTCGTTGAAGAGACGCAGATGGCGATTAAAGGTCTTATTTAAAACAGATTGTTCCTAACATTGATTATGAGACAATATAAATTTGGGACTTATTATAGAATCAATTCAATTGCTGAGCACGTCGCTTATGTAAAATTTTTAGTATTATAGTTAGCAGGCCTTTTCTGTTGGAACCGCTTTTGTTCATGTAGTCTTGAATTGTTTACCCTATAGGAAGAATGGGCGCCTTTGTAGTAAGAAATTGTAATGGAAACGTATATCAATGTTTGTTGCGCTTCGTGGACTTGGTTTCTCAAAAACTTTAACACAACTCATTAAAAGTTTTAAAGTTGAATATAAGGCAATTACAATATCGAGAACCTCTAAAGATCTTTCTAAATTTAAAGACTCCTCTAATATATATGTATGTGATAAGGTTAAGGTCAGCACCTAAGCTCAATGCCTTAATCATACGGTGGCCTTACCACTGGGTGGAGAAAGCATCCACTCGTGCCCCAAGATGCATACACGCCTTAGTAGCAATTTTTCATGTGGAAGCTAGGACATTGGATGTTAAGCTAAGAAAGTTTATTAAAAGCAACCGATTACGTAACTCCCTGAGGGTCAGTAGCCCTGCAAGCAACTGGTTCCCGCGGAGCTAGTGTGTGTATACAAAGTCAATCGACAGACTTCGAGCGTCCTATGCCTCTTCCAATTTTGGCTCTTGCTAGCTCAAGCACATGTCAAGATGGGGAAGATATCCATCAAGACTGCGTTCCCTTTGGGAGTCTTCTGACATGAAGAGCCCTGTATAGTTTTTATTAATTTAAACACTTCTCAGACACATGAATGATAGTCCGAGAGTACTTTTGCAAGAGGCCGCATTATTTAAAAAATATTTCGATCAATTAACGCGCCCGTGACTGCTTTGCAAGTCATTTGTGGTTGTTTTTTATTCTGCAGCGTTCTTTTTTGTGTGCGCCAAAAAATTCAATCATTTAAGAAAATTAATCAGAAAGAACACAATTTCTTTTTTTTTCGTTTTTATGTTTTTTTAATAATTTTATCTTTTTCACAATTCTTGTTCTTATACGATATTCTTCGATCGATTTTGGTTCGCGATATAGACAAACAAAGGAGTTGGTTTATTAACACGTGAACATGATACATACAATGGACCGTGCAAAACACAGGAATCATTTCAAAAGCAACACGTATGGCGAACTGAAGCCGTTTAAAATTAAATCTGGAGGAACCTTAAGATTGCGTGGTATCAACACATCCTCGTCCTTAAAATTTTTGCTTCAATCACATTTTTGACTACTTAGCGTGTCTCATTGAAAAGTCGTTGCTAGGAGATATTTCTAAGCAAAATAATTGGTACATCAACTTTCACTTGTAGGCGATGGGGCGGCAGTCCAGGTGCTCAAGCGAATTTTAAAATTGGACTGCATAATTTACAACATCGTTTTGATTGATGACAGAGCCAACCGAATTGTAGGTAAAAATTTCCCCGGGAATGTGATTTAAAATTTTCACATTGATATCCGAAACATCTGCATTTTTCGCAGCTAAGATAGCTCATTCCCCCCAACCAATCATGGTTTCTAAACTTTTGTACAATACCGGGAAATACGTTTGTGACCAATTCTTGTTTTGATTGTGAAAAGTGTCAAAAATTATCTGGAAGCGTAATCATTTTTGTGGTGCGGTCAATTGGAATTCCGCCATTCCCAATATCTAACAATTGCTTTAAAAAACGTTTGGCTGATGGATCATATTGCAATTGAACACGCAAATTACACACACACACACACACAATGCAACAGATTATGGAAAACAAAATTCTCTAGTTGCTTGCACATTCACTTGCTATGAACATGAGCATATTTCGATTTGTATTGCCGTCGCATTCTGTGCAAGCACACACATGCAGCAACGTACAAACGAAAACACATATTTCATTTGATACAAAACATTGAGTCAAAGTATGAATTGATTTGGCTTCTTTCAAACAGGCACTGTGGACGCACTATTGGGCATAAACGCATAAAACAAAGACACATACTAGCGAACAACCATTATGAAGGTACTGTGAAAATTTGGTGGAACGACGGCGCGTTTATTTTTATTTTAAAAATTATTTGGGGATTCAATAATATCATAGAAAGGCTTTAAAGGCTAACAGCTACATAAATGAATATATGCATATATTTCGAGCTAACCTATGAATAGACCTGTATCCAAAAAAAATTTTTGTTTGAGAATGTGTTCTGAATCTCATACAAAATTATATATTTAAGCTTTAAACACAATTACAGAAGCAAAACTAACGTTCTTGTCTTTCTTCACATTCCTTAGAGCATTATATTAGTTATATGTTGTTATAATCGTATTTAGGATAAAGCCACAACAAAGTTGTATTTTGATCCTTTAATTATATGTATTTAAAAATACATAAATATTGTAAATACGGAATAAAGCAAATAGATTGCGAATATTAAAGCGACATAAATATTGGAAAGCACCACGGAACTTGCATAAAGGATTGGATGCTTTGTCGTCAGCAAAACTAGTGCGCGCAAATGACCCAGAGTTGTAAAGGGTCCGCAATCGAACGTTTTTTTTTCAACTAGTGCTTAGTTAGTGAATGGTAACACTTAGTTCATGTTTGATTTGACAGATAATTAGTTTTATCCTTCCGCTAAACGAATATGGTTGCGTATACGCTTGAACAACGCTGGGAAATATTGCGACATTACTTTGAAAATCATGGTAATGTTGCAGAATGTGTGCGAAAATTACGTACGGATTTTGGAAGAAGAAAAGCACCGTCAACTCCGTATGTTCGTTATCTTGTGAAAAAAGTGAGAGAAACTGGAATCCTCATCGATAAACCAAAGCGTGAAAAGCCAAAAACAGTGGTACACTCGAGAATATTTTTACTGTAGTAGAAAGTATGCGTGAAGGGCCATCAACATCAATTGACTGTCGTTCTCAATAATTGAACATTTCAGAGACACCATTGAGACGAATTTTGTACTCCGAATAATTCAACTAGTTTTTGCTGGATCCATGTTATTTTGTAGTTTCCTCGCTCAAATAATATTGTTACTTTTTTTACTTGTTCTTATCTCACAATATTGTCGTTGTTAGATATTAAAATTGTGCAAATTTTATAACGTAAAATCCATTGAACAAATCTGGCAATGCTCTGAAAATTGTTAGGAATAGTACTTATCGAAACGGCAAATATCTGATTAAATTGTTGTCATGATATGAGTGTACATTTTTCGACAGCGTTGCCAGAGAAACATTGTTCGTTCAAATGATTGTAAGGCATCTTCTATGTATTTCTGTTGACAATTTTGTACGTACTGACAACCGTTTGAACAGAGCTAAAGGATTTAATACCTGTTAAAATTTAAATCCCTATTAGATTCCAAAAACTTTATAAAAATTTTATTTTAATTATAATTTTATAGTGGATCTATAAAATGCTCAAAAATTTGTGGGCATTCATATTCGTTTTAGTCTCACTTGGGATATTTTTCTAAATTGTTTCTTGACACTTCGAAAATATTTCCGATAATTAAATTCCTTCTTCTCCTTATTGTTGATTGAATTGCAATGTGTAACAACTTTTTGTGTGACATTTTTTAAATTGTAATTTATTTATTAAATACAAAACTTTGCCTAAAAATGATGAGGAAAAACATTGAATACCATAGTTGGAATTATCTATCAGTCTATTACAGTAGAAAGCCTAATAAAAACTGATGAGAAAATGTAAAGTTGATATTATTAAGTTCAAAATATTAAAATGGTAAACAGATCTCCTACCAAGTTGTTTTATATTGGACCATGTTGTACACCATTTCAAATTTCTTCAATGTCCTCAACGACAAAAACTAAGTAAAATCGAAGTCTCACTACAACAGCAATACTATTCAAGTGCGCACTATTAGCAATTTTATATTCACCCCTCGGTCTTTTGCTTCTAATTTCTTTATTTTATTTAGACTAATAATAAGTGTTCGAATCTTACATATAATAATTATATTTTTAAGTCCAACCAGTAGTGGACCACGTTCATGTACGGTATTGTGGACTAGCGAATTTTAAATAGGTTTCAAGCTTTTATAGGGTCCGCCAAATAACTTTTGTTTTTTTGTTTTGAATGCTATAAGCAAAACTACACAGTGTGGCACGTAGCGTAGAAAACAAATGTTGCCAATATCGTCCTCTTAAATTTTTGTGAACAAAAATTCGTTCCGATAACAAACGCCATTGACTATAACGGCCACTCCTAAAAAACGACCCAATTATGCCTCTGAACCAAAATCCGCACGAAACAGTGACTCGTATTGGGTGCGTCGGTTTTTCAATGTATGCGTGCGGGCTTTCTGTGCCCAAATGCGACAATTTTGCTTGTTTACATACCCGTCAAGATCAATGAGCTTCATCTGAAAATATAATTTTTTTTTTATTTTCTTCAGTAAGTCGATCGCAGACCCACTTAGTGAAGCGTTGTTCAAGCGTGTACACAACCATATTCGTTCAGCGGAAGGATGAAACTAATTATCTGTCAAATCGAACACGAGCTAAGTGCTACCATTTACGAAATAAGCACAAGTTGAAAAAAAAACATAAAATTGCGGACGCGTTACAAAGTCAGTAATTTCTCATGACTGTTTAATGAAGGATAGGTTTAAGTATTATAATTTTTTATATACCTAGGGACTGCAAATATAATTCGTAATATTTTATTTTGGTGCCTTTGTGTTCCTTCTACATTTTGGACAGAGGCAGTTCTAATAATTGGATTCTTATGGCCTTTTTCGTAAAGAAGAAGTCTTAGCGTAAAACTTCTGCCAAACTTCAAGTGTACATTTTAATTGGCAAAAATAAGGGCACATTCACAAATAATGATATTACTTTTTGCGCCCGACAGTTCATATGTGAGATTTGTTCAACAGAATGAAAAAAACGAAAATATTTTCTTTTTGTATCATTTCCCTTTAATACCTCTTAAGCTTTGTAACTCTCAACCTGGAACTGCATTTTCTAAAAATAATTTTCAAAAATTAATAGAATTCAGTACCCAAGATCTGCTGTCATTAATTTAAGCAAATCGTTTCGCACTATATTTGCACCCCAACCGTTAACTTCTTCCTTTATTACTTATGCCAGTTGTACTGAAATTTCAATTTAATATGATTCCTTGGCATTATTAACTTCTGCCACTGGGAGTAGGTTTTGATAATTGTGTTGTGTTTTGTTTCTACTACTTTTTAGTCTGTTTAGGAATGCAACGTTCTTGTACGAATAACCTAGAAACAGAATAATTTGAGCTAAGGTTACAATATAAGGATGATGGTGATTGCAATGTTTTATAACGATGGTTGTGATGATGACAATGGTTAAAGTGTTGGCAGTGTAGTATAGTTGATGGGTATACATATATTGAGCTTTACCTCATAACATAATTATGTCAGCAGCATTAAAGGGGTTGTGCATAGATGTTGAGGACCATCTCAGTGGCAAAATGTTGAAGTTTCTAGAGTTAAGGTTACTACATTAGCCTTAATGCAACTGATGGTGGATGATTCCCATAATTAATGTGTTTCTGTTTCTATTACCTAATTTTGAAAAAAGCTCATCATCATCCGCGTGTGTAAATATTTAGTGTGATAATTATTAAAGATAATCACGTAAAAAGACCGGTAATAATGATTCATAGCAGCAGCAACAACACCACAAATTTTTAATTACTATATCTACAGTCGCTATGACATTCCCAATTACATACTTCCTTAAAAGTTTGTCATAAAATTTAAACCAAAAAAAAACGTTTTTTTTCCAACAACGAGATTAACAAAGCGTTTGTCAAAAATTTTTAGTTTACTCGCATTAATTGCTATTAATGTACATTAGCTTGGGAAACATTAATTTCTATAGGATTGACTTGTAGTAGTAAATTTACAATACACCGAAGCCATCTAGATATAGTTTAACTATTTTCCCAAAATCTAGCTCCTTTATCCTGTATTTTTTGACATTAGTAAGATTTTTTATTTAAAACAAATAGAAAAATGGGCATTTAAATCAATACATGACATATTCACTCTTCACTTCACTTCAAGTAGAGATACTTTTTTCAATAGCCTTTTTTTGACAGATCACATACTGTCATCTTAGTTTTGTTTAGTATTGTTTGATATTTCATCATGCAAAGACTTACGCGTGAACAACGTTTACAAATCGTTCAAAAATTCCAGTTTTGTGAAGAATATGTTTCTTATATTACGCTTAACTTCAATCAACACAACCGCCCTACTGAGAGTACTATTCACAACATTTTGAGGCCCAGCATTTATTGTGGGATAATATTTGACCGAATTGACTACGTCCAGTACGCAGTGTAGAAAATATAGCGGCCGTAGCTGAGAGTGTACACGCAGACCGTGTAGAGTCGATGCGGCGCCGTTCGCAGTAACGCGGACTGAGGTATGGAACGACTTAGTGCCTGAAATTAAAGCTTGTGAACTCGGCGACATTTGGTTTCAACAAGACGGCACCACTTCCCTCACATCGCATAATCAATGGATTTATTGAGAGAACACTTCGGTGAGCTAATAATTTCACGTTTTAGGCCGGTCGATTGGCTACCAAGATAGCTTTTTTTTTAAGAGAACTAGCATTTCAGGCAACAATGCCTATTTAGTCAAGTAACGTGCTACATTCTTTAGGAAAAGGATGGAGAAGAGATGAAACAGGTGGTGGAAGTAGAAGGATAGTCGGAAATTAACTGCCGTATAAGACAGCGCAGCGCCCAGTGACTATGCCTTCATCGCTGAGCAGCCCAACCGACAGTCAATTTTTATTTTTGTAGTTAAAAAAAAACCAAGGTCTTCGTTGGGAATCGAACCCACAACCCCCATACTGACAAGCTAGTACACTACCTACTAGCCTACAAGGCACCTAAGATAAGGAAGCCAATATAGTGTGATATCACACTGTTAGACTTTTTCCTTTGGGGATATGTAAAGTCTGAAGTTTATGAGGACAATCCCGCTTCGATTTTGCCTTAGAGCACAACATTACGCGTGTCATTCTCCAGTTATCACTCAAAATGATCGAAAGAGTCATCGAAAATTGAACTCAACAGAGAGACTTGCCGCGGCGAACATATGAAAGACATAATATTCTTTCCAATTATAATAAACATTCCCCCTTAAATTTGAATTTTCTGTGTTTTTTTTTTTTTAACAAAAGTAGGAAGCCTCGAAAAGAATCACCCAATATTATCAGTTATATTTACTTTTCATTTTATTAACAAAAAAATTTTATTACAAATTTTATTACATTTTTAAAAAAATGGAATTTTTTAAGCAATTAGGTATAAAAGCATCGATTTTAAGTAGATTTTTTCAAAATCTAGAAATGAAATGAATTTTTATTTCTATGGCAAATCTATTCAAAAAGTAACTAGACTTTACCGTTGTCATATCTTTCTATGAACACCGTCGTTACTGCCTTTTTTTCGGATACAATTGGCGAGTGCTTTCGATGCTATTGCGTCATATCAAGCCCCGTTTCAGATAGTAATGGCGAGTTAGAATTAGGTGTGTTAGCATATCTAGTGTCGGGGTTTAATTAATTTGTTCATTAGGGTCGTATTTATTAATTTCAGCTTGTATGTTATTTGGCATTTTATGCGGAGTTAATTTAATATTTTCTTTTTTTATTAATAGCGACGTCAGTGTGTTCATCTAGGGATGTTTTTCGTTTGTTGAAGATAGACTTCAAGTAGTGGTTTAAAAATTGTCACTTTTAAAAGTTTTTGTTTTGTAGATTTCCTTATTTTCATGAATGTTTATTATCACTTTAGAACGAAAACAAGAAAATCTTGATGTAATTCTTGAAAATTTTTTGTGATAAAGTTAACGCGATGAAAGTCCGCCTTTTTTTTTTGTTTTGTTTTTTAACAATTTTTTTAATAGCACCAGCACTCTCAATATAATCTTTCCATTGCAACAAAATAAGGAATTAAGATTGTAGGAAGAACAATAGAGGGAATAGTATTTGTGTTTGTTCGATGTCAAGTTTTACATATTAAAATGACAGGTAAGCCATCTGCAGGGCGATCGGCAAAAAAAGTACATTCTGTCTGGCCAGGAATAAGTACTGAGAATACATTATTGGTAACAATAAAATGGTAAAATCATACCTCATTGCATCGAAGCTACGGTGAGTCAATACAGCTGGCTATCCTACTATCACCGATGAAACTTTTTGCTCACTCTCTTGTATAAGGTCAAGCAACTTCAAACTTGCCTTTGAAGCACCGGCTCATATATGAGAGTTTTATTTCATTTCGAATCTAATAAAGGTGGCACACATAGCAAAGCGATAGTATGGATTGCACTATTATTTGAATTGTTTCAGAAAGCCAAATCACTTCAAGAATTATTTTCCGAGCTTAAGGAAATGCATGTACCACCGAACATCGCACTGAATACTTAAAACATTCGCATAGTCTCAGTTTTGAAAAGGCTTGAACTATGAAGAAATATGCTGCTATTGTCTACGGAAAAACAGAATAGAAAAATTGAAAATACATTAGGAGAAAGAAAATAGGATACAAACCTTGCGATACCTCTAAATTTTATTGAGCTAGCTTGATAATATCGCATCTATTACTATACAAATAGTGCGCAATTTTCCGCGCAATGCTTAAGTATCAATAAAAGATTAACATCATCTTATAGCGTAGACAGACGACAGAGTTAATCTGCATTAAAAACTTACTAATCCGGATTAAAATTTAGCCTTGACAGACGAGAGTTTGTGGATTAAGCAAACAGCTATTTGTTTTTTTTTTACTAATTTTTGTTCAAATGAATAGAAGACAGAAAATAAGATTAGCAGCTATGCTGTTCGTAAAAAATCATAATTTATTTGAAAGAAAGCTGAAAATTCCTTTCCTGAAACTACTCCAGAATGTGAAAATCGTTGAAACACAAGCAGTCACTAATCTGTACGTGTTGCAACAAATTGGAATTGCAGTTGAACACTCTGAATTAAGACAAAAGCAACTATGGAAATTAGTAAGTTCAATATTATCTCATCATGGTGGATATAATTTACATGCTTTTTTCTAAAGAGCAGCAGCACTTTTTGGAAGTGGGACGTTATTATGATGGACGACAACACATTTAAAGAACACTTTCGTGTGAACAGAAGGGCTTTCCAGCAGTTATGTGGAAAAAGTCTTAAGTATAAATCATGTACTTGAAATATTTTAAATTTGGTTCTAATCACATGAACATACAAATAAATAAATCTTTGCCTTAAAAAAGGAATGTGAAATAAGGCTGGGGCACATAGAATCCGTCATCCGTCATACGTTATATATTTCAACTGACAATTAAGTTGAAACACACGTTTTCTTATCAGCGTTGCCACAATCAATACGTCTCCGTCAACGCAAAGTACGAAAGTTGGCCAACTTTTAACTTTTGACGTACGTTGAGTACTTTGACATTTTTCATTTGCTTCTTCTTCTTGTTTTTTTTTTGTTTTCGCTCTATTGTAGTAAAATATTTTTAAAATAAATTATAAATAATAAAAATAATAATAAATAATGGAATAAATAGTACAAATTACCATTAATAGAAAGTCTAAGATGTCGTCTCACTCCATTTCAAATGTGCACTTTAATAAAACTTTGCTGCAAAAAAATACAAAATAAGAAAAACAACAAAACAGCTGATATCTTATCCGTCAACAAAGTAGTCATTGTGCCAACCTCATCCGTCGTTACTTTGACTTCAGTTAAATACGTCCAAGTATAACGCATGACGGATTCTATGTGCCCCAGCCTATACTGTTTCAAAATTTATTTTTTTTGTTTTAATATTTCTGTCATCTTAAAAAAGCGCTCTTTTCGAAGGTAAATCTTTAGTAGTCGACATTATTTTTAAAAAGATATGGCCTGCTAATTAACAAAGATTATGTGATCAAGCAAGATTTTTATTAGGCTTAAATTTTGCGACTTTTTATTTAATTATTAGGGGTCTTAATATTAAGCTATTACGAGTTCCTAATTCAAAAAGGCAATACAACTTGTTAACTAAGATAATGGCTTAGAAGTAACGCTAAAATGCCGCTTTCAACTTTCGCTTCTGTCGTTATTCTTCTTTGTTGTTTGAGTGTATCTTAAGGGTTGCACTTGCCATATACTTTAGCAAACAAATAAATAGCTACTTAAATAAACATGATTATTCATGTTTAAAAAAACGGACAAAAAATAAGATAAATAAGACCTGCTCGTAAACAAATTTAAAACAACAATTGAAATATATTTGATGACAAAAGTAAAAGTATTTAATCAACAAAACAAATAACAAAGAGTAGAAAATATCTTCAAAAGGGTTATTTATTACAACTGAACGATTATTTTAAGTAATAAACGATGATTTAAGTTGAGTTTTTATATGACAGTGGCAAATATTTGTCAAACATTACATTATGCATGACTGATTAAATGAAATGAAATTTATGGTTGTTTTAGATATTTCAAGAAAATTAATTATGCAGCAGCTTACAGTAGCTCAATATGTTCGAATAACCTTTAAGTCTTGTGAGATGGGCTGTAACTGTAAAACTAATAGCTATTAGAAATTTAAAGGGTAGATCGGTCCAGAAGTATGACTTTTATTAATGTTAAAACACAGTATCCAAGTAGTTAGAGCAAGTTGTCAATAACATGCTGTATGATATATGAAAACCCTGTAAGACGTATCGGGTTTTTCAACAAAACGTTTGTTTTTCAATTGTGGCAACACCAACAATATAATAGTTTAGACATTTAGTTTTTTTGGGTATTCGTGGTAGATGCATTGGCAATTGTTACAATGAATTCAATTTTGCCCAAAAATCGCATTAAAATAATTAAAATCCACTATGAAAATAGTGGTTCTGTTAAAGTTACATTTCGTAAAATTCGTGATATTATTCGGACAACATAATCGTCTTTCTGAAATCGCTATTAAGAATTTAGTCGGTAAATTTGAGTCGACAGTCTCGATGCAAAATGTAGGAACACCAACGCGTGTTCGATCGGTTCGCTTATCAAAAATCAAATCTAAATTTGTGAATTCCTCGACGTTCTCAACAATTGCGGTTATCCAAAACTCCCACATGGCGTAAGAATTTAACTTTAAAGCCTTACAAGGTTCAAATGGTTCAGGAGTCAAAAACGGTTTTTTCTAAAAAAATAATTTTTTCAGACGAAGCCCATTTTAACTTGTCAGGATATGTCAACAAGCAAAATTGCCGCATTTGGGCTTCTCAGAGCGGTTATTGATAAGTCTTTGCATGCTCAACGTGTCACTGTATAGTGAGTTATATGGTCTGGAGACGGGCAATGGATCACGCTATTACAAGATGCTAACAAATAATTTTTTTTTTTGTATTTCGTATTTTTTTTTGTATTTTGCCTATTTAGTTAAGTACCGTGCTACATTCTTTAGGGAAGGGATAGAGAAGAGATGAAACAGGTGGTGAAAGTAGAAGGATAGTCGGAAATTAACTGCTGTATAAAGACAGCACAGCAAACAGTGACTATGCCTTCATCGCTGAGCAGCCCCAGCGACAGTCTATTTTTATTTTTGTAGTGAAAAAAAAACAAGGTCTTCGTTGGGAATCGAACCCACAACCTCCAGACTGACAATCTAGTACACTACCTACTAGGCAACAGGGGTACCTAATATTTTTAATAATTGACGACGTAGATATCACTGAATTGTGGTTTTAACAAACCAAATATCCCGATCGCATAATTTTACGACAATCAGCAGTTAAGTGGCCAGCTAGACGTGTGATTTAATAACAGTGGATTGCTTTTTGTGGGGCTATGTTAAGGAACAGAATTTACACGGAGCCACTCGAATTGATTTTAGCCTTAAAACTAAAAAAAATCCCTGATGTGATTAACGAATTAGAAGCGCCATTTTGGCAAAAAATTATTAAAGACTTTGATGAAAGAAATCGACATCTGTTAGTGTGGCCTTGGTGTACATTTGCCAGATATCATTTTTCATTCAGCATTGCCGAACTTTTCTCTTCAAAATACAATAAATGTTTGAATCATCTTAATCAAAATTGTTTGTTTAATTTTGTTTTAAAAAACAAACTTCTTGTTGAAAAGCCCTTTACATGGTAGAGTTCTAATTAGAAAATCAATATGGATGGATAATGAGTTCTAATAATCTTATTGTTTAAGGAGAAGTTTTTAAAAATTCTTGCAATTTAATTTCATGTTTTTTACTTTTAGTTGGCAGTTTGAATATCGAAAAGATAATTTTTTTACAAAATATTGATTTTAGTGAAACTTTTGGATTGATTAAAAACAATAAGAATTTGGCAAGAATTGCTTTAAAATTGCCAGGCATGAGAAAGCCTAAGCGTTTGTTTTTATTTATTTATTTATGTGAGAAAATAGTGGGGCATGAAAGTGATTTCATGACATTTATTTGTTCTTGTGTTATACGAAATTTTGTTCTTGGGTATGTGCGAGTCTGCGTGACCTTAAGTGCCACAATCCTAAAGTACGATTGTAAGAAACTGTATGAATTGAAGACACAAACTGTTGTCATACCTTCCAGTTAAAACCCTCGTTGCTGGCTGTTTGTTTGACACGATTAACGAGCGCTTTCGATGTGATGACATCATTATCAAACCGCGTACTATACAGTATTATAGACTTAGTATTAGGTGTGTTAGTATAAATAGTATTGGATTTAGGTACGTTTTTAATTAGGATCTTATCTAGGTAAATTGCTTGTTACCTATCATTTTATGCGGGGTTAATTTTATATTTTCATCCTTGATTATTAGATAGGTAAGTATGTCCGTCTGAGAGTGTGTTTCGTTTGTTGGAGTAGTTTTAGTGGTGTGAACATTTTGTCTGAGGTCGTCTTAACCTGTGCGTTTATAATGTCAACCTTAAAAATATTCTTTTGTAGATTTCCATAATTCCAAAAATATCTAGTTTTTGTCGTTTTTTGCTAGTAATATGATGCATCCATCTATTTTGCGTGGTGCGTGCCCGCGAGCGTATGTGTTCTGTAAAACTTATTTTTAGTGTTCAGCCAATATGGCTCATATGGATATGGTTAGAGGTACAAGTAAGTCTGTATACTCTGCTGGAACTGTCAAATTAGTTGTTTCTGCTGATGTCTTGAAATTATGTCTCAGAGTAGAACAAAGTCTCTATTAAACTATTTAATTTTCAATAATTATTATTTTCTGTTTAGGGAGAAATAAAGTCAATAAAAATTGTCCCAAGTTATTGCTATTGTCTTACAAACGGATAATAGGGAACCATACCTTATGGCACATATTGTTACGAGTTATTAAGCTTGAATAAAATTGAGTAAATACATATTTTTCAAAAATATTTTTCTTAAATTTATCATACTGAAAAAATAGGCATAATTTATAATCATTGGCCGGCTGTAGTAAATTTAAGGTCTGTTAAATGAAACTATAAAAATCATACATTTCATTAGTACAAATTTCTATTAATTAAATTTTTTTTTGAACATAGAAAATTCTATCAAATTTAAAACTATATTTCCACTTACATTCTACAATTTTTCTTTAACGCATCCTACATTGAGGTGAGTTTGCGTTTTCAGGATTTTGAATTGTGGATTCTAAAATTTTTGCACGTGCTAGTTTGGTCGGTTGTTGATGTGTTACTCTTGTTCTCTGCTAAAAATTTTGTTTTGTTTACATTTGTATCTGATATCCTTTATTTTTCTCAATAGCTAAGAAATCGAGATTATTGTTGTTTTTGTTGTTGTTTATGTTGTTGCTATTTTGCCGTTGTTATCTTGAAGTATTTTAGGCACTTGATTACTTACAGTTTCATGCTTCATTTTGCATATTGCCCTTTTTATCAGCCGCTATGTACTTCAAATAACCGGATATGTGTGTTTATGTGTGCGTGTATTTTTTATGAATGTGAATTTTGTTTATATTTTATGTCTTATTTGTTGAAAGATAAAACATAAAACGCTAAATAAAAAAAAAATTAACAACACAAACAGATGTTGTAAAGATGTTAAGCAATCGAGCCTGAAATGGAGTGGAGAAGAAAGGGATGTAAGCTTGAAAATATGTCAATTTGGAATATGTCGTTCTTCAATTACTTGATTAAATATTTAAATATTTAACAGCGATTAATTTGCTTGTACCTTTTTTTAAATTTCGTTTTAAAAAGTTAAAAATGCTGAAAGTACTAAAATTTTATTTTTGGTTAATGCTGATGGGTATTTAACATGTAGTAATTTAAACAATAAACAAGTTGTTACCAACTTTTCGGTTAGGGGTACAGGTTGAACACGTGCCTACTTAAATGTATGTATTTGTGTATTTATGCACGTTTGTAGAAGACTTATGTCATGCTCTAATTTGTAAATCTGATATAAAAGAATATAAAAAGTACTATCTCATTGTCCTCTATGTTGTAAGTTAAAACATAGTTGTTCTTTTAAAATCTTTACATATGATATGGTTACGTTTATTCCTTTTAATAAATGTTATGTTATTGTGAATATTTTTATTGCAATATAATAACACAATACTTCAGAGTTTTAAATTAAGTTAAACGATTTATTTATTTTTAATACACAAAAAAAAACACGACGGCAACTTTGTTTTCTTTACTCACTGATAACTCAACTAGATTTAATTCATTTGCCCCGCAAGTGGTGTGTTGTTTTAGGCGGTTCTCAGGCATATAAAAATATTCTACCATAAAATCTTATTAGGTGTTGTTGTTAATATCATTCAATTTAGGTACCTGCTTGACTGTGTGTGTTGTTTTGCTCTCTGTTAGTTATTTTTGTTTTCTGTTGTTTATCTTATTTGGTAAAATGTCTTAGAAGCATATTGTTATTGACTTGCATGATATCTTGGAAAACTATACAGTCCGTAAAATGCATAGTAGGTCGCTTCGTTTACTTATTTACTGATAATTGTTTTCTTTTAAAACATAACAAATCATATTCCTAACACTATTTTTGCCATCTTTTATTTTGAAATTATGAATTCTTCATTAATGCATTCAATAAATACAATATTATTTTATACATGTTAACTAAAGATACAATTTTCACTCTTTGGTTATACGGCACCTGCAAAGATAAACACTATTAAATTAAGGAAAATCTTTCTAAAGAATTAGCAAAAAAATTAAACAAATAAAACTGCCGCAAGAAGAATGCAAGAAGTTATCTATACTGTAAGTATACTCTAGGAAATAGTATATGCTTACTTAAAGATCATAAATTATTATCTTAATATATTACTTTAAACGGTTGCATTCACTTTGAGTGTAGGAGAAAAAGAGTTGGTTTTAAATATGGCTGTTACGATTTTTATTTTATTTAAAGCGCTACGCTTAACAGTGTTAAAATTTAGAAAATATTTAGATTTATAATATACGTTTTTTAATGTAGTCCTCAAACGATAAGGGATAGGTTTTTTAAAACTTTAAAAAAGCTCACAACGCTTAAAAACTCAAAACTTTTGGCTCAAAAAATGTATAAAAATTTGTTTGTTGTGGCAAATGCAGGATATAAAAGAGACTTAAAGAAATAACATTGTTACTCGGTCTATCGATCCGGTTCAAATCTCTAGTACACCAGTCACTAGGACCTTAATGATCTATTAAATTCATACCTTCTTTGACCAAAAGAAAAAAAAGACAAAATTGTTTAACATACCCCTACGATGATCACTACTTAAGGTCATGGTGTTTCCACAAGTGCCCTACAAAAACAATAAATATGTACACATAAGCTTAAAATAATAGGTACACTTGGTATATCTATGTCATGTTGCAAAAGTAAGGGTATTATTAATTAAAACTATTTGGAACATTTCTAAATTCAAAGTACACATGGTAATAATATTTTATCCCAAACTATGGCAAGCATAATATCGGTATAATATCAAACGATACTTTTTGCAGATAGTTTTCTTTTATCTGCATTCATTGCAAAATAGGTACAATTGTACTTTTTATAAAACGTTAAGAAAATATTCATTAGAATATTTGCAAAGTCCATGACTATAATTGGTATTGTCCAAAACACGCACTGCTTCTTTGATCAACAACGTCTCGTGAAGCAACTCAGAAAACCAAAATAAAAATCCCTAAGAGAAATTAACAAAAGCTTTGCACCAAATGCTATAAAGAGAAAAACGAGGAAAATCACGTATAGCTTCTACAACAACTGACCATGCCATCGTATTAATACAATTAATCCATTCGTGTCTTCCTGAACAATTTTCGCCGAAATTGAGAACGAAGTTAGTTTCCAAACAGTTCGTCCTCGTGTTCAAAAGACTAAACGGCCTGAACGGTTATTTAGAAAAGTTCCACTTCTCTAGACAAAGAATATTTCTATAATGATCAATTTTGCGAAGGACCATTTATGGTGGTTTAGAATTGATGGGAAAAAAAGTGGAGAAATATACAGTGGAGTGATGAAACTAAAATTAATTTATTTGGAAATGATTGCCAAAGCACTGTTTAGCATTGCAAAGGTCCGGAAATCCATGTTATATTCACCAAAAATCAGTTAGACATGATACGGGGAGCGTCATGGTGTGGGGATATTTCTCTTGGTATGGTGTAGGTCCTATAAACCGTATTGATTGCACAATAAATGCAGAGGGATTTAAGGATAATTACGAGACTGTTATGCTACCATATGCTAGTTATTTTGGGTATTTCTACAGGATAACGACCACAATCACTTGTCGACTCTGGTAAAAAAATGGTTTTCTTGCAGCAATGTTCCACTATTAGGCTGGCCAAGTCAATCTCTGGATGGAAAACTTATGGAATGATTTCAAGTAATGATTATCATTGGAAGTTTTTAAAAACAAAGATGATTTGTGGGAAAAATACAGAAGCTTTGAACGATATTCCACAAAAAACCTGTCCAAAGTTAATACCCATCGTGCCAAAACGAGTAAGTAGGATATACGGGGTATTAATAGCAGATTTTGAATGCAAAGCTATTGTTTACATTTAGATTTTTAATTTTACATCCAAATAAGTTTACCCAATAGTTAAAAGTTGTTAATATTTTTAATTAGATGTTTATAATTGTTAGTCCTTTTTAATTTAATATCTACGATAAAATAAATACTGCATTTTTTTATCTCTGGAATTCTTCACATTTTTTTATTCAAATGGTAAAAGTTCAAACAGATGCGTGATAAGATTTACATCTGCGCGCGAGACGAGTGGGACAATATTAGCTGGTGGATCATTACCACTGTGGATGAAATGTAGCGTCATCCTCGCCCTAGAAGGCCTTCGCATACGTCTATCCTCCGGTCACTCCTAGTTGCAACTTCAACAGCCCGAAGCAGGCTGCAGCCCCTTACTCCTTGCTGAATAGTTGGAGACTATCCAACTCCTGGTCTAGAACGCAAGAAGCTGAATATAGTTAAGACCACGACGGCATTCATACTCACTGGACCTGAACCATTCATTGTGTTCATTGTGAATTATCTGACCCGCAAACTCAAACAAGGGCCTCGAAACTCACAGTCACCACGATACTCCCAAAGGGCCTACCTTAATAATGAGTCAGAGAATAGTTTAATGACTAAAGAGACAAATAGCGAAACTCTGTGGCTTTACTGATTTCCGCGGAAATATAGTGGATTGTATAGTTGACTCCTACTAGCCTTGAAGGGGACTGGGCTCCCTTTTACCCCCGCAAGACTTATAATATGCCCCCGGGGGGGAGTTCAAAGAGATGTACCTATTATTTTGAGCATATGTGTGTACGTATATACAATCCTAGTGTTGTTTGTCCCCCATGAAGCACTGGTTGGTTTTCACTGCCATTTTCACTCTATGTTCTATCAAATGGAATATAACATCTCATATTTTATTTAGGGCACATTTTTGTATTATAAATATTAAATTAGAAAAAAACTGCTACTTAAATTAAGTATACCCAACAGTTTTATTTATTAACCTAAACAATTTTGAGATATTCGTATCTATATAAAATTAAAGTTTAGAGATTTTATGTACAAAAACTCTTAAAGCTTTAATGCTTTAATTAGTATATAAATAATTATGATAAAATAGCGCTTTCGCGATAAATCATTTGCTATTTAATAGATCGCATACAACACGAACACTTCTACTACAACAGCAGACATATTACGTGTGATTGAACATACATATGTGAGGTGTAGTTCATAAATTATGAGTACATAATTATTCTAAAATACATTTTTATTCTAGTGCAGCCAAAATAGTAGCCTGCTCTACTGGGAAATAAGTGCTGTGCACTTATTCTTTTTTTAATAACATGATTATAAGCCATCATTTATGGCGCTGTTACTTTACCTGGAGAAACTATAGAGGCCAGCATAAGCTGAAAGCTTAAAAGTTTAAAGATTGATCTCTTTTGCCGATCTTGATGAGGCGCCGGGATGGTGTAAGTAGCGACTGTTGTGCCAGCCAGATGAATTGTTTTTCCCCAGAGGGTAAAACCAAATCTGTTTATGCAAATTACTGATGTGATAAACAGGAAGTATCTCTTTACTAAGAAGTTTGCTAAGCTTTTTGGTTGTAAAAGGGAGATTATATCTTTAGAGACGGTCCTTTTTATGGTACTTTCAGTTGAATAGATAAAACGTGCTAGAAGTAACCGGACTGGTAGTATGACCATGAATAAACTACTGGGACTTTGTGGGAAAATCATCACCAACCTTCAAGCGGAAATTGATGTCATTGAAAGATATGCTTTTCTATATTGACGGGGATTATATAGCAAGAACGGAAATTATCCTCGTAGATCGTTAAACTGTTATAAGAAATTTTAGTTCATATAAGTTCACCTTCTAATTAGCATGGGAATCCAGTATAAAACTGAAACAGCAAGAGAATTTGTGGAAGAGGTACAAGTACACTCCTAAATGGGCAGCAACCATTTTGAACTAGATTAAAAGAGAATCTGAGAAGAAATCTTAGCAGAGACTAAGACGCGGGTAACTTCCCCCAATTCAGACTTATGAAGCTGGATCCCCCCGCGGGCACATGATAGTCTTTTTGGAGCCTACTATTCCATCTAGTCTAGTGTATTGCGGGGTAAAAGGGCCAACTGGAAAAGCCACTATATTTCTATGGGAATTAGTAAAGCCCCAGTGTTCCTCTATTTGTCCCTTTAGGCATTTAGCTATTCTCTGGCTGATTATTGAGGTGGGCCCTTCTGGAGTTTCGTGGTGGCTGTGTGTTTCGAGGCCCCCATGGGAGTTTGTGGGTCGGATCATTCACAATGAACACAATGAATGGTCCAGGTCCAGTGAGTATGAATGCCGTCGTGTTCTTAATTATATTAAGCTACATGCGTTCTGGACTAGGAGTTGGATAGTCTCCGACTCTTTAGCAAGGAGGTAAGGCTGCGACCTACTTCGAGCTTTTGAAATTACTACTAGGAGTGACCGGAGAATATACGTATTCGAAGGCCTTTTAAGGCGTGAATGGCATTGCTTTTCATTCACAGTTGTAATGGCCACCATCTGATTATGGCTCACTGCCGGTGCAGATGTAAACCTTATCACGTCATATGAAGCTGGAAAGTCAAATCTTTACGCAAACTTCGCCATGTGGTCATTTTCGATAACCCTGTTTGTTGAGAAAATCGAGGAATTGACAAATTTGGATCTGCTTCAACACTGTGGGTTACAGCTGGGATATTGTCAGTTCAACGAACCGGTCGAACACGAGTTGGTGTTCGGATATTTTGTATCGAGCCTATCGACTGAAATTTAACGACCAAAGTTCTTAATAACGGTCTCAGAAGGACGGTTATGTTGTGCGAAAATATCACGAATTTTTTGAAATATTATTTTAACAGAACCATCATTTTTATAATGGATTTTAATTATTTTAATGCTATTTTCATGCGAAAAAGAAATCATTGTAACAGTTGGCAATGTATCGACTACGAATTAGTCAAAAAACTAAATGTCAAAACTATCATGATGTTGGTGTTGCCACAATTGAGAAGCAATCTTCTTGTTGAAAAAGCCAATAGTACTATTTTAGATTTTCTACACGCTTACAGATAATTTAATCATATTTTTCAAACACGGATTTTGATAGATTATTCGAGATTTTAGTTTTCCCGAAAAGTTTGAGTGCAGATTGCAAACATGCACCCTATAAACCGAAATATAGAATATTTTAAAATTCTTGGCAGTACTAAATGGTCACTAGATACTTTAAATAAATGCGAGTCTTCTCTGCTCATGTGACTCACCCTCATGACATAGAGAATACTAGAAAACCGCTTAATCAATCAACCAAACTGGCAAAGCAAATTCTATATTTGATTCAAAAGTGAAAGAGCGAAAATAAGAACAGAAGCCATGATATCTTCCATACAAAATAAGTATTTACGATCATGTGTTGGTAGAAGTTATGTGTATGTAGTGAGTAAAACAAATTTTAATAAATTTTATATTTAAAATTTTGGGGAACAGGATATATTTTGAAGCAATTCTTGCGTTATCTTCGAAAATAAAAATATGTTCAGTACTGTACGGTAGAAAAAATGCGAGTATAATTCATTTAGTGAACTTTTCACACCTCGTATATGGAGGAAGCATAACATATATATTTATATATTTGCAAAAAATATTTACATATATGAATGTATGTGAATACGCTACCATTTGAAAAACCACAACCATAGATCAACATTAAAGCAAAGCTGCGAGTTGTTAGTTTGTTTTCTTAATGGTTACTCACTTATACACGCACATACAATGTACTTACGAGTATCCAAAACTATATTTATATGCATGTAAGTATTATGACACAACATATTATGCACACACATCATAAAACAAATAATTTTCAAACAAAACCTTCATTAGATCCAAATGAAATATTAAATGGAATATTTTTAAAGAACAGAAATTTTTGTTATAAATTAGTTGCTGCACCATCGCTTTTAGAACTGCTAGTGATGTATATTTTCTTTGCTACATATCCTTCCTCTCTTAAACAGCATATATGTCAATATAAGGGTATGTAGGAGGATGTATCAGTGTGTTGGTGTTGTATTTTTTGGTTGCATTTGACAACAAGTGTAAATATTAGTAGTTTGCTAATTTAATGATTCATCGTTGTGTGCAAAATAAATGCATCAATGGATGAGCAGCTTGAAAATGTATACGATTCCACTTAAGTACACAAGTACTGTAATTCACACAAACACACATACACACATGCATACAGCCATACAAGTCTTAAATTTACTTATGCACAGAGCAACTGGCATGTCCTGATATTTTATACAATCTATAGTTACAACAGCTTGTAATAACCAACTGCAGTTTTCTAGGGGAAAATTTCATATCAGAACTGAGTTTTAATATCCAACAAGAAAGAGTGATTTCTTATTTTGTGCTGCTTTAAGGCCATTTAAAATTTGTAAGCCGTACAACTTTTCTGTTTACTCAACTTCAAATATAGAAACAAAATATAATGCGGGTGCTCAGGTGTGAATAGCGAAATCTTTTCTTACTGTTTAAAGATCCTATTAAAATCATTTCTTTTATTATAAGGGGGTTTTCAACAAGAAGTTTGTTTTCTAAAATCAAAAATTTTTATTGTATTACGAGGAGAAAAATTCGGCAATTATGAATGAAACAGGATATCTGACCACGCTGACAGAAGTCGATTTTTTCATTAAAACTTTTAAACATATTTTGGCAAAATGGTGGTCATATTTACTTAATCATATCACAGATTTTGAGTTTTAGGGGTGAAATTTATTCGATTGGCTCCTTATATACTCTGTCCTTAACATAACTTCACAAAAAAAAAACTAGTTGTGTTAAATCACACTATCTGGCTGGCCACTTAACTGCTGATTGTGGTGAAATTTTGCGATCGTGAAATTTGGCTTGCAATAAATTAATCGTTTCATTGGATATGTGACATGTGGCACCATTCTGTTGGAACCACATGTCTGAATATCCACGTTTTTAATAATAGGTCGAAATTAAGTTGTGAGCATCTCGCCACATCTTCGAAAAGAAACGGCTCAATCACGCCTCCAAACCACATAGAGCACCATATAGTGACACGTTGAGCGTGCCAGGGCTTCTCAATAATCGCTCTAGGAGTTTCAGAAGCTCCCATCCGGCAATTTTGCTCGTCGACATACCCTGACAAGTTAAAATGGGCTTCGTCTGAAAAAAGGGTTACTCCAGGAAAACCAGCCGCTTTTGCCTGAGGGAATCGTGCTAACCTACGACGATGTGAATGGTCAGTCAGCTTTAATTCGTGCACCAGTTGAATCTTGTAAGACAAATCCTTACGCAAAATTCAACATGTGGTGGTTTTGGATTGCCCCAATTGTTTAGAACGTCGATAAATTGACAAATTTGGATTTGCTTTAACACTGTGGCTCACAGCTGCGATGTTTTCGGTTGAACTACCCGGTTAAACATGCGTTGGTGTTCGCACAATTTGTATCAAGCCTGTCGACTCAAATGCTTAATAGCAGTCTCAGAAAGACGATTATATTGTCCGAAAATATCACGAATTTTTCGAAATATAACTTTAACTGAACCACCATTTTCATAGCGGATTTTAATTATTTTAATGCGATTTTCGTATAAAATTGAATTCATCGTTACAATATCCAATGCATCTACTACGAATACATGAAAAAACAAAAGTCAAAACTATCGCGTTGTTGGTGTTGCCACATTGAAAAACAAACTTCTTGTTGAAAACCACGATATTTATTTGTAACGCTTTGCAGTGAGGATTGATTTATTTATCATCCGCTTCGTTCAGCTCGTTATTCTTCGACTTTTCTATATATTACTTCTCTTCTTTAAATTATAACTTTTAGAATAGCTTTTCTAGCTAACCTAAGTAAATCGCTGTAACGCCATCAGGCGGAGGAAGAGAAGGCATATATTGTCTATCGCTAAGAGTATCGTGAAAAATCAAAGTGATATATCGCAGCCCGAAAATCAAATGAGAAAAAGTATGGTGTCATTAGACTTCCCGAATCTGCTTAGCTGACCTCCTATACAATTCGAGGATTGCATTGGTAACTTGCATAATCTTTTAAGTGGCCTCTTTGCACCTCACCAGTGTCGACAAATGATAATTATTGTAGTAAGTCGTAGGACCTCAATAAGTTGGGTTAGCTTTTTTCGATAAATTTATAATTGTTTCTTCCTTCTCTGCTTACGTTCTTTCATTAACTCCTGTAGGCCCATCTATTATGGTATGGTGAGCGGCTTCAAAAAGGTTATGCTATTACAAGCTGATTAATGATTATTGGAGTACGAATGAATAACAATCAGTCCAGGAATTTAGTTATTCAGCTTTTGAATTAACAACTATTCCTTATTGTGGAGTGAAGGAGTAAGGGTGAGTAGTGTACAATATTTAGTTTGAAATAATTTATAAGTTCTTAGAATATTTCGAAATTATGGGTCACATTGTTTAATAAAGTAGCTGTAATGAAAACTTTTGATACACCAGTAACAGCAGTTGCATATGATATTTATATGTAAATAGAAATTTCTAATTCTAGCTAGAGAAAGAGCAAAAAAAGAACTTTCTCTTTATCCTCTTAGATTCATTTACTTACTTTCACTTTTTTTTTAATTTGGCTTAATCCCCTTCATTCAGTTATCCGTTTCTCATGCCACAACATACACAAGCGCGTTATCTTCCATTAGCATTTGTTGAGTATCATAAGTAACCGTTAAATGAAATTATTTGTGTAGCATTTGATTTGTCTCTGGTTAATGCTTAAAAAGGAAGAAACTCTTCAGCAACTGCGGATTTAAATATTGACGCAAAACTAACACTAACTAAGTCATAAATGGCATTGCCGACAGCAATGCAATAGCAGCAGCAGTAACAGTGCAGTGCAGCATAAATTAAATCATTTGTATAGTTTTAATATTTATTTTAGGAAATTAAGCTGAAGTGAACAAAAGAATAGTTAAATACGAGATTTAAATAAGAAAAAACGAAGAGAAGAAATTAAAAATATAAAAAAACCATTAATTTCTATTATTTTTATTGAATAAATATTTGAATGAATTTAAACCGCAAGCCAATAAATCAAACCACCACACAGCATAACGTTTATGGAATATTAAGTAGGCAAACTTATAAATTAAACTAGAGTTTATGCCAGAAATCGAGATGTTAAATTATGCAGATAAAAGATATTAAATCCTTAGTATCCTTGGATTTTTAAACTAATAACTCTTCAAGCACTTGATCTTCGAGTAGCGAAATTTTCTTTTATATTAATAATTTAATGTTTTGTAGGTGAAATTTTAATAATGCGAAATTGTTTTAATTCATTATTTATTATTTAATTTAATTATGGCATAGTTTATGTGATGGACAGGACAGCAACTTGTCCACTTCAGTTTTATTTTGTTGTAAGTTATGATAATTATTTTTTGTTTTATTAAAAGTTTCTTTCGGGATACATTAGTAAATATTTTTTTTAACCTTTAAAAGGGTGATGATTTATTTTAAGGCAATCGTTTAATCATAAATAATATAGCATGCATTGCCTATAGTAAACAAAATTTAATTATAATATCAATGTCCGTTCACTTTTAAATTGTGGGTTCATTCTTTGTAATCAGCGTTGCCATATCCTTTTTAAAAGGCTCTCCCTCAAAAATAAACAAGTGACTATGTGAATAAAATTCAAAGTGATTCAAATTCATTTCATATTTGAATGAAAGTTACAGCAAAATATGTTTAAATTTAAAGAGTTTGTCAATATCCAGTTCACACGAGTGACCTGGTTGTTCACCGTTCTTTATCAAATTAAACATGATTAAAACTATTTGAATATCTACAAAGATATTTGAATTATTTGATGATGTTTCATAAAGTTAAATAATAGGATGGCTTTTAAGAAATGGAAATAAAATAAATTAATTAAGAACTTAGGTTATGTGATGGCACATGCATTGTTTCTTTGAATTGTTATCTTCAAATCGAATCATCTGTAATTATGAATAATACAGATGTTAAAAAATCGGAATTTCTTGATGTTATTAGCATGAAAACACAATATTATGTTCGATGGAACAAGTGCAAAATGGTGTAAAAGAAGCCTTGCTTTTCTAAAATGGTGTAAGGAACAGTTCATTTCATTTAGTCTCCTTAAATATGCCCTTTAATAAAGAAAAAATGAAATATAAATTATATGTGGACCATTTTGAAGTAATCGTGAAAGCAGTGAGCGAAGAAGCTATTTCGCTCCGTTGACCTTTTAACTCTTTTAGAAAACTAGTTAAAAAATAACCAATACTCACCAGAGTTGCAGACCTCGGTATTCATCTGGATAAGCGTTGGATGTGAAAAATTTATATAGAAACGAAACTAATGCAAATAATTTTTAGCCAGTAATGATCTAGCTCAACAACTTGATTACATGTTAAACTTTAACCTTATTATGCAATTTTAAAATCAATATCGATTTTCGCACAAAAAACAACAGAAATTTAAAAGCCCAATAATAACATTTTACAATTGCTGTAGGCCCCTGGTGCAAGAAAGATTTAACCAACGATATCCGTAAACCTGCAAAAATGCAAACGAGGAAAGGTCGAAAAGATTGTGGTTATTCTGCGTTTAGGCAGGAAAACATTTAGAAGGGAAGTAACGTATTACGGTTAGAAAGGAGATAGCCTTTTCTTAATCAGTACGCTTCGTTACGCTTTATAGGCATTACATTTGCAAGTATTACAATTAAAAGGCAACTAAAAACAACAATGTGTGAACGCCGTCGGCAATAGGGTAACATGTGTGAAAGCGAATAAAAATAAACTTAACTATGCAAGATTAAAAAGGAAAGCATCGTTTCTTTGAATCCTAACGTCTATTTTAGAGACCATTTTGTTTCCATTGACTGCTTAAGAGATTTAAATATTTATCAGTTGTTCAGCAATTTCAATGCTACAAGAAATTAAATTGAATTTAGAAAAATCCTAGAAAGAGTGTTGAAAGAATATATTGCTTAACTTTTAGACGATCCTTGTCAGGCCATGTATATGGCCAAGTTTATTATTCAAGCAACGTTCCGTTTTTTTAATTTTACCCAAAAAGGAAAAAATGAGAACTTCTTAAGAAGGCGAGCTCCTACAATTTAAGCATATATTCTTTACACAAGCAGATGGTATCAGAGGAAAGCTTATGACTACTAGATTAACAACTTATTACTCTTTTTTTGGCATCGCATATTTTAGATGTAATTTACCTTTAAAAGTGTAAATTTTACGTTAAAGTCGTTGTTTGAAATACAAAATATAGAATAGAATAGAATGCAATAAAATCTTAACCGATCGAGGTATTCTTACAAAACTATATATATATAAGAGTATTTAATTAAATAATAAAGTAAATTTTGAATTTAATTCCTTAAACGGGGAAAAAATGTTTGCTGACTGTGGAGTTGTTAAATCCTTCTCGGAGTATAAAGCCAAAAGATGGAGCTTCAGTAATCTGTTTACTTTTTTCAATTGGTGCTTTCCCCTCCGAGGAATTTTAATGTACTTCATAAATTTTGTTTCAAAATTGGCTAAATTTAGATAAGCTGGAGGAAGAACCGCTACAATTTTTGATGCAATGTTTCATTTATCGCATTAGCTGTAGTTTTTCTTTAAAATTTGTTAAAAAAAAAATTGTAATACAGAAGTAAGTTTAGGTAAAATCCTTAGAAAATCCCTAGCTTCTACTTTATCCCTATTCAGCCATCAGCACAAAACTTAGTACTGTTTTGTTACAAATTTTGTCAAGCCAATGTCATAAAATAATAATCTGGTGGGTCAAAAAGAAAAAAATATTTTTTTTAAATCGCTTTTCTTCCAAACTGGAAGAGGTAACTTAGACATGTAAGCACACTTTTTGTAGAAATTTTAAAAGTCTACTTGAGTTCAAATATTTTGAGTAATAAATAAAGCTTTTCTGACGCTTCCAAAAAATTTTATTCCCGAGGTACCCAAATTTGAGGGCATACCTTTGTCTTAGGAAGGCCGATGACCCGCAACATTGCTAAGAATTACCACTGCTTAGCCTATTTGAAATTTCATTACCATATCTTTGGTGCTTCAAAAGGTACCGAATTATTAAAAAAAAACCTTTTTAAACCACTGTGCAGTGTAAGCCTTCAAGAAATAGAAAGTTTTATGACACTGTTGTATGTTTTTGTATCTTTTAAAATATTTAATAAAATAAAATATAAACTGCCGTAAATATTTATAAAAATTAATTAAATGCCACAGTTATGAGATTTTGAGATTTATTTCCCTCCTAATACAGGGCGTTACATTTTTTCTTCTTGTATATTTTGTTTTAACAATCGTTTAAATTCTTAAATAAACATTAACTTTTTAATTGCTTAACGACCGACTGTCGAGCAGACAGATGTACTGTACAACCTACAATATAAAACATATGTAAACAGTTCTATACACAATTACAACATAAAACTTCTTATTTTAACTAAAATAGAAAACTTTTCCCTTTTATATATTTTTATTGCTGCAATAAAATTTTGTTTGAGGCAGTAATTCCAAATGATAAAGAGTTGGTTGGGTGGTACAATATATTTGATATAGAGAAGCAGAGGAGTTGTAGTCAAGGCAGTAAAGTAAAAAGTATCTTATTGTTTTTGTAAATGTGGACAGAAATTATTTCATGTAATAAAATAAAACTTTTATAATTAGAAATCATTATGCGATCAGAGTGACAATTAACAATTTTTCTCAAATAAAATGAAATGTGTACTAAAATACATCAACACCAAGAAGAAGGAAAAATAATAATAAACCAAAACTTTACCAAAAATAATTTTACTACAAGGCTATAATACGTCCACATAAACGTGCTCTTAACCCATTCGTGCCCAATAGATACTTAAGTAGCCAAAAAAGTGATATAAGAAATAAAGAAAACAATGAGAGGGTCAGAATATAGAACACGGCTTCGAGTTATGTTTTCCTTTAAAAAATCTACTAGTTAAAAAATATTGCTATGAAGGTAAAATGGAGACGGAAAGTACTTAGAAAATGTGTTGCAAAGTAAAATTAATAATGGCTAAAAATTCCCGCTAATTTTTATACCTTCAAATATCACCGATATAATATAAAAAAGTTAAAAGTGGTTACTAAACACACTTGCTTTGCACACGGTATTTAATGTCAACGTGTATTTAAATACTCAACAATCTTCAAGGACTTCAAATGCACAAGTTTATTCCAGTTATAAATTATAAACCTTTAAGATTTTTGGTTTATCTGGAGCTACTCCATTGTGATAGTCCTTGAAACATGGAACTGGTTGTAAATTCACCAGGCATAATAATGGGAAATCCATAGTTTTCCGATTAGATAATTGCTGTGATTAAATAATCACACCTAAGCACTATTAGTGCCCCAGTAGTCAGAATTTTTCCAGGATTTTGGCGATTTGATTCACCATTATTGACCCACATACCTTTACTCAGAAATAAAATGGCTCAGGAATTTCAATAATAATGTAAGAATCTAAAAATATAAGAAGTGAAGAAAAACGAATAAATTAACCGACTAATTACATTAAATATTTTAGTGATTTTATGCCTCAAAGAACAGTAGCAATACACATTCTCATATCAAAACAAAACTTTGACGTTCAACAAGTCGGCGAACTCAGTTTTTTACGTTCATTATCATTAGTGCGATTATCCTTTACTGTTCCCAAAGCAAACAATTTGTCATTTGTCAAGCCCTTCGTGGCTAGTAAAAATAGCATATGTGAACGTATGCTTAACGGAGCTTCCACAGGAAAAAGCAACAGAGTAGAGAATTAGCTGATAAAAGTAGCCTTCTACGAGGGCTGCTATTTATATTTCTGGCCTTGTAACACTGACTGTTGCTAGGCACCAGCTGATGTCTCCAATGCAACCTTCACATTGCTAAACATTACCTCAACTGAAACATTTTGTCATTTTATTGTTGTTAGTGTTAGTGATAGCAGGTTGAAAAAGTGATCTTAGGAGAAAATGGATTTAACTCGTAAACATTTTCGTGCAATAATTTTTCATAACTTTCGAACTTAATTTCTTATATGGTAATGAAGCATCTTTTCACAGCACTATTAAAAACTGGTATAACAAATTCAATCGTGGCCGACAATCACTCCAGGACGAATCCTGTGAAGGTCGTCCAACAACGGTTGTTGTGCCAAAAAAAATCGCAGCTGTGCATGAGCTGATAAAGCATGATCGTCGTGTAACATATCGCGAGATTGAGGCATCTGTAGGGATTAGTATGACAAGCATCAATAAGATCTTGCATGAACAGTTGCAAGTGAAAAAGGTTTGTTCACGTTGAATACCGCATAACCTGACAAACGCACAAAAGGATGCTCGTGTTGATTGGTACAAGAAAATGTTGCAGAAATTCGCTCAAGGTGCATCAAAAGCAGTTTATAATATCTGCACATGTGACGAATCATGGATATACTCATATGATCCTGAAACAAAACAGCAAACCACCGTATGGGCCTTTCAAGACGAGCGAAATCCCACCAAAGTTGTTCGTGGAAGAAGCACATCAAAGCAAATGGTTGCGTGTTTCTTCGGCATTACCGGTCATGTGGCGACTATGCCATTGGAGCAACGTAAGACGGTTAATTCGGCATGGTACACCACTATTTGTTTGCCAGAAGTCTTTGAGAAACTTCGGGAAAAGTCAAAGAAAAGACGTATCCTTCTGCATCACGATAATGCGAGCTGTCACCGATCGGCTGAAACAATGGAGTTTTTGACAGGGCAAAACATTGGATTGATGGGTCATCCGCCGTACAGCACTGACTTGGCACCTAATGACTTTTTTTTGTTTCCGAACATCAAGAAAAAACTACTTGGACAACGGTTTCCTACACCTGAAGAAGCAGTTTCTGTATTCAAAACCCTCATTTTAGAAGTACCTAAATCGGAGTGGAAAAAGTGCTTTGAAAATTGGTTTCAACGCATGCAAAAGTGTATAAATCTTCATGGAGAATATTTTGAAAAACAATAAAACAGATTTTATCTTTAAATGCTTGTGTTTTCATCCTTAGGCCATAAATATAAATAGCAGCCCTCATACAGATGTCAAACTATATCGAACAAGCTTTCTTGTGATAAACATTTTGAGTGTAATACAAATACACAATACAAGTAATGGCAACGTGTTATACATAAGACCCTCAGAAACGTTGCTACAAATAATGAACAATTGTTTTCTGCCGCATATTTGTTAATGAAATTCACTACCCTGCTAGGTATTTACATATCAATATTCTGTCTCGGATATGTAAACTCCAAACAACTTCTACGGGCCAGCAAGTACATGTTTAATAGAAAATTTTTATTTATTATTGTCTCATCACACCTCCTTTGACAAATATTTTCTTAGGAAAGCCGTGGAAAAACAATGTTTTTGAAAAAGGACGGTGTAAGCGATTGATATTTTAATTTGTCTTCATAATATGCAAGAGAAATGCTCAAAAGTAATAACCGAAAAAGTAGGAGTTAAAAGGTTTTTCAAAAGAAACTTTGATTTCTAAAAGAAAATAAAACAAAAAATTTGGATTAAGATGATTAAGAATTTTATTTTATTATGAAGAGAAATGTTCGGTAATTATGAATGAAGAATGATATCTTCCACCAAGACAACGTTGACAGATATCGATTCTTTCATCAAAGTCTTTAATCACTTTTTAGAAAAATGGCGGTTATATTACGTTAATCACATCATGAATTTTGAGTTTTAAGGCTGAAATCGATTCGATTGGCTCCCTACAGACTCTATCATTAACATAGCCCCGCAAACAATAATCCAGTTGTATTAAATTACACGATCTAGCTGGGCACTTTACTGCTGATTGTCGTGAAATTAGGCGATCACGAAATTTGGTTTGCAATAAATTGATCGTTTCATTGGCTATGTGATATGTGGCACAGTCTTGTTGAAACCACATATCACTATATCCACGTCGTCAATAATAGGCCAGCTTCATATTTGAAAAAGAAAACGGCCCAATCATGCTTTCAGACCACATAGCACACTATACAGTAACACGTTGAGTATGCGAAGGCTTTTCAATAATCGCGGTAGGATTTTCAGAACCCCAAATGCGGTAAAGTTGCTTGTTGAAAAACCCTAACAAGTGAAAATGGGCTTCTTCTGAAAATATAATTTTTTCAGAGTGAATTGTTCCTGAATGAATTGAGCGTATCTACGACGATGTGAATGGTCGGACTTCAAAGTCAAATTTTTATGCAAAATTTCTTATGTTGTGGTTTTGAATAACCCCAATTGTTGAGAATTTTGAGGAATTGACAAATTTGGATTTGCTTCAACACTGTGACTCACGACTGCGATGTTTTCAGTTGAACGTGCCGGTCGAACACGCGTTGGTGTTCGCACATTTTGTATCGAGCCTGTCGACTTAAACTTAATGACCAAATTCTCAAACAGTGGTTTCAGAAAATCGATTATGTTGTCCGAAAATAACATGATTTTACGAACTGTAACTTTAACAGAACTACTATTTTCATAGTGGATTTTAAATATTTTAAAACGATTTTCGTGCGAAATTGTGTTCATGGTAACAATCTACTCCGAATACATCAAAAAACTAAGCGTCAAAACTATCATGTTCTTGGTGTTGGCACAATTAAAAAAACAAACTTCTGGTTGAAAAACCTGATATAAAAAAGTATTTAAGAGCTCTTAAATCACATCGTTTTCGAACCTTCACAAGAATTACAGGTTATTATGAAATATTAAAAAAAATGTTGTTTTGTTGTCTGGTATTTCTTTTTGGAAGCATTAATGTCTGCACTATAACTAAAGTATTAGGAAAAATCAAGTGATTAATTATATGTTACCTATTATTATAAAACAGCAGAGCAATAATATCGACTAAGTAAGACATATATTGTACTATATAATGAGTATGATCAAAAACCTCTACTCGGTGGGACATTTTTCAGCGCAGAGATGAAAGTGACTATCTCGTTAATGTTAAGAAGAGAAGCGAAGAGTTTTCGGGACATACAACAGTTGCATTATTCACTCAAATCAAAAATGTATGCGCCCTACTGTATTAGAGTTCTCGCCTAAAAAGTAATATCATTTTCATGTAATTTAAGGCCTGCACATTAAGCCATGAGAGTCTTACAATATCCCTGTGCATTTTTTGTCAGATGACATTATTAAATTTATCTTTACGCATGTCATGCGCTAAAGCAATGTATATTAGGCCACGAAGAAAACTTGGCGTTTCTAAATTTCGCAAAAAGAAAGCAATTTTCGACAGATGATAAATGTTGGAACTTTAGTAGAATTATCCGCAAACCATTAGCCGGTGATAGAACGTATTTTCATAATTTTTTTTAATATATAAATATATCTTAATCCCTCTCTGTTTCTAAAATTTACCGCTAGGAAATCTTATATTTATTCGCCAAAATACAAACAGAACTTCACAATATAAAAACCATAATTAAAGCTAAAGTGGATGGCTTATGTTCAATCCCGGTTGAATTAATAAACTTTGAAACTTTAGTGAGTTGTAAGGTACATGGTGTGCATGTGAGCAAATAATCGAATAAGACCTTGGAGGACTGAAGTGTTCTTCACTTCGTGTTTCATGTGAACAGTGGTTGATCATGAGTTAGTCGGTTCTAAATTCAAGACAAAAGCTGAAAATTTTCAAGTCATGTTTCATTCTTAATTTTTCTTTACAATTTACTTTCTTCACAATATCAGGTCAGAATAGTGACCTGTAGCTCAAAAAATAGAAGATAGAACATTTATTTTCAACTCATAACGAAAGGCAAAAATTATTTTTTTATCTTAGCAGTTGAGCTCTTAAATAATTTGGAACTAAAAATACCTCTCTATTTATTTTGTGCCACTTTTTGTTTAAGCCCACATATTTTTGCTGAAACTGTAAAGTTTCCAAGTATCTTCCTAACACGGTTCCAGAGATAGAGGGCTACGACAAACGAATGGATTTTGTAGCGTAAACAATAGACTTAAACTTCTACATTTTGTATAGGGAACTCTAAACATATATCGTTTGAAAGAAGTTTTATATATGTAATATGTGTTTCCTATCTAATTTATTTATTTAAATATATAAAATATAAAAGCAAAATTTATTTTGGAACAACTGTATGTAACTGTAACAAAGTAGTACTGGTAATATATAAAAGACCAAAAACCACACACACACACAAACAAAATAAGTCCTTTAAATAGTTATAAATATATTGTATCGAAAAAAAAATAATTCAAAATAAAATAAAATTTTAAAAACTATTTTGTTGTTATTTTTATTACAGGCCAGCTGTAAGCAATTACAATAATAAAAAAAGTGTGAGGCAGATTAGGAAACATTTAAAAGCTAAAAATAACTTATGTGGGTTTTGCGGTTGATTTAATGATTTTAATTTCTGACTATTTTTGTGTTTGGATGCATGTGTGTATATCAGGCTTGATTGAAATTACACGTAAGTTGGAACTCCTTGAGGGCTTATCTATAGAAAAAAAATTATTTTACAGCTTTTGCTGTTAATTTATTTAGTTTATTAATATGACTGACTAAAATTAAGTTAAAATTGATATTTATAAACTAAAAGCGCTTATTCTATTTTATTAGCATATGAAAATGCTTTCTTTTATTAACATTAAAAGTGCTTGTTCTATTAAATTGGCGTCGGTTGTACAACGTATTTTTGTGGAAGTAGGAGCCACCTCTGACGTTACTCGTGAATAAATTAACTAAGAAATGCTATAGAATAAAAGGAATAACACTGAACTTCTAGCATGTTATTACTTAATAGACTTATTGATCATTTTGTTTGATATTCAATTGTTTAATAAAAAAAGTGTCTCAAAATTAATGACTTAAAATTCTTACACCAGTAATTGTTGCCGTGTGCTCTCTAATAAAGCAACAAACATTTATTTACTTTCAATGTGAAAATATTAAAATTGAGTTAAAGAGTAAAATAAACGGGTTTAGGGAAATTATTATTATAATTATTATTTATATATTAGTTTTATAAATTAAAATTCAAATTGTGTTAACCTGCGCTAGATTCCTATAAAAAAAAAAAAATATATATATATATATATATTGTTACCAATGTGTCTTGGTTAAATTTTAAAATAAAATAATTAAGCAATAAAGCGAACTACTGGTTACAAACTGCGTAGAAGTTTATACACACAACTACAATTTGATATGCTGTTTACTAACTGCTTGGCATGCAAAAAAAAACATGTATGCTGTTTACCATCTAAACGCGCAAGACAAAAACTAATTTTACAACAACAAACATACATGTTGTTTACCATATGCGTAGTTTTCTAAGAAACCCTTTTCTACAAGAGACAACAACAATTGTATTGAAATAAATCCCAAGCAGAAACCTTATCAACATAAAAACAAAACAACTATACATCAGCCATACACAGACATTCGATGTATAGGCGAATAAGCAACATACAATAACAAAATGTGATACAAAGGGAGTAGAAGATTCTTAAATCTTCTAGACTTTAAATGGACAAATATAAATAGGGAGGCGTCTGAGCGGATAATCAATCAGTGTAAAATCAAACCTCATCAAGTAAAGGCGTGCATTCTTAAGTAAATTGTTCTGAAGTGTCAACTTTGTGTAGTTGAAATTTATGAACTTGTTATTAATTTAAAAACTATAAAGGCTGGTGTTATTTATTTTGCAATAAAGGATTCATAACAAAACGTTTATAAAAGGTATAAACGTAACAATATTTCTCTTAAAATATTTGTTATTCAAATAATATATTTGAAATGTATTATTGCGGGGTAAAGCATATCCATATAGTCATTTTATTACTGCTCATATTAGCGCATCAGTTTATAAAAGTGATTTTTTGAGATTAGCTGCCTTTTTGAAGTGTTGGTTTAATGAAAACTTTCATTTAATCAATTTAACTTGAGATATAAGATTCTTTAAGCTTCTACACAAAATTTGGTGTATAATTCAATGATGAGGTATATAAGCAGTAGTGGAATGGCCATATGAATATGCTTTCGCCGGCAGTAATACATTGCAAATATATTTTTTTGAATAACAAATATTTTATGAGAATACAGTCCCCAAGCTTTAAAAAGATACAGAAAGTCCCACAATGTCGAACGTCATCATTCGCACGCTTTTTAAACGACAATCAGCTGATTTGCGTCCCACTAACAATCATTAGCACCACAAGTAGAAGGATAATTAATGCAAATGATAACGTAAAGGGTTTAGTACAAACTTGCGTCCCACTACATATTTTCATTGCCATTTGTGCGAATAGAAATGTCAAAATCAGTCACTCATATATGCTTTGTCGTTGAGGTATCGAAAAGGAAAAATTATTTTAAAAATTAAAAAAAGTAAAATGGAAAATAAATGGTAAGTAAAAAATTTTAAAATAATTTATTTATTTAAACAACGTTTTATCAATATTCTAATTTAGCATAAATAAATCCACCATGAAACAACTACAGACATTAGATGAATTAATAAAAGAAAAGCCTGAGGTTGCCAGAGGATGTCCATAGAGAAAACGTGGATAACACTTGTAAAATACATTAAATGCGCTAGGACTCCCTATTCGTACCGTTGTTGAGTGGAAAAATATGCATATAATTTTTTTGCTTGTTTACTTTTTTGCTGTAATTTGTCTAAGTTCCAGTAACACAGTTTTGTATTATTTTTGGTCAAATTTATCCATTTTAGCGTTTTTTCTTTCTTAAATTCTGGGATTACTTTAAAGCTGTGCTGATGAGGTAACATATCAATTTGACGATAGAAAAATGGGTTAACGTTACAACCGTACGACAAGTCGAAAGATAGTTCATTACTTTTTAGAGCGAAAGTGGTGAGTAGTTTAAATTTGCTTAGCTTTGCGTTCGACATTGGAGGACTGGCTGTAGGTTACGGTTTATTAACTGCAGTGCGAAGGCTACAAAACTTGACAACATTTTGCCAACCTTTCAGTGATTTCGACGATCGAAATATTATCATCATTATAATGTAAAATGGTTTTTGTTGTTGCCGTTTTAGTTACGTAATATTCCGGCTAATGGCTTATGGCAAACATTTTGTATATCGATCCGAATTTCCATTTGAGGAATAAACTATAAATTAGTAATAACAAAACAGTGTTGATTTGTAGGTCTGTTGTTTAACATTGTAAAGTTGTATTACTTCAATTTATTCGTTTTTTGTTTCTTGTTATAAAGGATTTTAACTTTTCTTAGCAAAAAAATATACAAACTTCTTTCTACTCTGTATTTTTCCTTGATTTCGTTTTTTTTTCTTTAAAAAAATACATGTTTTTCATCTTCTTCTTAAGCTGGTGGCTCGTAAATGTTTCGTTTTTTCCTGCCATATTTTTCCTTGCTCCTTTCTGCAAAAAAACACAAAAAAAAATTGTTTTTGTTGACGTCGATGTCGTTCTGTGTGCGATAACGTTTTAATCCTTTTAAAAGCATCCATTAGGAGTTTTTCTCATTTTCTTTTTATAGTTTTTTCTTAGCCTTCATTATAGTCTTAGCATCGTTGGTCAATGATTTTATTTTGTTTCTTATTTTAAATTTTCTTTTGTCTTTTTTCTTTGTGTTTGTTTGTTGTTTGTCCTGGGATCCATAAAACGAAGTGTTAAAAAACTATGTGTGGAGTTTCGAAAATGCTTCCTTTCTTTATTATTTTTTTTTGTTCTTTTCTTTGCAGGTTTAAGTGGTAAATGTAATTCAATTACAGTAATTAAATGCAAAAAATATTTAATGAAATTTGAAAACTAAAATTACAAGTTTTCCTCCCATTACCATACCACTGCTGGCAAGTTTAATAAACCACTCGAAAAGAAACATTTAATCAGTGTCAAAGGAATATCAACTGTCAGACAAAAAATATAGTAATTTAAATAGCATTTAAATATGGCTAGAATAGTAAGATATTAATTATTATTCCATTTTGCTAAATTAACTCATAGGCAAGAAAAATTGTGGTAGAGATTTTATTAGCTATTTTTACGGATATTTCAACATGACGTTAGAAAGAAATATTTTCGAATTTAGTGGGAATGGGAATACGACAGAACAAAAAGAAGAAATTGTTTTAAAATTCTGCACAAATGAACTTCTTAAATGCATGTATTCACGGCATTTGTACAATATAAAAACTTGCTCTTAACAGTAAAATTGCAAGTATTGCAAATCTGTTATAATTTTATTTTCCAATAAAGCCTAGTCTTCAATAATTTAGAATATATATTAAACAGCTGTTAGGAAAAACAAGGGGACTTACTTAGTCTCGATTCGATTCGCCTGTTTTTGCATAATTCGTTATTTTTAACGATCAATCGCATGCATTAAAACTTGAAGCACATTTGAATGGTGTTGTTAAGCAAAATTTCTTAAAGTTGTATTCAAAAAAGGTTTCTACCTTAAAATATCTTTGTGGAAACATTTCTCAGTATAAGTCAAATTTTCAAATTTTATTAATCCATTCCTAAATTCTATATCTTATATCTAGATAATATAATTATAATTATGAGATGTATCTTATGGATACTTCAGCAATTAAAGATATTCTAATTTTATATATGTAAATAAGTGAATTTCATTTTAATTATTTTATAGGCAAAAAGGATATAAAAACCTATATATGGAAAAAAGAAAACAAACAAAAACAAATTCATTCTCAGTATAAGTAATTTCTTATAAACTTTCAAAAATCACCACTTTTCATTACGGTAAACTGATTTAAACCACTTTCAAAATAATAATGATTGACATCTGTTAATTATAATTCATAGCATCAACATGTTTAATAAAAAGGTTTGATTGAGAGTCTTTTTTTATCCAAATGGCCATATACAACCCTGGTAAGTCTTGGGCCGAAGAAAGAATAGCATTCCATGCGCTTCGGTCTTCTGCGCTTCTTCTCCAATTTTTAAAATTTAGGTCTAAAAGATGTCGTTGGATCTGATCTTTCCATCGGTGTTTTGTTTGTCTTCTCCTCCAAACGCCTTCGGTGTCATATTCAAAAATTCTCCTTACCGGAATTTCTTTACTCATTCGCACAGCATGTCCTAGCCACCGCAGTCTTTACAGTTTAGTGCGCTTGACAATGTCAATGTCAGCGTACAGCTCATACAGTTCATGCTTTATACAATGCCGATAGTCTCCACTTACACAAACTAGTCCGTTTATTCTACAAAGGATTTTTCTCTCGAATACGGTAAGTACAGCTTTACCTGCTTGCGCAAGTATCTATATTTCTACGCCATATAAAAGCACCGGTAAAATAAGTGTCTTGTAGCATGTTATTATCGTAATTCTGGAAAGGGATCTACTTTTAAAATTGCCTGTTTAGCCCAAAGTAGCACGTATTTTCCAATATTATTCTTCTTCGTATTTCCAGGCTGATGTTTTGTTTTCATTAATAGATGACCGGAGATATACAAATTCCTCCACAATCACAAAGCTATATATACTTAGCCTAATACATTACCTCAATAAAATACTTATAAAGCCCTAAATCTATGGGAATCATATCGAAATATGATCTAATCATTATGTTGTTATTTTAATTAATTTTTTTTTAAATTATAAATATTTTGGGTCCAATATTAAACGCATATATTAGTTAAAACGATCCTATTCGATTCCTTTAAAAAAATATATTAAGGCGCACCAACAGCGCCTGATTTTAATACGGATACACAAATTTTAACTTTATTTGTATAAAATTTATTATAACAAAATAATTATCAACACAAACAATTAACACAATTGATCATAAAATTTATAAAGACAAATTAATTACTAACACAATTAAATCAGTTAAGAAACTATTAATAATGAACCGTTCCGTTACTCGCTGTAGCCAAGACTGCCCAATCCCAGCCAACTTTGTTGGCTTGTTAACTTCGATGATCACGTTGCACCAACATGTGCAGGAACGTATACGCTGATCAGGCAAAATTATTTTCCAGTTGTTTCAGCAAGAAGGCAATTGGGTCGGAAGCGCGTGTTGAAGTTAAAATATTGAATGAGCTTATGTTGCAGAATTACTTTTTGGCGACAGCGTCGCCACCGTTGTTAACTTATTAGTGGTGCATTATTTCAAGGCCATTTAGTTATTTAAACTGCGTATAAGATATGTAACGTGTATCAACTAATGCAATGTATCGACAGTGCTACTTTGTTTATTTTCAGTCTAAATATTTTGGGATATTATTTTATTTGGATTATTTTAATTCTTTTTATTCAAATAAAACTATAATTTTATATTGTCACTCTCAAAAAAACTTTCTTCTGAAGCCACACGGAGCTGTAGATGGTTCTTCTACTTCTCATAGAAGTGCTGCTACTCTGATACTGGAATAGCCTTTGGTTACAGCCATTTGAATCTTTTCTCTTGTTCCCTTATCATGATTTTTCAACTTCGGCAGCAGGAGGCTAATGAGCGTTTATTGAAATCGCTGTATGACAACGATCATTATCGTATGCAGCATCCAGGTATTTTTGATATTTGATGTCACACGTATGACAGTTTTAGGAAATTTTTCAAGAACCTCCCGGTAAAAGTGTTGATTGACTGTTTGGACTTGTTGGTACCTACTCTTCGTGAACGCTTCCATGGATATCGAAAAAGGAAATTAGCATGTATTTGATCTTTGACTGTGTCATCCTTGCTTTTTTGGGCCTTGGAGAGGTAGAAGTGTACCACTTCTGGCTCCGTCACTTTTTTTCAACAAGAGAAGTAGCACTTCAGGCAGTAATGCCTATTTAGTCAAGTACCGTGCTACATTCTTTAGGAAAGGGATAGAGAAATTAAATGTTTTTTTAATCCATTGTTGTGCAGATTTTTTTCATTCCAATTTCATTGGTCAAAATCTGATGGACGGTAGTGTACGTCAATTTTAACTCTTCCCCAATTATTTTGGCTGTCAATCGACGATCTGTACGCACAATATTTTGAATATTGTTGAGATTTTCAAGGATTCAGGGCCTTCCGCTTCGTGGTTCATTTTCAATCAATTATCTTCCATATGAAGATGCCTTAAGCCACCAAAGAACACGGGCTCTTGATAAAACACTATCTCCGCAGGCCTGCTGAAGTTTAGCACTATGCTCAAGCCTTAAGCAAAACCTGATAGCACATACCGTTGTTCGAAACTAATGTCACTCATTTTTAGAACACAACAGAAAAACTCTATCACAAAGAAAATCTCTACTGATGACCAAATGACTCAAGCGATGACGAACCCGCAAAAGGCAAATCACATGCTCATTTGCCGCTCTTCCAAGCCCAGAACCTCCAGTGTTGCTACATCGAACGTAATATTGGCAGTCTCTTTATTTAATTTATAGGCCTCGTATAAAGTGTCTAAATGTGACGACGATTGAGAAACTACTTTTGTGATGGTTACTTTAGTTGACCACTCACACTATATAACAGCTAAAATTGATAATTAATTAATAGCAATGGAAAGCAATATTGTAAAAAAATCACTACTCAAAGTAACTTAATACGTAAAGTTTTACATTTGTAATTTTAGGCTTTAGCCAAAAGTTCCAAATCAACTCTAAATATAAATCTTAATTCCTTAGATCAAAATAAATCAATGAAATTCAGCAAAAATGTCAGTTATTTAAATTTCCTTTTCTTTTTTTTTGTTACAAAAATATTTTTGGCAAAACCCACAACAAATCTTAATTTCACTTTTGTTTATTTAACTGTTATACAGCAATAAAATGCCATTTATCTTCGACTGTTAACAGTTCCTTACACGAACATAGAGAAAAGTAGCTAGAAAAACAATCTCTTATTCGCGTTTCATTCTCATCTTATTGGTACTTCGGTTTGGCAAGCAGACAGGAAGGCAGCCGTGGCAAAATTTTATTCATTTGTTAAATGGAAAATTTGTTTCTGAGGTTTGGTTTTTGTTTCATTAATTTATTTCAGTTCTTTTATATTTTTTTTGGCAGATGAGTTGTGGTTAAATGAAAATTACAACGGGTGATGTTTATTTGACCAACCAACAAATTTGCACCTTTCAATACAATTTAAAAGAAAATTGCGGGCTTGAAAATAAAAAGTGAAAACCATTGTTTGGTGTGAAATTTCCGGCTATTTACAAAGAAATTATGTTGAAAGAATAAATAAATATTTAATCTACGTTAATTTGTGCTATATTCCTTTAGGAATATCATAAAATATTTTTTATTCCGAAAATAGTATATTTGAAATGTATTACTGCGGGGAAAAGCATGTACCTATGGTCATTTCATTACTGCTTATAAATATGACTCAACACATGTGCTTTCGAGGGAAAAAGGCGGCTCAAATCGCCTGGACTAGCAGGAACCCCACACTGGAAGAGACACAGGATTCTCGAGGTCCGAAAAGTGAACTTAGTAAACATTTATTGGTACCACGCTATCCAATTTCTTGCAGGGCCACAGCCCTCTTCTGGTTAATCGTTGAGAAGCAACGTAGTGGCTGTGGTTTAGTCGGGCTTTGAAGAAAGTTCCGAAGAGATGTTAACGCAGGTTTAACATCCAATGTCCTAGCTTCAGAAGAGAGTGGAGCCACGGCCTTGCGGCAATGCACTCGAAAATTGCGACTAAGCCGTTTATGCGTCTTAGGGTACGAGTGGAGGATTTTTCCTACACCCAGCGCCAAGACCACTGTCAGATTAAGGCTCGCAGTCAAATGCTGAGGTTAAACTTATCACATACATTAAGTCTTATATGTATGTAAAGTCGTTAAAGGGTTAAGGCTCATTGCTAAATACACCACGCGAGGCTTTTTGACGTTTGAAAAAGAGATAAGTCGTTGAGATAAGTTGATTAGAGTCAGTCGTCGATGTAAGTTGTTAGAGTGAAAGTAAAGTCCTCGAAGTTGTTAAAAGTGTTAAAAATAATTTCTTACAAGTGTTTAAAAATACCTTAAATCCTTAATTAACTTTATATACTTAAAAATTAAAATTTGTAAAATTAGTTTCTTAAAAGTGCTTAAACCTCCTTATCTTAAATACTTAATTAAATTAACGTTATTAACTTAAAATTAAATAATTACTTTTATATACCTATTCTTAAATTTAATAAATATACCCAATGAAATTTAATAATTTATTTTAATAAAAATAAAATTGTCAGTTCATGAAATATTAAAAGTTTACATGTATAAGGAAAACGTTTAGAACAAAATTACACGTTCCCCTTATAATGAACGAGCCATATTCAAGGTCCCTGTCTATAACAGCGTAAAATGTAAGTCTATTTATAACCAATTAAATTATCCTACCAAAATAGGTCCCCCTGTAGGCTAGTAAGTAGTGTACTAGCTTGTCAGTATGGGGGTTGTGGGTTCGATTCCCAACGAATACCTTGGTTTTTTTCACTACAAAAATAAAAATTGATTGTCGGTGGGGCTACTCAGCGATGAAGGCATAGTCACTGGTCGCTGTGCTGTCTTATACGGCAGTTAATTTCCAACTATCCTACTTTCACCACCTGTTTCATCTGTTCTCTATCCCTTTACTTAAGAATGTAGCACGGTACTTAACTAAATAGGCATTGTTGCCTAAAGTGCTACTTCTCTTTAAACAAAAAAAAAATTGTTCAAAAGGTAAGTTTATGTATAGAAAATATATCCTATAGGGTCACCCTTAAAATTTGATATTTTTATTGAAAGAACGAGCGAAACCGAACGCTAGACCTAATATTAACTCTCTAGTACTATCTAAAACGCGGCTTGATAACGATGTCATTGCATGATTCATCACTTCGCTCACCGATCGTACCAAATAAACAGACACTAACAACGATTTTCACCGAAAGCATGAAAACAACATTTTTTATTGAAGTTAGGATGTAACCTAAAAATTTTTAACTCCCCGTGGAGAAAATCTTTTAATATGATAACATTTTTTTAAGTAATTTAACGATAAAAAATATGCAATTGTTAAGAGAAATGCTGAGAAAGCATGGAAAATAGCATGACGTTATACTAGAAAATTGTTTTGGTTAAAATTATAGTGGGTGGGTAAATTTGAGGTTGGGAAGTAAATTGACTTTTTTTATTTTGACAACAATTTGTTGATACCAAAGTATCAATAAAGTAGAGAAATAGGAATTGATAATAAAATAAGATATCGTGAAAAGCCGACCTTAAGCATGTCGACAAAAGGTCGCTTTATTCACTCTATTTTTTTTTTAAGAGAAGTAGCACTTCAGGCAACAATGCCTATTTAGTCAAGTACCGTGCTACATTCTTTAGGAAAGGGATAGAGAAGAGATGAGACAGGTGGTGAAAGTAGAAGGATAGTTACGGAAATTAATTGTCGTACAAGATACCTCAGTGGCCCGTGACCATGCCTTCATCACTGAGCAGCCCCACCGACAGTCAATTTTTATTTGTAGTAAAAAAAAAAATAAGGTCTTTGTTGCGAATCGAACCCACCACCCTCGGTCATATAAGGTAGCACACTACCTGCAAGCCTATTGGGGCACCTTTTGCCACATTTTGCCGCATCGTTTCGCTTTTCTCGTCAATGTAAGGCCGAATCTCACCTTACAAAACGGGTGGTAGTCAAATAAAATAAAATAAAATAAATAAATATAAAAAAAAGAATCAAACGTAAACTGTGGCCACGAAAAATTGGTTATTATAATTTGATAGCGCAGGTAATTCACGGTGATTGCGTTACCTCACTTATTTTCGCAAATATACAGGCCGATGATGCCGCCTAACTACAAACTGCAGCATACGGTCACTTTGTTTGGATATAACGGTTTTTCTAGGACTGTTTATAGTTTTTTTGAGGCCAAAATGAGACAATTTTGTTTATTTACCTAATTGAAAATGAGCTTCAGCACTAAAAATAATTTTGTTAGAATATGCGTTATTTTCGTTTAATTTTTCAAACAGCCAAGCTCACTAAGGATCGTAGCAAACAATGATCGGTCGTCTTTAATACTTAAACGAGTTGATCTTTATAAGCGTGAAGCAAAATGTTGCGCTAATTACTTCTAGTGATACCCTATTGTTGAGACCATCGACGCAGTGATGTTGCAGGCTCATTCTCAACACTTTGCTGTACAGCTGCTATGTTTGCATCACTATGCCCACTACGACAGCTGTTGGCAGCAAGAATACGATGAGCCTTCAAAGTTAGCAATTAACTTACGCGTCTTAACGTCTCAGATTATGAGGAAAAGCTCTTCGACAACAAAATAAAATGTTTACCATTTTGATAGTAAATTTTCACAACTAAAATTCCTTTGTCCATGTTTAAAATTTCCCTACATTTGACTAAATTAATGTCTAAGGATGTCAGCTCAATTTTTGTCATTCAATTATTTGACTGATAATTTACTTTTTAAACTGAAATTTGCAATGACAAACGAATAAACTTTATTCGATTAAGCCTTATTCGATTAATCCTTATTCAATTAAACCTTATTTAATTAATCGGTATTTGATTTTGTTGAAAATCCAAGCGATCCTTTATATTTTTAACACTTCTTTCGACCCACTCGGCCATGCAATTTGTTTTTTTCTCTTGCTTCTCTCTTCTTTTTATTTTCGCATTTTCATTTCCTTCTAAAGTTACCTTTAATCATTGTGAAAAGGAGATGGCAAGAATTAATCATTTTGTATTTCGCCAACTATAAACTTTTCATCCCTCGTTCAAAGCTGTTTTTTACAGAAGCGCTTTTGGCTTTTTTGTATCGCATAATGATGTTGTGTGTACAGTGGATTTGCTTTCATTACCGATACATTCGATTTATCGTTGAGTTTTACCTTCTGAATTGTTATTACTAAGTATTTCTAGCTCTTCCACGGTAGACGAAGACTGACTGCAGTGGTATGAAAAAAAAATATTTTTTTTTAATATTTTCTTTTTACAAAAGCAATTAATCAGCTCTGACCGCTTAAAATATACAATTAGTTAGAAATGAATAAATATGACGGTAATTGAATTAATGAATTTTTTATTTTGTCCCCTTTTAAATTAGTTTTAAAGTATCGTGTTGAAAGAGTACCGAGTCTACAGGACTGTAGGCTATATAAACGGCAAGTTTTTTACAGCAAGAACTTTTACAGCCTACCAATCTTTTATTTTGAAATACAGCGAAACCGAATTTAAACGTAATCGAATTAATACTTTAATATTTACTTTTATTAAGAAAATAAAAAATGGGTTTAAATAAATTACATGTTTTGAACCATTTCATTCAGAGTCAGCTCTATGTTTTCCTATATTCTCCATTTAAAAATACCTCAATGTGAAATAAACAAAACTTTTGAAAATTGTTTTTAACGTCTTTGTGGTTTTAATAATTTTGAACTCATAAAGCAAAAAGCAAAAATACGAAGCGTATAGTTATTACAAAATATCCCCAATTAAAAAAAATGCCATTTGTATATGATACAGACAGTTGAAATAAGCAAAAAGTACCACGTATTCTTCACAAACTATCTCCCTCCACTCATCCGTACTAGAAAATTCTCTAGAGTTTCATAGAAAAGAAAAACATAAATTGCCACACCATTAGTTTACATTCTTTATGTGATGTCAGATATCAAAAAAAGACATTTTCTACAACAAACACATTTATGTGAGGAGTAAGTTTGCACTTCTAATTTAAGTTGATGATGATGATTGATGTGGTCAACATCAAAGTTCTATTCTTGAGATTGCATATGGCATAATGACAGGCATCCATTAATTATATAACAAACACACTAATATAAATTACAAAGTAAATCTATATTTTATATAAACAAAAGATTTCCTCACATTTACTTACTTTACTTTACTTAGTTACTTGCCTATTTACTTACTTACTTAGTTTACCCAGCAGATGTTTTGCCTTGAATTCAAAATAAATAGGCATTAAGATATTTGCTTAATTCTAAAATATTAGGGTTTTTAAACCAGAAGCTTGTTTTCCAATTTCGAATTCCACCATCAACATGATAGTTTTGACATTTAGTTTTTTGCCGTTATTGTAGTAGATGCATTGGCAATTGTTACAATGAATTCAATTTCGCACGAAAATCACATAAAAAAAATTAGAATCCAGCGTAATCATCCTTCTTAGCCCACTATTAAGAATTTGATAAAATTTGCGAACATAATTCGACCGGATCGTTTAACTGACAAAACGCAGGCGTATTGAAACAGACCCAAATTTTTCAATTCCTGGGCGTTGGGGTAATTCAAAACCATCATAAGGCAAGTTTTGCTTAAGGAAGCCTTACAGAGTTCAAAAGGTGCAGAAATTAAAGCTGAGTGACCATTCATATCGCCGTAGATTGGCTCAATTCATTCAGAAACAACCGGCTCGTTTTTCTGAAAAAAACATTTTCACTTGTCAGGGTATGTCAACAAGCAAAATTACCCCATTTGGGCTTCTGAAAATCCTAGAGAGATTATTGAAAATCCTTTGTACGCTAAACGTATCACTGTTTGGTTCATTATGCGATCTGGAGGCGTAATAAGGCCGTTTTTTTTTCAAAGATTAGACGGTATCGCGAGATGCTAACAACTGAATTTTGGCCTGTTATGGACGGCGGGGATAAAACTGACATGTGGTTTTAACAGAACAATGCCACATGTCACACAGTAAATGAAACGATCAATTTATTGGCCAGTCAGATCATGCGATTTAACACCACTGGATTATTTTTTGTGAGGCTATCTTAAGGACAGAGTCTATACGGAGACAATTGAAAATCTATAAAGCGGGTTTTTTGTAGCATATATGGGTTAACTTTTCCTTTTTAATTTTTTTTAAAGAGAAATAGTACTTCCGACAACAATGCCTATTTAGTAAAGTACCGTGCTACATTCTTTAGGAAAGAGATAGAGAAGAGATGAAACCGGTGGTGAAAGTAGAAGGATAGTCGGAAATTAACTGCCGTATATAAGACAGCACAGCGACACAGCGCCTTCACCGCTGAGGAGCCCCACCGACAGTCAATTTTTATTTTTGTATTGAAAATTTGATCTCTTTATTTATTTTATTTATTTAATTTCAATTTATCCACTTCCTGTACAACAAGATTGTATCTTATATATATATTACAGGAACGTACAACATTATAATAGTATTCTTAAGATACGACATTACAAAATAAACTAAACAAAAAACAAAAAAACAGAAAAAAATAAAAAATTATAAAATAGTTTATGTGAAATACTTTTATAAAAATTTCCTAAAATTGTTAGCATTGCTATTCATTTGCTGACTTAGTAGAAGGCTATTCCAGAGACGAGCGGCGTTAATATTATAAATTGCCATTCAGATACAAGGCAGTGATGACGAGGCAAAATAATATTTTTGTGTCTTGGAGATTGGAAGAAACGTATTTGTTCAAACAAATATTTGAGCGTTCTTGTCACAATTATTTCATGTAAAAATAAAAAGGTACGAACATTTATTAGTCACTGAAAAAAGAGATTCCAAGAAGATTGGTGGAGACATGTGATATATGATCAAATCTTCTGAGTCGAAGGACATATCTTACGATATTATTGAACAAAACGTCAAGCTTGTTCCTACTGACTGAGTCACAGCATCCATACAATTCACATCCGTAAGTTAAAGCGGGTATAAGATACATTCTAGCAAGCAAGATTCGTATCCTTAAGGGTATAAGATATTGTGTTGACCACAGTGCTCGAAGCTTTATAAACAATTGACCTACCAGCATATTCTCATGATCAGTCCATGTTAATTTATTATTAAATACTACACCAAGGCTTTTAGCAGATTTAACAATCACAATTTTCTCGTTGTTCAATACAATATCATGTGATAGTACAGGCTGCAAACTTCTTTTACATATAACGATGCATTTCGACTTAGATGGATTTCTATGGAAATCATCGTTTAAGGAGGATATGCTGGAGTCAGTATCCCGAACAGAGCTACTTAGTGTTAGCTACACATCATCTGCATATAAGTGTATTCTGCAGCTAGAGAGTTGTTGCGGCAGATAATTCACATATAGTGAAAATACTAGCGGTCCCAGAATGTAACCCTGTTGCACTCCTCTAGTAAGGGGTAAGCTTTGCGACCAAACATTATTCACTAGCACCGATTGCATACGGTTCGATAGATGTGAGGAGACAAGTTTCACTGACAGGTCAGAAAAACGAAAACAGAGTTTTAATTTTACTGCCATAATTTCATTATTGACCGTGTTAAATGCTTTAGAGTGGTCAAGGAGCACTAAGAAGTTAATATCTCCTCTATCTAACCTTTGTTGTAAATTCTCACTAAAATATGTAAGTGCCGTAACACATCCATGACTCTCTCGAAAACTTGATTGCATGAGAGAAAATAAATCGTTGGAATTAACGTAATTATATGTCTGTCTAAAAGAAAGTTTCTCCATTACTTTTGAAAGAAAACGGTACTATTTTTGCATGTTTTCAATTTGATGGAAATACACATGACATTATAATGCCATTAAATAAATGTGTTACAAAAGGGAGAATCACTGGTAACAGCATTCTTATAAATTTCGGGTGAATACTATCCACACCTACTGCATTGGATTTAATCGAAGCACATACCAAAACTACATCTTCGTTCCAAAACTTAAGCGCTTATCCATTAAAGCATTTTGAAATTTATTTTTTACACTTATTTTTACAGTGTACAATTTGTAGATTCTCTGTTTAATTTTTAAATGTTTCTATATCACGATTGAAATCCAAAACGATTTTCGTTAAAATTATGTCACTATTGGAATTTAAACTTGTTTATCGGATAGAAAAATAAATAACTTATAGTACCGGCCTACTCCGATTTCCAAATAAAGGCAGCATATATAAAATTAGGCCTTATTGGGACGCCCATTAATTTAATGTTTTATGTTTTTTGAACTTTTTGCTACAGTAGATTTAGTTTTACGTGTACTTTTTTTGTTGTTTTCATTTCGGACCAGCACAGGGGATGGTACCTACACATGCAATGCATTTTGGTAAAACTAAGAAATCAGTTTATTGCGAGGAGGAAAGACAGAGTAGTGTTTGTGGACATTCAATTTGTACTTTCCTACATTGAAAGTGACAGGAAAGACCTCTAAATGGAGTTTAATCCACATACGGACTGTTCTACTAAAAAAGAAATGTCCCTGTAATACGTAGGGCGATTGACTGACCAATCAACCACAAATGGATGTGCTCTCACCGAAAATCGAATTAACGTAAAAACGTGTGAGTTCTGGGAACAAGATCCCTAATTTCGTTAGAGCACTTACCATTGTAGTAACGATAAAACAGTGAAATACAACACACATAGTGTCGAATGGAGTTGAATAACCTACCGTCTACCCTCTTGTACCACTCCTGTACGCAGTCTAGCAACTCCAAAATAGACGGATATAGGTGATATAAATAGTAAGGGGTTCGGATAGAGTGAAGTATTATGTGTACTATGAAAATTTCAGACAAATCATATCACAGTTGGGCATAAAAGTATTTTAATTAATGTCATAACGCCTTCAGAACAACATTTAATTTATTTTTGTTATAGCCGGCTATAGACAGTGAGAGGTTATAGAAGTATAGACAACCAGACTAATAGACACTGGTACTAAAATAATAAAAATCTATGTACCCTTTAGGCATGGGACTCAAAAAACAAATATAAAAATTCTGTGAGTTTTTTGGGAGCTTTCGCAAAAATATTAGGAGTGCTTGTTGGCGTTTTGAGACTACAAATCCCGGGACTTATAAAAATGAAACGGAAAGGCATCTCTTACATTAACATCATGTTGGTTGCTACACCCATCTTATGTATATACAAGCTTTGGTAATTTTTTCATTATTAACTGTATTCATTAAAGGCAACCAAATTTTAGCGTTATTAAAGTATTTAGTTTAAATGGAATATATCTAATAGATTTTACTATGTGTTGCACAGAGTAAAAGTAGATTTTGTTTGTTTAAGCTGCAGCCAACATTTATGCCTCTTATTTAGCAAAACAAACCACAGATTTTCTTATTTCATTCCATTTCTTCACATTTAATTTACGTAAATTTTGGCTTCTTGAAGATTTAAATATAAAACGAAGCAGTTGTTCAAGAACTTTATATATCAAACGGCTGTTGTTATTTTTACTCTTGTTTTTGGTTAATTAAAAGGAAGTAATTTATTACTGTCCTCCTACATTTTGTTTACGTTACAAATCAACTAAATTACTTTTTGTTTGTTTTTAAATACATGATGGTGTAAAGACTTTAAAGCTTAAATTAAGATATTTGCAGCATACTTTCTTTCGTTTAGAAGAAAAAATTTTTGAGCTTATTCCAGAAATGCTGCCCACAAATAAATTATGCATGATTCAACGAGAAGTTATATGTAAATTAATTGTTATACGCTTCTAATAGTTTGATATGATATTATTGGATATTCTTTATTGTGCCGCGAACGACACACACGTGATATTTGTGCATTTATTTTAACGCTCTTATCAGTAAATGCAGCGAATCTAAATAAACTTCCTTCGGGAGACCGGAGAGCTGACTTCATAACAACTAGTACATCTGATATCAATTGCATTGGAAGGCTCCGTTCTTTCTCTTACTCTTTTTCTTATTTTCCTTAATGACCTTCTTTGTCAAACTTTTAACCGTAAATACTCTTTCGCAGATGACAGTACGATTTGACATTCGTATTCATTTAAATCTTGGTATGAAAATTCAGTAAAATGTGCGCTGCACTAAACCAATTTTACAGTGTCTAAAGAAGCTTCCTTGTGCCTCCGTGCGATCTTCCTACTAGTTTTACCACCTATATCCCTCCGAAATCGAAATACAACCTTCATGTATAGGCCGGCGCCCAAAGTCTATTTCGACCGTGTACAGAAGAGAGCCAAGATTTTCATTGGGGGCATTAGCGTATCCAACTCCATGGATTCTCTAGAGCATCGACGCATTATGGGATGTATTTCATGTTTTATCGTTACTGCAACGGTAGGCGCTCTAATGAAATTAGAGAAGTTGTTCCGATTACTCACGCGTTTTTGCGTTTAACTCCATTTTTATTGAGACTGTATCTATTTGTGGTTGACTGGCCAGTGAATCGCTTACGCTTTACAGGGAAAACTCTTTTTTAGGCAGAATAGTCCGTATGTGAAATAAACTTCCTCCATAGGTCTTTCCTGCCACTTTTAGTGTAGGAAAGTTCAAAATAAATGTCCACAAACCATCCTTCTCACCATAACCTAATTTCCTAGTTCCACTGAGTTGGGGTACGACAAAAACTTTGAGAATCAAATTACAGAGGATAAGTTTAACGTACGAAATTGAGGGCTCGAAGCATGATAAGTTATGATAAGTTTCGGATATATAGGGCATGCGACCCTATCAACATCATTTTGTAAGTGAGAAAAATCTCACATTAAATTTTAGTAATTAATATGCTTACACATCATATGCTGGAGTTATTTCTGAACTTTTTATTATCTTATACCAGAAGAAATATAATTATTTTTATTTAACATTTATAAAGCAGTATACTACAATATTTCTTTAGGTGAAAACGATCTCACTGTAGTTACAGAACTAAATTATGGCAAGTAGAGAGTTAAAGATTAAAATATGAAAACGAAACTCTAAAGCTTCCACAATAAAAAGTATGCATTTTTGAAAGGACAGTGGATTGTGTGGTGACTAAATGTTTATTTAAATTGATCTAGTCAAGATTACAAGGCATAAGGATTTATTAATTAACCATTAACGCGAGATATGAGTTTGTTGATAATGTCGATATTATTACTGCCTGTGAGTTGCTAAAATAATATAGACAGGAGTATAGAAACTTAGAGTTTCTTATAGGGGTATTTAAGAAGGATTCGCAATAGATCACTAGGTATGAAATTGAAGATACTGAACTATCTAACACTTTCCTTTCTAACCAATAAATTGATATGTCATTTTCAATATTACATTAACTAAGTGAAATTTGCAGAAGTCTTATGGAAAAAGAGTAAAATATTTATTTGTTATAGTCTACGTCGTCTAATTAAAAATAATATTTTAGAAGAATGCAAATTTTAAAAGTTTTAAGAAAAACTATGATATCTCTGGCTCAAGCTGTTGGAAGTTATATTATGCTATCTTAAGCCTGTCTTTAATTCTTTAAATGCTTCCTGTCTCAAGTTAACCACATCAAATCTTTTAATTTGCTAACAAAATTTGCGTACGATCTAATCACACATCAATAAAATAAGCTATAATATAGATTTTTTTATAGAATAAAGCCGTTCTCTGCTGAGAGCCGCTTTATACTTCTCTATATAATTAAATCATTTCCAATCAAAATATTATTATATTTTTATGAGATATTCTCTTTGTATAGCTATAAAATTAAAATAGCTGTTAAAATCTTATCGCGGTCACGATTGCAATTTCAAATAGTTTTCACACTTAAAGTGGCTGTAGTTTTATTCGCACTAGTGAGCGTATGTGCGATATTCATTAACACACCTTTTGTTTGAGTTCGACAAACAAACAGGCCATACAAATCTTCACACAGTTTTCTTCCTATTCATTTGCAATAATAAAAATAATTATAAAAAGATAAGTATATTTTCAAATGAGGTGGTTAGTGGTTTAGACCTTGTCCTCATATCGCAAAATAAACATATTAAAATAAACATGTTTTCTTATTCCTTTGTGTGAAAGTACATAAAATAATAATAATTATAAGAAGGCAATCTAAAAAGTGTTTTCTTAAGTTTTGAAATACATTTCGTTGAAAGTGGAAGAGAAAAAAATAAAGCAACAAGAAACACAGGAATCCACAACACTCACAAAACAACCCGCGATATGGATTTTTAATTTCGATGAATCCCATACGTTACCAGTAGACTCATATCCTTAAAGAATAAGTCATTGGACTTGCATACTGTTGAGTCTGATCTAATTTGTTATGAATTTCTTATTATTTAATCTGGGCATTAAGTTAAGAAGCGTTATTTTATTATCATAACTAGGCGAATTACTTTGCGGTAGCTCAATGCGTTATTACAGACCTTTAGAAGAATTCATTATAGTTTTCTAATCTAAATATATGTTAAATCATCTGTCTAGAGAACAGTTTAGAATGTCTAAACTTTCTATTATACACATTAATAGAATACAAGATAATGCAACTTGAGTAACTTTTACAAACTATACTCGTATATAAATATAAAGAAGTGTATAACATCCATTTCATAATACATAATACAAGTCTTAGATGAGTTTGTTAAGAAACTACACATTTTACACATGACTGCACACAAACCCACATTTCTATTAAAAATTAGATGGCAAATTGTATGAACATTTTGAATTACAACACTTGTATTATTGTTATTATTATTATAATACACTTGTATCTTAATTCTCTATCATTATGAACTATCTCTTCATCCTTTATAACATTATGTTATGTCTAAATGTTTAGTTAAGCAAATGGCCAGGAATGAGTTAATGCAAGTTAGAAATTTCGTATGAGATGTTGTTTTATATAAAAGGCTACTAATGCTACAATAACTGCTAATATTAGGGTAAGTTCGCATATTCTCTCTACTATAAACTTATTATTATTTAAAAGATTTGTATTATTAATTATAGTTCGAGTATAATAAAATATAATATAGAAATATATCACTTTCAAATTAAGTTTTAGCACTTGACGAAAAATCCACATGCTCACTTTTAAACATCTTTAAATGGTTATTTGTGGTTGGTTTAACGGACGTTTAAAGTTTAGTTTTAATTATACTTCTTTATTATGGGTGCTTGAAATTAACATAAATCTGACCATAAATATCTTTTTTAAGATCTTTTTTATATATTTTTTCTTCTCGATATTTCGCTTTCCCTTGGAAAGCTTCTTCAGGAAAAAATTTTTATATTTTTGACCCCAATGCTTTGTAGCTATATACTTCTTTTATAATGCTATGCACTATATAAAAATATTTTATTCTTCTTTAAGGCTCAAGTGAAAATTCTACTCACGATGGATGAATCAATTAATCCATCGCTGCTACTTAAATATATTTCATTCGTATTTAACCTCAGAATTTCCGTTTGACCCAAAGCTCTAATTCCTAATTATTAATACAGATACATCAGGAAACTTATTCAAAGGTTTTGCCACATGACTTCTGTGACATTAAAACATGATTTATAAACTGTTAGTTACTCGACAGAGAAGTCTAAGCAGCCACCTTAGTTTTCCACTTACATTTAATGCGTACTAAAGATTCTATTGGAAATTGTCTTCACAATCTTATGTTATGGCATTGTGGTTGCTTAAAAAGCGTTAACAGTTGTTAGTGGAAGGAACTAATTCAGTTACGTTCACAGTTACATACGAACAGTTATATAACGCTACTAATTGCTATATTTTTTACAATATCCTGTCTTATATGAAATAAAAATCGGTATAGATATTAGCCGACCTTTTAAACGTCATCTGTTCAAGCCTTAGGCATTTCTACTACTACTACTACATCATCAAAAGACAGTCAAAAGATAATAGGTGTAGTGTGGCATGGCGTGGTGTTATTATAGCATATGAACATTATAGTCAGGCATTTGAAATTTTTAAGAAAATATATTTGCTAAGTAAAAAGTTAGAAACTAAAAGATAAATTCATAAAAGATGTGAATTTAGCGTATGAAGTCTTATTTTTAAATCTAAGAGAGAGAGTCACTTGAAATTTAGAAAGAGTTTATATAACTATGCCTTATTCTATAGCAGCAAAAATAGAAACAAATAAGTATTAAAAAGTGCACTTATCAGTTAATACATTTTCCATAGAAACTAAAAAGCTCACTGAATGTCTATTATTGTGTACGCTATAGCAAGTGCATAAGTTTATCCCATAAATAATGTGATTTTGCCGTGTATAGCTTTAACGATATCTATCAAACGTAAATACGAGTACCAGCTTAATTAATCAATAAACAAAATCCAATAATGCCATTTTTCAATTATTCAGTTTGTAACTATTCTAAAGCAAAATTAGCGAAAGGACGATACGTGTGATGGCACCGTAGTGTTAATTCCGCTAAATCATATATGTCTAGATCATTATGCAAAACTCGTAGTGGACGATCAGAAGTGTTTTCATGTTATAGAGGATGAATCAATAAGTTGAAGTCACTTTCCAGACTTTCGTTTGCAACGGCCATATACTCTTCCTACGAATATTCTATTTCCACAATTTGGGAACGACTATATGCTCCATAAGCGCCACGAGATCGTATAAAATTTGCGATATTCAAGTACATCTGTATAATTTGGTGGCATTGTTGTCTATTCATCATAATATGCCACAAGATACTGATAGTAAATGTGTTATAAGTTATGCTTAGTATAACAATTAACCCAGTTGAAATTTCTATAATTTAATCCACACTTCCGTTGGCATTTACGTAAGGTATGCCAACATTACGTTCGATCTGGCAACAGTGGACGCGTTGGACCTGGGGGGGCGGCAGCAAATCATGTGATTTACCTTCAGTGCGGGTTTGACATCGCGGTTTTTTTTTGGGAAAAAGTATTGAAAATGAGTGACATCAGTTTCGAATAACGGGGTGCCCTCACGTTTTTCTTCAGGCTTTGGGCACAGTGCTCTTGTAAATTTCAGCTGGCCTACGGAGATAGTTTTTTTTGTCAAGAGCCCAGGTTTTTCGGTGTTTTGAAGCATTTTCAGAATGAAAGGACTTGATTGAACATGAACCACGTAGCAAAAGGCCATCATCGTTAAGGCTTTGAGCAATGAATTGGGGGTGAGAAAAATCTGCGCAAAAATGATTCCAAAAAACCTTTTGCAAAACCAAAAGGTCATCAGTACAAAAATGTACCTTGATTTTTTTAATTCTATTGAAAATTACTTCCATTTTCTGGTCGAAAAAAGCAAGGTTGGTAAAGTCAAAGATTAAATGCATCATGATTTGTTTTTTCATTATCCACGAAGTCATTCATAAAGAGTATGTACCTCAAGGCGAAACTGTCAATCAAAGTTTTTACCAGGAGGTTCTCGAAAGTGTAATTCGTGTGAGACATAACATCATGATGAACTGGGTCTTGCATCACGATAATGCTCCTTGTCACACAGAAATTTCAAAAAGCGAGTTTATTTCCAGTAAAAACATTCCATGTGCTTTTTTCCTCTTCCCGAAGTTGAAAAATCATTTCAAGGGAACTCATTTTGAGACATGCGTGATATGATTTACGTCGTGTGTATGCCATAACTCGACGGTGGTCAAACCACTTGAGCGATATGATGCATACGCCGCGTCCTAGCAAGCCGAAGACTAATTTCTAGCAACAGGTTATTCCTAGTTGCAATTTCGGAGGTTTTGAAGCAGGCTCGCCAACCACACTCCTTTCTAAAGAACTGGAGACTATCCAACTCCTGGTCCAGAACACATAACAAGCATGCTCTTTGAATCGGGATCATTCACCCAGGTGACCCTGGCCCCTTAATCAAAATTCATTAGAGTCGCGAAACAACAACCAGCACGATACTCCCGAAGAGTCTACCTCAATAATCAGACAGAGAACAGCTAAGCGGATAAAGAGACAAATAGCTGAACTCTGGCGCTTACTGATTCCCGTGGAAATATAGTGGATTTTTCGGTTGACTCCTACTAGCCTTGAAGGGGATCGGGCTCCCTTATTCCCAGTTGACACATGTCTAGAGGGTTGAGTCCCCGGGTAGCTCATTTTGAGGTAATCGATAACATTCAAATGACTGTAACCAACCAGCTATTCCAGTATCAAACTTCCAACCCAGCTATGAGGATTGGAAAAAGCGTCGTCAATGCTGTGTGGCTTCAGAAGAAAGTTATATTAAGGATGACAATATAAAATTGTAATATTATATGAATAAAAAGAATTAAGATAATCAGTATCTTCACTTAATTTACTTCGTAGGAATATCAAATATCCCAAAATATTCAAGTAGAAAATAAGGAGTTCCAAATGCGGAGCTCCAAGTAAAAGCAACAAAAAAAGTTTCCGTTCATACTATTGAATGGTTACAAGTGCAGTATATAGTAAATAATATAAAGGCTTATTTGAAAACTTTAATGAAATAAGGCTGGCTTTTTGTTAAATAACTGCCATTGCGATTGAAAGTGGGATAATATTGAGTTGTTACATGCAGCGATATTCAGGTCATCCTATGTCAGCTCTGTTGGCATGTTTTACATGAACTATTACTGAAGCACGCCCTTTTTGGAGACTATTTAAATGACGATTTAATTTGAATGATGTAGGCAAGTTAACATATGATCAACATTGGAACAGAAGTTCTCTGTTTGAAAATTTTGAATTTTAACTATAAAAAAGGTTATACAAGTTTTTATATTTAATGTCATTTTATAATTCTTACTTTGCTTCAGCAATGAGCGAATATTTGCAGTATTTTGTCATAGATTTTGGCCCTGACCAATTTATGGACGAAATAGCTTTGAACATGACCTTAAAAGATCTTAGAAGTAAAAAAAGTTTGTTTGTATTTTTCTCGCAGTGCAGTATATTAAAAACTATTTAATGTATTATATATTATACGTTTTATAAACGTTTTGTTGTTACTGAGTTCTTTATTACAAAACATATAACACCAGATTTTAGAGTTTTCAAATTAATTACAAGTTTATTGAATTTAACTACACACAAAGTAAAACTTCTACGTTAAGACTACAGAACAATTTACTAAAGATGCAAGACTTTACTGTACGAGCTTTATGTGTTAACTAACTAACTAACCACTCTGATGCTGTCTTTTATATTTGTCCGCTAGAGGTATAGAAAAATAATTAATTTCCTACTTCCTTTATATTTTGTTCTTGTTATGTTACCTATTCATTGTATAGGCACCTGTTGGTCTGTGTGTATTTTTGTTTTTAGGCTGATAAAAAATTTCTTCCTGGAATTTAGTTCAAGATAGTTGTTTCTTAGAAAACTGCGCAGTTAGTAAACATTTTATGCAGTTCTTGTTGTCTTGCGTTTCTACGTAGTTTGTAACTAGAAAGTTGTTGTTGTTGTCTTGCGTATATAAGTTTTCTTAGCAAACTACGCAGTTAGTAAACATCACACCTAGTTGTTTACTTTATTACTTAATTATTTTCTTATAAAACTTAAGCAAGACGCATCCGTATCAATATGTTGTTGTTATTAAATTTGCAATATCATTCGGCTGAACTAGCATTTGGTTAACAATTTGCTGTCTTATTTAAATCCTTAAAAAATACTTTTCTTATGGCGTCCATTTTGAGATGTATATGTTTAGATTAATCAGTTTAATTTTTTGGAAGTCATCATTCAACATCATATTTTATGTAAAATTAACTGAACATCTTTTTTCAATGTTTTCATTTTACTTACCTTTACAGGTTGTACATTTACTCTTCTCTATTAGTTCGTGCTTAAGTATCTGCAACATTAATTTTTTCATTTTTTTTTTTTTTTTTGTTTTTGGCCTGTTCTTGCGCCAACATGGTTCGTTAGTTATAATGCAAAGTTTTACTTAGTTAAGTTAGTTCACTCAATTTTATTTCTTAATCTCAGAAAATATTTACCCAAGATTTAGATGAATTTTTATATGTGTACGATTTTTTAAAAGTATTTGGGTAAAAACAAAAACGTTAAAATTTCACACTAAGCAGCTGGATTTTATAATAATCCTTTTTGTGTTTTTTTTTTAACCACTGTCGCTTTTTTTATCTCCAAGTGGCTAAAGTCGCTTATTATCCTTGCAAAGTTTTTTTTTTATCCATAGTTTGTTTTTATAATATCAAGTGAATCAACGTTAAAATAACGCGTCCCTTTTTTTCTGCGCTAACTTCAGAAAAATCTCTTTTTATATTTAATTTTCAGTTTTGTGATTTTTTGATGGTTTAATGATTTTTTGTGGTCCTTTATTTCTGTTTTTTTGTTTTTTTGTAGTTTGCTACATTGTTTCATACTCTCCTTTTATTTTTTTCTTGAATTAAAAAGTTTTCTGGTTAAGAAAAACATAAATTCTTCGTAATAAAATTTATTTTAAAGAGAAAAAGCGAATAAAAACAAAAAATTTAAATACACGAAAAGACTTTAGCTGATTTCAGCAAAATATCTTTAAAAGTTGAATAAAAATATTTCGTTATTAGAGAATGAGGTCCTGTTAGAAATTTTTGGTCAATTTAGTTTTACAGATTTAAGTAGATCATTCGTCATGTTATTTACCGCTACAGTGGACTGAGTACCAAAAAGTCCAACACATTCTTCTTGCAACAAAAAAATTTAGAATTTTCGCTTTCGACGGAACCCATCTTATCCTTAGAGCTTCAAGTGACAAAATAGACTAATTCGTTTTTATATAATGTCAGTTTTCAAAATTGATGTGCAAATATTCTGTACATTAATGCTGAATACCTACAAGGAAATAATTAAGGAAGAATTATAACCGACTTCGATATACCTGTTTCTTCGTGTGTAGCAATATTGCACCTTAGTCACAGCAAAAGTTGTTAGTGGCAGTAGTTATGCAATAGTAAGATTACCCTAGTAAGAATGTCTAAAAAGTGAATTGCTTATTTAGAATCTTGTCGAAATTTACGGTCCTTATTTGTGACATACCAGGACATGTTAAAAATTCTTGTTTAAATTTTTAATAGAAATATTTATGGCCACGTAATTAAATTAGCATTATGGAGCTGGTAATAAAGTGGGACAGGAGTAATAAGAAAGTCTCGACAAATCTATTCAATTTTGTTCGTAGGCTAATATTTTAGCAAGTCGATATTCTCTTTTAACAAAAAGTCCGTGCAGTACCAATTTTTGATTTATACTAAAAGCTTTCATTAATCAATTTTCAATAACATTTCCATTTACATTTCGTCCTAGTCATAGCATGATATTCATACACAATATGCGCTATCACATCACGTCAGCCAAGCACAGAGCTCTTTAAATCTCTTTAGTTACTTTCAAAACTGTCTGCCTGTTGTCCAGTGATTATGAAAACTTTTTTCGCAGGGACTTCTCTCGCTTCACTTCCTGCATTGCTGAAAAACACATCTATCCATATTAATTTTACTTCGTAAATGAGAGCACATCTATTGGTTTTTAAAAGACATAATGGTATCACCACAGGAATAGTAAGAACCTAGATTTCGCTACCACTGTCAACTAAAAATCATTTTTATGTCAGTCAGTTGGTTACTTATAGGTGAAAAAATTGTGTAATTGGTGGAGAATTTGTAGGTGGATAAATTTCAAAAGTGAGCTGCGACACTATAAATCTTTCATCGCTTGTGGCTGTACAGGTTGCGATACTTTCCTCCACTTCATCCATACTTCTTATGGTACACCAACAATCTTCAAAAATTCCATTATCTTTCTCTGGTCTTGCAGTTTTTGGGTGCTAAGAGCCATGTCATGTAGTATAGGGCGTGAAAGATCGCAAATTGCTTAAACCTCTTATTTATCTCCATTATCACAGTTCTATTGTTACATTAGTAGGCTCTTTCTATCTTAAATACCTGAGACGAAGATCTAACATCTGCAACAGAGTTGGTGCAACCGTAAAAGTTAATTACCTAAATTTTTTAAGGAACACACAACACATAAACACAAAAAAATGTTAATTACTGCACTCTTATAATTTAATTCACTCACTTGCAACTGTTGATCTCTTGCTTTGTTAATAGTGATTTCGAAAGGAAGTCGTATCAGGAACAGCATCATTGGGATACGTGGCAATAGTACATCTTCATTTTCCAGTTAAAATTGTTGCCTTGTTCACATTCATCATTCTTGTTTTTTTTTTTGACTGAAGATCGGGGGTGCATTGCAAACTCATGGTGGATTTATATTTCGATGAAGAATGATGGGTATAGAAATTTTCAATGTAAGAACGTGCAGTAACTTGCCTGGCAAACCTAGCGAGAATTAAGACTTCAGTTGGATAGTTGAAAAATTCTCTCCAATAAGCCTGAGTATTTAGCAAATAGTCGAAAATATTCAGCAGCAGATTAGCTCCCTATGTACATGCAAGACATGCTTAATTAAACCATTTACATCGCGCATTTTCTTTCATAAATGAGTCATCAATAAAAGAAATAAATTGTCTTGTTAAATCCTATTTAAATCCATACTCTGGTTTTTTATGCAACTTCAATATACTTTCTTAAATACACCGAACTGGGCTGGAAACTCGTTTACTCTTACTTTTGGATTACTTTTTCGTCTGCAATTCTTGTGCATATATTCACTTAACTTTGATACAATATATAGCTTTTAGCATTCTAAACAGATCTGCCTATACACAATTGGATGAACCCTTGAATTCATTCAGCATTCCGAATATTAACTGACAATTAAATTAAAACTGCTAGTAGTTACAGACCGTCCATTTTACTGATTTCAATGGTTGTCATACGATTATTCCAAAAAATTCGAGTAACACACAGTTCCATTTAACTGGAAGCTGACAAGCGTCTGTACTAGAAACCGAAATTCCTTCATACCATATTGTTACACTTTAGAGTTTTTAAGTAAATTACACAATTTATTTACTTTCATTCGCATTTATACACACAAAAAAAATACACAATGGTAATTGTAACACATTTACGCCTAAAAGCTGTTTAATAATTTGTGTGTCTTTACTCGACGACGTTTACACTTCAACTCACTCTTTCGCCCAGCAGATGGTGCTAACGTATACTGTTTTGAGTGGCTTTCGCATATACAAGGAGATTCTACTTTAATTTACAATAGTGTTACGTTTATACTTTTTATAAACGTTTTGTTGTGAGTTCTTTATTGCAAAATAAATAACACCAGTTTTTAGAGTTTTAAAATTAATAACAATTTTATTAATTTCAACTACACAAAGTTGACACTTCAGAACAATTGACTTAAAATGCACGTCTTTACTCGATGAGGTTTAATTTTACACTGACTGATTATTCACTCAGACGCTTCCCTATTTATATTTGTCCATTTTAAGTCTAGAAAATTTAAAAATCTTCTACTCCCTTTGTATCACATTTTGCTGTTGTATTTTGTTTATTCGATGTATAGGCGCCTGTATCTCTGTGTGTATAGTTGCTTTTGTTTTTATGTTGATAAGGTTTCTGCTTGGGATTAATTTCAATATATTTGTTATTGTCTTTTGTAGAAAAGGGTTTTTTAGAAAACTAGGCAGATGGTAAACAACATGCATGTTTGTTGTTGTTAAATTATTTTTTGTCTTGCGCGTTAAATGGTAAACAGCATACATGTATTTTTTTTTCTTAGTAAACAGCATATCAAATTGTAGTAGTGCGTGTATAAACTTCTATGTAGTTGTAACCAGTAGTTCGCTTTATTGCTTAATTATTTGATTTTCAAACTTAAGCAAGACACATTCGTAACAATAGGAATGTTGAAATTTATTAAAAGACACAATAGGTCATTTTGTTTACTTACTTTACTGATAATTATTTTTTTTTTTAACTTAAATTAAGCACCTTCGTAACAGTATATCTCTAGCATTTTAATTTGGATTAGAAATTTGTTTCAAAGACTCTGACTTGTTTACCACACTTGTTTCAATTTGTCTGCGCGTAAAAAATGACTCAATTATAGTGTGTTAAATGTGTCATAAAACATGTTGTTACAGATTCTTAATAATATAATATATGAGTTTTCATATATAATGCATGATATGCTGTTTAGGTTTTGCTATGAAGTGCTGTCAAAATTCCATGTAAAAAATTTGTGTTGTTAAAAAAGAACTCTGTCGTGTTACCACAAATACTACCTATAGAAGCTGTGCCTTTGACACTGGAAGTACAAGAGTTGAAAGGGGCTATTGCCGCCCTAAAATCTAACAAATTACTTGGAATTGATAAAGTAAGTAACTTTTGGATCTACCAAGTGTAGCCGTGATAGTCTTATTGTTTATACTTAATGCCATTTAGCACTTCAGTGTGGAAATGGTGATTTTTTTTTTAAAGAGAAGTAGCAGTTCAGGCAACAATGCCTATTTAGTCAAGTACCGTGCTACATTCTTTAGGAAAGGGATAGAGAATAGATGAAACAGGTGGTGAAAGTAGAAGGATAGTCGGATATTAACTGCCGTATAAGACAGCAGCACAGCGACCAGTGACTATGCCTTCATCGCTGAGCAGACCCAACGACAGTAAATTTTTATGAAAAAAACCAAGGTCTTCGTTGGGAATCGTACCCACAACCTCCATATTTACAAGCTAGTACACTACCTACTAGCCTACAGGGGCACCTCATGGTGATGGTGATAATGATTCCCATGCCTGGAAAGCACCATAAAAAAGTCGAGCCTTACAGGCCAATAAGTTTGCTATCAAATTTATCCAAACTGTTCGAGAACCTTTTAATAAATATTAATCGAAAAGAAGTGTATACCGGATCACCAGTTTTGATTTAGGAAAAAACATAACACAATAAAGCAAACGCATAGACTTGTTTATGTTGTAAAACAATCTTTTGAAAATAAAAAAAATACTGTTCTGCTTTCGTATTTACCTTTCCAGTTTCAATAAAATATGGCACGAGTCCTTAATTCATAAGGAAGGGCAGAAAAGGCCTCAAAATATATCTACATTACTGGAAAACTATTTGAATGGTCGTTTTCTTATTGTAAAGAACGAGGAGTTTTTAAGCAGACAGCCAATTGGAGCCCGAGTTCCTCAAAGGAGCACCTTGGGTCCGATTTTGTATTTATTATATATCTCAGATATGCCTACACAAAACGTTCACGTTTCAACATTTGCTGATGGTACTGCCCTGCTTTGTATTCATGAAGATCCCCATGAAGCATCACAATGTCTAGAAAGTCATGTATTCCAAGTGAAAAAATTGTTAAAAAAAAATTAAGAATAAAAATCAAGGAACAGAATTGCATTCATATTACTTTTATATTATGCAGGAATACATGTCCATATATCACAATAAATAACCAAACAATACCCCAACTTTCGGTCGTCAAGTATCTCGGTATGCACCTTGATAGGCGTCTAATGTGGAATCATTACATAGAGGCTAAGCATACGTAAATAAAACTTAAAACTGTTCAATTAATCTAGCTTATCGGCCGGAATTTTGTTCTCAGTATGGACTGCAAGCGTTTGATCTACAATACCATTATGGAGCTATGGAATTCAAATGTGAGGCACTGCCTTATTGCCAAATGTCGAACAGATGCAAAGATACCAGTACAAAATTTTCAGACTCATAACTGCTGCCCATGGTATATGAAAAATTCAAACATTCACAACGTTGTGAAAGTACCCTCTGTAAGAGAGGACATACAAAAGTACGCATCCAAATATTTAATAAAGCTGGAATTACACTGGTACTGGTACGTAAAATAATAGATGGTGGAGGTTACAGTCGCCTGAAAAGGATAGATGTTGTAGTGATTAGCATAAGTAATATCTAGAAGAAAATAAAATGTTTTTCCAAATAAAACTTTTTGTCTGGCATAGGCTAGACTTAAAAATAATTTTTAATTTTAGATTTAGGATTCGTTTACTTATTGTTAGTTCTATTAGTTTAGAATATTCAATAAATAGCAATGTGATATAGCAAAATTAAAAACAATATTTTGGTGATTGTAATGTTTCCTTCTAGCTTCATGTTTAAAAGCAACAACAGGTTTCTTGCAACAATTAATTTTACCTGCTAAATAAATTGTATACTTTAACCAGCACAGAGTTTCTTCTGTGTCAAGCGACACCACTTGACAGTTTTTAGATTTTGAAGCGAATGAAGTGAAGTGGAATTGCTAAGCAAGTTTTTAAGTTTTTGCTTCAACGAGGAAACCGTGCTTACCACTTAAAACAAGGAAAAATTGTAGTCTATTAGATTTAGAATTAATAATTTATCAAGTCAAGATTTGTTTTCCTAAATTAGTTTATTGGTTTTATAATCATTACAATGTTGAGACAAAAATATTGTTACAGATGTGTCTTGCTTAAGTTTTAAAAGAAAATAATTATGCAATAAGGTAAACTACTAGTTATGTTTTAGTAACTGCGAAGCTGGCTAAGAAACCTTACACATGTAAGACAGCAACAAATTTCTAGTGACAAACTGTGTAGAAATTTTATACACGCAAACAACGACAGCAATATGATATGATGTTTACTAACTGCGTGGTTTTCTGAGAAATCCTATGTACGCAAGACAACAGCAGATATCTTAAAATAAATTCCAGGAAGAAACTTTATCAGCATAAAAACAAAAACAAAAACACACACAGACCAACAGGTGCAGTGAATGTATAATATACAAAAACAAAATGTGATACAAAGGAAGTAGAAGACTCTTAATTTTTCTAGACTTCTAGTGGACTAATATAAAAAGGCAGTATCTGAGTGGGTAGTTAGTTACTTGAAAAATAAACCTCGTGAAGTAGAAACGTGCATCTTCAGGAAATTGTCCTGTAGTGTCAACTTTGTGTTTAGTTAAAATAAATAAATAAATAAAATAAATAAATTTGTAATTAAATTAAAAACTCTAAAACCTGGTGTAATTTATTTTGCAATAAAGAACTCACAACAAAACGTTTATAAAACATAAAAACTTAACACTATTAACAAGCCATTTTTAAAATTTTCAAAAATCTCTGTTCAGTGTAATTTTTCAATTTTTCAAAATTAAGTAATAAAATAAAGTTTGAAAATGTTAATTTTTACTTAAGGGATCAATAACAATACATTTGCATACCATTAGTGCTCACACTTAGCAATACTTTTTAAGCTCAGCCAAATAAAATCACTTTTCAAAACAACAACAAATAGATATTCCCAAATTCCCCTAACCGCATAAACTTTTAAATATAGAAAAATATTTTATTTTTGTATAATTTTTTATGCATTTTGTGGATGTTGTTTATAAATGTAGTTAGAGGAACATCAGGGGTATTCGATTTTAATATCAAAAGCCATTTATTAGAAAATTTTTAAACTCTTTTAAGCAACACAAGACAAATGATTTGGGAGTGTGTTTAAAACCCCTTAATTAATGTTTAATTAACAAAATATTGATTACAAAATAATTTTAAAAATGTTCTGTGCCGTTTGTGTAATGTACTGAACAAGGTTAATAGGGTGTCTGCTAATCATGCCATTCGTCATGATGCTTTTTGGGATTTTATTCAAATATTTATTTTTGGGATTTTATTCAAATTTGTTGTTGTAAGTATTTATCAATTACTTACAACAACAAATTTTAAAATTGTTTAATTAAATTTGGCTCGTGTGTATTGCGACAGAAACAAAATTGTTTACAAACTAAACCGTAATTTCTAAATAGCGTGAACGTTTCTTATGCCAGCAGGAGAAGGTTTATGCGACTTTTAATTTTAAACTTTTCCTGAACTGTCAGGATCGCTGCATAAAGGGCCTAAAATACTGTACTTCATATATGCTAAGTTATTTATTTTCGTCACACTTAGCATAATTTCTACACTTTAGTAACTACTAAATTACTGTTTATAATTAAGATGTATTTTGTACCTAAGAAAGACTTTGCAGTACGATTCTGAAAGCCTTAGCCAAATGTCGTTGCAAATTTTTATATTATGCTACTGCCTGCTACTTGGTAAAAATTCCATATTCTTTACATTTTCTAATTTTTGTAATTTTCTAAAGTTTCCCTGGGAAACCTGTTGAGAATGGACTCTTTTTCAATAAATTCTGGTTTTGCACTATTTTTTTAGAAAACTCCAAACTGTGATTTTTGTTTAAGGATTCGGGAATTCCGTTTTTCTATATTTGAACTGCTTAGAAGAACTTAAAATTAGAATCCTTAAAAAAAATTTCATAATCAAAAAAATATTTAGTACAAAATTTGGCCATTTGATTAAATTTTCCTCAGACAGGAATATAAATGTAATAAGTATTATTTAGATACAACATCATCATCATCTCTGTATTTTATTTTACAGGTTTTTAAAATGTAAAAAGGAATATGAGAAATTAAATATGTAAAGAGCACTGATATATGGCTCTGTAGCACCACTTCTGAATAAGTTGAAAAGCTTCAGCTTAAATCTTAAGGTTATATGTTCTTAGCATGTCAAATTGTTTTAATTGCTTTTGCCGCTCACAAATTTCCGATTTAATTCCAAAACATTTTCTACTAGCCAGTGATACATCTTTTGCATAATAACATGGAGTCGTAATGCGCACCCTTGAGTATAATTTTTACTGCCTATAACTATAAGATAACAGATAATTTTTTAACTATCAGCATCTTAATGTTTCGACCGTTTTCATGCTTTCAAGAAAAAAATTCATTTTTCAAATTTTAAATTTTTAAATTAAATATAAGAATTTATTAAAATAAACCCTGTTAATTACATAAGCAGAGTACAGTAAACTATCCTATTTTATTTAATTTATTTCTGCTGGACCTTAGGAAAATCAAGAACATTATAGCTTTTGCTGATGACATTGTGATTAATCACGCGGATAATACGATTGATAGAATAAATAATAAAATACCGAAATACTTTAGAATGGCAGAAGAGTATGTCACAGACTGGCAGATGAGGAATTATTAACATAAATGTGAGGCTATTTTATTTCGTCCCCCTGTCGAAAAATGCAACAGTAATATAAAAAACAATTGGAAGTCATTTACAGTTAAATCAAGTAATAATGTAGTTATTCCCAATAAGGGAATGGTGAAATATTTAGGAATAAATATGGATAAATTGTTGTACTTCAATGAGCATCTGAATTTAGAACTAGATAAGGCAAGAAGGGCTTTTTTATATATGGGAGGATATTTTGTTCAAAACATATTAGAAGTGATGTTAAAATACTTTTATACCAATCTTTGATAAGACCGATATTAACATACGGTTGTCAGATATGGTTCAGTATCTCACCATCTAACATGGAAAAACTGCGAATGTTTGAAAGAAAATGTTTACGATCCTGTAGATCTCTCTTTAGGTCTCCAAATAGTAATTACAAGAAATATATTTCAAAACAAAAGTTGTACAATGCTGCCAAAATTAGCAGGATCGATAATTTTATTATTCACCTAATTAGGAATCATATAAGGAATAGTCAATTATGTTATGAATATAACTTAATAATGGCTCCTTCCCAATAAGCATTTTGGCTGGAATTCAAGTATAGTTACACTTGAAATTCAGTCAAAATTTCCAATTTCCAGCGTTGAATTACAGTTGAAACACAGTTGAATTCAATAGCGAATCCAGCAAAATTAACCATTGAATTACAGTCGAACAAAACAGTATCTTTACAGTGTAATTCCAGCCTTGAATAACAGTGTGATTCAAGTCGAACCGAACCTGTTTTTATATTTGAATTCAAGCATGGATTCGAACCAAATCTGTTTTTACCGTTGAATTCATGGAATTTCAGTGTTATTCAAGCAATACTACAACAGTATTTAAATAGTGTTATAACATTATTTTAACAATAATTTTCAAGTCATTTTCTGCCACATTTTTTACCCCATTTCCTCTTGTAAAAATAAAACATTTAATAAAAATAGTACAAATTATTACTTAAATAGTTTATAGTTGAAAAATCAAAATAAATGCTAAATAAAAGTTTATTAGTCTTTTTGTTTGAGCTCTATTTTTTCAAGGCTGGCTAAACCTTCTTGTATTTTATAAAAATAGGTACATATTTATTTATATGAAGAATATTTGAGTAAAGGAAAAGTTTATATGATAACGTATTGGAATTGCGGTGAGAGTAATGATTGGGTAATGAAAAAGTTAAAGTTAGTTTAAATATTTATATTAATTTGTTTAATTTTTGCTTGTTTTTGTATATTTTTTATTAATGCGATTTCTGGCTTGCTGGAAAAGGGCTATGATATTTTTTTTAAACTCCATATCACTGTGGTCAGAAAATTTCTCTTTGTAGGCTACTGTAATATTTTAGAAAAGTAAATAAGTGAGAGACTAAAAAGGAATGTCTTAAATGTCTTACGTTTAATTGCAAGTGTAATTGATAATGATTTCAAGAGCAGTTTTGCAGCCGATACTTGCCAACAAAAAAATTGTGCTATATCGTCCTTCATTAATCGTCTCCAGCAGCTTCCTTCACCTGAAAATGTAAAAAAATATTTTTATAAAAACTTTTACAAATGTTGTCATTAGTCATTGCCAAATTAGAAAAATATTCTTCTGAAGATTGAATTTTTTTCTCAAAACTTATAAACTCTTCTTTGCTCAGAAATGATTCTTTTGGCTTTGAGTACATACCTTTATATTTATTTGTTCAAAATTTCTTTGTTTTATTTTCGATTCTTTATTCTTTATTTTCCTTTTGCTTATTTCCACTTTTATTGCTTTATTTTCATTTTCAAAACTTTGCTACTTTCGCGTTGTAATATTGTTCACTATTAATTTATAACATTTAATATTTATTTATTTATTAGTATTATAAAATTTTATGATTGACATTTAGGTGACTCTGACTATTTTCTAACAAACTTCAAACATACTGGAAAAATGATGGATTTCAAATGTAATTCAAGCTTGAATTCACACTGGAATTCAAACATTGGAATTCACAAAAAATTTGTGCTTATTGGACATATATAAAACCTTACGAAATGGGTATGTACCATCTAAGGCCTTTTTATATCGCGATAGTAAAGGTTACATACAAAATGAGATCGGCATAACAATATTTTACCACATTTATAGAAGAGCCAACATTAAAGCTTTACTAAGCATTGAACTGACGAATGACAATGCTAGACTTAACACGGATATCTGTTTAAGCGATAAATATATTATTCTAAATATTAATGTTAGGATATTTTGGTGGCTAGCCGAATAACTCCTTTTCACATTTTATTCTTTGACTTTATTTTATCTTTTTTTTAATATATAAGTAAGGTTTTTTAAACTTTTTCTTAACATACTAATATAAATCCAAATACATATAATACATTTCTGTATATTTTTTGTATAAATATAAATATTTTAATTGTGAAAATAATGTAAGTAGTAAATATTATGTTATATAGCCGACAGCCCTAATAATGGACTGTGTATAGTTTTAAAAAATATATCTCCTACTATTGGTTTATTTTTAGTTTAAGCATATTTAATCTCGTCAAATAACCTTCAAATAAAAAAAAAACCTTAGATTTTACAAGAGTCTCTGAGTGGACGTCGTTAATATATTACGCGGGTAATAGCTCTGTATTAAAATAACAAAAATTAATCCCCGTTACAAAGCAAGTTTTTCTTTGTGAAATAATTGCTGTGGCACTATAATAGCAATATGATACATATGTATCAGAAGCAGGCAGTGATTTTGAGTGGCAAAAAATAGTCTCTTCAAGCAAGAAATGGCCATCTACACGAATCGCCTAAGCTATATTTAAATAAAAGAAAACAAGTGCAAAATGACGATAAACCTTCAACAAGTAACCGCTATGCTATGATTCAAAATGATGATGATGTTAACAATAGTGATGACGATTAAGAGGTTGCTGAAAAAACAATAAAAAATATTCCCAAACCACCGCCAATATACATTTCTGATGTTATTAATATTAAAAAAGTAATAACTAATATATATCTAAAGATCAATTCACTTATATCACTTAGAAATAATCAAGTTAGGCTTATGGTAAAAACGGTTAAGTTATATAGAGAATTTATCAAACACTTAGATGCTCATAAAATAGGTTTTCACACTTATCAGCTTAAATAGGATCGCTCATTTCGGGTAGTTATTAAAGGCCTTCACCACCCTACTCCAGTTGCCGATATAAAAGCTAAGTTATTAGCATTAGGACGTCAAGTTCGCAGTGTAACAAATGTTAGAAGTCGACTCACCAAGGGACCATTGCCCATGTTTTAAGTTGGTTTTAATCCTAATCAAAATAACAAAGAAATTCATAATATCAAGCATATAAACTATGCTATAATAACAGTTGAAGCCCCAAAGAAAACAATGGGCTTAATCCAATGTCACTGGTGCCAACTTTTTGAGCATACGAAGGCCTATTGCAAAAGGCTATTTAACTGTGTTAAATGCTGTCTAAATCATCCGACGGCAGATTGTAATAAAAATGCGGATACACCACTCCACTGCTATCATTGTCGGAGAGATCATATCAAATTACAAAGGATGTTAGATCTACAAAAACATACTTCAAAAAAGATTGCACCAGGGCTATAACTTCCCCAATCATCGGCAACAGATTAACGTCCATCCTGATGAATTCCCGCAACTCAACAGTAATAATGCATTCAGTAAATCGAATTTTTTCAACAATAATAAATCGTACTAATAATAATAACATCAATAATATTGTCATGGAAAGAATTGAATCCATGTTCGCAAACCTTCTCAATATGTTAACCATGCTTGCCTCAAAACTACGCAAATAAACCTCCGTATTGCAATATGGAATGCCTTGATTTTATAAATCGTATAAAGGAAATTGAGACTTTCATTCATTTACATTCATTTTCTTAATATCTGAAACCCATTTTACCAAAAAAAGTTATTTTAAAATAAAGGATTATTATATAGTTTCTTGCAATCATTACTGATGAAACAGCTCACGGTGGCTTTGCAATTTTGTTAAAATCTTATTTGAAGTACGTCCCCCTCGATATTTATAGAATGTCATAATTGCAAGCTGCTCTAGCTTTAGCTTTTCTATATACTCCATAGACATATATTCCAACAAGACATACTGTTAAATGTCAAGATATTAACAATTTTTTTCGACACACTTGGAAACAAGTTTGACTTCAAGGTGATGACTCCACGCTAAGCACCAGTGGTTGGGCTCTAGGTTAGCAAACTCAAAAGGCAAAGAACTATACAAAACTATAACCAACAAAAACATTTCAGTTTTAACTACAGGAAGTCCAATATACTGGCCTAGTGATCCCAGAAAATTTCCAGATTTACTTGATTTCGTTGTGTACTCAGGGATTTCAAGCCATCTTTTAGATATCTTAGGCACCGACGAGCTGAGTTCCGATCATTCCCCTCTCATTGTAAATTTCAGTATGTTGTTGCTCAACCATAGATAAAAAGTTAAAAATTATATCACCTAAAACTGATATAAATTTCTTTAAAAATTGGATAGAAGCAAATATAAATCTAAATTTTGAATTAAAGATGCAAAAGAACTGGACGATGTCGTCGAAAACTTTACAAACCTAATCTATGAAGCTGAATTTCAAGCCACCCCGAGCAACAAACCGTTAAAACGACGTTTAGATGATAACAAAAATGAACAATTAAAGTAGTAATAAAATAGTATAAATAGAATACTGAAGATGGCAAATAGCCGAAAACGGTTACGACGAGGGTCGACGTAAAACCGTACCCAAATAAAAATAAATTAAACCCCGTCGGAAAATACACGCACATATCAACAATTAAAGTACTATTTGAAGAACCTTACAACCACATGCGACAGAAGGAACGAACATAATTTATGGAATGTCACAAAATATTAAAAAAGGCCAAGTAAAAGAAATATCCCTATAAAGGGCCAGAATGGAACCTTGTATAGATCGAACTATAACAAAGCTTTTTCTCTTTCTTAATATTTAGAAAATATTTTTACGCCGTTTGTCTTGTGCGAACCTAGAGATGCTGATGTCACTTCTGTCTTCTTGGATACACCATGTCAAAGGGACCTACCAATTAAAACCATATCCCCAGATGAAAACAACAGACAAAATTCAAAATTAAAGAATAGAAAGAGCACAAACATTTGCCTGAAAAAGCCATTATTTTTCTAACAACAATTTACAACTGTATACTTGGAGTTAATCACTTTCCAACACAATTGAAATGTGCAGAAATAATGATGTTTCATAAGCCTGAAAATGTTATTAAGTCTTATAGAACAATAAGTCTTTTGCCTACAGTCTCAAAAAATTTTGAAAAGTTGTTTTGACATAGGTTGCAGCCAGTCGTAAACATCAAGAATATTATCCCTTAGCATCAATTTGGATTCCACAACAAGCACGGTACACTTGAACAATGTCACCGAGTCGTAAATGTTATTAGAAATGCTCTAGAAACGAAACAGTATTATTTTGCTATCTTCTTCGACGAAGTATGGCATGTAGGTCTTTTGTATAAACTAAAAATGCTTATCCCAGCACCATGCTTTCTGGTCCCTAAATACTACCTACAAAATCGTTATTTCTACGATGAATCTTCTAATATTTGTGACATAAAAGTTGGTATTCCTCAGGGAAACGTTCTGGGCCCAGTTAAATATACATTATATACGTCCAATATGTCGTCAAATGAAAATGTTACTATTGCAACATGACACAGCCTTAATGGCTGTATATGTGTGTGTATAAACTTCTACGCAGTTTGTAAGCAGTAGTTCGCTTTATTGTTTAATTATTTTATTTTAAAACTTCAGCAAGATACATTCCTCGACGTTCTCAAATTGGAGTTATCCAGAGCAACTACATGGCGAACTTTTCGTAAGGATTTGATTTTGAAGCATTACAAGGTTCAGCTGGTGCAGGAATTGAAGCCGACCGATCATTCACCTTGTCGTAGATTTGCCTAATGCATTCCGGAACAACCGGGGGGTTTTTCTGAAAAAATCATTTTTTAGAGCAAGCCCTTTTTCAGTTGTCACGGTATGTTAAAAAGCAAAACTGCCGCATTTTGGCTTCTGAATATCCTAAAGTGATTATGCTCAACGTGTCACTGTATGGTGGGCTATGTGGTCTGGAGGCGTGATTGGGTCGTTTTTTTCGAAACTGGACTATTTTGTGGGTCTATGCTAAGGTCATAGTCTATTCGGAGCCAATCGAATCGATTTCAGCCTTAAAAGTCAAAATCCGTGATGTGATTAACGAAATAGGACCGCCACTTTACCAAAAAGTGATTAAAAACTTTGATGAAGCAATTGATATCTGTTAGCGTGGTCGTGGATGACATTTGCCAGATATCATTTTTCATTCATAATTGCTCCACTTTTCTCTTCACAATATAATAAAAATTCGAATCATCTTAATCTAAATTTTTTGTTTTATATTTTTTTAGAAAACAAACTTCTTATTGAAAAACCCTTTATCTTTGACTTTTTTTACAAAGCTATCTCAGTTAAGTGCGTATTTTTAACTGGAGGCACTTTTGCCGCCTACTTCTACTTCTGCATTAGAGGCCTCAAACCAGGTTCAAAATCACCTAGACAGTATGGCAAACTGGTTTAAAATTGAAGAAAGAGGCATTTCTCCTCCTGTTTTCCTAAACAATGAAGAAATTCCAAAACCTGATTGTGTGAAATATCTTGGCATGCATCTTGGTAAATATTAAAATAAAGCGAATGCATTGGCTGCTGGGACAAAAATCAAAATTAAGTTTAGAAAACAAATCAAAACTATACAAAACTATTTTAAAACCGTTATAGACATGCGAAATTCAACTGTGGGGCACTGCTAGCAACTCCAACATAGAAATACTTCCACGATATCAATCAAAAACTCTTAGAACGAAAGTAGATGCTCCATGGTTTGTGAGAAATGACACAATTCATGGAGATTTATAAAGGGTCCGCCATCTAACTTTTTTTTTCAACTTGTGCTTACTTCGTTAATTGTAACACTTAGCTCATGTCTGATATAACAAATAATTGGTTTTATCCTTCCGCTGAACGAATATGGTTGTGTATACGCTTGAACAATGCTGGGAAATATTGCGAAATTACTTTGAAAATCATGGTAATGTTGCAGAATGTGTGCGAAAATTGCGTAGGGATTTTAGAAGAAGAGAAGCACCGTCAGCTCCGTATGTTCGTTATCTTGTGAAAAAAGTGAAAGAAACTGGCATCCTAATCGATAAGCCAAAGCGTGAAAGCTAAAAACAGTGCGCACACCCGAGAATATTGCTGCTGTGGCAGAAAGTGTGCGTGAAGCGCCATCAACATCAATTCACCTTCGTTCTCAACAATTGAACATTTCAGAGACATCATTTAGACGAATTTTGCATAAAGACCTTGGTGTGACGCCATACAAAATTCAATTGATTCAGGAGTTGAAGCCAAGTGACCATTCAATGCGTTTTCGCTTCGTTAAGTGGGCCTGCGATAGAATTACAGAAGATGCCGATTTTGCAAAAATAATCACAATAGTCGCATTTATTGAAAAGCCAACGCACCCAAAACGAGCCACTGTTTGGTGCGGATTTTGGTCCAGAGGCAAACATGGGCCATTTTTCTTCGAAAATGAGCATGGAGTGGCCGTTACAGTCAATGGCGATCGTTATCGGCCCATGTTGAAGGAATTTTTGTTCACAAAAATTGAGGAGGAGGAGAATATTGACAACATTTAATTTCAACAGAACGGCGCTACGTGCCACACAGCCGAAGCTACACTCGATGTTTTGCGGACTATTTTTGAAGATCGCATTATCAGCCACATGGCTGATGTCATTTGGCCACCTCGGAGCTGCAATTTGACACCGTTGGACTATTATTTGTTGGATGCCGTCAAATATAAGTGTTACGCCGATTAGCCAGAGACAATTGACGCTTTAAAGGACAATATTCGTGAAGCCATTGGTGAAATACAGTTGCACACAATCGATAATGTGCTTAAAAATTAGACCAATGGTGTAGGCTACTACATGGCCAGTCGAGGCAGCCATTTGAATGAAATTATTTTCCATTATTAACCGGAAGGATTGTAAAAAAGAAATTTGGGAAATTATTTAGCAGTTTTGTTTATAGCATTTAAAACAAAAAAAAAATTATTTGGCGGACCCTTTATATATTAAAGATCGAAGATGAAATAAACGTTTACAGCTCAAGGCACATTGACCGACTTAGTAACCATTCCAACCCCGATGATAGCGAGAAAGTACATAGGGTAAGAAGGCTCCATGTGCTTGGCCTTCCGTTCAGAAAATAAATATTTAAATATTTCAAATAGTCAACGCACAGTGGCTCAGAATCGTATTCCATTGGCCAAAACTCTGTAAATTTTAAATAACAAAGATTTTTTGGAAGTTATTTTTTTAGTCAATAGATAACATTTTAAGTTTTTATCGAGTTTAGGTTTAAATTAAGATCGGTAGAGCGCACTGCATATAACTTTATGCTTAAAAATGCTTACAGATTTCCTAATTTTTGGTCAATTTTTAAATAAAAGAGTGTAACTTAATTTTTCTTTAATTATATTTTATATAATGTTTTTTTAATTATATATTTATATAAATAGATTGTAGATAAATAAAGTAATATTTAATATTAATATTTGTATACTTTATTTCATTTAAATATTAAATGCAAATTTTAATTATTATTTATTTGGCTGGGATATTTCCAGTAAATATTCTATATTATATTATTCTATATTATACTTCTGTCATATAGCAATGCCTTAGCTTCGGCATATAGGTCCGAATGATTCCCTTTCCATTGAGTTCGAATGCTAGAGATAAAGGGATCTGACGTTGCCCATAATATATGACATGCCCATAAGCTTTATTTGTAGAACTTCGTGACATTTTTCTGGTATTATGTTCTTTGTAAAATGATGAAATGATCAAGTTGAGCTGGCTGTTGTAACTGTGCTGAAATTGGTGTGATTTTGATAGATTCCTTTGGAGGCTAACACTATTTTTTAGCTGCAGATATGTGATGATGTGATGGGTACAAATTGTACTTTACTGAAAGAAATTTTATACATCATTTTTCTATAATTTTTAGCAGTTAATTGTAACATCTGTGCAAAAATGCATGAACAATTTTAGGAAGTTTTTTAAACTGATGTCAGCTATTTGAATAAATATTTATACCACCAATAACTTTCCTCTCTCTCCAATTTGTATTTATGTTAGTGAATGGTTTCTAAAGTAAATTTACTAGCAATTTTGATAGAATTTTGTTTGTAAAAATTTTGAGTATTTTCATTAAAATAAAAAAAATGTTCTGCGGGCGGGTCCGGGCGGTTGCAAAAGTATATATGGGCTTAAGAAAACACTTTTACCTTTCTTTGGATGGTTTCGATTTTTTGTCCTTTAAAAGTTATACACTATTAATATTCAAATTTTACGAATATATGGTGGTTTCAAATTTATTACATAACACTCTAACTACAAATAATACAGGGTGCTCGAGTACCATTTGTGAAAAACAACAGTTCACCCAACATAACAAAAAAAAAAACCGCAGCCCATTATCAATAATAGTTCTCAAGAATTCGTAATAATTATGTGATCAAATATTACAATTTTTTTTTATTTCTAAATTAACTTAAATTCTTTGCTTTTAGCAGCATGCCACGCCTACTACTGTGAATATTTTGAAAAAAATTTTCGGCTAACTTAGTTTTGATCTGTTTCCTTTCTGATGGCATACAAAATTTCATAATATATGTCAAGAAAAAATATAGGTTTTGGCCAATGGAAATTGATTATGAGCCACCGTGCAACGTAAATATGTAAATAAAAAAATAAATTTGTATACATATAAACAATTACATACTTATAACTGCACTCAGATTAAAGATTAATATAACATGGCTTTAGCCTTAATGTAGGTCAAGACTCATGTGAATATTTATTTTTTTAAATTAATTTACCTATTATTAAAACATAGATTGCAAATAAAAACATGAGAAAAAAAATTTTTTTTGCAATTATTTTGTCCAAAAAAATTTTTTTTTATTAGTTTGTGTACAAAACCGTTATACGAATTTTCTTTAGAACCCTGTTTTAAAAATATTCTATAAAAAATTGTTTATAAAACTTTCGGTCTTTTATTAATAGAAAAAATTGTTAATAAGATTTTGGTCTAAAGTTTTTTATAGAAAATATTTTTAAAAAATTTTGTTATAAAAAACTGTTATTCAAATTTTATGTAGGAATATATAGTTTCATTAAAATTCTGTTTGTGTACTTTTTTTTTGCAATTTCACTTAATTTTATTTCTATTGAATTTTCTATTTACAGACTCTTTATAGTTTCTACTGCTATTCTCTGGCTATTCTCTCATACAATTTTTAATCTTAATGTGTTTCACTTAAAACAATTTGTTACAGCTCCATTATGTACTCTAAAATAATTTTTTTTATAAAGTATTGGTATTTTATTAAAAGAGATTTTTTTTGTATTTCTGTTTTTTTTAAATACATCACCAGTGCTAGCAACAAAGAGGACAAACAACAACAACAAGAAGTATAAAAAAAACATAAATTATTTACAATGTCTTCCCTGTGGGTAAACATGGCAGTATTTGAAAATTATATTTTGTCGAGAAACAACAACAAAAGAAAACCATGGAAAAAAGTGGGAAAAAATGACACACATTTTTTTACTTCATTTACTGAAACAACATAATATTTTGTATAGAAACACTATAAAGATATTTGCAAACGACAAAACTGATAAAAATTTTAAAAATATATTAAAATGGAGTATGGAGAGAAAATTAATTCTGTACATCATTGTACTACATTAAATTCAGCTATTAAATAAAAGTTTTAGTCATTTTTATAACAAAATTTATATGGATAAAAAATATTCGATTTAGCTACCGGATGATCAAAATCACACTATTCAGGCCTTAAAATTTACTTCTATATAGAAATACCTCTCACCTCTTTAAATTGCCAAATCAAATTCACCTTAATAAAGTTGTTCTATAACCCAAGTGATAAAAAAAAGGTAATATTATATACCGAAATAGAATGAAGTTAAAGTAAAGTAGTTGAATTTAGTTGTCAAATTATTGTATCGCGTTTTTTAACAATAAGTTTGTTTTTAAAATGTGGCAACACCGACAGTATGATAGCTTTGACATTTAGGTTATTGACGTATACGTAGTAGATGCATTGGCAATTATTACAATAAATTCAATTTCGCACGAAAAGCGCATTAAAAGAATTTTAGTCCACTATGAAAATAGTGGTTCTATTAAAAATACATTTCGTGAAATTCGCGATACTTTCGGTCCTGCTGTGACCACTATCAAGAATTTGCTTATTAAATTTTAACTGACAGGCTCGATAAAAAATGTGCGAACACTACCGCGTGTTGAACCTGACCGTATAACTCAAAACATTGCAGCCGTTAGCCACAGTGTTGAATCAGATCCGAATTTGTCAATTCCTCCACGTTCTCGACAATTGGGGTTATCTAAAACCACCACATGACGAATTCTGCATAAGGATTATACTTTGAAGCATTATATGGTTCAACTGATGTAGGAATTGAAGCCGACTGACCATTCACTTCGCCATAGATTTGCTCAATTCATTCAGGATCAACCGGCTGGTTTCTGAAAAAAATCAATTTTTTAGACGAAGCCCATTTTCCCTTATCAGGGTGTGTCAACAAGCAAAATTGCCAGATTTAAACTCCTGAATATCCAAGAACGATTATTTAGAGGCCTTTGCATGATGAAAGTGTCACTATGTGGAGCTCTATGTGTTCTGGAGATGTGGATGGGCCGTTTTTTTCGAAGATGCTGGAAATGCAGTAACGATTAATGGTTCACTTTATCGCGAAATGCTAACAACTAAATTTTGTGCTATTATTGACGACGCACAGTGGCTCAAAATCGTATTTCATTGGCCAAAACTTTATAAATTTTTAATTAACAAGGATTTTTTAGAAATTCTTTTTTTAATCAATAGATAACATCTTAGGCTTTTATCGAGTTTATGTTTTATTAGGATCGATACAGCGCGCTGCACTTAAAATTATGCTTAACAATGCTTACATATTTTGTAGTTTTTGGTCAATTTTAAAATAAAAGAGTGTAACTTAATTTTTCTTTAATAATATATATATTTATAGTCATAATATTTGTATACTTTATTTCATTCAAATATTAAATGCAAATCATAATTGTTATTCATTTTGCTAGAATATTTCCTGTAAATATCCTATATTTTGCTCTGTATTACTAGTGTCCTTTAGCAATGCTTCGGCATGTAGGTCCGAATGATTCACTTTCCATTGACTTCGAATGCTAGAGATGAAGGGATCTGACGTTGTTAATAATGTATGAAATAAATCCTCATTTGTAGAACTTCGTGACATTTTTCTGGTATTATGTTTTCTGTAAAATCTGTAGTCCTTATTTCTTTTTTCCTAACTTCCTCTGATAAATCTCCAATTGGTAATAAATGGAGCTTAATAACGTCTTCTCCATGATAAAGAACTTTGTGCACTGTAGCTTACATATTTCTATAATTTTATTTGGATGTATATATAGCAACGGTTTCCTTGGCATACACACCAAATTTTCTAGCATTAATTTGTTCATTGCACGCAAGTACTTCAGTAATTGTTTTAAATCTTGAAATAACATCTATATCAATACCTGTTACACTAGATGTAGTTTCGGGATCCAAAAAGAATCTTCTTGCGATATTAGCGTCGTTTGTATTGCCTGATCCGTGCTTTGGTTGATCTATAATTAATCCGTGTTTGAGAAATTCATCTTGAACTTGTTTCTTTTGAAATTTTTTTTTCTCTTTGTTGGTGTCATTAATTAATAATGATCCTGAATTAACAGTGATCCTGAAGATCCAAAGTCCAAATCATAGCTAATGTTCAGTACGTGTTTCATAAATCTTATCCTCGTATGTAGCGATGATAAAGCTGGATAAAGCTTTTGTAGCAGTCAAAACCTTGGAGTTTTTCCATCTATCATCGAAGGTATTAATTGGTAATTGAATTTAATAGTCTGTTCATCTATCTCTAACTCTAATGGTTTTAGTGTTTTAATTTGAGCTCTAATGTCACTTATTTCATTTTTAATGGTATCACGAGTTTCCTTTTTATACTCAAATTTTATTGGTCTGCAGTATTTCGTAGACGATGGAGTCTAGTTTTTCCATATACAATTTGTTTGCATTGTGCTGGACGAAGGTTCCGAGTCTTCTAAGTTCTTTATTAATCGCGATGGCACAATTGACAGCATGAAGACATCTCTGTCAGAAATATCTTCAAATAAAAATTTTTTATTCTTTAAATAAATATAAATAAATATTCTTTTCAACGGTTTTTTTAATTAACAATATATATTTTTTCTCGATATTTCGCTTTCCTGTGGAAAGCTTCTTCAGGAAATTATTTTTTATATTTTACAAAAACAAAAAATTATAACAATTTGAAAAGAAAAAATTTTTTGAAAACATTTAACAACACATATAAAATAATTTTCTTCATACATACAAACATACAAAAATTAAAATTTCAAATATTTAAACATACAAAAAAAGGAAACGGAAATTAAATAATAAATTTTTTCTTATGAAATAATTATAACAAATTATGTGTCTTTTGTATTAAGTACCTATAATTCTGCGATAAATTGCCGGTTTTTAAATTTATTCTCCTTACATTTGACACATTAACAATTTCTAACATTTCTAACATATAACGTCTCCTGTAGTTTTTTTCTATATCTAATACTGATGTTTCATCAAACTTTGGATAATGATTATATTTCTTACAATGTGAAGATAAGAATGTCTTTATATTGTTTTTTGCCATCGCATCCCCATTTACAAAAAAGAGTCAAATTGCAGTTTAGATTTTTTTTCAACTCTCTTCCCTTAAATGATTGCAGCAACCATTTAGCTGTATGATCAAGTAGAGCTTGCAGTTGAAACTGTGCCGAAATTGGTGTGATTTTGATAGATTCCTTTGGAGGATAACGTTTCCTTTTAGCTGCAGTTATGTGATGATATGACGGGTATAAATTGTACTTTATATATCTGTATTTTACTAAAATAAATTTTAAACATTTTTTTCTATAATTTTTAACAGGTAATTGAAACATCTGTGCAAAAAGGCATGAAAAATTCTAAAAAGTTTTTCAACCATTTGAAGAAATATTTATACCACTAATAACTTTCCTCTCTTTCTCCCTACGTTTTGCTATCTACAATTTGTATTTATCGCAGTAAATGGTTTCTAACGTAAATTTACTAGCAATTTTAATAGAAATTTGTTTGTAAAAATTTTGAGTATTTTCATTAATATAAAAAAAAAATGTTCTACGTGCGGGTCCGGGCGAGTGCAAAAGTATATATAGGCTTAAAGAAAACACTTTTGGCTTTCTTTGGGTCGTTTCGATCTTTTGTTCTTTTTGTCCTTCAAAAGTTATACACTGTTAAACTTCAAATTTTACGAATATATGGTGGTTTCAAATTTATTATATAACACGCTAACTACAAATTATACAGGGTGCTCAAAAACCATTTGTGAAAAACAACAGTTCACTTAACCTAACAAAAAAAAAACCGCAACCTATTATCAATAACAGTTTTAAAGAAATCGTAATTAATATGAGATCAAATATTACAATTTTTTTTATTTCTAAATTAATTTAAATTCTTTGATTTTAGCAGCAAGCTTTGGCTACCTAAGTTCTGATCTGTTTCCTTTCTGATGGCATAAAAATTTTAAGAATCCATGTCAAGAACAAATATAGGTTTTGGCCAATGTAAATTGTTTCTGAGCTACCGTGCGATGTGGATGTTACCGATATGTGTTTTCAACAGGACGGACACTACTTTCAAAGAAGCCGATGAGTTTGGTTTATCCCCACTCTATGCTAAAACTCGGTTTATTGAACACATTTTAAAGCTAAGCTATGATTTGAATTTTAAGGGAGCTATACGAAATAGTGACCAAAATAAAGCCAAAAGAGAAGCAAATAAAAAAGGCGTACAAGAACAATTTTTAGAATTAGATTTACTGATCAATCAGCCAAAGCAAGGAGAAGGAAATATAAACGAATGCAACAGCAAGAAATTTTTTTTTCTGATGCTGAAACTCCTGCATCTAGTAGATTTTGAGTTAATAAAACGCTATAATTTCATAATACAAATGATATCATGCAATAGGAAGCTGAATGCAAGAAAATTTGGTCAGTATGCTAAAGAAACAGCAAAACTATACAATGAAAAATATGATTAGAGAAATATACCATTGACAGTGCATAAAATACTATATCATGGAGAAAAGATTATTCATCATAATCTGCTACCAATTGGAGATCTTTCTGAAGAAGCACAGAAAAAAGGAACAAAGATTATAGATTTTTTCGCGAACACTACACAATTTAAAATACTTAAATTTTTATTAACCTCAAATCTATCATCAAACAGGTGGTTCAAAATTATTTAAGGTACTCGGTGTCGTTTTAATTCATTTAAGTCACTTTTCTATACTGATTTAGGGCTATTGTTTCACTTTCAAGGCTTTTCTTTTAGTTTGAAGCGACTTAAATATTGTAAATTTAACCAGGACGGTCTTTGTTACAACCTGGTACTAGTCAAACAATGACCTAAGCATAACTTTAAGAAAATTTTAAGTTCATTTCCTCATGGTTAATAATCTAATTAGGAATATCGACATTTATATTTCCTGGCCTTATGAAAAATGATCATTAGGTATAAAGGTGACCAGTCGGTTGTACAAGGGCGCTGTATTGATTTGATTAAAAATAACGCAGGTTTTCCTGTAAGTTGACTCGAATGGAGAATGATTTTCTAAAATAAACTTACTAATTGACGTTCTGAAAATCGACCAACACATAGACACAGTTGAATCAAATAAGAACGTTCCTTTGAAAACAACTACATTTGTTAACTCGAATCTATTTTTTATATGTTTTGTGATAGCACACCTCAATCATATGGACTTAAACGATTAAAAACAGCTTAAAAAATTAAGGGATACCTGTACGAATATACATTGTTTTTACAAAGTTGATATCACTACAGCTCAAAAGAATGGAAAGTACCCAACAAAAGTATATTTCTACTTTTATTGCCAAGATATAATAAACTATTTATACACTTTTCTTTTCCTGAAGATACCACCCAATGGTGTCACAAAATATTGAACATAAAATTAAAAATAAAATAGTCACTAGTCAGGATATGTCAACGAGCAGAAATTTGCCGCATTTGGGCTTCTGAAAATCCTAGAACAATTATTGAGAAGTCTTTGCATGCTCAACGTGTCACTGTATGTTACGCTATGTGGCCTTTTTTTTGTCGAAGGTGAAGCTGGAAATGCGTTAACGGTAAATGGACCACGCTATCGCGAGACGCTAACAGGTCAATTTTGGCCTATTATGGACGACGTAGATATCACTGACATGTGGTTTGAATAGGACGGTGTCACATGTCATACAGCCAATGAAACCAACAATTTATTGCAAACCAAATTTCCCGATTGCATTATTTCACGACAATCAGCAGTTAAGTGGCCAGCCAGATCTTGTGATTTAACACCATTGGATTACTTTTTGTGGGGCTTTGTTAAGGACGGAGTCGGTACGGAGCCAATCGAATCGATTTAAACTTTAAAACTCAAAATCCGTGTCGTGATTAACGATATAGGATGGACATTTTGCCAAAGAGTTATTAAAAACTTTGATGAAAGTATCGACATCTGCCAGCGTGGTCATGGTAGAGGTTTGCGAGATATCGTTTTCACGCATAATTGCCGAACTTTTCTCATCGTAATACAACAAAAATTTGAATAATCTTAATCAAAATTTTTTATTTTATTTTGTTTTAGAAAACAAATTTCCTGTTGAAAATCCCTTTATTTAATACTCGATAGTCCGCGTATGTCTGTTTCTGTTGAAGGGGGAAACAAAAACAAATGTATGAAACGATGGTGGTGGTGGTACGTGAACTTCACTTTACCATATGAATATTATCTGATTTGTTTAAAATAATATGTTCACAATTACTTTACTAAAATAAATTGATTAGTTAGATGGTAGATTTTAAAAGCATTTAATTCATTAATTCGGACATATCTGTCATCATTTGTATAAAATATATGTAAGTTTTGACGGATCTAACATCCGATTTCAAATGATTTTAATTGAAGAGAAATCATAGAGTCTGTTAATCATTTGCTTTATATATGGTAATAGTTTTAGTTATATTTTATTATTAAATTATGATTTATTATTATTATAATTATTATTCTCATTATTATTTGGCCATACACACCTTAAAACTCTTGTAATTTTTCTAGTTTCAAAAGATGATTGTAAAAGTAAGAAATGAAAAACTTTGCGGTAGAAAATGCTTTTGCTCATTTTGGGTCTAAACTTTTTGCTTTCAATGTGCAAAACTAAAAACGAAGAAATAATTTTTGAAATTTAAAACAATTCAAATGGAAAATTACAAATATTAAGTAGCATCTTGACTTTGTGAATTTAAAGCAAGCAGCAATTATTTTACGAGTGTGAGTAAATAATTGTTAGATTTATTTTAAAACAAATAAATAAATAGTTTAAAGTAATAAATAATGAGTTTAAAGAAACAAACGGTTGCACTAGAAAATGCCCGAATATATTCTCGGTATGAAATATAAAGATGAATTTGAAGTTGAAAGAACTTTCAATTAACTAAGGGTCCGCTAATCAACTTTTTTTTTGTTTTAAATGCTATAAATATTTTCTCAACTTTCTTTTTTATTTGAAAGCACAATCCTTCCGGTTAATAATGGAAAATAATTTTATTCAAATAGCTGTCTCGGCTGGCCATGCAGTAGCCTACACCATCGGTCCAACTTTTAAGCACATTACCGATTGTGTGCAGCTGTATTTCTCCAATGGCTTCACGAATATTGTCCTTTAAAGCGTCGACTGTCTCTGGCTTATCGGCGTAACACTTATCTTTGACGGCACCCCACAAATAATAATCAAACGGTGTCAAATCACAGCTCCAAGGTGGCCAAACGACATCAGCTCTGCGGCTGATAATGCCATCTTCAAAAATAGGGCGCAAAACATCGAGTGCAGCTTTGGCTTTGTGGCACGTAGCGCCGTCCTGTTGAATCCAAATATTGCCAATATCCTCCTCTTCAATTTTTGTGAACAAAAATTCGTTCAACGGCCACTCCTTGCTCATTTTCGAAGATAAATGGCCCAAATATCCCTCCGGACCAAAATCCGCACCAAACAGTGACTCGTTTTGGGTGCGTCGGCTTTTCAATATATATGTGCGGGTTTTCCGTGCTCCAAATGCGACAATTTGGCTTGTTTACACACCGCCAAGATCGAAATGACCTTCATCTGAAAATATGGTTTTTTTTTGCAAAATTGGCATTTTCTGTAAGTCGATCGCAGGCTCACTTATCTCGTATCTAGTACTAAACTGACCACTGTAATACAAGTGATTGGGCTTAAATGGAGAATTAAGTTGTTTGGATTTTTTTCGCCAGTAAATGAAATACTGTTGTCATACCTAACCGCCTTTGCTGGCTGTTTATTCGGTATGAACGGCGAGCGATTTCGATGTAATGACATCATTTGGATATCCACAAATACTACTCCCCCTTTTCTTCTCCCCATAAGCTAATTTCTTAGCGCTAGCACGATGCATTACATGGCAGGCATCATTTCCGCAGTGCTAGTTCGAAAAACAAAACAAATAAAATAACCTACAATTTATTTAAGGTACTATGAATTAGAAGACCAATCAGCTTTTCTACTAATTTAAAATACTCGTAGCATAAACAGGTTATACAGAGGGCGTGAACCTCTTTATATAAAAATATTTTTCACGACCTTTTTAAGAAGACCTAATTAATGCACAGATAATTTGAATGTTAAATTTATATCTGTACGGCAACACCATTTAAAAAGTTAACAGGTGCCCCTCTAAGGTAGTAGGTAGTGTATTACCTTGTCAGTATGGGGGTTGTGGGTTCGATTCCCAACGAAGACCTTGGTTTTTTTCACTACAAAAATAAAAATTGACTGTCGGTGGGGCTGCTCAGCGATGAAGGCATAATCACTGGTTGCTGTGCTGTCTTTTATACGGCAGTTAATATCCGACTATCCTTTTCCTTTCACCACCTGTTTCATCTTTTCTCTATACCTTCCCTAAAGAATGTAGCACGGTACTTGACTAAATAGGCATTGTTGCCTGAAGTGCTACTTCTCTTTATAAAAAAAAAGAGGTAACAGAATGTTTTTAGTTATAAAGTTAACAGCTTCAGCCAACAGACTACGAAAATAGCGGCAGGTGTCTTCTATCAAAATATATTTTAATTATCTTTTTTTTTTAGATATTCATAAAATTAAATGAACACAGCTTCTTTATTATTTATGATTTTTAAATAACTAGCCCTTTTTTTATTTGTTTTATTCTTTAGCATAATCTGTGATTTCTTTCACATGACACTAATGAATTTTATTTTTTATAAACTCACATGACGAAACATTTGAATTGAGTTCAAGCCCGTCGTTGCAATTTATAGACTTGCAACCTCGTGACATATTAAATACAATAGCAGGCAGCCAGACATAATATTAATTTTATTAACTAGCAACTACTTAAAATATTGCAGAGGTATTTAGATACAAAGAATATTATTTTAATTTCTGGGTTTTACCATCTTTTTCGATTTTGGGGGGCCAAAGCGAAATTTCATCTGAAAATGTAAATATGCGATTCAAATTGTAGTTTTCCTAAGGTAAGCAGAAGCCACAATTTCATATGATAGGAAGATTCACATTAGCAGGATTCAGGCGGCCAATTAAAGTACGGATTGTAAAGGTTTTTTCAACAAGAAGTTTGTTTTCTAAAATGAAGTAAAACAAAAAATTTTAATTAAGATGATTTAAATTTTTATTGTATTACGAAGAGAAAAGTTCATCAAATATGAATTAAGAATGATATCTGGCAAATGTCCAGCACGAGACTTTTTGCCAAAATGGCGGTCCTATTTCGTTAATCACATCCCGGATTTTTAAGGCTGAAATCGATTCGATTGGTTCCGTATAGACTCTGTCCTTAACATAGCCCCACAATCCAGTGATGTTAAACCATACGATCTGGCTGGTTATTTAACTGCTGATTGTCATGAACTTATGCGATCCGCAGTTTTGGCTTTGCAATCGTCAATAATAAAGCCAAAATTAAGTTGCTAGCATCTCGCAATAGCATTATCAATTGATCGTTACGCATTTCCAGCCTCATCTTCGAAAAAAACGGCCCAACTACGCCTCTAAACCACATAGGGCATCATACAATGACATGTTAAGCATGCAAAGTCTTCTCAATAATCTTTCTAGGATTTTTAAAAGCCCAAATGCGGTAATTTTGCTTGTTGACATATCCGAACAAGTGAAAATGAGCTTCGTCTGAAAAAGTTATTTTTTCAGAAAAACCAGCCGGTTGTTCCTGAATGAATAGAGCAAATATACGCCGATATGAATAGTGGGTCGGTTTCACTCCCTGCACCAGTTGAACATTTTAAGGCTTCAGAGCCAAATTCTTATGCAAAATTCGCCATGTGGTGGTTTTGAATAACCCCAATTGCTGAGAAATTCGGATCTGCTTCATCACTGTGGGTCACGGCTGTGATGTTTTCAGTTGAATGACCCGGTCGAACACGCGATGGTATTTGCACGCTTTGTATCGAGCCTCTCAACGATCAAATTTAACGACAAAATTCTTAATAACGTTTTTAGTGGGACGTTTATTTTCTCCGAAAATATCACAAATTTTACGAAACTTTAACAGAACCACTATTTTCATAGTGAAATTTAATTATTTTAATGGGATTTTCGTGCTATAGCAATTGCATCTGCCACGAATACGTCAGAAAACTTAATGTCAAAACTATCATGTTGTTGGTGTTGCCACAATTGAAAAACCCGATAGTTAGATTCGCCTAAATGCGTTTTGGATGGTTAGTGATGGCCGGGATTTCTTGATAAGATTTACATCTGCACCTGGCCGTGGGCCTTAATCAGATGGTGGTCAAACCACTGTGAGTGAAAAGCAGCGCCACTCATGCGCTAGGAGGCCGAAGACTAATTCTGGCAACAGGTCCTTCCTAGTCGCAATTTCAGCGGTTCCAGGGCAGGGCTGCAAACCACTACCCTTGCTGAAGAGCTGAAGTCTATCCAACTCCTGTCCAGAACACATAACTAGCATGCTCACTGGATCTGGATCATTCACCAGTGGGTGTTGTTAAAGGCGAGATGATCCTGGTCACCATAAAACAATACCTGTATGGGGCCGCAAAAGCACAACCACCACGATACTCCCAAAAGAGCCAACCTCAATAATCAGTAACAGAAACAGCTGAATGCCTAAAGCGACACATAGCGGAACTCTGGGGCTCACTGATTCCCATGGAAATGACGTGGAGCTTGCAGTTGTACCCCTGCTGACTTCAGGGGACTGGGCTCCCTTATACCCCCAGCAACACAGGTCTAGATAGTCAAGTATTCTATAAAGACCGATAAATGTGCGGAAGTGATGGCCGGGGTGTATGATTAGATTTACATCTGCGCCTGGCCATGAAGCTTTAATCAGATGGTGGACCAAACCACTGCATAATTTGGAACGTCATGCTCGTCCTAGTAAGCCGAAGCTATAATTCTATGCAACAGAACTTTCTAGTTGCGACTTCGATGATTCCAGAGCAGGGCTGCAAATCATCACTCTTTGCTTAAGAGTTGGAGACTTTTCAACTCTTGTCCAGAACACATGTCTAGCATGCTCACTGGATCTGGGAACATTTCACCAGGTAGGTATCATTAAAGGTAAAATGAACCCGGCCACCATAGAACCATAAACTGATATGGGGCCGCGAAACTACAACCACCACGATACTCCCATAAAGGGCCAACCTCAATAATCAGCCAGAGAACAGTTAAGTGTCTAAAGAGACAAATAACGGAACTCTGCGGGTCACTGATTCCCGTGGAAATAAAGTGGAGTTTCCAGTTGTACCCCTGCTGACTTCAGGGGACTGGGCCCCCATTTTCCCCCAGTTGCACAGGTCTACATAGTAGCTCTCCATTAAGACCATATATGTGCCCCCGGGGAGTTGATGGCCGAGGTATAAATTCTAAAGAGAAATATATCAAGAACGTATTTAGACTAGGCACGTAGAGTGGTTCAAATTTTGACCAACCCTGCAGTTTTAGCCATTCAAATGTTAACACTCATATATGTAATTACGGCTGTGGTGAATGAGCATTTTAAGCAATGAAATTTATTTGGAACATGTAACACAAATATAGACAAATTGCGCATTATTTTATACCCGAAATTGTAACAATAAATAGTTACAATGTTACACTAACTACCAAAAACTATTTATAAATTGACAACTACAACTTAAAATATCAACTAAATGAGCGACTGAATGGTTAAAAGTCTGACTAGCTGACTAGTAGATTGGTCGAACTATTTCACATGCGAACTGAACGACAGATTATTAAAACGATTGAACATTAAGAGTTCAGCGAATGAATGAGCTGCTTTTGTATATTTGTTATATTAAACATACAAATGTTTCTATGAATACTGTTAGTGTGTGTATATATGTGCTGTATGATTGTTACTTGCATATTAAACAGATGCTTAATATGGATTATTTTCATTCATGCGAATACAACGTTGATGATTATAATAATGATGGCGATGATGATAAAGTTTTATACATTTTCATGTGCTCGCATGTTTAAAAAGTAAATGCAGTAATGAATAGACACACACATTTATAGAAAGAAAAACATAATAATATATATATATATATATATATATATATATATATATATAGATATATAAGTATGCTTGTATATATTTATATTGTAGTACAATAAAAGCAACAAATTCATATAAACTTACTTACGTGCAACATGCCACACACTGCATTATGAATCTGGATTATATGACATGTTTTTCATACTTAAATACACTTTTAATTTGGCTGAATTAAAATTAACACAAAAAATATTTTCATAAAATGAAACTATTTTTAAAAGGGAATTTTTACAAAATTAATGAGCAGCATAAAAGTAAATCTAAATGCAATTTAATTAAAAGTGTGTTTTGTTAATTGAATTAATGAAAGAATTTTGCGCAGTTTTTGTTCCCCATTTACTAAAACAAAACGTTGCATGCAATTATAAATCATTTTAAATGCTTCACTGAAATTATATCTTCTAGTTTAATAGTTTTAAAGGAAAAACAATTTATTTAAATTAAAACATTTCGATTTTTAAGGATCAGGATCATAGACAATTATCCTTGCTTTCTTCAGAACACAATGCACTTTTACAGTTGAATTGCAGCGATTTTATCTTGTCTTAAGCTTTTGATTATGCATAACAACACAAAAAAAAACAATACAAGATAGATTTAATATTGTTTTTTCGGCTCAGGCATCAGGGGATAACACCTACTCATGCAATGCATTCTGCCAGAACTAGAAAATTAGGTAATGAAGAGGGGAAAAGAACGAGTAGTTTTCCTTCATTCAAAGTGACAGGAAAGACCTCTGGAGGAAGTTTATTCCACATACGAACAGTTCTGCTAAAAAGTGAATTTTCCTTGTAATGTGTAGTGCGATTCAACGGCCAATAAACCACAAATAGATGAACTCTCAACGAAAAGCGTGTAAACGCAAAAAATGTGCTACTAACGGGAACAAGCTCTCTAATTTCATTAAAACACTCACCTTTGCAGTAACGATAAAGCAGTGAAATACAATCCATATTAATAAAGTTGGATAACCTATTATCCCAAAATGAGCCTCTTGGCACTCTCTTATCAGAAGTCGAGCAACTCTAAAATAGACTTTAAAGGCGACGGGTCCTACATGAAAGTTGGACGGATATAGTACGAAGGTCGGATGGAGTAAAGTATCTCTAACACCGTTTTAGAAAACCGAGGCATTTGGAAGCCTCTTTAGAAACCTGAAAAATGTGTTTAGTCCATCGAACATCACACTGAATATTCATGCCAAAAACATCAGAAGTTTCCGATGTCTAAGCGTATGATTCTAATTTTGCCTTTTGCCATAATGAATTCTACTGAGAAATGTTGCTGCCATCTAGGAAAGAATATGTGGAATTGAAAGTTTGAGAAGGAAGGCTATTTAGAAAAATAATAAATAGGGTAGGAGAAACAACGCAACCTTGCGTACCCCTAAATTAATCGTTGAACTCGTTTGATGAAATTTTATCTTTAACAACTCGTACAGGGCGATAACTGAGGAAATGTGTTATAAATCTATAGATGTTATCATCGACACTAAAGCAACAAGTTTTGACAGAGGTGCATCAACTGTCTTGGAAATATCGGGAGCCACCACCTTGCTTTCTCCGGATTGATGTATGGAGTTGCACCATTGTTTTGATAGAAAAGCTAACCAGTCCCTTGTACACTGCCCCCTATGGAAGCCATACTGTTGGTCGCTTAGTAAGCTGCTGAACTCGAGATACCCCACAAGATGAAATTTAATCATTCTTTACATCACTTTAGCAAATGCAGAAGAAATTGCAATTGGGCGGTAAATTGCAATTGGGTTATTAGCCTCACCCTTTATAGCGATTAGCGTTATAATAGCAACCTTTCAACACTTTTCACATTTACTGGCATGATACAATATCCTGAAAAAGGCACTGCTAACGCATGCACTAACGTCGAAATATCAAGATCAGTGCTGGAAACCTATTTAGCCCAGAAGACTTGTTGACGTTGAAATCTGCTAAAACCTTTTTAAGCGGTCGACCTGAAAAGAGTATCTTCTTCATAGTTACAGAAACTCTGTCGAGCTCGAGCTGTAGTTGACTGCTTTTCGGCAAATAAAAATTACTTGCAACCATACCAGCCGAAAGTCGGTAACTATTGTTACCGACTTTAATAATAAATAATGTTGTTTACTAACTGCGTGGCTTGTTAAGAAAACTTATGGTACAACAACAAAATTTCTAGTTACAAACTGCGCAGAAATTTCATACACGCAAACAAAAACAATTTGATATGCTGTTTACTAACTGCGTGGCTTGCAAGACAACAAACTTCTGTTTACTAAATGCGTAGAAATTTTATACGCGCAAGACAACAACAAACATCTATGCTGTTTAACATTTGTGTAGTTTTCTAAGAAAACTTATCTATACAAAACAACAACCACAACTATCTTAAAATAAATTTTAAAAAGAAACTCTATCAGTATAAAAACAAAAAAAAAAGAAAAAAAATACACACCGACATGCGACGGCGCCTATATATTGAATAAATAACCTACAACGACGAAATGTGATACAAAGGGAGTAGAAGATTCTTACATTTTTTAGATTTTAAATAGACAAATATAAAAGGGCAGCGTCTGAGTAAAACTGGTGTAATTTTTTTTTTTGCAATGAAGAACTCACAACAAAATGTTTTTAAAATGTATAAATGTAACAATATTTTTCTTAAAGGTTTCGGAATTAAGAAATTAGAATTATTTCCTACTCTTTTAAAAAATAACCAAGCGCTTTTGCTTTAGCGAGGAGTAGCAAGAAGTCTAGCATGAAGGTGTTTTTTTTTCACGTCTTAGTACATTGGCATACTAAGATTTCGCCATTTTGCGTAGTAAATGTTTCCTTCCTTGATCTCATTGCATTTTTGCATGACTGATAGATTTGTTATTACATATTTATTAATTAATTAATTAAAAAATAAAATATATTATTCATATTTTGCGGGAAATTAGCATCTAATTAGAGAAAATACTAAAAGTTATGAGTCGTATCTGGTGAAAAGAGTTAAAATCTTATAATATATTAAAAAGTGTGAAATTATGGAATTTAGTGCGCAAAAGTTCGATTCATTGAAGAGAAATATCTAATATTGTGTTCAGACATACACAATTATTGAGAATCGCAATAAACGCCATTATTGAGCTCAGTATTCCATACAAAACTAGACACCAAATATTGTTCAACAAGTACGAAATTCTTATAAATATTGAGTAAACCTTAATATACAACACTGTTAAGAGGTGTGTTCAGTGAGAAAAAATTATCTACCACTTATCTACACTTACATATGCCATTCTTAAATTCTGGAGAATTTGAAAATTTTTTTTTTTTTTTATTTTTAAGTACCGCCAACTTTGAATCAAAACACTATCGCACTAACCGTAAAAACTCAGCATTTCTATTTTACAATAGTAATTGCCTTTTAATAAATGAATTAATTTCCATTTTTATAAAATAAATTTTATGACTGAAATAAAAACAGAGTTGTTTTCCAGCTGTCAAATGTTTATTGAATTAGCTAAATTTAGTATGTCTGAACACTAAAATAATATTGCCAATAAACCGAATATTGAGTCAATTAAAAATTTATGTCAGAACATGCTATAAGCGTAGTGCGACTGGCTGCGGAATTTTCGTTTAAATTTTGGGTAAGCTTCACTGTTAAAATTGTAGCGTTCATTTTCAATACTTCGGTATTGTTCAGAGTTAGAACTGATTCTAATTTTGAGTTTTTTTTTATGTTCAAAACGTATTTACATACTTACTCTACAACTTCCACGTTTTCACCATTAAACTCAATAAAAACATTTCTTTTACCTTTGAGTAAACATTTGCATGTTTTGCCACCGTGTGATGCTTAATGAAGCCTCATGTATGCAGGCACTCTAGTCTATTCTAAACTATTCATTTTTTTGCTTCCTGTAAAAATGTGTCATTTTTATTTTTTTGGTAACATGTATGCATAGAGGTAACATTTAACTTCATACATTTTGTTGTTGTAGAGCAAATCTAAAGCTTAACTAGCGGGTAAGTATTGTCTACCAAATCTTATAACATGTAAGACAACACTGGTAGTGAGAACGTAGTTTTGGTAGATTTAGGAGTTAAAAGTTGGAATTCAACACTTTATGCATAATTTTCCTTTACATTGTTTGTCATCTATTTTGTATTACTGCCTTATTTTAAATGAAAATTAAATTCCAACAATAAATTAGGAAAAATACTAATGTTGTTACGTTATTCTCTTTTCAGCCTTCGGGAGCCAGTACCGTATTAGTGTTCTACCACTCTATTTGGTGTTTTGTGGAATTTTGAGTATTTTGCATTTTGTGTGTTCACTATTTTTTGTGTATTAAATATACGTATCCACACCCTTACGTAGCCATTCCTTAAAACTATATCTTTTCGGCGGGACTCGAAATACTAGTAATCGCACAATCTGCAACGCACGATTTGGCATTTTAATCGTTCTGCTGCAAAGAGGCATCATAAATATAACTGGCCTTTCCCCCCGGGGGAAGGATGAATTACTCAACCATCTAGACTTGGGCTGCTGGGGGTATTAGGGAGCCCAGTCCCCTGAAGCCAAGCAGGGTGTCAACTGGAAGTTCCACGTTACTTCCACGCGAATCTGTAAGCCCCAGAGTTCCGCTAATTGTCTCTTTAGCCTTTTAGCTGCATCGCTTACTGATTATTGAAGTTGGATACACGGTTTTGCGGCCCCCGCATGAATTTGATTTTGGGGGCCAGGATCATGTCGCCTTTAATAACACCAACGGGTAAACGATCCGGATTCAGTGAGCATGCTAGTCATGTGTTCTGGAACAGGAGTTGGAAAGTCTCCAGCTCTTCAGCATGGAAAAGCTTTGGAACCGCTGAAATTGCAACTAGGAATGACCTGTAGCTAGAATTAGTACTCGGCTTCCTAGGACGTGAGTAACGTTGCTTTTCATTCCCAGTGGTTTGACCACCATCTGATTAAGGCTTATAAAAATAACTGGCCTTTTCCGCCGGGGACATGTAGTCTTGATAGAACTCTTTCCCAACTTGACATGTGCTTTTGGGGGTAAAAGCCAGCACCAGCTGCCTGGGCTAGCAAGTGCCCCAAACTGGAAGTGATATAGCACTCTCGAAGTTGAGCTTGAGACGGCTAAAAGCAAAAAACTAGCAGTCAGATCGGAGTAATTCTGTTTGATTTGATTGTACCATTTAGTCTTAAATTTTAAAAAAATATTGCATATGGCATGAATAGTATGTTGACAATTTGACTTTTTTCCGCGAAATCCCCAGTGTGCGCCGTTTGCTATTCGCATGCTTTTGGCAAAGACTTATCTAATCCCTTCACTTCTTTACGGCTGTGAAATCTATGCCAATTATAACAGTCTGAGGATCAACGCAGACTGAAAGTTACATATAACAATATTACCCGATCTTCTAAAATATAGGTGTCTTATTTTCTTGCACAGGATCATTATCTCGGAACGACCATCATATCTATTTGATAGGATACTTTTTGCAAGATCTCATCATGGTACGAATATTATCCAGCAGAAATATTCGAATCTGTTATCTCAACGCCAGTTTTTCATAAATGCAACCAGTCTTTGGAACTCTTTGCCAAATTCTATACAAAAATAGGCAACGCAAATTTATTTAAAAAGGAGCGTTATAAATCATTTAGTTCTACCCAACCTTGACTTAATTTTTATGTTAAAACTTTTTACATTTCTTCGATTAGTTATACCTTTATTAGTTACAACTTTATTATTTCTTGACATTTATTTCATTGTATACAAGTGTATGGTTAATGCTTTATTTCTAGATTTAAGCTTTATAATAACTCAATTTGTATATGTTAAGGATCAATAGCACCGTCACTTAGTAGATGTTATCATGTTGTTTTGCTAGTTGTCTAAAGAATAAATAATAATAATAATAATAATTTAAACTTGCACTGGGATAAACTCGTATAGTTTTAAATTCCCTTAACAAAATAAACTCGCTTAAAGCAACAAAACATTTTAAATAACATAATTAAAATAATTAAAATCGATAGAGTTTCAATACTGGCAAAAAGTGGACACAGATATAATAATTTAAACGCATTTCTAAATAATAAACTATAATTTGGCGAGCAAATATGGGGTCAGGAAGTAAATTTTCTGTGGAGTGATTAAATTTCCAAACTGAGTTGATGTGCTTTCGCATTTATAGAGGTAAGAGTTGGGAAATTTTAATAATGCAATTATACATTCTTGAGCAAAGAATTCTCATTGTAAAAATATACTATTTATATACTGAAAATATCACTGTATTACTTCGTAAAAATCGAATAGTTTTCCTCGTAAACAGGCTTCTTCCGAGATCACTATGCGTATTTCTAGTATACGTAGTGATGCAAATATAGAAAAGTGATAAAAATGAGCTTGGAATATCATTTGGTCGACGTTCACAACAATTGGGCACCTTGCGCAATATTTCGCATTCTTCAACTGCTTTAAGCCAAAGGACCTTTGTTTGCCTCGAACTTTTGTGACATAACTACTTGAAAAATTGAAAGAAAAATTGAACAAAAATATTTTTCAATAAAATCATATCAAGTGATCAGGCACATTTTCAATCAGGCGGTTATGTTAACTAACAAAATTTTTGCATATGGGGTACTCAAAACTCGTCATGGCGCTCACAAGATCATCGGTTCCTATTTTTTCGGAAATGAGCAAAAAAACGCCATCAACGCGATTTTTCTGCTTTACTAAACCATGATAAACAAATTAATAACTTTGCATGCAACTTTCTACATAAATATTGAAAAATTGAGATATTACTAATGGGGTAAAGAATTTTAAGCAGATCGTGTCATTTAAATGGCTGGGGAAAAATCACAAAGATTCGTTGCATTATTGTTAAATTGTCTCGCAAACTGTAAAATATAGGGTGTAATTATATGTATAATCTAATTTTGATAGCTTAAAATAGCTTAATTATGGTAAAAAGTAATGGCCTTGTCCCATTTAACTTCTATGACAAAACTATATAGAAAAAATCATTACGAATATAACAATAACAATAAAACGTTAAAAAATAAAACTAAAACCACAAAGGATGTTTGGTTATCACTCACATGAACGTGTTGTGACAAAAGGCCATAAAAATGAAAAATAAAAGAAAAAATAATGAAAATAAATTTCAGAGTATATATTGTTGCAACTAGTTCTATGCCACAATTATATTGTATGTGAATGTGTGTGTGTGTATTTGTGATGGATATTTCACTGTGTGCGTTTATTAAAAAAGTTTTTATTTTATACAAGGTTGCTATTTTTTCCTTTTTGTTGTATTTCATATTTTGCATTATTTTAATTAAAAATGCAAACAAAAACTCAAAAGTTTAGGATTATAAAAATTATAAAAGTGTGGCAGTAAAAATAAATTACCCTACATCTGATGTGGGTAATTTAATATGCCCAACGCAAATTTCACATGGGTAGCTTCACATACTTGTAAAGGTTACTACAAGTTGAGTCCAATTATTTGTGTTTTCTTAAAATTTAGGAACAAATTAAATGCTATGAAAATTTGCCCAAAGAAATGAAAACAAAATGTGGGTTACCGAAAATCTTTTCAACTAACTCAACTACAACTGCAAGTGAAATAGATATCGGATCTGTATTATATACAAGTTATAGCTGCTTAAAAGATTTATGGCCAATTTAAAATCAAATTTTTAGTTGCTTTTCGAAGATTATAGATGGAGAGGTGGGAAAAGTGTGACATAAATTCGTATTGAAATGATAATATGCCAGACTGCAAAAATGTCATAGTACTCCTTCGTCTTTTAATAAACGTTTTGATATATTAAGTTATTTTTTTGAAAAATATTAGCAAAGTACTTTATAGTTTTAAATTAAAATAAACGATTTATTTACTTTTAATACACGCAAACTAAACGCGATGATAACTTCACCACTGCCAGGCCTTAAAAGATGCCTTATTGTTTTGTTGTTTTTTCTTAATGATGTCTCAACTTTAATTAAGTAATTTGCCCAACAAGTGGCTCTTATATAAGCTGTTTTAAACAGTTTTTGCATATACAAGAATATTCTACGTTCACGTCACTCGATATTGTGTGGCCACCTGCTTGGCGTTGTGTTTTGGTTTTGTGCTGCGTTAATTGTTGTTTATCTTTTTTCGTGGAAATTTCTAAAAACAAGTTGTTGTTGTTGTCTTGTCTGTATAAGATTTTTTCGAAAGTAACGGAGTTTGTAAAATACACAATAGGTCATTTCGATAACTTTTTTGCTGATAATTTATTTTTTTTTTAATTTAAACAAACCAAATTCATAGCAATTTTAACATACGTATCAAGACCCGTAGGTATATTTATATTAAAGACTTCATCTCCTTAATGCTATTACTTAGAGAACGTGAAAAAATACCGTTGGTGGTTATTATTGGTGCGGCTCTCCAAGAGCTAACCTACTCGCTGTCCTTTAAACTTAAACAGCAGGCTTATACGAGGTATGTGTATACTCTCCAAGGATGCATTTTTTTATTAGAGCCAAAATAGCAATGTACTGACTTAAACGTTCACTTTAGAACACTTAAAGCTGAATGCAAGAACGAATAATTCCTATTTTTATTAGTAGTGTTAAGTTTATTCTTGGAAAAATCTTGAGCATTATGATCAAAACTCGTTTAGTAAATTCTTGTACAAAGTATTTTGTTTTTAATCTAATGACTGTGTGTTTTACAACTACTGATGCAATAATATACTTTTGGAATGTGATTTAGTGGAGTCTTTTAAAGAATTAAAAGAAGTCGAATAAGTTTTTAATCCAACGAATATTGCACCTGTTGTATTTCCTATTAATTTTCTGATAAATTATGAAGTATTTAATCAGCGGCAAGGTAGCATCAGTAATTTGAAAAATTGGTCCAAGATATCTAAAATAGTTTATTGAGTTAAATACAGGGTGCCACTGTAGGCTATTAGGTAGTGAGTATGGGGGTTGTGGGTTCGATTCCCAACGAAAACCTTGGTTTTTTTTTACTACAAAAATAAAAGTTGACTGTCGGTGGGACTGCTCAGCGATGAAGGCATGGCCACTAGTCGTTGTGCTGTTTTATATACGGCAGTTAATTTCCGACTATCCTTCTACTTTCACCGCCTGTTTCATATATTTTGTATCCCTTTCCTTAAGAATATAGCACGGTACTTGACTAAATAGGCATTGTTGCCTGAAGTGCTACTTCTCTTTAAAAAAAAACTGTGTTTATGTTTTTGTTACCAACTGTATGATGTTACGTACATTAAAAGAGAAATATTATACGATTTTTTTCAGGACTTTAAAAATTTTGTTTATATTAAAACAATTCCGTATAGCACCACTACTAAAGGAAACGATTTGGTATCGTTATGTTAACACCGGTAGTCGTGATATTGGTATTTATTATCGTGACTCATAGTAGGTAAAAAATTATATTTCTGTATTTAAATTTACAAAATAGAATACAAATTGATATTTTTGTGTCATATTTATATTTGCAATATTAAAATTATATAAAAGCAATAACAAAACCTATTATTTATGGGTATGAGTCTATGGAGTTATTTAAGAATAAATAAAAATTTTCTTTTCGAATCATAATGAATAACAAAAATAAATATATTTTTATATCTATAGAGGCATTTATAAAAATATGTATACATACATAAGTACAAACATACATATATAAATATATACATATACATACAGTTTATTAATAAATTGCTTCTACAAGAAAAGAAATTATTTTTTAAAGTTGGTGTTTAAATCTACGATTCTTATATCTTTTATTGAATTTAATGTTTTTCATAAGGATAAATGAAATAATAATATAGCAAAATAAATAATAATATACGCATAACACTTTACTCTAGTAAAACTCTACCAATAAGTAATGCAGTGTCAGAAACCTTTTTTTTAAATATATATTCGCTTACATGATCGCCATCTTCTGTCAAATTTTTCAATTTATAAAGATCACAGCCATTAGGAATTTTTTTCTTCACTAAAGTTCTTTGGTGGTTTTGAATTATCCTTTGAATTATCCTAGTACTATTTTTCTCTAAAACTGTAGCTCTTTTGCTCGTAATGTAGCATCGCGCCTTAAGCGAACATTTACAAAGTCTACGCTAACAGTAATAAGTCGAAGCTCTAAGGTTTTTAAAGACAACAGTACATCATAGTTTTGTCCCAGAACTAATCGCCTCCTCACTCAATCATCTTACGAGCATGCAGTACGTCGACAGTAAGTACTTTTATTAATATTTTACATCGACAAGGTTGCTAAGGATATTTTCTTGTGATTTCTTATGGTTTTGTGGATAAAAAAGGCTTCATTGTTCTTAACATTTTTAGTAAAAATTGAGAATAACCTATTTAGATAATTGTTAACTTTCCATATTACTAAACATTTAACTTTTTTGGAGTTTTGTGTGCATGATTCGTTTCTGTTTTAGGCTGCTGATGCAAGAGATAGGGGAATCAGGAATAGGTAACTAATATCCTGAAAGGTTGATTATCGGCAGTTTGCTTGTGATCAGGCATCGAAGCAGAAGATGAATGACGATCAGTACGGACTAAATATAACATATTGTTACGTTTATACCTTTTATAAACGTATTGTTGTGAGTTCTTTATTGCAAAACAAATAACATCAGTTTTTAGAGTTTTTAAATTATTAGCAAGTTTATTTACTTTAACTACACAAAGTTAACACTACAGAACAATTTACTTAAGATGCACGCCTTTACTTTCCTAAATTTTTTTGTACACTGACTGAGTATCCACTCAAACGCTGTCCTTTTATATTTGTCCATTAAAAGTCTAGAAAATCTTCTACTCCCTTTGTATCGCATTTTGTTGTTGTATGTTATTTATTCAATGTATAGGCGTCTGTATCTCTGTGTGTATTTTCGTTTTTATACTGATAAAGTTTCTTCTTGAAATTTATTTTAAAATAATTGTTGTTGTCTTTTGTAGAAAAGGTTTTTTAGAAAACTACGCAGATGGTAAACAGCATTGATGTTTGTTGTTGTCTTGCGCGTACAAAATTTCTACGCAGTCTGTAACTAGAAATTTTGTTGTTGTACCATAAGTGTTCTTAGCAAGCCACGCAGTTCGTTTGCTTTATTGCTTAATTATTTTATTTTATTTAAAAACTTAAGCAAGACATCCATACAATATTTTCTATTCGACTACAAAAACAATTTAATGGAGCTCTTAAAATACGGGTTTGAAGCTCATAAAGTTTATAGATATTGTTACATTTATTTCTTATTATAAACGTTCTGTTATATTGCGTTCTTTTATTGCAGAATAATTACACAGCACTTTGGAATTTTAAATTAAATAATTTATTTACTTTAAATATACACAAAATAAAACATGAATTCATTTGCCCAGTAAACTTCAGACTAAAATACTACTTTTATTAATTCCCCATATTAAAGCCCGCTAATAAAATTATCCTTGCGTTTTTATAATGCTGCGCTTCATTATTGTAGCAAGTGCCAGGTATTAAATTGGAATGGACTTTTATTAATTTTTGTTTGAAGATGCTCTGCTCAGGAATCTGAACTTTCAGCTAAAGTATTCCGGAAATAATATTTATACTTTCAGTTCTTTCAGTACTTTTTTCATTCTTTCATTTCTTTTTCAGCTTTGTATTAGTTTTATATATGTTTGAGTGTGTGTTTTGGCAACAATATTGCATTTAAGAGATATTCTCGGCTGTAACAAGTTTCTTTGCCATATGCCAACATATTGAAGCAGCTTTACAAAAACAATTCGTGTTGGAGATCAAGGGTAGTAGTCTGTACGCAGTGTGGGTTTAAGCCATTCCAGCCAATGTTTTTCTTATTATTAAATTCCGCAAACATATGTAGTCCTACTTTCAAGTAAAAATCGCTTTTACTACATGAGACCTTCTGTTCTGATCGTGTGACTCCCAAACTCTTTTCTTAAAGCGGCGAAATATTGAAAATAAAAATAAAATTTTTTGAATTTCTATATAAAAGTCTTGTGATTAAAAAAATTATTTACAAAAACTCTAATTTTACACTTTAACATTTTAACTGTACATGAAATTAAAACTTGCCTACTTACAACACAAAAAGAAGGTAAAAGTTATAAAAGTAAAAGTCTTTTCATCGAAAACTAAAAAATAAATTGAATTTGATCCTCCCACAGACGAAACAAGCCATACTGACTGATCTCTTTCGCAATAAGATAAATTTTGTCGTAATGCTAATAAAAATGTAGGTTTTTAGCCCGCAAATTAATGGATCGACTACAAGCCTAAAAATGACAAAGTTAATTAAAATAATATTTACGGCCGCAACTTACTCTGCCATTCAATATAAACTAATATTTTAGTTTATTATCGATTTATTTCCACATTTTTTCGATATACAGATAAATTTCATATAATTTAAGTCCGGCTTAAGTTCTTTGATTTCATATTTCTAAAATATAAAGAAAGAAATCTTATTACTTTGAAATGTTTTAATTTGTAAATAAAATATTAATTCCAGCACAAGCCAAATATTTTATCGTTATTCAAAAAACCAATTAACGCATATGGAACACGAATTATTAATTAAAAATGGCAAGTGTGCCAATTTCTGTGGTAAATTAACGACTTAATCTTTAGTCGATCCTATTACCTATGGAATACGATTAATGGCTGTATATATAAATAGAGCGCTGTAGTACAAGGAGAAGCAAAAATCAAAACTCCAATAAAAAATTAGTTAATGTAGAATGCAAGAATAAAGTGTTGTATTGAGTAATATTTTCTTCTTGTTGAAAATTACTTGATTTCTAAATTATATAAACGAGCGAAAGCTTTGTGAAATGAATTGAATTGCACCTTTTAATATCATCTTAATGATGCTCGTGCACTTTGTAGGCATGAAAGTGAAATAAATATTTGTAAATTATTAAAGCGCATAGAGTTACATAAATTTCTCATATTATTTGCTCAGAACGAAAACTAGAGAAGATATGGGAGGTATTTGAATCTCTAGCAGTGAACCATAATAAGGGAGAATTGTAGGCCACCATAAAATATTGTTCCGTTTATTCCTTTTAATAGATAATTGAGTTCTATTATTGCAAAATTATGATGCAGCAATTTAGACTTAAATTAAGCGATTTATTTATTTTTATAAACACAAAATAAACACTATGGCAACTTCACCACTATAACGCCTTAAAAGATGCTTTGTTGTCTATTTCCAACGTTATCTCAACTTGAATTGATTCATTGTCATGGTACTTGTATAGCTGATAACAGCCCCATTTGTTATTTGTATTCACTTGATAATAGACCGAACCAGTTAGAGGTGAGTTCCAAAAGGGGGAACATGAATGGTACGTTCAATCACAATCTCGCGGCGATCTCCAAATGGGGTCGTGCAAATAGAGTCGATTTAAATGCCCGTAAGGGGGAATGTTGCATGCTTACGCATAGATCAGTGTTCGAAAGTGATGCTGCATCTGTTACTATGGGTGATATAGGTATTGCGGAAGCTCTTGATGTTCTTGGCATGAAATTTCACTATGATATTCGATGGACTAAACACATTTTTCAGGTTCCTAAAGAAGCTTTCAAAAGCCTCGGTTTTCTTAAAGGGTGTAAGAGATACTTCACTCCATCCGATCTTCGTACTATTTATACAACCTATATCCGTTTAAATATGGAATACAAATCTCATGTATGGGCTGGCGCCCCAAAGTCTCTTTTGGTTGCTCAACCGCATACAGGAGGGCGCCAAAAGGCTCACGGGGGACGGTAGGGTATCTAACTCTATTGATTTCTTAGAGCATCGACGCAATGTAGATTTTTTTCTCACTGTTTTATCGTTACTGTAATGGTAAGTGCTCTAAAGAAATAAGGGAACTTGTTCACGAAATTTGCACGTGAGAGCGCATCCATTTGTGGTCGATTGGCCAGTGAATCGCACTACGCATTATACGTAAAATTAATTTTTTTTAGCAGAATAATCCATATGTGGAATAAACTCTCTCCAGAGGTCTTTTCTGTCACTTTCAACGCAGGAAAATACAAATCCAATATCCACAAACACTACTCCCTCTTTTCTCCCTCCGAAAACCAAATTTCCTAGTTCTGGTACAATGCCAATGCATTGCATGAGTAGCGGTCATACCCTGAGTGCTGTTCCGAATGAAAAAAAAACGTTCTTGCATATTTAAGAAAATTTTACTTTAACATCACCTTATATAGTGCTGTTGTTGTTATCATTCAGAGAAGACGCCTGTTTGGCTGTGTGTTTTGTTCTAAATTAGTTGTTTTTGTTTTCTGTTGTTTAGCTTATTTCGCGGAATTTCTTAAAAGCCTGCTGGTGTTGTCTTGTATGTATAAGATTTCTTAAAAAACGATGCAGTTTATAAAATACAAAACAAATTTTTTACTGATAATTATTTTCTTTGAAAACTTAAACAAATCATCTTCGTAAAAATGCAGAAAAAAAACATGGTGAGGCTCAGTTTAAAACAAAAATAATCGTAAATGATACCAGTGCAAGTTGGCTAGCGGAACCTACTAAGGCCTTTAATGTGATTTAAAAACGAACCAAAAATATTATTGGTCAGCTCTAGTTTCTTACCCACCACGAACTCCGTCACAACATTAACTTAATATTAGTTCTTAGTTTTAAAAAATTTAAATCCTTACAACTCTTACAGAAGCAGGGTTTAAAATAGCCATCGATCGTAATAACATTCCTGTTAATGACATAAAGTATTAATAAGCAAATAATACAAGTTTACTTTTCCCTTATTTCACTTTCATCTGCTACTTCTTCTATTTAATTTCATCTCCTTAACCCACTTAATAATATATTTTAATTTGTACTTTAATATTCTACTCTACTTGGAGCAGAACAGAGAAAAAGTAGAACAATTTTACGTTTTATTTTAATTTAGAATTGTTATCGAAAATTAATGCTGCTAGAAATCAAAATGATGTTGTCATATAAGGCAATATTTGTTTACTAAACAATCAGCTGCCAATGTGATTGCAGAAAACGTCCTCCTGTGTATGTGTTATTACGGCGCATACTCAACACAAAATTGGGTTCAATGAAAATGTAAAAAGATTTTTTTTTAGCGGAAACAAGTCTGTGGAAATTATTTAATGTTTTGGAACAAATAAAACAGCAGCAGCTAGTATAAAGATAAAATAGTAAAGAAATTTTATAGTTAAACAGTTACAAAATGATAACGAAAAGGATACGTGGCGTTTAACGGATATTTGAAATACTCGTAGTTTATTAAAACATTGAAATCCTTTCTTTTTTTTATAAAAAATAGATAAACGAAATATAAAATAATAATAATACTTTTCAGAACTAAAATATGAGAAGTGGAAAAAAAATTAAAAGTGATAACTAATAAATAAAAAAATTGTTTAATAATAATAATGATATAAAACAAAAACGAAAAGTAATGAATATTTAGAAAATCAAAACCATAATTTGTATTTTTACAAATTAAAGTGTAGTTTAATGTATTAAGCTTCGAAGGCCATTCCAAAGGACCTTGTTTTTTATTTTTAATATACCTAAGGACGTTTTAATGTGTTGCTTAAACTGTATATTTCCTTGAGCCGTTCGCTGTTTATGTCGTATTCATCATATTTTGTACGTATAAAAGTCGAAATAATGAATATTATTTTTACGCCTAAAGGCAAATCTTTTATAATATTAAACATAAATAGAAATAAAATACTAAAATAGAAATTAATATGATATTTTAAAGAAATCCTTGACTATTAGCTCAGATATTTTCTTTGCCTTATGCTAACACACTGAAGCAGCTTTACGAAAACCATTCATGCAGGACTTCAACTTTAATAAATTTTTGTTAGCAAAAATCAGCCAAAGCGATTTTAATTTAAAATCTTAATTATTTAAGTTATCGTTACCCACATTACACATAGAGAACATATATAACCCCTTTTGTATTTATTTTGGATGAACTATAAACATACTAGTTTGTTATTAATTATGAAAGTTCCTTGCAATAAAATAAATCTCAATGAAAATTGATTTGAACTGAAAAAAGCTTTTGCATCTGTTAACAAATTGAATTATTTTTATATTGATATTTAATTAAAGTTTAATTGATTCAAATACATAATTAAATAAAGACTAGCAAGAAAATTTTTTAATTAAATAATTAATTAATCAAATAAAAAAGATGACAAATTTAATAGAAAAGCAGTCAGTGTGAAAGAAAACTCGCTTTTAATACGCATTATAAAAGCGTATTTACACAATAAGTTATCAGTTGTAACTAATTAAAGTAAAATATATTTCAACGTTATATTTATAAATTTAGATTTTATCAAACATTTAAGATTTAAAATAGCATAATTTTTGTCATATCTAAAAATTCTTATTCGAAAGTTTGATGCTTTGGAAAATAATTTCGGTTATATGGCCACCATGGCCATTTTTAAAGCTTAAATTTAAAGTCCAAATTAAGGTTGCTTTTACAAGCATTTCTCACCATATATCACGAGTAATATGAACAATATTGGCTTTTAAGGCTGTTTTATCATCCTAACCTAGGGACTTCACAGGATTCCATATTAATAATAGAAACATTTCAAAGAGCAAAACATTAAAAGCTAACGTTGGGTCAACTACACGAATTTAATTTGTCGGCAAAAAAAAATTTTTTTTTTTTAAATGAGTCGAAGCTTGTGGTCACCGTAAGGTACCATGCTATTGGAACCACATCTAAATGGATTAAAAAAAAATATATTTATCATGGTACAGTAATGAGTACCATCGATTGTAATACGTACTCTCGTTTAATTTTTGAAAACATAAGATCCAATGACACCATCAGCCTAGACCATTTTAAGTGGTGTTTGTTTCTGGATAAAATTGAGCCCATAGGATCAGTCTTTGACTAACTTCAATTCATATACAGTAACTGTGTTCCCTAACAAATCCTTTAAAATAAAACTAAGCAGCTGTTTTTTAGTTTTTTATATTCTTAAAATATCATTTTCGTTTTACAATTGCCTTTTGGAGGGAAATTTGATTTTTAAGCTAAAAGTAGGTGCCAAGTTCACCTTCATTTTTAAACTCTGCAAATTTCACTCCTGAGTGTTTTTTAACCTAAACGACCATTAAGATGTATGAATGGAATCAATGAAATCATTGATTATTGTTTATTTCAGAAAATTATTTATTCTGAGCTGTATATATTCAGCTGTTTTATATTATTAAATTATTAAACTTTAATTCTCAGCACCCTAATCTTTATTCACCATTTCTTTAACTAATTTTTAATATAAAATATATTTTCCTAACAATATTCACTGTAATGTTATTGTCGGAAATTAATGAGCCCATATTGTGTCACATATCAGTAAACTCTATATCTTTAAAACTGAAAATGTGAGGTGATAACAATGCAGCGTAGATTAAGATTGCCACTATTAAAGTTGCTATTATAGGACTATTATGATTTATGACCAATTTTTCTATTAATTGGAGTCAAATGTCAAAGTGATTCCTAATAATTCTAAATTTATTATGAAACTATTTAGTATTAATAAAAAGATAAGCTTGTAACTTCTAGTTATATTAAACGCTATAGATTGTTTCAAAAATATATAATTCGTCATATAGAAAACTTATGACCTTTATTTCTTATTTTTTTATTAAATATGTTGTTAATATGGATATTAATTTAATTAAACATTCATTTGTGTTTTCAAATCGATTTAAATAGCAGCTTTGGAATTTTAGTCTAAAACCAAACAAAAATGTTGATAGTTATGCGTCATAAGATTTACGTCAGTACCTAGCAGTGTAAGCTATAACCCGACGATGGATCAAACCACTGGGGCGATATGATTCGTGTACCGCGCCCTAGGAAGCCAAAGACTAATTTCTAGCAACAAATTATTCCTAGTTGCAATTTCGGAGGTTTCGAAGCAGGACCACCAGACCCCACTCCTTGCTAAAGAGCTGGAGACTATCCAACTCCTGGGCCAGAACACATGGCAAGCATGCTCACTGGATCCGGATCATTTACAAAATGTTCTCAGTAAAGGTGAGATGACCCTGGCCCCTTAATAAAATTCATGAGGGCTGCGAAACCACAATCACCACGATACTCTGGCAGGGCCAACCTCAGTAATCAGACATAGAATAGCCAAAAGGCTAAAAAACCAAATAGCTGAACTCTAAACCGTGGAAATAACGTAGAGCTTCTAGTTGACTCCCTGCTAGTTTTCTGGCGACTCGTTCACACATGTTATGACAATGAAATTCCATTAAAACATATCAATAGTAGTAGTTATATAGTGCTTTTTTCGACCAGTTTTTACTAAGAACGTCGCTCAACGCAAAAAAAAGAAGCGAAGAAGTTCAAAGCGAAATAAATACGCAATATTGCAGAGCCGTTTAAATAAAGAAGAACAACGGGCACTACCGAAACAAGACCTTGACAGACCCAATTATATTTAATCAAGTTGTTTCAAAGCCCGGAAAGAAAAGGTTAGAAATGAATAATTCAATATTTTTGTGAAATCTTTATTAAGGGCAACTGCAGTTGGCATTATTTGTAGTTATACACGTGTGTAATTCTAATCGGGAATTATCGCGCCAGACGTGAAAGAAAATTATTATGTCCGCTTGCTGTAATTGATGTAATTGCATAAGTGAGTAGTTTTTAGAAGCAAAAATGGGTCTATTGATGTTCAGCAATAAATTAGATTTATCCTGAATCTTTCCCATTGTTAGTCATTATAAAAGTTAGTGCCATTATAATTTTAATTTATTTAAGCACTATATATAATAAAACCATATTGATGGTTTATCAAATCAAAAATATTTGTTCTATATTAAATTGCAAGCAAAATAATTTGAATAAACTTGCGCATATTGATCTTATGATAAATATTTAATTAAATATTAACGATGAATTTTCTGTAACAGATATTCAGATTCATCGGACTTAATCTCTAAGCAGTTTCACGTACTATTTATTTATACAGAATTCTGGTTAACTTATACTTGTTTACCATCGGTCTCATGGATATATTTAGTTTTAGATGGATTTTGTCAACCACTTAATGCTGCACTATCAAGCAATGCGATTCATTGGAAATATCATTAATAATTATTAAAGTGATATGGGTCTGGCACCCGCTATAGGTAAATGGCCTCATCTAAGAAGGACTTAAATTCTTCTCATACTAGAAACTTGATACTCCATACACTGCATCTCACATTTGACACAAATATAAAGTGACTGAGTGCTAAAATATTTTCTTTTTGCTCGCCGCTACTAAGAACATCCTTCCACCTTCTTCTTCTCCACCCCACATTAATATGCTTTAATTCAGGGAATAATCCCTTATGAGTAATTAAGTTCAAATAAAAACTTTAAAATGTCAAAGCGCAAAAAACCATTAGAGAGAAAATTTTTTGTACCGAAAGAAATATGAATAATGAAAAGAGTCTTACGGGAAATGATTGGGCATGTTTACAATAAATACATAAAAAATTTTGGAATTCCCAAGATGATTTAAATTTTTATTGTGTTACGAAGAGAAAAGTCCGGCAATTATGAATGCGAAATGATATCTGGCAAATGTCCACCACGACCACTCCGGCCCATGTCGATCCTTTAATCAAAGTTTGTAATCACTTTTTGGCCAAATGGTGATCCTATTTCCTTAATCACATCACAGATTTTGAGTTTTAAGGCTGCAATAAATTTGATTGGTTACGTATAGACTCTGTCCGTAACATAGCCCCGCAGAAAATAATCTAGTGGTGTTAAATTTCACGATCTGACTGGCCACTTAGCTGTTGATTGTCGTTAAATTATGGGGTCGGGAAATTTACTTTGCAACAAATTCATCATTTCATTTGTTATGTAACATGTGCCACCGTCCTATAGAATCCACATGTAACTGATATCCACGTCGACAATTATAGGCTAAAATTATTGATCGTTACCGCATTTCCAGACTTATCTTCGAGAAAAAACAAAAAAAAAAAAAAAATCACGCCTCCAGATCACGTAGTGCATCGTAAAGTGACACCGTTAGGCATGCAAAGGCTTTTCAAGGATTTTGAGAAGCCCAAATGGGGCAGTTTTGCTTTTTGACACACGCTGACAAGTGAAAATGAACTTCAACCGAGAAAATTATTTTTTCAGAAAAACCAGCCGGTTGTTACAGAATAAATTTAGCGACTTTACTATAATGTGAATGGTCTGTCGGTTTCTATTAATAAACCAGTTAAACCTTGTGAGACTTCAAAGTCAAATTTTTAGGCAAACGGGTTTTGGATAACCCCAATTATTGAGAATGTAGAGGAACTGACATATTCGGATTTGCTTCAACGTTGTGGCTCATGGCTGCGGTGCTATTAATTGAACGACCCGATCGAACACCCATTGGTGTTCGCACGTTTTGTATTTAGCCTGTCGCATTAAATTTAAAGACGAAATTCTTAATAGCACTCTCAGAAGGACGATTATGTTTTCCGAAAATATTACGAATTTTACAAAATGTAACTTTAACAGAATCACTATGAAAGTGAATTTGATTATTTGATTGCGATTTTCGTGTCAAATTAAATTCATCATAATAATTGCCAATGCATCTACTACGAATACGTCAAAAAACTAAATGGCAAAACACTCATGTTGTTGGTATTACCACAAATGAAAAACAAACTGTTTGCTGAAAAACCCAATATATAAATAATTACAAATGCTTTCATGAAAATGTTTCATTTTCTCTTTCTATCGAGTTGAGAGGGGAAGATAAATTAAGATTTTAAATATAAGGTTAGTGGAGTGAAACAGTTTGTGTTTGGCTATACAGAAACGCAACGAAAAGCTTGAATTCAATTTTAACACTTGTTCCGTAGTAAAATTTTGTGACACATCTTTAAAGGATCTCTATATATAAAACTTCCATTAAATTTAACTCCCACTGCTTAGAGTTTATACACATTGTTGATGCTTTCTAGTGCTACAATTAGTGCAGTGCAACTGATAAAATAAATAACGAAACCATTGCAGCATAGTGATTTTAATTGTACTCTTTTCTCATTCAAACAGATGTGGCCCATTGCAAACATGGACATTTAGATACACACTTCCACACACTTAGAAAGTATTTCATTCCCTTACAAAGTTTTAATAGGGGGATTTATGTACAGGGTGTCCGCCTAGGAGGTATACTACTTTGATTGTGTATAATTTTTGATTAAATGAAAGAGAATGGATCTTATATAAATAAATGTATTATTTAAGGTCTTCAGATATGTAAGGAATACAATATCAGATAAATATCCGTCTTTGTTAGCCTCACAAATGCGAGTCCTTTTGAGCACATTTTTCATTAGAATCTCATACATTTCACGCGGTATTTCATTAATTTCATCACGTATATTTTGTTTGAGTTGCTCTTTGTATAAGCTTGCTTCTCAAATATCCCCACAAAAAAAGTCCCAAACAGTCAAATCAGGCGACGGTAAAGGCAAATCAACATCACCATTTCTTGAAATAACTTGTTTTGGAAAGAGGTCTTGCAGTAATTCCATTGTAATCCTGGCTGTATGCGATATGGCATCTTCTTGTTGATACCACAATATAATGAAGTCCAAAGCAATATATCACAATATATCACAATATCGCTTCCCATTCACAGTTACCGTTACGTAGTTTTCATTTTCAAAGAAGTAAGATCTAATGATTCCTCCTGAACAAATTATACACCAGACTGTTATTTCGAATGAATCGAAAAGTGACTGTTGAATAAATTGAGGTTTCCCATTCCCCTGAACTGACTATAGTGTTTATTCACATATCCATTCATCCTATTAGCATCCTATTTGCATATGTACGGCAGCATAAATGGCATTGTGGACGAAGTTCTTGCATAACTGAATTTTATATGGAAACAAATGCAAATCCTGCAAAATTGTCACCAAAGTTGTTTTCTGAAGACCAAGCTGCTGAGCATGGATTGCTATCAACACTTTCTTGAGCAGCAGTAATGTTTTCAGCCGATCTTGCACTACGTTGTGTATCATGCTTGGGCCTATCACCTACAGATCCTTTTTCTAAGAAATCATTCAGTACAAGATAACTAGTGCGTTTTGTTGGCACGTTGTTTCTCCCAAAACGTTCGCGTAAGTTTCTCATCGTCACAGTAATCGATAATTGATTTTGATAAAATGGTTTAACGATTAAAACTCGTTGATTTATTGAATATTTTTCTGTAATAAATTTGTTATGTGTCTACTTCACAACTGCCAAATATATACTGTCAAGAATAATGTTTACCATAATGTCGTCAAAACAAAGTAGTATACCTTCCAGGCGGACACCCTGTACATGGTAAAATAGAAACTGAAAAGAAAAGTGATAAATATTGTGTTTGTTGTAAAATATTGTGTTTGTGTTTTGTTTGTTCACTTAAAGAGAGAAAGCAACAAAGTTTTGCACCCTCGTAAATAAAAATTTATTAGGGCCGGTTGTACGTAAATGTTTTTTTGTTTAAAAAATTATGACAATAAAATTTTTATATTTTCCATAAATAATGACTGGCACGTGTCCTTCAAAAACAGATAAATGAATTTCTGAATGCAAAAAACACAGTTTAACACAGAATAAATTAAAATGTTAGAATGGAAAATGGAGGTTCTAAAGTGCTCAAATATATAAAATCCCTCTCGATATTAAGGATCCTTAATTTTACTAAACAAAGACACTTCAACCTTGTCATGTAATTTAAATATAAAAACACAATTACAAATACATTGTTAACAAAATTGGGCAAAATAACGTGTATGTGATTGTTTTTGTTGTTTTTTTATGTTGGTTTTATTTATTGATTACCAATTAACTTTGGTTGACTGTAAGGAAAGATTTTATTTTCGCACGTTTCAACCCTAAAGACCTTGATACACAATACTCTAATAAAAAGTGCACGAGTATGTGTTTTTGCCTTGAAGTCATAGATTAACAACTTTTTTATATCTAATTTTGATTGTGAGATATAAAAAGGAAGTAAATTGTATTTCTGCTTAAATGCTTAAAAACCACAGTGCCTTAATGACTTTTTTGTGGTTTTCTGGATTTTACTGAGGAATTTTTGATGCTGTTTCGTACAATATCTTTCATCACTTGTCTGCCGCCTTCCTTAACCACACGCCCACACACTGACATACATTAATACATTCATTTTAAGGCTGATGAACGGAATTGTTATTTTTTTATAGAAACTTTAACAGCATGTAAGTAAATTATTATTATTGTTGTTGTTGTTATTGTTGTTTTAAAAGTAAAAGGTATTAAATATTTTTTCCATTTTCTGGGTCAAAGTAAAAGTTTTATTATGAGAAATTTCTGTTTCATTAAACGACCAAAATAAACTCCAAGAAATTTTCTTTAGCCAGCAGGAATAAATGTTTTATGAGCTTTAAAAAACAAAGGAAATTAAATTAACAATTATTTTACACAGGATTGTAACGTTTTTTTATTTTTAAAATTAAGTATTGTTTCAGTATGATGTCAAATCGATTGGAGTTACAGAGCCAGCAAATTGACGCTTGAAAGCCAATTCATAAATGACGAGCCAATGCTGACATATTTTATTTTTGCTCTTTAAAAAATAATAAATAGAAATGAATAAATAGAAATTATAGAAGAATGATTATTTAGAAATTATCATAAAATATTTTTAAATAAGTTTGCTTTTTTAACAAATTTCCATTTCGCTCTCATACTAAAATAGTTCAATTAAAAAAAATTAACACGATGACAACTCTGTTGTCTTTACTCACTGATGACTCAACATAAATTAATTTATTTGCCAGCAAGTGGTGCTTACATAGCTGTTTCAAGCGGTTGTAGCCTGTACAAGAATATTCTATTTTAACATCACCCTATATTGTTGTTGTCATTCAGTGAAGGCACCCGCTTGGCAAATCGTTTTGTTTTTGTTCTGTGTTAATTGTTTTTTTCTGTTGTTTATTTTATTTTAATTAAATTAAACGATTTATTTAATTTCAATATACACAAAATAAACACGATGGTAACTTTGTTATCTTTACTTAACACGAATTAATTCATAGCTGTTTTAAACGATACTCGCATAAACAACAATATGCTGTTGTTCTTATTATCATTCAGTTTAGACGCCAGCATGGCTGTGTGTTTTGTTTTTGTTCTGTGTTAATTATTTTTGTTTTTTGTTATTTATCTTATTTTGTAGAATTTCTTATAAGCATGTTATAGTTGCCTTGCGAGTATAAGATTTCTTAGGAAACTATGCAGTTTGTAAACTGCAAAGTGTGTCCTAACGCTTCCTTTTTTTAAATCATAATTATTTTTTTTTTCTAAACTTGACAAATCATCTTCTAAACAATATAAACTTTAATTGGGCTATTTGAATAATTATTATTCCTCGGAATACAATATTTATTCGTTAATTATTAATTTATATATACATTGTTGTATAATTTAAAAATAGTGTGTTCCTGAAAGGTTTTACTTATTGTATTTGTATCTTGCTTTAGGGTGATGGAAACTCTATAGGATAACAAAGGCAAATACAGGGTTTTAAACTAAATCGGTAAACGCATTCAAATATTTTTTAATACTAAATTTAATGACACAGTATTAGAGGCCAAATAACTTTAAAGTTTCCTTTTAGTGAAAAGCCAAAAACTCAAATTCGTATAAAAATTCTTCGCATAATAATTTCTATGCAAAAGTGTTTTCTGTATATCGAACGTCAGTTGAAACATTTTAAATCACTTAAAAAATCTTTTTTTCCGCATTCCACGTGTTTGTCTTGCTATCACGTATTTTTCTACCTTTCAACTTAAAATTCATCAGGAAAAAAATTCTTTTTTGTTGAATACAATTCAGCTGATAGCTTGATAGCGATGTTTTTAAAACTTGCCAACACTTAAACAACTGATGCACACATCTTTTTCAAAAACACTAGCAGAGAAATGTCTGAGAGAAATATTTTGAAAAATCTTAAAATTTGCAATGTTCATTAATACTATAGGGAGGATATCTTATATTAATAGCGGGCATCCACCTACTCAGAGTAACTTTCTATTGGTCTGATTTTAACGGCCTAACTTTAATAATGCCCATATACATCGCAGTTTCAGTTTTATGGAAACACTCTTTAATCACTAAAAGTGTATTTTTGTTTGATGTTATAGTGGATATACAAGCATGTCAAATATTCAAATGTCGCAAATTCTCTCTATTATATATAAAAAAGTATACCGATATAATTGAAATTTCAAATCTTAATTTAAGTTTTAGTCTTCTTTACGATTGCAATGGCTGTGGTATCAAAATACAAACACGGTGGTTATGTAAGAATTGTATATTATTCTAAATATCTGCTTTCATAGATTGCTACACAAATGTATTTCTATTCGTTAATATCACTCACTGCATCATTTTTAATTTGTTTTTATTGTAAAGTAAACAAAACGATCCAGTGTGCATTTTTCAAACTGCGTACTTTTCTAACAAATCTTATACACACAAGACAACAACAACACGCTAATAAGAAATTTCACATAATAAGATAAAACCCAGAAAACAAAAACAACTAACACAGAATAAAAACCAAACACACAGCCATGCTGGCGTCTAAACTGAATGGTAATAACAACAACAACATATTTTTGTTTATGCGAGTACCGTTTAAAACAGCTATGAATTAATTCATGTTGAGTAAAGATAACAAAGTTACCATCGTGTTTATTTTGTGTTTATTGAAAGTAAATAAATCGTTTAATTTAATTACGTCTATTAGTGAACTCATTACAACAAAAAGTTTATTAAAATACATGAACGTAATTTTTATATCAGGACATACTTTAGTTGTTACCGCTTTTTTTTGTCATAAGACTAAGCAATAAATATTGCCTTCCAATGAATAAAAATTTTCCGAAGTGATCGCCAAATAATTAAGTAAAAAATGAAGGAACAATAAATAAAAGAAATGTCCATAAATTTTTAGAAGAGAAGATCTATATGTAAGTTTGAACGACTCCTAAGATTTAGTATGATTACTTGCATTTAGATAGAATAGTTAGGTAGACATTTTATAACGATATTTTTTGAAATATTTCTCGAACTAATTAACAACAAATGTGGACAACTAAAATATAAACAGGGAGATAAATTAGACACTGTTGTCAAAGAAATGAAACGTGACCTAACATAATCCAGATTTCTTTGCTTGCTTTTATCTTTTAAAATTCTTCTTATAATACCCTGCTTAACTGTGTGTGAAATAATTAAGCTTATTTTGCCGTTAATTTAAAAAGTTATATTTACCTTTTTTCAGCAATTGTTGCTGCTATCTGATTAACTAATATTTTTAAATGAATTTTCACTATGAGCTATCAGCCCAAACTATTATAATCAATTCGGGAAAATTCATTACAAGAGGCAAAACCTAGTTGTTGGGCAAATTGTTTAAGTATCCTCGTTGAAGGAACCTTGGAGATAAATATAATGAAAACTAAATTCAACAGTTTTGTTAAGTGATGCACACATTAGTATGAAGATTATTTGTTAAGTTTAAAAAGAAACTAATTATCGGTAAAAAAGTGTTCGGTTTACTATGCATTTGACAAACTGCGTGCAAACTACGCAACAACAACATGCTTATAAGAAATTTCACGAAATAAAGTAAACAAAACCAACTAACACAGAACAAAAACAAAACACGCAGCCAAGCAGCCGCCTAAAATGAATGGCAATAATAATAACAACAATATGGGGTGATCTTAAAGTAGAATATCCTTGTATATGCCGGAATCAATTAAAACAACTATATAAGCACAACTTGCTGGACAGATGAATATATTCATATTGCCATGGTTGAGTAAAGACAACAAATCTACCATCCTATTTATTTTGTGCGTGCTGAAAGTTTATATTTCGGCAAGTAATTTTGGGCAAGTAAATATTTCTTTACTCCCGCAGTTAAAAAGCTTTGTAGTAATTTTCTTAGTGCACGTAACTTAACAGCATATTCGCATTACACATTACCAAATGTGTGGAATGTTCGTTCTCATTTGTTTAACATTTTAAATTTCGCTGTTTTCTTGTAAGATGTTATGTAATAATAGACCTAGGCAGACTTATTTTGGGAGAATAAAGATAACCCAAAATATATTTAGACGCCCTTCCTTGGGAATTGTATATTTCATAAAAAATTTTTAATCAATTGTATAATTTTCATTTTATCTTCCTTAAATAAATTCTCTAGTTACGCTATAAGAAATGATAAGCATTCAGAGTATATTGGTATCGGACGGCGCAACTCAAACAAAGTTTTTCATGCAGTCAGCTTTCAGCAAATGCTAGTGGCAAAAATGGTTAACTTTGAGTATTTAAATTTATTCATTTTTGGTGGATCTGATTTAAGAAAAATCTATTATTTTTGTATTTTTTTTTTTTTGTTTGCTGTTTGTAGTTTCTTTATTTCTTCCAATTTCGTTTAAAAAAATATTGAAATTTATAAAAATTTCCAGTCCTCATAATATTTCTCTATTTCGATTTAACGAACCGCAAGACTGCATTCTTTCTCCGATTTCTTCTATTTTTTATCTCTCTAAATCACCTTCTTTGTCAAACTTTCAAGCCTATATACTCCTTCGCAGATGATAGCACCATTTGTTATTTTTAATTACTAAGTAACAGACCGAACCACTTAGAGGTGCGCCCCAAAAGGCAAAACATGAATGAGAGGCTCGTCTAAATAGAGCCGATTTTAATGCCCGTAATACTCAATGTTGCGTGCTTACGCACAGATGTGTGTTCGGAAACTATTCTGTATCCCTTATTATGGGTATAAGTATTAACGAATCTTAAGCTTTTAATCTTCTTGGCATGGAAATAGAGTGTGATGCACATTTTTCAGGCTTCTAAAGAAGCTTTAAAAGCCTCATTTTTTTTAAAACGATATAGACGTACATCCGTTATAAGATTTATGTCGGTACCTATGTGTTTAAGGCATAACCCGACGGTGGTTCAAACTACTTGGGTGATACCTAGCATTCCCTAGGAAGCCGAAGAAATAATTCTATGAAACAGGTTATAACTAGTTTCAATTTCGGAAGTTTCGCAGCAGGGTCGCCAACCCCCACTACTGGTCCAGAATACATGACAAGCATGTTCACTGGATCCGGATCATTCACCCTTTGTTCTCAGTAGAGGTGAGATGATCCTGGCAGCTTACCATAACCACCATGACGCTCCCGAAGGGCCAACCTCAATAATCAGTCAGAGATCAGCTAAAATGTTAAGCTCTGGGGCTTACTGATTCCTGTGGAAATAACGTGAAGTTGCCCAGTTTTTTCCCTGCTAGCCTTTAGGCGACTGGGCTCCCTTTTACCCCCGGTGATACATGTAATGGCGGTTAGATTCCGTCAAGACATATAGATGTGCCCCCCGGGGGAATATATACGTACATTGCGTGATATGATTTACATCTGCACCTGACTATGTAGTCTTAAATCAGATGGTGGTAAACCACTGTGCATAATTAGGGACGTCATGCTCGTCCTAGGAAGCCGAAGACTAATTCTAGCAACAGGTTTCTTCTAGTTGCAACTTTAATGATTCCAGAACAGGGCTGCAAATCATCACTCCTTGCTAAAGAGTTGGAGACTATCCAACTCCTGTTCAGAACACATGTCTAGCATGCTCACTGGATCTGGGAACGTTTCACCAGGTAGGTGTTATTAAAGGTGAAATGAACCCGGCCACCATAGAACCATAAACTGTTATGGGGCCGCACAACCACAACCACCACGATACTCCCATAAAGGGCCAACCTCAATAATCAGTCAGAGAACAGTTAAATGTCTAAAGAGACAAATAACGAACTCTGCGGCTTGCTGATTCCTGTGGAAATAAAGTAGAGTTTCCAGTTGTACCCCTGCTAACTTCAGGGGACTGGGCTCTCTTTTACCTCCAGTTGCACAGGTCTAAGTTGTTGCTTTCTCCAAAGACCATATATATGTGCCCCCGGGGGGTTATACGTACAAAAATGTAATGCAGTTTGTAATTATGGTCTGGCTCCCCAAATGAGGTCGTCTATTTTGTAGTAGCTCAACCTCGTACAAGATAGGGCCAAGGGGCTAATTGGAATGAATAGGGTATCCAACTCTGTTATTTCGCTAGCTTATCGACGCAATGTGGGTTGTCTTTTACTGTTTTATCGTTACTACAATGGTAAGTGCTCTAATGAAATTAGGGAACTTGTTTCCGTTACTAGCACGTTTTTGGATTTAACACGCTTTCCATTGTGGGAAAGTAAAATTCGTTTCTTACCAGAATAGTTCGTATGTGGAATAAAATCCCTTCAGAGGTATTTCCTGTCACTTTCAATGTAGGAAACTTTAAATCGAATGCCCAACAAAACTACTCCATCATTCCTGCTTCCCCTAACCTACTTTCTAGTTCTGGCATAATGCATTGTATGAGAAGGGGTTATGACGTGAGTGCTGGTCCGAAAAAAGGGAAAATAATTCCTTATCTTTTTATGCTTTTGCTCGCAGCACTCAGTCATTTCTTAATTAACTTGGAAATTGTTTAATTCAAAGCTGATACTTACAGTCTAGTTTGGAATTAAAGGGTGGCCCCCATAGAAAACACATAATTTGTATATCTATTAAATTGTGTCAAACACCCGTAGGAAATCTTAATTAAGTTGGGATCATAAAAAACATAAAAAGTGAACTTAAAAATTGAAGGATGACGCCAAAGGTGACTTAATTATGTGACCCTATCTTTTGAAAAAACTTATATTTACGGATTAGTTAAATCCGCATTTTACTTCATATTCTATAACACTCTGCCCATCTGGATTTTTAAATTTTACTATTTTTGCAAAAATTAGTGTGCTCTTTGCTATAATACATTGTTGAACGTTTCAACAGTTAAGAGTTGTTTCTTTAAAATTTCGTTTTTCACTTGAAATACATCATACTAAGCTGAGTAGGCAAACTAACTCCTTAAACTAACATCTTTTTGCTAGTGTTATCTCCCATAGTACGCTGATATATTTTGTTTAAATACGAACTATTTTCGTATAAAAATGAAAATGTGTTTCTTCTTTGCCTATTTAATTTAACAAATAGAATTTGTTGGTTGTACATTTGTCTGCCATGAATAAAATATATATTTACTTTTGTATTTTTTACTTCAAATATATATATATATCCTTTCCTTTGCATTTTATATCAAACAGACACTAATAAAAAAATTTAACAATTTCAACATAAAAGTAAAGATCAAAAATAATAATACAAATATACCATGAATGTATGTGCAAATAGTACATGGGATATAGGAACCATAATTTGGCGTAAAATATATTCACAGCATGCAGGCTCAGACAAAAATACAAACACAAACAAAAAAAAAAAAACAAGAAACAGGACATATAAAATATACAAAGGCATCAACAATGAAAAATATAGTTTAACCGGAGGCCTAAAAATCAGCCATTCTGACGTTCATTCATTTTATTCATGCAATTTTTATTTTTAATATTAAACAGTGAAGGCCATATAGAAGCAAGCATTGGTGAAGTATGTAAAAATAAAACATTAACAGTCGATGCATTTCCAATACCAACAATGAGTTTACAAGCATTTTGTACTCTTACCTAATATAGCGCGTTAAATGCAAAGTTATCTAGCATCCAGCTTTTATGCCTTCAACAGTAATGTTAACTCATTTGCTTTGTTAGAAATTAATAAAATATAAGCCGGTAGCGTGCTCCGTAAATAACTAAATTGTCATATCTTTTTAACAATAACAATAGAAATTAACAAATAACCCACTAGCCAATTACATTTCCTATCCCTTTTGCAAGATAGATTGCGCTTAGTGAGCCAATTTATGTTTGGCTATTGTACAGGGTGTGTACAACTTCGGAAAGAGGAAAAAAACACATGAACTTAAATCAGGCGAATATAGAAGCTGAGGAGCCACAGGAATATTTTTGCTGCCCAAAAACTCGTTTATTGAAATTACCGAATGACAATTTTGATGTTTGGTCTCATACGAATGAGAGCAGTGTGGATTGACTGTTTGACCTTGAGGTACATATTCTTTGTGAAAGATTCCGCACGAACACACTTACAACAAATTAGCATGCATTTAAGGTTTGACTTTGCCATTATTGCTTTTTTGGGACTTGAAAACGTTGAAGTGTTCCACTTCTTGCTCTGGCGCTTGACGTCTGGGTCGTATTTAACTACCCAAGATTCGTCACCAGTTATAATACGTTTAAAAAAATGGGGTTATTTTTAATGGCATCCAAAAAATCAAGGCAACTTTCTTCCTCCTTTTGGTCTTGCGAAAGATTTTTTAATGCTTATTTTTCTCATTCATTGTTCAAAATCTTATGCACGATGGTGTGAGTCAAATTTAACTCTTCTCCCAACATTCTGACTATCAACCGACGATCTTTACGCACAAAATCTCGAATACTGTAGAGGTTTTCATGGGTTCTTGAAGATCAAGCCCTTCCGCTACGTGGTTTACTTCACTTCAATCAATTCTTTTCCTTTTGAAAATATCTTAGACCACCGAAAAACCTGAGCACTTGACAAAACACTAGTTCCGTAGGCCTGCTGAAGTTTTGCAAGAGTTTCCGTGCACTATGCCCAAGCATTAAGCAAAACCTGATAGCACACCGTTGTTCGTAACTAAAAACAGAAAAAAGGTGTTTCACCAAAAAAATCGCTACTGATGAGCAAATGACTCGAGCAATGTTAAACCTGCACGGAAGGCAAATCACGTTCATTTCGGATCCAGTGTTACCATTTCGAACGTAACGTTGTCAGTCTCATAACTTAATTTACAGACGTCGTAGTTGGCTTAAGTACGCCAAGTAATCTTCTTTTGTTCAGTTGGAGTTTATTCAAGGAAGCGGCATTTTAATGAGTGTAGTGCTTAAAATAGTCCTCTTTTATGACCGACTATTACTTAAATATATATTCATTTCCCTCGTCTGTGACGTGACTTGCAAATAGTATCTAAAATCGTATATCATAAATGAAATGAGTTGAACTTGGACCAGAAAAATTCTTAACACCGAATAAACTGGAAATTCATAAATTTACAAAAACATTTAGAAAACATCAAATAATAAGAAGCGCTTTTAACGAAAGCTATTTTATTTTTTATTACTTATATTTAAACACCATTTCGGGGATATGAAAGCTGAAGCTGTTCTCAATGGAGCTAATTTAGACGTCAAATTTTATGTTACTTTTTCGAGATTACCTGACCTTATTATGAAAATGGCGAAAAATTTAGGCCTTAAAATTATACATTTTAATCACTAATAACAAGCGTGGCCGTGTGTGAAATTGACAGGTGTATTTTTTTAAAGTCAGCTTATCGTCGTTCGTTGCGGTTGCGATATGATACGTTCAAGTCACATTACCATTTAAGGTCAATAATATTTTTTAGCTAACGAAATTGCGATCATAATGAGGTTATATATATGTAATAAGGTTAAAGTCAGCTCCTAACCATGTTGGCCTTAATCTGACGGTGATCTTACCGCTGGGTGCAGGAAAACGCCTCCACCCGCGCCCTATGATGCATATACGCCTTATTCGCAATTTGTGAGTGCACCGTATATCTCCAGTCCTTACTGAAGAGTTGGAGGCTTTCCAACGTCTTGTCCTGTTGCATGAGCAAACTAGGACATTGGATGTTTAATCTGCGTTAACATGTCTTCGGAACTTTCTTTAAAGCCTGATGAATCTAACAGCCATCACTTTTTCCTCAGCCAATAACCAGAACAGAGTCGTAGCATATGTCGAGAAATAAGTGTCTTCCAGTTTGGCGCTCCTACTAGCCCTGGCGATTGGTGCCGCCTTTTACCCACGAAAGCAAATGTCAAGATTGGAGAGATATCCATCAAGACTGCATGGCTCCGGGCGATCATAATGCGGTTATAATCTACAGCGAAGATGTCACCATATAAAAGGATGCTTTGGTTTGGTTTTTTTTCGGTGTTGTTTACTAACAATTTCACTAAGTTAAAAATGCTCCTCATTGCTTAATACAATTTTGCATCTACGACTAATTTTCCAAAAAAAAAAAAATCCGAAAGAGATGGTTGGTTTCACACTCAACATTTTCGTAAACTCTATCAGGTTTGAAAATAACAACTATTTAAAAACCTATATGGTAGCGTGGCTGTAAATGTGTATGTCTAAAACGGAGAGTAAAGATTTTAAAATACTAAAGAAAATTATTGCAACAATCCTAACTGTATGTTACAGAAAAATGAACAGCTGGCAACTTTGAATGCTGCATTAGTATCAGACTGACAAATCTACCATATAGGATTTGCAATACTTTTCTGAGGTCGTAACTTTTGCAAATAACGTAATATCAAGATAATAACTTTTAGCTTTCCCTGTAATTTAATACTAAAAAAATATTGTTGCAAGAATCGTAACGTTAGATGCCGGGAAAATTAACATCTGGCAATTTTTCGAATGCTGTGTTAGTAACAATCTGCCATTTAAGATTCGCAATATTTTTATGAGATCGTAAATTCTGCGAATAAAACTCACTCTGTAATTCAAAAGCGCAGATAGAAATAAAATTTTCTAACAACCTTTTTGCTTCTCTAAGATTAAGAATCAACGTTCGCTAATCGTGACCGTAGTGTATCAAATATAGACTTATTGCTAATACCTCCTCTCGGCCCTACCATGCGTCAGTAGAAATTATACTTTAAAACAGATCGTAGGGTCATAAATATTGTCAGCAATTTTCGTGCTGTATTTGAAATCCAAATATATCAATTAAAAGAGAATCACAAATAAAAAGCATAAATTAGTTCAGATATTGGAAAATAAGAATGAATGAGGAAAAGTAATAAAAGTTGTTGTTGATACCTTAACCTATTGCTCTTTTATATCATCTTTCTTTAGCAGCCTTCACACTCCGAAGAAAGTAACACAATATGATCTAGGAGATATTAATTGCGTGGATGCATACTGTTGAAAACTTAAATAAAAATATTATTCTCGGCTCACAGCATCCACATTTGTTATGCATTTTATTAACTTTCCTTTATTTAAAGCTCACTTCATAAAGGTTTTATTTTAGTATTTACATAACAAAGAAAATTTTCATTTTTCATTGCCCTTAACTGTAGACAAATATATCACTAACGTGAGGAAATCAAGAAATAATAAATGCAACAATATAAAAATATTGAAATTGATAAGAAGAAAGGAGATTTAAAATTTGTCTATCAAAGTATTAAAGTCTTCTTTAGTCTTTAATACTTTGATTTAAAATTGTACAAATAAGAGATTTATTTTATATTTTTCTCACACTTAAATTTCATTTCAAATAAAATGAAATCACTTTATTATCAGATTAAGGAATATTCAAATGCAAAACAGATTTGAAACGGAAACTGCAAATATGGCCATCATATGGATAAATAGCTTAAACAATTACATATATCAAATGGCATTAAAAATGTAATTGTTACTTTAAGTTCTCTGCAAATTACTTGAAAAGCATTCATGCACACCAGACATCCATTTAGTCACTCACTCAGTGATGCAGTTTCTTTCTCTTGCATTTTTTTTTGTCGTCATTTGTGCAATAAATTCATAAGTAATAAAAGCGTAATAACAACAGAAATGGTGGAAAAGCTGTTATTCAGGAAAAAGCGTGAGAATTAAAAATATGTATTTTCTCTTTGTAAAAACATTTTGCATTTTAATTAACACTTAACGAAAACAAAACCAACAAAAAAACAAACAACGAAGGAAAAATGAAGTTTAAAGATTTTCTTCGGTCGAGTTTTAAATGCAATTAGCAACACAAGTTCATAATTAGTTATTACAAAGTCAAAGCAATTCGCACTATTGCAGATTTGTATCTGCCATAGTAGTTAGCAGAAAAACAAAAACAATTTCGCAATATGGATGATTAATGAAGAAGAAATAAGTCATGTTAATAAATTAATTGCATTAATGTCTTGGCTTGAAATGAATTTTCATTTTTTGTTCCTTAATAAGCCTTAACAGGTTTTTGACTTTAAATTCATATAGCGCGGCTACATATAGCGCGGTTTGCAGTAAAAATATTTTAAAAACCTTAGGCAGCCATTAAAACCATTTGCACACTCTTTGCTCTGGCGAAAATCAAACTCAAAACTTCTTAATTAATTTATATGAAAATTTTGCAAGGACAACTATTGAAATACTCTTCAGATTCCTTGGGATTTGAACTCATGTTATCTTATTTACCAATCAAAGTATTTAGGCAAATAAGCTATGAATATCACATAGCATTATTCTGATATTTTCGTCCCTTACTTTGTTTTGAGGTAATTTTTTCTTGGAAAGCCAGAACCTTGACGATATTGCTTCTAGAGGGGGAGACATGTCACTACTTGTCTAGACCTAAAACAGACATATAACTACTTTAGAAGACTTCTTTTTATAGCTAACTAGCAAACCCGACGAACTCCGTTTCCCCACCAGATGGCTTCGTTTTTTGTAATATTTCTTGTAGGGATTAAAAGATTAAGAAAAGAGTACGAAAAGAACACTGAAGATGGCAAACGGCCGAAACCGGTTTGTTCACAAACCAAATTTTACGAGGGTTGACGAAAAACCATACCCAAATAAGAGTGAATCTACTCCCGTCGGAAAATCTAAACACAATCGAAAAATAATTTTGTTTGTTTTATATTTGAAAAGGAAAAATTTTATTTCATTGCGCAACAGTAATGAATTCATTTCGATTACAAAATTGAAGTGGAATTTAGTTGAACTTCTCTAAGTAAAAATTGAAAGTGAATCCAAAGTAAATACTTAATCGAAGCTTTATACATCCCCGAAAATTATTCGTTTAATTGGAGTGCTCTTTGGTAAACCACATTTTTTGTTTTTTGGTCTGACGTTAACACAAACAAAGCGGATGGTTTCCCAACTCGTGAACACGCAACGTATAGCTGCCCATGTGAAAAACAATGATTTTCTAAATTTATCCCACAAACACTAAGCGATTGGCCTTGCCACTTGTTAATTGTCATTGCGAACGCAAAGCTAACCGATAATTGCAATTGTTTGAAGTCCAACGGAAGATTAGTCGGAATCATTGGCATTCGAGGAATACATACATTTTAACCTGCGTAGTTTCCGTTAATAATGGTTGTCTCAATCAAATTCGGCATAAGTTTTTTCACCGCAAGTCAAGCATGGTTGCAAAGTCGCGGTGGATTCAAATTACGCAATATGCATCAACATAATAACTGAACCAACTTTGAGTTGCAAGTTATATGATGGAAATCCTGGTAACTCTAGAGAGCTCAAAAACCCCGTTGGATAATTTACTGCATCATCGGAATTTGTTATGGAATCAACGGATTTGTATGTCAACAAATCGCCATCGATTATTGATTGAATGGTGAAATTCAGTGCGTATACAACATCATTATTCTTTGCGGCGAAAATTGCTCGTTGACTTAACCAAGCATAATTCTCACTAATGTTTGGGAAAACATTTTCAGTAAGAGCTAATTGAGAGTCTACATATCGGCAAAAGTCGTTGGTAAGAGTAATTAATCTAGCTGTTGCATCAACTAGGACTTTTTCATTTACAACAGCTAACAATTGTTTGGAAAATTGTGCAGCACTTTGATCATTTTGAAGTTGAACTCTCATATTAGTGGTTAGCGATAATGTTTTTACGTTATTCCACAAAGGTGATGCCTTCAGGCAAGGATTCAATTCAACTGCAGGCGTTGCATGGGGAATTACTGCCAACGTCTGTGTTAAGTTAAGTGCTTCAAATGATTTCTTATGTGCCATTGTGCACACATCCCAAACAATGAGCTTGCATTGCATCAACAATTTTCCCATTGCACGGGATCGGGAAATATTGCCTATTGAAGTATTCCAGACGATGCTAACGCTAAAGCTATGTCACATCTTGATCGAATACTGGCCAAAACTAATGAATTGATAAATGTTTTCCCTGTTTCTCCAGGTGCGTTCAGGAAGAATAGACCACCAGTACTATTGTCCACCGCTTGCATAAATGTTTCGTATATTTGTTCTTGCTGTTCATTTAGCAACGGCACATTATTTCGAACGATTTCCTGCAATGTATCAACATTGTATTGCAGCTCTCGATTTAATTCTTGGTTGAGTAAATGGTGCATCGATCGATTTGGCGCAATCATTCCTACTTCAATCAGTAGCTTGTTTGCAATAGTCAAGCATTGATCCTCAAACAGAATCAATCCTTCATTGTTCGTATTTGGTACGCATTTGATGAAACAACTGAACCTGCAACTGTTAAATCCCAATGACAATCGTTCTCCAGCAAACCCAAAAGCTTACATGCTTCTCGATATGTTTGGCATTGGTAGCCATTGATTTTGGTCCACGTACATTTACCAACAGCAGTCGCAAATAAAAACATTCATCATTTCTAGGATGAACAGTATACATGCGCCTTGCGTACGGCGCCATCTATTTAAAATGAAACGTACTTATTTTCACACACCACATACTGGTGCCGTTGTAGTACATGCTACGTATCAGAGATGGCGCTGTATGTGAAATGTGATTTTCCCTGTTTTCCTGCCCTTCTCTTGAAATTTTCCCTGAATTTTCTTTGGTATAAACCTCACGGAGCCCAAAACCATGGAAATCGGTTCGTGACGGTTAACGAGCAAATGGCGCGAAGCCCGCTTACATCCTATATGATTTTTTTTTGCAACCGATGCCGCTAATGTTGCTTGGTGTGATACCATAATTTGCAATGCTTCAACGGGTCATGATCACGGTACCGAAAACAATCTTCTTTAATTCGCTATTTGCAGCGCTACTTTGCATACCGATGTATTTTTTCAACACTATCCAAGCGAGTAAAACATCGTAGTTAATCACATCAGGGAATGATTGGCTTCGCATAGACACTGTCCTTAACATAAAAAATCCAGTGGTCATAAATCACACGATCTGGTCACTTAACTGCTGATTGTCGTGAAATTATGCAATCGGGAAATTTGGTTGCAATAAATTGATCATTTCTTTGGATTTGTGGCATTAGGCACCTTCCTATGGAAACTACATGTCGTCAATAATAGGCCAAAATTGTTAGCATCTTGCGATAGCGTGCTCTAAACCCCGTTACTGCATTTCCAGCCTCATTTTCGAAAAAAAACTGCCCAATTACGCCTCCAGACCACATAGTACACCATACAGTGACACTTTGAGCATGCTAAGGCGTTTCAATAATCGCTTTTGGATTTTCAGAAGCACAAATAAAAATGGGCTTCGTCTGGAAAAATGATTTTTTCCGAAAAACATGCCGCTTGTTCGTAAATGAATTAAATGAATCTGCGTCAATGAAATAGTCAGTCGGCTTCAATTCTTGCACCAGCTGAATCTTAAAAGGCTGCAAGGTCAAATCCTTACGCAAAATTTCCATGTGTTGGTTTTGGATAATCCCAAATGTTGAGAACATTGAGGAATTGACAAATTTGGATCTGCCTCTACACTGCGGCTCACGCCTGCCATGTTTTCAGTTGAAAGACCCGGCCGAATATGCGTTGTTGTACACATATTTTGTATCGAGCATCTCATCTCAAATTTAACGACCAAAATCTTAAAAGAACTCTCAGAAGGACGATTATAATCACGAATTTTACGAAATGTAACTTTAACAGAACCACCATTTTCTTAGTGGATTTTAATTATTTTAGTGTGATTTTCGTACAAAATTGAATTCATTGTAATAATTTCCAATGCATCTACTACGAATATGCCAAAAAATAATTGTGAAAACTATCATGTTGTTGGTGTTGCCACAATTCAAAAACAAACTTCTTGTAGCAAAACCCATAGTATGCAGTTCTAATATACAGGAGGAGTCGAATATCGCGACTATGTGGTTTTTTCTTATTTTACTCGACACTTTGTAAGTATGCGACCACTATTTTAACAGTTGCTTCACCACCATTATTCAACAACATTTTTATTTTCTTCAAACAAGACACTGTTAAGGACAAGATTCTGTTCTTCTGTTTAGTGAAGCTACTCGCAAAGATAAATAATTAGGGATATACGACCATCTAGTTTTATTTGCAAAGGTAAACAAGAAGTGCTTAAATTTGATCAACTTTTGCAAATTAAGCTTCTTTGGATTCTCTGTTTAAATTTTGCCATGCACTCTTTTCCAATATTTTCTACTTGAAAGTGAGGAAAGTACATTATTTTAAAAATATGATGAATACCTTCTTGAAACCTAATATTTTATAGTTTTGTTTTGAATTTCTACATCATGAAATTTTATTTGAACTTTTTGTTTATACTTCTACTTACAGACACTTAAAAATAAGGAAAATTTTTCCATTTCTCCTTCAATTATTCAATAGAAAAAATAAAATAAACATTCGTCAGCAAAGGATTTTCAAATTGGCAAATATTTGTCGATATTGCCAAAGATGTAAACAAACCAATATGGAATTCTTTTGAAAACTATTAATTCCATGGAGAAGATCTCCACAGAAAACAAATAGTAGAATAGATAAAAAAACACAAGACAAAAATTTTAAGTGAAATGTCTCAATTTTATGGTAGCAGGAGAATAAAGCAAAAAGCCAACATCTATGCCCACAGACGCGATGACAACGAAACGTATGAGTTTTCAGCAACAAGCACTACAACAACATTCTCATCAGCAACATCAACGAAGACCACCTGACGTTGAAGAGGCATTATCTTCAATGCTATGGACGCCATATGAACGTGCCTCAATAACAGATACATCATCCGAAGAGGATGATGATGAACAATTGCAGCGCCAATTAAAAAAATCTAAAAGTCAGTATGATTATACGAGTGTACCAACAACTATACCTCCCTTAACACCACCGCCATCATTGCCATCACTATTGTCATTTCAGCAGCCACCTACACAATTTGCTCTACCATCAGCACATTTAACACCAACAAATCTTGTAACATATATAACAACAGCAACACCGGCTACAAGACCAATGACAGCAACAAGTTTAACAACAACGGCGGCAAATTCATACTATACAGCAGAAGATTTATGTGATTCATGTGTTACAACACCATTAGTGCCTTTTTCAAATCTTATGCTTAATGGGCATACAACAGAAATAACAACAACAGCAGAAATGACATCGAACTCTCATCTTCAAAACAATTTAGCTGAGTATGATGCCGAAGAAATCGATGGCAGTGGTGATGTCAGTCTAAATACGGATGATACATTTGATGATGTCTTTAATAATGACAAAACATTAGCAGCCACAAGTTCCTCTATGAAGATGATGTCATCTTATCAACCAAAAAATCGCATTTCCCATTCATCCTCCTATGGACGATTACCAGGTCTTACCAAATGGTGGTCTACCACTAGTGCTACACACAGGCAAACGGCCTCAAATTCTGTTACTGAATCAAGCCCAGCTACAGCAATAACAATATCATCCCCACTACCGTCATCACCAGCCACCCCAACAAATGAGAGCAATAAGCAACCACCCTCGTATGAATCCTTGTATAAAAAACATCCTTTACGTCCATTACGTCAACGTTATCGTTGGAACAAACATTTGAAATTATTCAAACCAGTTTTGGAGACATTAAAAGCAAATGTATCAACAATAACGCAGGGCCGTTTTTCCTCCCTTACGCCAGCGGTTCATAACAGAGTTACTAATACCACACATGTACAACCTGCAAATGCTGTCATAGAAATGACAACTACAATAGCAACGACACCAACAGCATCAACAACAATAACAGAAGCGACTTCAGTTACTATTGAGGATAATTGTAGCATGGAAAGTACAAGTGACAACCTGGTTCATTCATTTACCGATAATTTTCTACATGAGGTAAGTTTAAGTACGTGAACATGTTAAAACATAAATCATCAGGTTTAGTATTCTTACAGAGACATTTTAAAATTGAAACATGGGGTAAGAGTTATAAAATAACATTTTTTTTTCGGTAACTTTCATGATACAGTGGCAATCAAAAGTCTAAAACATTATTAAATTTAATACAAGGTTTTTAATTTTAGCTGGGAAATGATGCGATAATTATTGTGTTCCTTAAAACTATTGCGTTGGTTATATGGAATCATAATAAATTAATGAAATCTTTAATACATATCAAAAAACTTTAAAAGATTATATAGCGAGAGGAGAACACACGTATATGGGCTTTTTGCTCATACTCATATAGATCTGGAATTTCGCACAAAAATTACTTTGTCTTAAATCACATTCACTAATTGAAAATTATATTTATGCTGAGAGAAGAGCGCACATTCATATATGCTTTTTACTCGTGTTCATATCGTTCTGTAATTTTGCATAGAAATTCTTTTGTCTTAATTCACATTGACTAATTGAGAATTATGTTTAATCAGTAAAACAAAAATCTAGAAATACAACTCTCAATCAGTCAATTTAGTTGTAGAATTTTCTTAAAAATCTCGTTTTTCGTTTTTTAACAATCACCTCCTTTGAATCAGCTCAGCCATGAATGTCAACCACTGCTATTACTAGTATTGCCTATCTCTCCAACTAAGGGTCTTCCTTATTTTATGGTACGGGCCACTTGACCATCTCATCTTCATTGGCTGCTGTTCATTTCTGTGCCGAAGTCTTAGCAATCTACTTTTCTTATATGCAGGAACAAACACATTCAGTGCGGATATTACCATTCATACCATTCCTTTCTTTGTCCACTTAGGACTAGAAAATTAGTTTGATATAGTAGTCACTCATCTCCAAACAGCTCATTTTCGCATTTATTAAGAATAATAATCCAAATTGATTTTAACTCAAAATCTGTTTCAGAGACACGCATTAAAACTCTTATACCCATTGAAGTAGAGTGTGAAACTTTTCCATTTTTATAGGGCAATTTTGCCATTATTTTGCAATTGGCGGTAGTCAAAACTTTTATAGCGCTCTTGTTATCTTAAATTTGTTTAACCCGCCAAGGAAAAAAAGGAAAGAAAAATTATTAACAAATTTTTGAATGCAAATAAATAAAAAGTACAACAGGATATTTTCGCCACTAGCAGAATACAATGCAACTACTACTACTTCTGGTCTTTATCTTCAGTTTTGGTCACACACTAGATTTGCTCACTTTTATATTAAATGGCTCAAACTCTCTTGTCGGCCATTTATTTAATACATTTCATTTCGGGTATTGGCATTTTGCAACACTATTTCATATTACAAAATACGGCTATAATAAAAAAACTCTCCTAGATTTGCATGATTATTATATGGGCATGTTTCTTTACCTATCGGTGCACAGTGAATCATTTACGAGGAAACTCAGAGTCGTATGAAAAAGGCATTAACTTAACTGGAGTATTATAATGCAAATTTCACTGGCATATTATTTATCCTTATTTGTGGATATGATGTCCCTCTGCTGATTGAACTATCGGGTTTTTCAATTGTGTCAACACCAACAACATAATAGTGTTAGTGTTTTGATGTATTTGTAGTAGATGCATTGGCAGAATAAATGTTGGACTCAATTTATTATCATTTCACACGAAAATCGGATTACTATAATGAAAATCCACTGGTGATTCTTTTAAAGTTACATTTCATAAAATTCATGATACTTTCGGACAACAAAATCGTTCTTCTGAGACCGCTATTAAGAATTTGGTCGTTAAATTTAAGTTGACGGACTCAATACGAAATGGGCGAACATCAACGCCAGTTAGACTGGGTCGTTCAACTGAAAATATCGCAGCCGTGAGCCACAGTGTTGCAGTAGATCCAAATTTGTAAATCCAGAACCACCACATTGATAAGATTTAGATCTGCACCTGACCGTAAGCCTTATTTAAATAATGTTCAAACCACTGAGAATAAAAAGCAATGTCCTTCATATCCTAGGAAGCCGAGGACTAATTCTAGCAACAAGTCTTTCCTAGTTGCAATTTCAGCGGTTCCAAAGCAAGGTTGCAAACCACTACTCCTTGCTGAAGAGCTGGAGACTTTCCAATTCCTGGACCAGAACACGACAGAACTCTGGGGCTTACAAATTCCCGTGGAAATAACGTAGACCCCTGCTGCCTTCATGGGACTGGGGTCCCTTATACTCCCAGCAGCACAGGTCTAGATGGTTAAGTTATCCATAAAGGCCGATAAATATACCCCCGGGGAGGCCAGAACCACCACATGACGAATTTTGCGTACCGATTTTACTTTGAACCCTTACAAGGTTCAAGTGGTGCAGGAATTGAAGCCGACCGACCATTTACATCGCTGCAAATTTGCTAAATTCATTCAAGAACAACTGGCTGGGTTTTTTTGAAAAAAATCCTTTTTTTAGAGAAAGCTAATTTTCACTTGTCAGGGTATTTCAACCAGCAAAATTGCCGCACTTAGGCTGCTGAAAATCCTAGAGCGATTATTGAGAAGCCTTTGCATGCTCAACGTGTCACTGTATTATGCGCTATGTTGTCTGAGGCGTGATTGAGCCGATTTTTTCGAAGATGAGGCTGGAAATGCGGCAACGGTCAATGGATCAAGCTATCGCGTAGTTCTAACAACTCAATTTTGGCCTATTAATGACGACGTGGCTATCAGTGACATGTGGTTTCAACAGGACGGTGCTACATGTCGCACAGTCAATGAAGCGATCAATTTATTGCAAATCAAAGTTACCGTACGCATAATTACACGACAATCAGCAGTTAAGTGGCCATCCAGATCGTGTGATTTAATACCACTGGATTATTATTTGTGGGCTATGTTAAGGCCAGAGTCTATGCAGAGCCAATCGAATCGATTTCAGCCTTAAATACGACCATGCCTATTTGCCAAAAGTGATTAAAAACTTTGATGAAAGAATCGACATCTGTCAGCGTCGTCGTGATGCCAGATATCATTTTTCATTACTAATTGCCGAACTTTTCTCTTCATAATACAATAAAAATTTGAATCATCTAGACCTACATTTTTTTATTTAGAAAAAAGGTTTTCTGTTAAAAAACCCTTTACTATGTCCAGTGTGATGTATTGATTTAACCCATATTCCATCGACGAAAAAACACAGAAATATTGTTAAATTGAAAATTTTAATGCTCTCTTACTTGCATTATTCACTTTCCTTAAATTCATATGAGTCCATTAATTAAATAAGTTAAAAGCTAACTAGAGAGAGCTGTAGCCATTTAGTGCAACTTGTGTCATATACTTAAATCAGATTTTTAAATGGAAAAAAAATCCTGGGGAAGGATTAACTAGCTTATTTTATTTTTAAGTGCCTTAGCTCTCGGCCGACATGCTATTTAAAGTCTTAAAAAAACATGGCTTTCAATTTTCTTAAGGTGGTCTTACACAATTTGGAGACTGAACTCGTTAACTAGTTTTTCGTATCAATAAATAAATAATTCCCAATTTAATTAAACCTTACTCCTCTTCTAAGATCTTGAAAAAATGTTTGTCAGACTAAATCAAATACTGTCTCTATTAATTAAATAATTAAATATTCATTTAGAGGCAAAAAACCACATCAGAGCACAAACAAGCATTTGTTTATGCCTGATTTGTAGACTTAGATTAAAGAGAATTTATTTAAATTTTTCTAATTTTAAATATTTTTTTTTTCAGATGCAGTAAAATAACAACAACACAGAATATTCATGTATTTATTAGTTTTTGGGGATTTGAGTTTAAAAGTTTTAATTAAATTATATAATAAACCACCATATGCATAGCAAAGTTATCATTATTGTAAACAAACTATTAAGAGCTCTTACTGGTCAGCTAATCCTATTTTCAAATAATTTGTAGCAACAGGTATGGCACATAAAACACTCTACGAGTATGAGCGTTTAGAAGTCTAAGAAATAGATTTTGAAAACCCATTATAATTAAATGTGAAATAAAAGTGTTATAGCTTGTTGTTTAATGAAATATAGAAATATATTACTGGCACTATCATATGCGAAGATTTGGCCAATTGAGTGATGACTTTTTAAGTGGTATAAAGATTGCAGGCATCTCAACTATAATTAAGCAAAATAGTGCTCGCCTTACGTTACGTTATAGAATTACTAAATACCCCTGTAATGTTATTCTTATCGAATAAAACAATTTGCCTTTGTCTGTTGTTCCTATCGAATTGTTCTTTCATTTAGTACCTCCTCTCCAATTATTTTGCTCAGCTAGTAGCAGTTTTAATTAGAGATAGCTCAACTGGGAGCTTTGAAATTAAAGAACAGATTCTTATTCCTTCTCAATCGCAACAGTTTATATACCGACTATGAGAGGGTTGTAACTAGTCGAGAGACAAGTAAGAATCAAATTCACTCGTTCTTTAAATCTATCTTAACTATATTTATTACTATTGTTGTATTGTTTTAACCAGGCAATCATAAACTTAGATAGTATCCCAAAATCGGTAATTGAGTGGTTTTTCAATACATTAAAATAAATATGTCCAATTAATATTATTAGCACTAATATTACGAAATAGTATTAGTATTATGAATTGGGCGAAAAGTGTAATGTGATCCAATTGTTATTGCATTTATTTTGAGATTGTTTTCCACAAAATAAATGTGTTACCTAAAACGAATTGATCAGCACAAGTGGTTGGAACAACAACAACACAAGAGAAGTCCAATTATTTTTGTTGTGACTATTTATGTTGTGAATATTTATAATTTGTATTAGGATGGTTCCGCTACACCCCATATTGATTTCAGAGTAAAAATTCATTAATGATTTTCAAATTATGTAGTGTGCCTTTGCCTACTTTTTATCTATTTATTAATTTTTTTATTTATTGATTTAGTCTATAGATGTTATCCTTACGACTAAAACATGCAACTTTTACTTAAAGCTACAACTAGTCATTCAGATAAACAATTATATTACCCTTTAATCATAAAGAATAATCAGTATATCTATATAGACTATTAAAAGCTTAAACGCAATTCCTCAAATCGGATCCGCATTTGTATAATTATGTTAGAAAAACTTTAAGAACAGTGGCTCATACCACCGACTTGAATGAAGCGGAACATTAAAACAGATATTAGAAATTAGTAATTTAGCTGCAATTTTTCCATTAATTAATTTGATTACAAAAAACTGCATTCAGCATTTTTCTGTGGCTTTTCAGCAGTACCAATCTGATTAATCTTAGCCTACAATGATAAGATGACAGATGAACTCCAGACTGCCATGTTAACATCGAGTTGAAGGAAGCAGAATATTGAAACAGATATTGGAGAACAGAAATTCGGCTGCAATTTTTCTATTAATTAATCTGATTGCAAAAGAACTTCGGAGAAAGTAAGGTGGTGGCTCTAGAAATTTCCAAAGCATTCCACAGAGTGTGGCATAACGCACTTCTATCAAAACTTGCCGCTTTTAGTGTCAGTGATAATTTCTCTAGATTTATATCTAGTTTTCTCAGAAATCGTTCTATACGAGTTGTAATAGATGGGATTTCATCAGACGAGTTCGTCGTTTTCTAAAAGACCTTCTTTGTCGAACTTTCAACCCTATAAATTCTTTTGCCGATGACAGCACCATTTGTCACTCATATTCATTTCGTAAGAGACCAGGCCATTTGGACGTTAGTTCCAAAAAGCAGAACATGAATGATACCCTTAATCACGATCTCGCGACAATCTTGGAATGGGGTCGTGTGAATAGAGTAGATGTTAATGCTCGTAAGACGCAATGTTGCATGCTAACGCATAGATCTGCGTTCGGTAGTGGTGCTGCATCTGTTACTATGGGTGATATCGATATTACGGAGTCGGAAGCTCTTGATGTTCTTGGCATGAAAATTCAGTGCGATGTTCGATGGACTAAACACATTTTTCAGGTTTCTAAAGAAGCTTTCAAGTGCCTTGGTTTTCTACAACGGTGTAAAAGATACTTCACTCCATCCGATCTCCGTACTATCTATACCACCTTTATCCGTCCGAAAATGGAATACAACTCTCATGTATGGGCCGCCGCTCCAAAGTCTATTTTGGAGTTACTCGACCGCGTACAGGAGAGGGCCAAGAGGCTCATTGGGGACGGTAGGGTATCCAACTCTATTGATTCTCTAGAGCATCGACGCAATGTGGGGTGTATTTCACTGTTCTATCGTTACTACAATGGAAAGTGCTCTAATGAAATTAGGGAACTTGTTCCCGATACTCACACGTTTTCGCGTTTAACACGATTTTCGTTTAGAGCACATCCATTTCTGATTGATTAACTAGTGAATCGCACTATGCATTACAGGGAAAATTCGTTTTTTAGCAGAACAGTCCGTATGTGGAATAAAATCCCTCCGGAGATCTTTTCTGTCACTTTCAATCTGGGAAAATTCGAACTGAATGTTCACAGACACTACTCCCTCTTTCTTCCTTCCCATAACCTAATTTCCTAGTTCTGACACAATGCTTTGCATATGTAGGGGTCATCCCCTGAGTGCAGGTCCGAAACAAAAAGATCCTCTTCAGCGCTGGCAATTCAATTAATCTTAGCCTGCTATACGATGAAAGATAAACTCCAGCCTGCCATGTTAAAGCTCCTAAGAAGAAAATTAAAAATTGTTTCTAAGCCGATTCAATATGGTTACTATGAACATTATATTGTGGGTCCCATATTACCGAACCATATTTCAAAATTGGTCTCACAAGTGATGTGTATAACTGTTGTGTTTTGTAGGGGTCAATGAAGTCTTTAGCCCAACTTTTAATGAACGCAAGTACAACGTAAATCATATCCAAACACCTCTAACCTTATTAACGGTCACATGAATATGAGATATAAAAGTTCAGTTGGTGTCTATCAAGTGAAACTGATGTTTCCCTAAAAAGTAGTCAGTTTCATGCAGTTTTTTTCTCTCCAAAAACAAATACCCTTGAATTTTAGTAGGTTTAATTTCATTAAGTTTATATCGTACCAACTTTGAAAATTATTTAAGTCAGATTTAAACAATGACTGATCCGAAAGACTAACATAACTGAAGAAAATTTGACATTATCTGCATATATCAGAAAGTTGGAGAATTGAATAGCGTTTGGGAGGTCATTAATAAAATGGGAAAATAAAATTGCCTTGGGGAACTCCAGATATAAATGAGATATCTCACGAGGTGTTATTTTTAAATAGGATAAGATGAAATCTCTTTAAGGATATTCGCAGAAAAGCCCTGCGAATTTAATCTATGCTGAAATTTTACTTATTTATCTTAAGCTCTTTTATATGAAATAAAATGGAAGGCTCAATTTGTTTTCAAATTAAAAATTGCGCATTGCCAAAAATATTTAATATTTTCTTTCATTCCTTCACGAATTTCGGAATTAACGCAACATAGAATAAGTTCCTTCATTTTCTTTTAACAATGTGCATGTCACTCCATATTCAATCTAAATTAAGTGAGAATACTCTCTCAAGAAAATTATCATGGTTATTTGATATTGCATAGTGTGATCTAGCGTTGTTCCTAAAATTGTCCATTACTTTAGGTTGAAAAATATATCATAAATCCTTTGCAAAAAGATGTAGCTATATATTTGGATTTTTTCGCCAAATATATAGCTACATTGTGCATGTATTAAATAAGAATTTTGGTATTTTCCTTATCTCGATATAACATAACTCTAATTGTAATTTATTATTATTAACTTCAAAACAAACCAGCGCGCTCCTCACATATTTCAGTTCACAGATATTTAAAAGCACTAAATTTATTAAGTTTTAAAGTACATGTAAATAAATAAATTTGATTTTCGTATTATGGATGCCAAAGTTTAAAGTGGTTGTTTAGTAGTGACGAGAGTTTATTATTTAAATTTCAAGCAAGAAGCGGGAAAAATGTATCAGTTTGGTCCGTAAATATTTTTAATCCATTCTTGTTTTATGGGATATTTTATGTAGACTTTTACATCACTCACTGAGTAACTTCCTTTTAATTCGTTTTAATAATTAATTTTTAATAATTAACGTTAACGTTAAAATATATGTGAGACTAAAAACGTTGATTTCCCAAAAATTGTGAAAAAAGAAAAAAGCGATAGAGGATATTATTAATAATGATTTTGTATGCTTAATGTAACGCCGCTTTTGTGACAAATTTTTATTTCGATAAAGGAATAATAAGAGAAACCCCCAGTTGAATCACTTTTATTCAGGCTTAGGTTCAAGTTTCCTTTTTTTATTTATTTATTTTTATACTTTTAAGAAATGATGTTTTAATTATTCATAAAGCAGAAAAAATACTAATGTTAGAAGAATGTAATGCTTTTCTGTATCACAGTACACCAATAAGTGTAAGATACTGAACTCTTAAATAGAAATAATTGATTGAGAATTTGTATGACTAAATTATGTAAAAAGGTTACAAAATCTAAAATATTTCAACAATAACGGATTTACTGATGAAAATCAGGATAGATACATGGAAAGGAGTAATTTATAAAATAAAATGAAAAAATAGTAAATCATGATTTAAAGCATTTTTACAAATTTTTTGGCATAAAAACGCAACTCCTTTTAAGTGCCAAGGTTTGATGAGAGAAGGTTCAAAGTAATTATAAATCCGTTATTTCGTTAATCACATCACAGAATTTGAGTTTTAAGGCTGAAATCTATTAGATTGTTAAGGAAAAAGTCTATAATACTCTCTTCTTAGCAAAGCCTCGCAAAAAATAATCCAGTGTTGCTAAATGACATAATCTGGCTGGTCACTTAACTGTAAATTGTCATAACATTATGCAATAGGGAAATTTGATCGTTTCATTGGCTGTGTGACATATGGCACCATCCTGATCAAACTAAATATCACAGATATCCACGTCCTCAATAATAGACTAAAATTGAGTTGTTGGCACCTCGCGATAGCTCCCCTAGGGGCACATTAATATGTCTTAATGTAATCTCACCATTAAACATGTGTCACTGGGGTAAAAGGTAGTCGAGTCCCCTAGAGGCCAGCAGGAGCTTACTAGGCAGTAAGCCCCAAAACTCAGCTGGTTCTGTTCCCTGTCTGATTATTGAGCTTGTTCCCTTGCTTAGTATTGTGGTGGTTGTGGTTTCACGGCCGACACAGAATTATTAAGGGCCCAGGATCATTCACTTTTGACCAAGAACGCAGAATGAATGAACGAATAACAGTGAGCAGGCTATGTTATATCTTTTAGACCAGGAGTTGGAAAGTCTCCAACTCTTCAGCAAGGAGTGGGGGTGGCGGCCTGCTCCAAACTCTCGAAGTTGCAACTAGAAGTGATTAGAGATATCCGACGGCGGCTTGCGCGTGGGTGATGCTACATGTCACCCAAGTGGTTTGATCCACCATCAGGTTATGGCTCATATAGCTAGGAACTGATGTAAATCTTATCATGTATCTCACTATAACGTGATTTTACTGACCGTTACTACATTTACAGCCTCATCTTCGTATATCACGCACTGACACGTGGAGCAAGCAAGGCTTTCTCAATAATCGCTCTAGGATTTTCAAAAGCCCAATGTGGCAATTTTGCTTATTGAAACACCCTTACAAGTGAAAATGGGCTTCATCTGAAAAAATGATTTTTTCAGAAAAACCAACTGGTTATTCCCGAATGAATTGAGCGAATTTACGGTCGGTCGGCTTTAATTTCTGCACCAATTGAACCGTATAAGGCTTCGAAGTCAAACTCTAAGGAAAAATTCGCGATGTGTTGATTTTGGATAACCGCAATTTTTGAGGACGTCGAGGATTCGACAAATTTGGACCTGCTTTAACATTGTAGCTCAGGGGCTGCGATATTTTCAGTTGAACGACCAGGTCAAACACCCGTTGGTGTTCGCATATTATGAATCGACCCTGTCGTTTTAAATTGAACATCCAAATTTTTAATACCGGTCTCAGAAGGACGATTATCTTGTCCAACAGAAAACACAAAATTGAATTCTTTGCAACAATTGCCAATGTATCTACTACAAATACGTCAAAAAACTAATAGTCAAAACCTTAATGTTGTTGGTGTTGCCACAATTTCTTGTTGAAAACCCCGGTACTTATTACTACTGTGAAGTGAAGGCGTTTCTTGAAGTCCATTTAAATATCGAGATTATAATGATAAACAAAACAATGTACAAGAACAAACAATAAAGAAATCTAATCGCTATCTTTCTTTAAGTTAATATTTGCTAATACGTATGAAAATAGGCTTGCCAGGTGCTTTGAACTATTAGTAGAGGCTGAGTCATAATCTAGACACTAGAACTTCAAAAGTCTGTAGCCCCAGAGAAGAGGGCGCTGCCGGAACATGCAAAAGAGAAATACGTGATGGATATAATTAATATACATATATTTTAAAATATTTCGTGTTAAGTTAAGAAACAGCCAGGAATTTTCCCACGCATTCCGGCACTTATAACTATTTTTTTAAGAAACAAACAAGCTACTCAGTTATACGATATTAATACAATACAAACTAGTTCGTCTGTTTATTTTTTTAATAATTTAAATTTATAAATATATATCTTGTAGAAGGGAATAGTAAAGCTGACATATATCATTGCTAATCAGTTTTCAGTATCATTTTGTAATATAAAAATTTTGGAAAACAGTATCGATCTAGCATCAAGTTTCTAATTTAAATAATGAAATTATAAACGAAATGCCACTGACACTAAATGTGTCTGGAGAAATATAGTTCATAAAAAAGTATCTCTACTTACATCATAAAAGTACCAAAAAATTTCTATTTATTAATAAATGCCCATCTCTCTCAACGCCTGTGTGTTGTGTATATGTGTGATGTCTAAAACAGAAACAGGAATAGATATAAAATAGAAACAGAAATATTGAAACACTTTTAGTGGATTGGGGTCATCATGTTGATTGCACTTGACGTTTGCTGTCAAATCAGTTACAATGTTTCAAAATTTTCGACAAACAAAGAGCCTTCGGTATTGTGTATGCACTCAAACAAGTACTTAGGCTTATTCGTGCTTGTTAATAAACAGCTAAGTATTATAGAATAAAATGATCATTAAGTGTTATAAAATAATTAATAATATCGTATATACATTTTTAGAAGTATTTACTAAAAATAGATAATAGATGATTTACATACAAAGACTGCTGATAAACATTCACTGTATTCAGTAATTGTTTTCATATTTTTTTTTTAATTTATATTGTCACAACGGCTGTATAAACATATGTAGTCTCATATTCATGTATATGAATATTTACAGTGTCGAAACTAAAATATGCGACAATTAGTAATTTTTGATATCTAGAATGAAAGTAAATTATTTTTGCATATAATGGATGGGCAAATTTGAGGTTAGAAAGTAAATTAGCTTTTTGACAACGTCAGTTTTGGTGATGCCCATGTAACGAAGAAATATGGGGATAAATAATTGAATATTATATAGGGCAAAAGTCCACCTAGGCAAACGTCCACTTTTTTCACGAAACTTTGAAGCAGATTTTGCGATAAAGCTTCCCTTATCTTGTCAATGCAGCAACTGATTTCATCTTTCAGAGCATCAGTTATTTGTGTAGTCTTCATGAAAATCCACTCTTTCAAATGGCCCCATAAAAAATAATCCAGCGTCGTTAAGTTATATAAGAACGAAGCGCCAAATCGGAAAATTACGCGACAACACAGAGGGAAAACAACGGTATATTAATGCCGAAATTGATAACATCCGTTTTCGGATGTGAGTCGAGAACATTTGTGATCAATTTGACAACGGTGGTGTCAAAATTTTAAGGGCAATAGGTTTCTATCTTGACAACGAATTATTCTTATTTTGACAATGCATCGATCTTATTTTAACAACAATTGCTCACGGTTTGACAACGAACTTTTCTCAGCTTGACAACGAACTGTTCTTATTTTAACAACAATTGTTCTTACATACATAATTTAATTACTAAGTTTGGGGCTCACGATATTGTCGCTTACAATAGATTAAAAGAATGCGCTTGTAGTTGTCATAGTGATACAAATATAGCCGCTGCACAGCATACTGTTGCGAATGGGCCTGGAACTCCAATCTATTAAAGTTCGTAACAATTGGGTATGACTAAAGACACTTTCAACTACATTTTGTATATAGCTTTTCGTCTTCCCAATTTTTAGTTCAACTCAAAAATTAAAGCCTACCGAATTGAGATGACGGTTTAGAAAACTGGCGAAAACAATGGAGTGTTCAATAAAATCATCTTTTATAATGAAACTCATTTTCAATTATGCGATTATTTAATCAAGCAATATTGTTGCATATGGGTCTCCCAAACTCCGCAAGTAGTTTTCGAAGCACCAGTATATCCAACATAAGTAATCATGTCGTGTGGTTTGTGGTCAGGTGTGAGTTTAAGACAATTTACTTTCGAATCTTAAAAATGCCCGCCCGCTACATATTGTTATTATAATTTTTCGTATTCAGTTGACTTTTGGCTTCCATTATATTTTTCTCTTACAAAGAACACAATAATCAGAAAAGCATTGACTATGCTGTTTCGCAAACAATTTGGATATGGATTCGGTTTTGTTTTCAGTTATAATGCATCTGTTATATCTTGACATAGGATACGGAATTTGAAAGGAAAGTGTGTTTGAGCTTCGTCTACCGGAATATGATAAGATTTACATCTGCACCGGTAGTGAGCCATAATCAGATGATGGTCGAACCACTGTGGCTGGTATGTAGCGCAATCCTCGCTCTAGAAGTTCTTCGGATACGTATATCCTCCAGTCAATCCTAATTGCAACTTCGTAGTATGCCGCATTCTTTACTCCTTGCTAAATAGTTGGAGACTATCCAACTCCTGCTCCAGAACGGATGAAGCTTAATATAATTAAGTACACGACGGCATTCATACTCACTGGACCTGGACCATTCATTGTGTTCATTGTAAATGATCCGTCCCAAAAATTCAAACCAGGGCCTCTAAACACACAGCCACCTCGATACTCCCGAAGGGCCTACCCCAATAATCAGACAGAGCACAGCTAAATGCCTAAAGAGACAAATAGCGGAACTCTGGGGCTCACTGATTCCCGTGGAAATATAGTGGATTGTCCTGTTGACTCCTACTAGCCTTGAGGGGGGCTGGGCTCCCTTTAACCCCGCAAGGCATAAGTCTAGTTGGTTTTTGTAGGATCCATAAAGACTATATTGTGCCCCCGGGGGGATGTCTACAAGAATATAAAAGAAACTCGATTTTAAAGAAAAACGAGATAGCTGGGAAAGCCATAGTCCGAACGAATGTAGGTGATATGTTACGTCACCGTCGCCCTAGAAAACCGTCGGATATCTCTATCCGCTAGTCACTCCTAGTTGCAATTTCAAGAGCTTGGAGCAGGCCACTCCTTGCTGAATAGTTGCAGACTATTCAACTCCAGGTGAAACTCCGTCAAGACATATAGATGTGCCCCCGAGGGGATTGAATACATATTTATTATGTGAGATTTAAAATATTAAATTTTTCAATACGAAAGTATATTAAGTTTATTATATTAAAAGCCTTTCAAAATATTAAGACAACTTTTGTATTGTAAAGCACCCAAATTATCAAGGATAATTTAATAGAAATTTAATTATTAACTCAGCTAAGGCATTTTAAGCAACAGTTAACTAAGTGTTTTATTTTGCGAAAACTCTGTAATAATGGGTCCATAATATAACTCACTTACATTACGTATGCTATTTATTATGAGTTCACACATTCATTAATATTCTTAATAACAAAAAAATATGGTTCATGCAACCATATTACCAATTACATACATATTCTAAAACAATACTATTTCTCTTAAAATTCAGGCAAAAAGTTTGAAAACTAATTACCGACACTGTATATATATGTGTATGAGTTAATGTCTCTGTGGTCCGTTATACTAACTATTTAAACTATTTAAAGGGTCGTTTAAAGATAATTATTGTTATTAAAGCTAAATTTTTTATTACTTTCTAAAAATAATTCAAATTTGGTTTTGTGTTTTGTTATCAGCTGTTATTATTTCAGAGTTTTTATTGCTTTTGTTATTTTAAATGTGGCTGCTACTTTTAGAGCATAAATTATTATACGAGATACGGAGGGATTAGTTGTCGTCTATAATTTAAACATTACGGTCAACATGTCGTTCTATTGGTGCCACTAATAGCGGTAGTTTTATTTGTAATTTATTTTATGTTTGTTTAATAATTTTTGTAATGATGAGTGACTACGTAAAACAAAAGTCTGACAGAAACGAATAAATAATGCGGTATAAAAAAATTATAATTTTATACAGTACTAAAAACAAAAAATGACTATTTAAAAAAAAAACATAAAAGCTTTTGTGCAGCAAATTAATAAGAAAAGTTTCAGTAGCAGAAAGATCATTTACATTAAACTGTTTACATCGCTGGATATGAGAGATTAAATTTGACGAATTCAATAGTTTCGAAAACCTAAATTCATATTAAGCTGCTTGCATTTGTTCCGCCAATAAATACAGTACTGTTGTCGTTGAGCGCTCTCGATATGATGACATCATCGTACCAAACAAACAACAAGTAACGACGGTTTTTACCGAATAGAATGACGCGACATAAATTCATATTTCTGTGCTCATTACTACACAGCTGTCTATCGACCTAAACATTTGTTTACATTAATTTGCTTTATTTCTTAATAGACACAATTATCCTCCGTACACGATGTAGATAATTCCAGCCATTAAAAAAAAAAACTAAAACAAAGACAATGAACGACCAAGATAATTTTGCTGTCATTAATTTCTGTGCGTTATATTCTCCTTATAAATTTATTTCGCTTGATTCTTATAGCAACAGGTATCCACTGGGAAGGTTTATAATTTTTGATTAAATGAAGCAAAATGGATCTTATATTGTAGCGTCCTATTGGCATATGTAGGGAGGCGTTAATGGCCTTGTGGAAACAAATGCAATTCATTATGCTAAATTGTGGCCAAAGTTGTTCTCTGAAGACCAAGCTCCTAACCATGGCGCCGAATTGAGGTTGATGGATTGTTTTGAACACGGCCTTGCAGAACGTTGTGGTCCATGCTTGGGTCAATCACCTACAGTAGGGTCATTTTCGGAATGTTACTCAGCATGATAAGTAGTGCGTTTTTTTGGCACGTTGTTTCTCCCAAAAATATCACGTAACTTCCTCATTGTAATAGTAATCGATGAATGATTTTGATAAAATGTTTTAAAACCCGATGGTTTATTTAATACTTTTCTACAATCAATTTGCCAGGTATATACTTCACGACTGAAAAATATGAAGTCTGAAGTCTGTTTACCAAAAAGGCGGCAAAACGAAGTAGTATATATTGTAAAACAATTAAATTTTCAATGCTCTGGGTATGAAAAATAATTTTTCTTCTAGTGGAAAGTCCCATATGATGCACTTACTTTTTAAACAAATCTACAACGTATTTTCTTTTGTATTATCGCAACGTAGTAACAGTACCGCAGAGCTTTAAATAAATCATTCTTTTTCTATTTTAATTCCATACGAATTAATTAAATTATCATTTAATTCTCTTCACAACAAAAAATAATTTTAAAGAAATTTGAATAATTTTTAGGCAGAAATGAATTTCATATAATTTCCAATGCAAATGGAAATAAAGAATGAGTTGCAATTCGTTTTCAAATTTGTGACTATTAGCCGATTTTGGTTGATCATGTCCAAATTTGTTTGCTCAACTGTAATATTCTTTAGATACCAGATGGATTTAACTAATCTGGATCAATTTTAAAATATTTGATTTGTTGTTTTTATTATACAAGTTCCATATCTTTATACAACTATGATGATTTTTATCTGTGTCCATACCATACTTATGTTGATATTCTTCATATAAAAGATATGTTTTTAAGCTCATTATGAAAGACGAACTATTAAACGAACTGCAATACTGCACACACTTTTGGTCAGCAAATCATTAGGAACATCGCTTAAATTACTTAGCAGGCTCAAAACCAATTTTTATTATCGCCAGAAAAATTGCACCATTTGATGCCGTTAACATGTGCGCACTATAATTGGATTTAATTTCTTCGATTTCTTGATTTTTTGTTTGAAAATATTAGTAATATTAATTTAAGCGATATATGGTTACCATATACGGTAACCTATAACAACGATTCATAGGGTATCAATATTTGGCAAAAAGTTGATTTTGGAAAAAGGATTTATCAAGCTCTGTCAAGATCGGGCGTTATAATACTTCTCGACCAATTTCTGTGGATTCATTTGAAGTCACTGCTTAATGCTGTCTCATTATTGGCTTTGAAAAGTATTCTAAAATCGAAAGTCTACAACGAATGAACGTTAAGGATAGCCACATTGATCATATGCCCCAAATGATTTTCAAATAATAATGCTCTGTATTGATCTTTTGAATAAAAATATATATTTTTTGTTTTTTTTTTTAGTTTTCTACAATTAAATATGTATTAATCTTTTAAACGGTCTTTTTAATTAAATTTTTACGATATATTTTTTCAATATTTCGCTTTCCTATGGAAAGCTTCTTCAGGAAAATTAATTTTTAATAACAAAAATTATTAGCAAATTGAAAAAAATTTTTTTGAAAACATTTGACAAAAACATATAAAATAATTTTCTTCATACATACATACATACAAAATTAAAATTTCAAATATGTAAACATACAAAAACAAGGAAACGGAAATTAAATAACAAATTCTCTCTTATGAAATAATTATAGCAAATTATGAGTCTTTTGAATTAAGTACCTATAATTCTGCGCTAAATTGTCTGTGGCTGTTTTGAAATTTATTCTCCTTACATTTGGTACATTAACAATTTCTAACATTTCTAACATATAACGTCTCTTATAGTTTTTTTCTATATCTAATATTGATGTTTCTTCAAACTTTGGATAATGATTATATTTCTTACAATGGGAAGATAAGGATGTCTTCCGTGTTGAAATACTCCTATATTTTTGGTCACATCTTTGACCAGCTAATCTTGTTTTAAGTTTACTCTTTGCTGTCCCAATATAAACTTTGTTACAGTTCAGCTGGTCATTTCCTCAACATGGTATCCTGTATACTACATCAGATATTTCCATTTTTCCTATTATATCTTTTATCTGTTAAATAATTTATATGTAATATGTTTTGTGTGCAATTATATATCTATCTGCGTCATATATTTTAGACTTGCTTAATCTTTCTGATATTCCAGGAATATAAGTTAATGATTTATAAATTCTTGGTTCTGCCGTAGTATTTCCTTAATTATGCGTATGATTACCATATTGTCTAATTAATCGTTTAGTTAATTCTACTGGAAAATCATTGTCATTAAGTGTATCTTTCGTCCTTATTCTTCAAATGAAATTCTCTACCACTTATAGTCAATATTCTGTCTATCATATTTTTTGCCGTGTTTATTATCATTTTTCTCGGATGTTTGGAATAAAAATGAATAATTCTTTCAGAAGATGTTGGTTTCTTATACCAATCAAACACTAACTTATTTCCCTTTCTTATTATCAATATATCTAAAAATGGAAGTTTAGATTCGAACTCTCTTTCAATAGTAAATTTAATATCCGGATGAAAACTATTCAATTCTGACAAAATATCATCCACTGCATCTTCTGAAGTTATACAAAATAAATCATCTACATATTTTGTGATAATCTTCGGTTTAATATGCATTTTACTAATACATGAATTTAGTAATTCCTCCATCACAATATCAGCTATAATTGGAGATGCTGGGGAGCCCCCAAATTGAAAATACCTGTTGTCTTCAATGGAAAACTTAAGAATACGTAAAAATAATTCCTTCTCAATAATCGTATTTTGTTCTATTATCTGCCATTTTTCCTCTATAATTCTCAAAGCTAAACCTACAGGAATACTTGGAAAAAGTGAAACTACATCAAATGAAAACAATCTATTATTACCTTGTGTATTTATTCTCTTGGCTTTATCTTTAAATTCCAATGAATTTCTAATATTATATATTGATTGTGCTGTTATCACTTTAAGAATATTAATGCAAAAGCAAATAGGCCTTAAAGGAAAATTCCGTTTATGGATATTAGGTACTCCAATTTTTAGTTCTAACAGGCTTAGAATAATCATCCTTAGCTTAAGCAAGTTTTAACAAAATAACTTAACTTAGAATTATTTTTTAAAGTTGTATACAATAATACACCAATGAAAAAAATTAAAAAAAAAATCCAAATATTTATTAAAATCTGTTAGTTGCTTATTAATTTGCATCCCTATTTCTAGGTATAGAAGTATAATCCTTAAAAACCCAAATTTTCTGGTATTTGTGTAGACATATGTTGTGGCCATTAACTTTTAGCCTGTGTGTTTTATATCCTGTCAGCAGGTATTTATCCATATAATACTGTTTAGAGTTACATTAAAAGTTGGTATGGTTTTGGAAAGTCTCTTAAATTACCTAACTAAATGAAATAATTAATGTAATTATGTTTTGGTGAATATTAATTGACATGGACAACAATTTCCTTTTAACGCTGCTTTTCTCTACACTTTCCTTTTTTTTCTTTTTGGTGGTTGTTAATAAAAATTAATGTCCTTATTTACTGTCTACTGCTTGATGTCTGCTACTCTAACATTTTTGTGTGTGATAGTAAAAATTCATTTAATTTAATTATTTATCTTAATAGAATAAAACTGTTTGTTTGCTTTTCTTGTAATTCAATTAATAAAACTTCATTGAATTAAAGTAGACATTTGTCAAAATCTGCAATACATTTTTTTAGACCAGAAAAAATGTTGTCTCTCATTACGTCGACATATATATTTTTTTGCTTTTTCTATATAATTAATTCCAATTAATAATAAACTTCGCTGTAACTACAAAATTTAAATTTATGTGAAAAATCTCTGTTATAAATAAAAATTAATTTAATCACAATTTCCAATATTATAACAAATGCATGTTTTTGTGTTTAGTTTAATTTTGCATTATTTTAGTGTAAAGATGCAAAGAATATACTTTCTAAAATAACAAACAAAAAGTTTGTATTTTAAAATAAAACAAAAAATTTAGATTAAAACGATTCAAATTTTTATTGTATCACGAAGTGAAAAATTTGACAATTATGAATAAAAATTGATATCACAAATGTTCACCATGTCGATTCTTTCATCACTTTTTGTCAAAATAGCGGTCCTATTTCGTTAAGGCTGAAATCGGTTCGATTGGCTCCATATAGACTCTGTCCTTAACAAAAGATAATCTAGTGGTGTTAAATTACACTATCTGGCTGGCCACTTAACTGCTGATTGTCGTGGAGTTTTGCCATTGAGAAATTCGGTTTTCAATGGCTGTGTGGCATGTGGCACCGTCTTTTTGAAGCTACATGTCAATGACATTCACGTCGTCAATAATAGGCCAAAATTTAGTTGTTAGCATCTCATGATAGCTTCTTCCATTCCATTAACCGCTTCCGCATATCCAGCCTCGTCTTCGAAAAAAATGGCCCAATAACTCCTCCAGACCACATAGCGCACTAATTGGTGGTCTATTTGTTCTCGTTATTCTTCTTTTTAGTATTGTATTGTTTAAGAAGAAAATATGACCCAATCACTCCTCCAGACCACATAGCGCACCAAATGCTTTGCGCTTTGTCCTCTTTATTTTTGTTTTTAGTATTGTATTGTCTAAGAAGTTTGTGTGAAAAACGCTAGTTAATCTATATATTTCTGGTTCTGTATAAGTAACCTCTTCATCGTGTTGTATCAATTGACTCTTTGTCTACTTTATTCCTGTTTTTAGTGTTGTATTGTCTAAGCAGTTTGTCGATAGTAGTAGGTTTGTAGCCGTTATTTTTAGCTATGGTGTATATTGTGTCCAGTGCTTTGTTATACTTATCTGGAGTAAGTAGGATTATCTGTGTGTCATGTGTCTAAATGCTGCTAGTTTATATTGGGTACGATAGCTTGAGGTGATGGTGTTATTGTGATGTCAAGATAATGCAAAGTTCTGTTTTGTTATTTTTCCATTGCGTGTGTATATAATGTTATTAGGGATTGTGTTTACGTCTGTTGTAACTTTTTGGCATTGTCTTGTTCGAGAATATATATGATGTCCTATACGTCTAAAGTAATGAGCTATTCTGTGTTTTTATCATTAGTATCTTTAGCCGATACTTGATGTAAAAGAAAGGAGTCGCATATTTTCAGTTATCTTGATGTCCTTAAGTTTTTCGACAATGTCTTGTGTATTACGTATTGTATATATATTAAGTAGGTCGGTGATATGCTGGTGCAAGTTTGTAGTTTACAATGGATTTTAGTATGTTTTCTTTGTGTATTTTTGGTTGTGCGTTGAGTATTGATGGTCCTGGGTTCATGTTTACGTACTTGTATAATTTTCCATCAATAAATGTTTTACAGCGTTTTAATCGGCTGCCTATTTCCTTTTGGAAAGATTAAGTTGATTCATTTTTAAATTTACTGCAGTTGGTCTGTCTTTTATGTAGATTACTGCAGTCGTGCTTCCTTCGTCTGCTTTTGTAGTTAGTAGTTTATTCTCCCTTATTTTCGCTCTTATTGTTTATTAGTTGGGATTTGTCTTTGGTTTATTGTGTTCTTTTATGAAATGGGAACAATTTTTTGGTACATTAGCATTAATTCCCTCGTTTACAAGGATTATAAATTCTCTAACATAGAACCAATATCTTTCTCAATAACTATATCTCTCATAGTTGGTACAAAGTTTTCTAATTTGATTTATTAAAATTTTAAAATCTTAAAACTTATATAAAGATGTAGAGTTTATATTGGTTGTAATCATTATTTTAATATTTTAAGGGGCAGATGGTCCGAGCTTAGATCATTTATAGAAGGTACGTATATATGATCAGTTAGATACCTAATATCTATTTCATATGACTCCAACTTATCATGCAAAATATTTCCAAACAAATTTGCTCTATTGCATCTGGTGTCTACTATTGTTAAATATTTTTGGCCTTTGTTGGTCGCAAGTTTTCGAAGATCTGACGCAAAAAGCAGATTTCTATTATTACCAGAACCTGCCGAACCACCACGAAAATAACACGACTAAATACTGCAACTACAATTATTCGTAAAGACTTTTATACTAATACTTTCAATAAGGTTAGTAAAGGATCCGCCAAAACAAAACTCTGAATATTTTCTCAAATTTCTTTTTCTGTGTGAAAGTACAATCCTTTCAGTTAATAATGGAAAATAATTTCATTCAAATGGCTACCTCGGCTGGCCATGCAGCAGCCTACATGATCGGTCCAATTTTTAAGCACATTATCGATTGTGTGCAGCAGTATTTCACTAATGGCTTTACAAATATTGTCCTTTAACTTGTCGGCGTAACACTTATCTTTGACGACACCCTACAAATAATAGGTGTCAAATCGCAGCTCCGAAGTGGCCAAATGACATCAGCTCTGCGGCTGATAATGCGATCTGCAAAAATAGGGCGCAAAACATCGAGTGTAGCTTCGGCTGTATGGCACGTAGCGCCATCCTGTTGAAACCAAATGTTGCCAATATCCCCCTCTTCAATTTCTGTGAACAAAAATTCGTTCAACATGGCGCGATAACGATCGCTATTGACTGTAACAGCCACTCATTACTCATTTTCTCAAGAAAAATTGCCCAATTATGCCTCTGGACCAAAATCCGCACCAAACAGTGACTCGTTTTGGGTGCGTCGGCTTTTCAATGCATGCGTGCGGGTTTTCTGTGCCCCAAATGCGACAATTTTGCTTGTTTACATACCCGCCAAGATCAAAATGAGCTTCATCTGAAAAGATGATTTTTTTTGCAAAATCGGCACCTTCTGTAAGACGATCGCAGGCTTACGTAGCGAAGCAAACACGCATTGAATGGTCACTTGGCTTCAACTCCTGAACCAGTGGGACGTTGTATGGCGTCTTCATGTAAAATTCTCAGTGCTGTCTCTGAAATGTTCAATTGTTCAAAACGACGGTAAATTGATGTTGATAGCGCTTCACGCACACTTTCTGCCACAGCAGCAATATTCTCGGGTGTATGCACTATTTTTGGCTATTCACGCTGTGGTTTATCGATGAGGATGCCAGTTTCTTTCACTTTTTTCGCAAGATAACGAACATACGGAGCTGAAGATGCTTCTCTTCTTCCAAAATCCGTACTCAATTTTCGCACACATTCTGCAACATTACCAGAATTTTCAAAGTAATGTCGCAATATTTCCCGACGTTGTTTAAGCGTTTACGCAACCATATTCGCTCAACGGAAGGATAAAACTAATTATTTATCAAATCAAACATGAGCTAAATGTCACCATTCACGAAATAAGCACAAGTTAAAAAAACAACTTCAGATGGCGGGCCCTTATAAACAATTGAAAGTAATTTATAAGACTTGCTAAAGTGATATTGATTAACTTCAAATATTTCTGGTATGTAATTTAAATTTGTTTTTTGAATAGATTTTCCAAGAACGCTAAAGACGGCTGTTGAGATACTAACTTACCACTGCAGATTAGAACACGGCTTGAAAATGATATCTTTGTCTAGAAAGCACTTGTCTTTCATACGGAACAAGCAGCCTGAAAAAACAGAAAAGAATGAAACAGTATTTCATTTAGTGGCGGAAAAAATCTAAACAAGAATTTAATTATTTGAAATAATTTTTAATGTAAACTAAAAACTCAAAATAATTAGGCATTTTGTTGGTTCTGCTTTGTCGGTGGAATACAGTTCTTATTTTTATTCAATTTGTCTTGATTTATATTATTCTTGTGGTTTTTGTATAAAGTTTGTACGGAATTCACCAATAAGCAATATAATCTGTAGCTAAATGGCCATATGAATATGGCTTCCCAACATTAATGCACTTTGAATTATAGTTTTAAAAAAATAATACAAATAAGTAAATAAATATAAAGAAATATTCATCTAACGCAGTAAACGTGGATTAATTTTACTTTCTTAATAAGTTTAGAAATTAAAATAACGTGATCTAAAACGGAATTATTAATTTTTTCATTTGTTATAACACAAAAATAGTTCGGTTAGTAATATAAAAATATTTTAAAAAATTTCATATATTTAATATAATATAATATTTATAATATCATATATATGTATAAAATAACATAATATAATATAAAGTAATATGTACTTAAAAAACATTTTTTATTATGAACATATCTGGGCTAATAAAGAAAATAATTACAAAATTTCCCTTCCGTAATTAATAAATATTATTTTCAAATTTTATTATTATTATTTCTAGCACCTTTTAAACAAACAACATGTTGCGAATACAGATGTTGACAACAAGCATATCATTAATAATAACAACATTAACAATAACAACAACACATATGATAAAATAAATGGTGAAACCCCATCGCAGCAACAAACACTGATTCATCTACAGCAACATGCCCACGAACAAATACAAAACATGCCGAATGTGAAATCAAAACAAAGCGAAGATAAAGAAAATAAACAAAACAATAATGTTATACCAAGTCAACAACAAAGAGAGCTGCATACTACAAAATGCGGAGACAAGAAATTAAAAGAGATTAACACTAAAGAAATGAACATAAATGAATTAACCACTGATCAACAGCACGCAATGTATCTACGAAATAATTCACCACTACGGCAAGCAGCAAGAAATTTCAACACAACCTCAACGAATACGGGCAGTTTAGTTCACGATTCATCGTCAGCGATCAGTTTAACGCGTTCATTTGAGGTAGATACTTCGTTTACATTTGGGTTAACGGTTGAGCATGATAGTTTTGTGACGGATTTACAAAACAAAACACGTAAAACAACTACTACGTATAGTTTGACACCCAATAAATGCTTAGCAGAACTGGAACGTTTATATGCCGAATTTCGGGCCAGTGAAAGTTTACGTGAGCAAAAATTACGTGAATCGCAAAATCAACAAATAACAACGTTAAACGAAAAAATGCGTTTAAATGTGCCCGCGCCTACATCTGACTCCGTTTGTCAAACGGCAATGGATGTCAATGAAGGGAAATTAGTGAGTGAAACGAGTAGAATAAACCCCAGTACAAGCAGTGTTTTTCTAACAACCACAAATAGTGTTACTGCTATAACGAATCCTTGTCAGCGCACACCAAGCTTAACAATACAAGTGAATCAAAATAGTAATAATAACAACAACACTCAAGCAAATAAAAGAATTGGCCAAGATGAAAATAATGAATCTCAAATAGGTTTAAACCAGGCTATAGTTAATACTGCAACGAACGGTGTCAGTGTAATTAATTGTAATTATATGAATAATATAAATAATAATAATAATAATAATAGCAGTAGCAACAACAAAAGTATAACAAAGTTAAGCGATAATGCAACAAATACAAATAATAATGTTGTTAATACAATACCAATACCAACCAATTATAGTGTCAATAATATGAATAATAATAATAATAGTAATTATTGTAGTCCAAATCATCATACAAATTTATATAGTATTTCGCAAAATGTCAGCGATAAATGTAGTAGTGATAATGATAATTTTCCCAATACATCACACAGTTCAATGTCCCAAGTGTTAAGCGTTAAAGATATAAATGATCAAGAAGTGGCAAGAAATTCTTGCAACACCCAAGTGAAAGTAATACAAGTAAATGAAGTGGCCACAAAGACAAATAATGCAATCGCATCTTTTTCTTCCTCATCTACCCCTAATTCATCACCACAACGTACTTTTACCTCTACAGAGAGTCAAACAGATGATGTTGCTGCTGTACAACTAAGATCACCTTCGACAGCCAGGCAACCAATTTCTTCCACAAACTCTAACAACACTTCAAATAACAGTCGCGATGAAAGACGTCGTGAAAGACGTGAACGACGTCATTTGCAACATACAGCCTCTTTATTAATCGCTTCCTCTCACTCGCATCCTCATCCTCATGTTCATCCCTTACGTCACGGCCTTTTAGATCGTCATTCTATGCCGGCCCCTCCCCTACCACCCATATTACATTCGTCTCATTTACATCCCGGTATGGTTGGTAGTTTACAACAAGCTGGCCATAATGTTGCCATGTTAAGACCCATGTTGCCCGATATCTTACATAATCATTTTCCTCCACCCTACAGTGCATTACCAAGCCAGTCCATTACCTCGGGTAGTGGTAATATGCCACATCATAATGGATCTCCTATAACTTTTAACCATCCGCATCCTCATCATCCGCCTCCACAAACTGCAACGGCCACAATTTTAGGGCCAGCTCCTCCGCCGCCTCCGGCTGGTACAACTCTGCTAGCATCCGTGATATCAACGGTTCCTACACCAGGTGCAACACCCATGGTTAGTGATGGAAGATTTACGCTGCCATTACCAATAATAAGAAGGTAAGTTACTGTTACAAGAAAGTTAAGCCGGTTTGGTTGCCTTTTGATAAACCGTTCGCACAGCAGACAAAGATTAAAAAATGATTTCTGTTCTACTATAACCAATTTGATCTATTAAAAGAATGTTTAGAATGTTATGCGACTTGCGACGTAAATAGCATACTAAATGCTTATTGTTATATTTTTCAGTGAAAAAGAATTATTCAGTAAAAACTTCAAACTCTCAAAAACTAAATTTTGTTTATAGTTTCTGTTTTCGCGCTATCCTTTAATTTTAAGTAGTAGTATAGTGATACAAGCTTAATTAGAATTCTATGGGTATCTGTAGCAATTCAATTGACATAAAAATTCAGCGTTTTCTATGGGACCACCCTTTAATATATAGCGTATAAACATTTTATTTTTAAAGGTGACCAGTCTGTAAGTATCAGCTGTAAATTAAAATAAACAATTTCAAACTGATTCCTGAAGGAAGTTTATTCCTCATGTTCCGCTAAAAAAAAACAATTTTCTCTGTAATGCATAGTATGATTCACCGGCCAATCAGCCACAAATTGATGGACCCTTAATGCGTGTTAAACCCAAAAAGTCGTAAGTAACAGGAAGAAGTTCCCTAATTTCATTAAAGCAGTTGCCATTGTAGTAACGATAAAATAGTGAAATATAGCCCACATTGTGTCGCTCTAGAGAATCAATAGAGTTGAATACGCTACTGTTCCCAATGGCCCTCTTGGCCCTCTCTTGTATACGGTCGAGCAATTCTAAAATAGATTTTTGGGCCCCGGTCCATATCTTAGAGTTGTAATCCATTTTCAAAGGGATGTAAGTGGTATAAATATTACGAAGATCGTATAACGGTATAAATAGTACCGTTTTAAAAAAACCGAGGCCCTTCAAAGCATCTTTAGAAACCTGAAAAATGTGCTATTTCCATCGAATCTCACATTGTGTTTTAGTGTCAAAAACATTAGGTGCTTCCGACTCCTTAATACTTTTATCACCCATAATAACCAATGCAGCAACCTTTCCGAACACTCGTTTAACACGTACGCATGCAACATTGAGTCTTACGGGCATTAAAATAAATTCGATTTACATGACTCCATTTGAAGATTTTTGCGAGATCGTGTTAAGCTATAATTCATATGTTCCTTTTCGGAACCCATTTCCAAGTGGCTCGGTCGATTACTGAATGAATACTAATTACAAATGCTGCTGTCATTTGCGAAGGATCATATAGAGTTGAAAGTTTGAAAAATAAGGTCATTTAAAAAATTAAGAAATAGGATAGGAGAAAGAACGGAGCTTTGTGGTATCTCTCAGTTAAGTTTAAGCTCGTTTAATGAAATCTCATCGATAATAACACGTACTACGTGATAGGATTTACATCTGCATCTGGTAGTGAGCCTTAATCGCCCTAGGAGGCCGAAGTCTAATTCTAGCAATAGGTCCTTCCCAATAGCGATTTCAATGATTCCAGAGCAGGGCTGCAAGCCACCAGTCCTGGCTGAAGAATTGGAGACTATCCAACTCCTGTTCAGAACACATGTCCAGCATGCTCACTAGATCTAGGATCACGCACCAGGAAGGTGTTAATAAAGGTGAAATTATCCTGGCTACCAAATAAAACTGACCTGTCTGTTATGGAACCGCAAAACCACGACCACCACGATACTCCCAAAAGGGCCAACCTCAATAATCAGCCAGAGAACAGCTAAATGTCTAAAGAGACAAATAGCAGAGCTCTGAGAGCTCACTGATTCCCGTGGAAATAACGTGGAGCTTCCAGTTGTACTCCTGCTGATTTCAGGGAACTGGGCTCCCTTATACCCCCAGTTGCACAGATCTAGATAGTCAAGCGTTCTATAAAGACCATGAATGTGCCCCCAGGGGGAATAACACGTATAGTGTGATTCGTTTTACATCCGCACCTGGCTATGTAGCCTTAATCAGATGGTGGACAAACCACAATTGTATAATTTGGAACATCATACATGCGTACTAGTAAGCCGACATAATTCTAAACAACAGAACCACCTAGTTGCAACTTTAATGATTCCAGGGCAGGGCTGTAAACCATCACACCTTGCTAAAGAGTTGGAGACTTTCAACTCCTGTCCAGAACACATGTCTACCATGCTCACAGCACTGGATCATTCACTTTGCGTGTCATTATCAGTGAGATGATCTTGGCCATCATAATAACCATTATACTGTTATGGGGCCGCGAAACCACAACAACCACGATAACTCTGCGGCTCACTGATCCCCGTGGAAATAAAGAGCTTCCACTTGACTCCCTGCCTGTCTTCAGGGGACTGGGCTCCCTTTTTCCCGCAGTTGCACAGATCTAGATAGCTGTTACGTACTATAAAGACCATAAATGTGTCCCCGAGGGGGGGGGGGGGGGAATAACGCGTATAGTGCGATTAATGTGAAAACTCGATATTTATATAAAGAAATTATCACCTACACCAAAAGCAACAATTTTTGACCCTACCTATCAACGCCTTTTGCTAGAACTGTGTAGTTATACTTTCGATTGGTGAATAGATAGATAGAGCAACATTAGCGAATATTCAAGTTAAATGTTTTCATATTCAGTGACAGGACAAACCTCGGTGGAGCGATGCGTTATTAGTGAAAAACGTGTTCTCGCATGAAATTAAGGTTTTCAAGAACAAGTTCTCTGATTTCATTAGAATAGATAAGATCATAATAACAGTTTATATGGATGTAAGTGGTGTCACTAAATATTATTCATTCCAAAATAAAGCTACAGCTCACGTAATCGTCGATGGCCATAGTTAAGGCACCATTATCAACGATATTTTGCTTGAAAATATGTAAAAAAAAAAATAATCCAGACGAGTTTTGAATTTAACATAATAATGCCACGTGTCATAACATAAATTTGATTTGGAGAAATGGATATGGTTACTGCCATCCAACGTTTTGCAATGCATTTCCACTATAATCTGTGCGTTTGTGACTTGGGAGTCATATCCCAAAAAAATGTTTAAAATGGTAATTTAATTTTCGGGTTTCGTTGTGGTAATTTTAAATTTAATGAGTCTTAAAAAAATACTATTTATGACAAGGTTACAAGATATAAGTTTATGTCCTAACACATAGTATACAATATAACTTAACTATGATAAAATAAATTTTTCTGAATAGTTATTATTTATCAGTTGTTTGGAAACGAAGGCATATGAATTTAGTTAGTCTTGAGGCTCCCTGTACAAACGTCAAAAGCCACTACTAGTTAAATTATTGATCATATTGATCTATAAAAATTTCATAATTTGCTATTTTAAATAAATTATATAAAATCGTTTTTTCCCCTTTATTTGTTATTACCAGATTTCTATCTAAAATAATAAAGAAATAATAACAATAACTTTATGCCGTTACCTCAAAAAAAAAAAGAAAAAAATATCTAACAAAAGTATCTGACTGTTAGTAGTTCGTACCATGTTAGTTAGTTAGTTAGCAGTAGGTAGTAGGTACTTCGGTTTCCAAAGTAGAAAGAAGACGATGATTACAACAAAATACAATAACAAATACACTAACACAAGACAGCAAGAAATTAAAAGCATGAAAAAACAGATTTAAACTTTATACTCTTACAAAGTCAAAACCTATAAAAATTAATGTTAAAAGAAAGTTTTTGATTTTTTGTTTTTGTTTTAATTTACCACAATAATCCAACGATTTTTAAGATGAAATTAACAATAAATATGTATAACTAAAGCTGTAATGAGAAACGTAATAAAAGTTGGCAAAAAAAAAATGAACAAAAATTAAAACGTTTTCATTACTTCTTGGCTGGTTCATACAATTATCATCTGTAGAGGTTGTTGAGGTTGTTAGAAGACAATTGTTGTAGAAAAACATATTTAAAAAATAAACGAATAATTGTTGTTAACGCTGAGGTTAGTAGCGCTTGATAGGCTGTGCAAATTTGTTGGGGTTTTATAAATTTTATTTCTTATTTTGCGCCTCACTTTAAAGCGCCTAGAGAAATGCTGTAGTGAAATCATAATAAATTTTTACGTAAATACAACCACATTATTGCCAATCTTAATATGCTCATGTAGGCACTTTTAATACCTTTAGCTGCTTTGTCTCAAATTCATTTGGGGATTTATTATCTTTTAACAGAAAAAGGGATAAAAATGTAATTATAACTACGTATTTTCCAAGAGTGAATAACTTCCAAAAATCTATCTTTCCCGTTAGACATGCTTTACTTAGCTTGAAAGATTCCGTTCAGTACTAGATCTATGTCGGTCTGTAATTAAGGGTTATTGAAATATGAATAGAAATTAAAGCCTTTTTTTGTAAATAAAAAGTCACAAATCTAATTTGTCTAGTCTTTGATTAGAGGTACACCAAAAAGTCACAATATCTCTCAAAATCAGTTGTCTTCTATATAAATATCATATCACCTCTTGAGTTAAGAGTTTAAAAACTTGTCCGCTGCAACCATCGAGGCAATTCTGAAACTACATTTGAGTTGGGGCTTAAAAGCCTTTTTTGCAAATAAAAAAATTACGTCACTTGTGTCTAACAAGTCCAGTCTGTCTACACCTTGACTGGAGGTACAGCAAAAAGTCACAATGTCTTTAAAAATCAGTTAGGCTACTTTATAACCATATATTTTTGTTTTCTACATTTAGTCTATGGATTCAAGAGTCCTACAGACATTAACCAGTAAATAATAATACATAAATTAATTGTTATTCTAATGTAAAAGTAGAAGATATTTTACAGCAATAACATTTAAAGAAAAATCAATATGCTTATAAAATATTGTTATTGTGAGTTCTTTATTGCAAAAAAAAATTAAACCAGGTTTTAGAGTTTTTAAGTTAATAACAAGTTTATTTACTTTGACTTCACAAAGTTGACACTAAGAGCAACTTACTTTACTTAATTTACTATGCGCTCTTTACTGCACGAGATTTAATTTTAAACTGACTCGCTATCCACTTAGACGGTGCCCTTTTATATTTGTTCATTAAAAGTCTAGAAAATTTAAGAATCTTCTACTTCCTTTGTATCACATTTTGTTGTTGTAAATTTTTTTTTCAGTGTAAAGGCGCCTGTATGTCTGTGTTTATTTTTGTTTTTGTTTTTATACTGATAAAGTTTCTTCTTGGAATTTATTTTAAAATATTTAAAATAAAGGTTTCTTAAAAAACTACGCAGTTGGTAAACAGCGTACATGTTTATTGTTGTCTTGCGCGTATAAAATTTCTACGGAGTTAGTAAACGGAAATTTGTTTTTGTCTTGCATGCCACGCAGTTAGTAAACAGCATAATAAATTGTTGTTGTTTGCGTTTATAAAATTTCTACGCAGTTTGTAACTAGAAATTTTGTTGTTGTACCATAAGTTTTCTTAGCAAGCCACGGACTTCGTAAACAAAATACCCAATAGTTCGCTTTGGAGCTTTATTATTTTATTTTAAAACTTAAGTAAGACACATTCGTATCAATATATTAAATTCAGTACAAATTCTTAAAAATGGATCAGCAGTAGCATCATTTGATCTGAGTACTGTATTACTAATGGATTAGAATTGTGCGAAACAGACATTTCCTTTAAAGTTAGCCTTCAGCTTTTAAAAGCTGGCAGCTATTGTACCGATTATATGCTATTACAATGGATTGTATAAATTTGATTCTAATTTATTGAACCATATTTCAGAATTGGTCTGAAAAGAGAACTATTAAGATGTTTTGTGACATAAACCTCTTCACCCAGCGTTTTATAAATCCAAGTACTTTGTTAGTGGTTAACGAAATATGCTGTATAAAATTTAATTTAGCTTCAAGTAAAAACCAAGTTTCTCAAGTTCGTAGCCGTTTAAAATATATTGCACTTCGGAAGAAACACATGTATTTGCACTTATTTGAAGTTAAACTCTATAAAATTAATATTAAACCAGGAATTAAAAGTATCTAAAAGAGAATATGATCAGCGTGACGATAATATGTTCGAAATATCTTCACGCCGTCTGCATATAATAAAGCGCTTGAGTATTTAACGGCATTGGTTAGATCATTAATATACAAGGAAAAATAATAAAGGACCCAGATGGCTATCCTGTGGTACACCAGATGAAACAAAAATATCTTTGGAAGTAAGCGAACTTTTTGAGTTCTGTTTGAAAGATATGAATCAATACACATAAATAAATTGTTTGGAAATCCAATAAGGTCAAGTTTCCTTATCAGAATTTTGAGGTTGATCCTATCATATGCCTTACTAAAGTCGATGTAAAAAACAAGAGCATAAACAAGCTCTAAAAAAATTCTACATTTAGTAGCGTTCTTAATTCCAAATACCCCTTTTAAAACCATGCCGAACAGGGACCAATTTAGACAATACTGAATGGGAGGGAAAGGTGATCAGTAACAGTTTTCTCAGTTTAGTTATACTTATAGCGCTAAGTTTAGCAATACCTCTGCAGTTGGCAACATTATTCCAACAACCAGATTTAAATAATGGAATAATAAAGTAATCTTTTAAAATTTAAGAAAAGAAAGTTCCCCTGTAGGTTAGTAGGTAGTGTACTAGTTATCAGTCTGAGGGCTGTGAGTTCGATTTCCAACAAAGGCCTTGGCTGTTTTTTTCACTACAAAAATAAAAATTGGCTGTCGGTGGGGTTGCTCAGTAATGAAGGCAGGGTCACTGGTCGCTGTGCTGTCTTATACGACAGTTAATTTCCGTAACTATCCTTTTACTTTCACCACCTGTCTCATATCTTCTCCATCCATTTCCTAAAGAATGTTGCACCGTATTTGACTAAATAGGCATTGTTGCCTGAAGTGCTACTTCTCTTTTTAAAAAAAAAAGAAAATATAAAGATATGTTGAAGATTATTTTAAGAGGTTTTGCCAGTACTAGAGTACATTTGTTAAGAATAAAACTGGAGATACCGTCCGGACCATATTGATATGAAAGCTAAAGCTATTTTAAACAGCTCACAACTGTTGATTTATCAAGTAATGGAATTGATATAGGCGGATGTGGCCCTGTGATAATTGATAAGAGCTGTGTTCATCAAAATTTTTGTCAGAATAGGTGGTTGAATAGAAATCTGCAAACAAATTACTTATTGTCACCTTATCATCAGATTCAAAATTTTTATACTTAATAACAGAGGGTAATGCCATTAATTTGGGTATGATTTTATGTCAACCCGCGTCAAATTTGGTTTGTAAACAAACCGGTTTCGGCTTTTTGCCATCTTCAGTGTTCTCTCTATACTCTCTGACGTAAAATCAAATAAAGTAAACCCCGTCGGAGAATATACGCACATATCAAATGCCATAAAACTTTTTGGGAGATGGATTACTCCAATTATAATGAGCACGACTAATAGAAAACTTGGCGTTGCCAATAAACGAATTGTGCCATAGTAAGGTTCTCGTGGCAATTCTGCAGCCATATTTATGTTACGGTTTGTATAGAAGAAACAGTATTTAGGAATTAGAAAATAAAATTTTATAGTTACAATTAGGATTAGTTTAGACTAGCTTTTCACTTAACGCAAAAGCTAAAATGTTCTTTGCTGTAGTGCAGGGTTCATTTTATGCTTAGGAAAAGGGCTTTCAAGGCTGCAGTGGTGGGTCGATTATGTGCTTAGTTTATTTATAGCACTTTTTGAAATTCACTTTTTTCACTGCAAATTATCTTTGATGTTGGTCAATTATATGCATATCTCTCTGTTATATTTTTGTCTGTTATTTATATTATTACTGTGGTATGTCTTGAAATGGAATATAATCATCATCCAATAGTTACTGCATGTATTAAGTTTTAATGACCAAAGTAATTGCTAATCAACTGCGAGGCACAAAGTGAAATATATTTCTTAAGCTTGATGCAAATTTAGGCTGTATAGTGCGAATTTAACTAGTGATATCGATTGGGATACATCCTCTATGCAAATGAGGGATACCATTGCAAAACTAAGAGCCAGATTCCAAAGACCTGGTGTCAAAACTACACTTTATAAATAGGTGAGAGTTAAAGAATTTTTAAACTTTATTATTTGTTCATTAATTATCTTTCTATGGAGTAAGTTAAAATTAAAGATAAATTTAAACAAAGAACTATACTCTTATTCGTTCAATGGATAATTTAACGCAAAGTGTGCGTAATATATTTTTCCAAGATGAGTTAAACATTCGTTTTTAAAATTCGTGTTTAGTTTTCAACAACAACTTTATGTTGAAATGCTATTTATGTATACTTTTCAAAACTATTAAAAGCTCTTTTGTTCAAAAGTAAACTGTTTCGTTTATTTTAACATATGGGCAACTCCATGAATATGCCAATCAGGCGTGGTAGGTTGAAAAACCTTAAAACTCTCTTCATAATGAATTATAAAAGAAACCTTTACTCGTTTATAGCTTTGGAAAATACTACAGAGCAGAAGTAACAGCTTCAATTAATATTTAGCGACTAAAATATCATGGGCACGTTATATCAGCTTTGAAATGGATGCATGGGAAGAAGTAAAAGTTAGAGTTCTATTAGTGATATTTTTTATTTGTTTACATTATCACACACATCGTTAAAGAGATATATTGTCGGGTGTTTTTATAAGGTATAGATTTTTAAGTTAGAAACACTTTTTTAACTGTCGTCCATTTTAGCAACTGTCAAGTTATTTATGATTAGTTTAGTTTGACATTTCAACATAAAAGAACTGACTGTTTAACAGCACAATTTAGGGCTAAACAAAATTGGCGACATCACGATTTTTAAAAGCGAGTTTGGCCATGAAGTTCGATTTTGTTTGAATGAATACGTCACTTGAAGTGATGATAATTCTCAAGTAAATGTTGAGATATTTTTTCATCAAGAAAAACTGACTGTTTGGTGTGCTTTATTGTCTGATGGAAGCAATGGTCTATACTTCTTTAAAAGCGATCTCAATGTTGTGGCAAACGTTAACCGCTATAGAGCCATGATTACTGAATTTTTTGTTTATTAGCTGAAGAACAATAATGTTTATGAACTATGCTTTCAACAAAATGGCGCAACATGTTAAACAGGTCATGCCGCAATCGATTTATTGAAGGAAAATTTTTGTAACCGTATAGTTTTAAGTTTTGATTCTGTGGATTAGCCTACAGCATAGTAGGATTTTACGGCGGAAAACTTTTTTTCTGTGGCAATATATGAAGTCGTTAATTTACGCTAATGAATACGGAATGATTGACCACTTAGGGTATAATATTTGCCACAATATTACCGACATTCTGCCATAAATGTTAGCAAAAATACCGAAAATTGGACCTCCAGATTAGACTTCGTTCAAGCCAGCTCTTACGGTCATATGCTAGAGGTCATGTTTAAATTATAATGCCAGAAAATTGTATTTCGAATAAAACAAATTTCTTGTCAATTTAGTCCATCTATGATTTATTCCATTACAAAGTTCTATACCTCTATATAACCACCTTTTATAAGAGAATAATTTCTCATGAAAAATATAAATTTTTCGTTATCCAAAGAATTTTTTTATTTCAGAATGATGGATTACAAAGGAAAAATATGTGACTTTGTATGTAAATAAAAGGACTCCTTGATGTAACTGAAAATGATCTCAATTAATTGGCACTTAGTATTTAAACCATAAGCTGTTATACGCCTGTATATGCTTAATTTCTTTTGAGGATTTTAGGACTGTATGAATGAAACACAACTTCACTATTTTTCGTGTACTTGTGTATATGCAAAATTTTGTTCACTTTATAAGGGTACAAATGCCACATAAGTTGCCATGGAAATGCCCCTATGCTATTAGATCTATGTATAACATGCGTATAATTTTTAAGTACCGGAAATTTAAAGTCTTAGTGTTGTTTTCATGCGTGTTGTTAACTTTTAATCATTGTACAAGCATTGTATAAGCATTCAAATTTGGGTTTTTTAACTCAAGCCAACGTTGAGTCCCAGTTTAGATAATATTTTTAGTCTAGCTGTCTAACTAATCAATTCGTTTGGCTATAAATTGGTTGTGACCTCTTAGTAAAGTCAGCGATAACCACTTTTAAATTAGTTAATTCAAAGCTGAGTCAACGAATGTTTAAAATCATTTTCACTCATCTTTACATCATCCTCCTGCAGAAATAAAATTAAATTGTGTTGGTATTTTAAGTCTGCAATTTAAAAAATATATATTTTACAAAATTAAATAGCAGGAAATAAAATTTACCTTCGAAATAATAAAAATTAATTATATTTTTTAAACGCAACAGCAAAACAAAATGCAATGATAACTTGTGGATTATATGGTTGTAATTGTATAGTTGTGTGCGATATTTTACTTATATTTATTTACTTTGTTTCAATATTATTTCTTCGTTTTAAGCACTGTGAAGTTAATTTCCTTAATGTACTTTTCCCAACACTATTTTGTTTTAAATATTTGAGGTAACTTGAAAGAGTTTTTTTTTACTTTTTATTTTATAAAAAATGAAGGAAAATCCAAACCGGCATTATGATTGTTTAGCACCATCATAGGCACCTTAATTCTTCTGCTCATTATTTAATGGCATATCTGAACAATAGAGGTGGGATAGGGTACTATCGATTTTTATCGATAGAGCAACTGAAAAGGTCAATATTTTTAATTAAAGGTGGCTTCAAAATCATGCCGCAGGCTTTTATAAGTCATACCATCTTTAAACCTTTCCCCAGCTTTTAGAACAACCAACTTTCATCACTATTCCCTAATAGAGTGTCCCTAGAGAAATAAATCCTACGACCGATGGACAATATTTTTTTTGCCAGCACCCTAGAATATAACTTCAGCTGGGTACTTCAACTTGCTATTCTCCAAATCGTCGTCTTATTCCTAAATATTTTTCACGTCAAATTTTTTCCATTCTCCTTGTCCAAAAAACTGTTTATCCCAGCTTTATAAAGGTGTTTCAGCTATACAATCCCACTGTCCGAACAATCTTTTCGCCAAACACGATTCTTTCTACCAGTTAACTAATTAAAGCATAACTAGAATTTATTACAAAAAATTAAAACTCTTACTTATAGCTTTAGTTGTTCCAATCGTGCTATTTACTTCGCTTGTTTTAAAATGAAGGTTCTGAAATGTTCAAATTCCTTATTATTTTCATATCACACTATACCACTGCTAAAATGTTTGGATTAATAAGGACTTAAGTAAGAGTAAAGTTGTTTAAAATAATTAATTTTTTTTCTAAGTGATACAGAAAAATTAGTTTTTAAAATATAAATAGCTTGGAATAGAATAGCTCTTAGTTTTCCAGTCCCTTTTTTAGCTCAAAGGAATAACGTTTACCTCTTAAATTTTTAATGTTAATAAGCTAAATAATTTAAAATTATAAAGAAATCGGAAGTTAAACGTATACATATGGCATTATCTATGGGAAACTTCTAAATACTAATTTTAGGTCTGCAAACTTCAAGTGTTTGTCAGCTGTGGTTCAATGCAGAGAATAGTGATATTAATAAAAAGTGATAACTTTTAGAGATTACCTTTCTTATAAACAATTGTTAAACATGTCTTAAACATTTTTGCCGTACTTTAACAATATTTGATAACGCCTAGTTTCGAATCTCAACCGGTGCAAACAATAACAATTCAGAATTGTCTCCGCATTTTTCATACTATCAAAAACAACATTACGTACCAGTATTGAGTCTTTGACGATGTAAAATTATAAAGAAAATGAACAATGTGCCTTTAATTAAATTAAATTCTCTAATTTGCTGACACTGCTCGGATGTGGAAAAACTACTGAAACTATTGCATTAAATTAGTAACTTCCATCTGCGGGCCTCTTCGTAAGTGGTATTCCAAAATAGGAAAAAGAAAAACGGTCAAAAACCATTTAATATATTATTTATGATTTTAAGACCTTTCGATGTGTTTATAATTTATTACCGATAAGATAACCATTATCACTTCATTTGTGCCCTGGAGCATAAAGTAACAAATAAAATATTGTTACATTTATACCTTTTATATACATTTTGTTGTTACTGAGTTCTTTATTGCAAAACAAATAATACCAGATTTTAAAGTTTCTAAATTTATTAAAACTTTTATTTACTTTAACTACACACAAAGTAAAATTTGTACTTTGGCACTACAGAACAACTTACAAAAGATGCAACAGGTTTATGTTTTAATTCTCCGCTAGAGGTCTAGAAAAATTTAGAATTTTCCACTCCCTTTGTATCACTTTTTGTTGTTGTTATGTTATCCATTCAATATACAGACGCCCGCTGGTGTGTGTGTGTATTTTTTTTTGTTTTTATGCTGTTAAAGTTTCTTCCTAGAATTTATTTTAAGATAGTTGTTGTTGTGTTGTGGGCATAAGTTTTCTTAGAAAATTACGCAGTTAGTAAACAGCATACCCAGTTGTTGTTATCTTGCGTGTGTAAAATTCCTACGCAGTTTGTAACTAGCAAGTTGTTGTTGTCTGGCGTGTATAAGTTTTCTTAGCACATTACGCAATAAGTAAACGGCATACCCAGTTCTTTACTTTATTACTTAATTATTTTCTTTTAAAACTTAAGCAAGACTCATCCGTAACAATATATTGCTTATCGTGCAATATTAAATTTAATACGAACATGATTCTCTGAGTATTTCAGTTTCAGTAGAACGAATAGAATTCAATTAAATTTATGGTCTATTTTTCTCAAACAAGCAAGTTGGATTCGATTTTCTCTTTGAGTTTGATAAGTTTTTTAATAAAACAATAATTGAAATTACGCCAATTTTTAGAGTCACTAATTTGCTATTGAAAAAAATAAATTTCAAGTTAAATCGTAAAATCAAAATTAGTTCGATCAAAAATATATTTTGGGCAAAACGAAGCTCGTAGCATTGCGTAGTGCTGCTATGAAAATAAAAGTTCAATTGAATAGTATTTTAAAATTAAAGTTTCCTTTCCCTCTTCTTTACCACCTGTTATCAGACACACACAAGCACACAGTTACGGCCACTTAATGACTTTCTAAAGAAAGTAACAAAAGTGATTTTTAGACATTAATTTCCAGAGTGTTTCTTTCTTTTGTTTATATAAAAAACAGGTGGAATGTTTGCTGGGCATACAATACTTATATTTTGAAAAGTTTTATTTGCAGCTTTCATGTGTAAAAAGAAATATTTTTAAAGTCGTATCTACTAGAAAATCGTTTAATTACAAGAATTTAGATTCTAAATACGAATGTAAATTTTTGTACTCTTCGCTGCTAACATAAGCTGTTAAAGTAACTACAAAATTCTGTTAGAATAATGATATTATTTTCTCTTTTCTATAGAAAATATGCGATTTCTAACCTTTAATTTAGATATAGGGAGCGAGAAACCATATTTTTTTGGTTTTAGTTATTATAGAGGTTCCGATAAGTTGTGGTAACAAAAATAGCAAAGTTACTTACTCATATATGTCGTGGTACTTTTGAATATTCAATCTTCCCAGGTTTTAGTTACCAAATTCACATTGTTATTTTTGCTTATTTATCGGTTGATTTTCTTTTTTGTTTTGGATTTAGCTTGTAATTCACTGATTTAACTCCGTGTGGCTGTGTGACAATGTATGTGAGTGAATGAGTGTAATAGCTTTTAGGTATGGAGTTCAAGAGTATTTGGTTGGAGTCGAATATCTTTAAAATACTTTCACTTTCTTTATGAATACATTTTTTATTTTCAAACAGAAGCAACCAACATAAAAGAAATAATAATAAATAAAAGTAACAAAAGTATCAGCAGCTAACAATAATCATATAAATTTGAGATGAACATAAAAAGTTTAACGAAATGGAAACGGGTTTAAGCAACCAAAAAACAAAAAAAAAAAAACAAAAATAACACAAAGCAAAAAAATCAAGCTAAAAGAAACGAAATATTGTTTAAATTTATGCTGTAATCAGTTTATGCAGTTCAAACAAAATATATATTTAAGTAAAGGCAACAAAATTTTTAAACACACAAAGTAAGTGGTATTTAAATGCAACAACAACATTTATTCTTTTGAAGTTTTCTTTTACAAATTCATTTAATGTTGCCTTACTTTATCTTAAAAAAACAATTTTTGTTTCGCCGTTTCCTAATTGCCTGTTTGTCGTAAATTATTAGTTAAGAGAGTTTTGAAATTTTAAAAAATTGTCATATTTTAAGTCGAATAAAGTGATCGTTTGGATACTTATGTAAATTTACAAAATATATCTCACCACTTTTATTATGCTGAGATACTGCCACTGATTTTGTAGTTTTGACTTGAACTTGAAATCTAGAGAAATTTATTTGAAATTTGTTTAATTAAAAAAACCAGTTTTTGATTTGAATTTAAATAAATCCGTATTCGTATGCCAAATGTAGGAAGTTTACTGTCGCCAAAAAATGTTATATAATTGCTAACAAAAAATGTAACAATATGTGATCAAAACTTTAGTTTTTTCTCCTTTTTCTCATATTTTTTGTTGCTGTTGTGCTGTCAGGAAAATTCAACTTTTGTTCATAACTTCGTCTTCTTCTTAAATGGCCATATACGACCCTGGTGAGTCTTAGGTTAAAGAGAGAAGAGCACTCCATAAGCTCTGCGCTTCTTCTCCAATTTCTAACAGTTAGGTCCGAGAGATGTCGTTGGACCTGATCTTTCAATCGGAGTTTTGGCAGTCCTCTCCTCCGAACCTTCCGGCCTTCGGTATCATATTAAAAAAATCTCCTTACCGAAGTTTCTTTACTCATCAGTATAACATGTCCTAGCCAGGGTAGTCTTTGCAGTGTTGTTCCTCTAACAGTATTAGTGTCAGCGTACAGCTCATACAGTTCATGGTTCATACGACGATGCCGCTAGTCTTCAGTTACACAAACTGGTCCGTATATTCTACAAAGAATTTTTCTTTTGAATACGCCTACTTTTAGATTGCCTCTTTATTCCAAAGTAGCACCTGTTTGCCAATATTATTCTCCTCCCTATTTCCAGACTGATGATGTTGTATTTATTTATGGATGACCCGAGATACAGAATTTCTCAATAACATCAAACTTGTCAACGTTTACAGTGTCACCTAATCCTTTATTAACTGCCAAGCCCATTTTTTAAAATTGCCTCTCAATGCCCGCGAAGGCTGATGAATCACATAACGAATTTTCAGTTTTAGGGCTGGAATTGATTCGATTTAACATAGTACCACAAAAAATAATCCAATGATGTTAAATCACACGATCTGGCTGGCCACTTAATTGCTGATTATCGTGAAATTCTGCGATGTGTGTAACATGTGGCATCGTTCTATTGAAACCACATGTCGGTAATATCCACGTCGTCAAAAATAGACCAAAATTGAGTCGTTACCATTGCGCGATAGCGTGATTTGTTGAGCATTACCGCATTTCCGGCATCATTTTCGAAAAAAAGGCCCACTAATGTCTCCAGTTCACATAGTACACCATACAGTGACACGCTGAACATGCAAATCCAAACCCTGACGAGTAAAAGTGGCTTCATTATTTCTGAATGAATTGGGTGAATCTACGGCCATGTGAATGGTCGGTTGGCTTCAATTCCTGCACCAGTTAAATCTTGTAAGGCCTCAAAATCAAATCCTTATGCAGAATGCGCCATGCGCGGGTTTTCGATAACCCCAATTGTTGAGAACGTCGAAAATTTCACGAATTTTACAAACACAACACCTTTTTCATAATGGATTTTAATTTTTTTGATGCGTTTTTCATGCGAAATTGAATAAATGGTAACAATTGCCAAATCATTTACCACGTATAAATCAAAAAACTTTCATGTTGTTGGTGTTGCAGCAATTAAAAAAACAAACTTCTTGTTGATAAACTTTTCTAACACTAAATAAATAATTTGCATTTTAATAATTTTCTTCAAGATAAAATCTCATACAAATTGTAAAAAGAATACAAATAACAATTTGATTTAATTTTGGGCGAAAATGGCAAAAGTCAAACCACTTTGGTTTCACACAATAAATATTTTTAAATAGAAATAAAAAATATAAATAAATTATTTGCAAAAAGTCAGTTTTTTTTCTCATATTTGTGTATAAAATTTAAATAAGACATGTGTGGCAGTCTGAAACTATACAGAACTAATAAAAAATAACAGAAATAGTACTACGAGGGTTCACTAATAAATAAAAATATATACAAAATAAATAAGTGATTTGTAAAAAACTGAGCAAATCGTGCGATTTGAAGCCAAGTTCGAAAGGAGAAAAGCATTTATTTGTTGTATTAAAATAGTAAAAACAGTTTAATTTCAGCATATTTACGACCCAGTGTAAAAAGTTCAGTCGAAAACCCGAAGGCATATCGTAAGTTATTAAAACTCAGTGCATAAAATTAATTTACACGTTTTAAAAACGAGTAAAATGCACAGATAGCAAACCAATAAAGGTGAATTCGTTTTATAATTGTCAAAGTTATCGGAATTCGTGTAGCATATTAAGGCTGCAAGTGTTCATTCAGTTTAAAAAATTAAAATTTTTTAAAGGCTTAAAACAGAAAACACAGTTTTAGAATGCAAAAGAAAACAGTGCTCTTTGAAGGCAATAATTTCAAATTCGTGTAATCTTGCCTTCGAAATTGCATTAGTGGATACCGAGGATTTTATGGAACGAAAGTAGCATTTTCCTCGGCTATACCGTCTTTCTTATTTTGAGTAATGGTCATAAATCTTGTCCGGCCGAAAAAAAAAATTGCTATATCTTTCCTTTTTTCCTTAAAATGTTAATTTGTTGTTCCATCTTAAACCAGCTTCTAGTTTTCGATTTCTTCTTGATGTTTTTTGTTAAAAAAAGTATCTAGTATCGATAAAAAATATGGTTGAAAAATCTCTTTTTAGAGGTTTTTAAGAATTTTCTGGGAATTATCTGTAAATTAAGTAATGAGAATGATTATTTAAATTGTTTTTATGCAAATAAAATTACAATTTTATATTGTCACTCTCAAAATTACTTTCTTCTGAAGCTACACAGTACTGGGGACGGGTTTTCACTCCTCCTAGCAGTGCTGGAACTCCGATTCTGGAATAGCCATTAGCTAGTCCGTTACAGTCATTTAAATGTTTTCGATTGCCACAAAATATGTTCCCTTGAGATGATTTTTCAACTTCAGGAAGAAGTAAAAGTCAGACAAATATAAAGGCTGAGGAGCCACAGGAATGTTTTTACTGGCCAAGAATTCATTTTTTGAAATGACTGTGTGACAAGGAGCATTATCGTGATGTAAAACTCAGTTGTTCCTGATTTTTGGTTTCATACGAATGACGCTTTTTCGAAGTCTTTCAAGAACCTACCGGTAAAAGGCTTGATTGATTGTTTGGCCTTGAGGTACCTACTGTTTGCGATCTTTGACTTTACCATCCTTTCTTTGAAAAGATTAAAGTATGCTACTCCTTGCTCTAGCGCTTGGTTACTGTGCCACATTCAAACACCCAGGACTCGTTACCAGTTCCAGAAAATGTGGGTCATTTTCAATCGAGTGCAAATGAATCACCTTTCCTTCCCGACGTCCTTGACTCATACATACTTTGCTTTATAACTTTAAAACAAACTAAATACATAAGATTTATAACAAACAAAGTTTATGGTGTTAACAATAATTCCATTGCCAAATAAAAAAAATTCACTAAATATATTTCTTCTGGATTTTTGTAAAAAATCGTTTAAAACTTTTTAAAGTGGCAAATCTAAATGTTATATGCAGTTATGTATTAGAGAATAAATTCACTAATGGTATTATGAATGCTACTGACGAAGTTGATTTAATTGTGTGTTTTCTTGATTGTGAGAGTAGATCAAAGAATGCTAAAGTAATTGCCCCAAAGGGAAACCCTGAAGTCGACATGTGCTCACTTTTCAATTATTCAATCCAAATGAAGATTTTTACTTTTTTCACATGCTTGGTTTCTCTAAGTTCATCTTCTTCTTTTTTCGTTCACATTTCTGCAAACTCGTAGTGAGCTACCCTCGTACATTACTAGAAAATAAAAATGAACTTATTCCCACGCAAAGTGCATATGGAATGCATCAACGAATTTTTAAATAATAAACATTTATAAATGTTCCTTTGATTTTATCTAATTAAAATGTTAAAATTCATAACCAATACAGAGAAAAGAGGGTTATGAAACGCCTTCTATAATTTTGCTTTGATTTTTTAGTTTTTAAATCAGACTTTTTTTTTGTTACAAAATAATTTGATTTTATCTGTTTATTTATTATTATCGCTAACAAATACGTCGTATTAACTTTATGGTAAATTAGAAACAATAAACGGATTTGTGTAATAGAAAAAGTACACAATTGTTTTTTATCTCTATTTAAATAATTTTATTTTTTGAAATAGTTTCTGTGACTGGCTGTATTTATAGAAAATATAAGCACTATTAAATAGGAACATTTAAAATTTAATAATATCTATTTAAATTAAAAAAATATTTAAAAATTTTTGTGTTAATTGTTAAAGAACAGAGAATAATTTCCAAGCAAAACGACGAATTCTGCTGTGGATAACGTGAAAATTCCTAACGCTTAAAAATGATTATTTTAGATTGTTTAACACTAAATTGAATTAATTTACAAAGATTTGAGACCTACTCGACCTTCATTAAATTCTCCCGTTCAAATTCGCATAAGTGAAAATGATATCGTTGAATAACCTTTAATAGATTAGGAACATATTAAGCTTACAATGAACGTTATTTGTTCTCGTAAACAATAAAGGGTTCGCCAAATAACTTTTTTTTGGTTTTAAAAGCTATAAACAAAACTTCTGAATATTTTCTCAAATTTCTTTTTTTTCCATTATTAAAGTAATTTCATTCAAATGGCTGCCTGACCATATTTTACCGATTGCTTCGAGAATATTGCCCTTTTAAGCGTCAATTGTCTCTGGCTTAACACTTATCTTTGACAGCACCCCACAAATAATAGTCCACCGGTGTCAAATCGCAGCACTGCGGCTGATAATGCAATCTTCAAAAATAGGGCACAAAACATTGAGTATAGCTTCGGCTGTTTGGCATGTAGCGCCGTCCTGTTGAAACCAAATGTTGCCAATATCCTCCTCTTTAATTTTTGTGAACAAGAATTCGTTCAATATGGCCCAAAAACGATCGCCATTGAGTGAAACGGCCACTCCTTGCTCATTTTCGAAGAAAAATGTCCCAATTAGGTGTCCCTGTAGGCTACTAGGTAGTGTACTAGCTTGTCAGTATGGGCGTTGGGGGTTCGATTCCCAACGAAGACCTTGGTTTTTTTTCACTACAAACATAAAAATTCATTGGTCGCTGTCCCGATCGAACGAACGTTGGTGTTCGCAGTTGAAATGCATTCACTGCCGCTTAATAAGATATAAGAAATAAGATATCGAAAATGATCATAGAAATAATAACTGATAATTTGTTTCTTATAGTTTACTATTGAAATAAATTTATTTTATAAATTTTTTTTATTTTTTTTACTTATATACTCTATGTTACATTTTTTATACCTCTTATAAAACATCAACCTTCTATCTTTAGTGTCACTAATGGCAATTTAAGCACACCTGCTAAATAAATACATCGACATTAAAAATTATTCGAAATAAAAAGCGTTTTAATTATTGCTAAAATATAATAGAAATTCACCACCAGCATCGGATACATTTGTTTTATTTTATTACTTTATTTATTAATTGTTGTTAATGAATTTCAGTAGTGAAATAAAACCCTAGAAATTGTTATTTGCTTTTAGATTTTCGAAAGCAAAAACATTAATTTAATTGCTTACAAAACAGTAACCGCTAAGCTAATAGCTACTAAAAAGTTGTCATAATATAATTAGAGCGGTTGAGCGATAACAAAAAATAGATAAAAAAATGTTGTATATTTGAAAGGTTTTGTACTTGAACTATTTAAATAATAATAGTTGATCGATAAGTTTATTTGTTCCACGAGTAAATGAGATACTGTTGTCATTCCTTTCTGTGAAAACCGTCGTTACTGGCTGTTTATATGGTACGCAAGCGCTTTCAAAACGTTGGCATAGTTATCCTGCAACATTTTAGATAGTACTGTTATCTAAATCGCGGTTTGATAGTGATGCATTAGCATCAAAGTATTTGCCGATCGTATTAAATAAACAGCCCATAATGACAGTTTTTACCGAAAGAAATGAGGACAGTAAAATAATTAAATTAGAGTAATAAGTTTAATTTCATTGTTCTCTATTAATTATTTCATTTCAAAAATTTTACATTTTTTTTAAAGGAGCTGACAGTTTTATTATATCTCTGGTTTAAGCTTCAAAGTAACGAATCGAACGAGCGAGAAAGAAAAAGTTACAAGTGAGACCATTAATTCCATAACCGATGTAGTATTGAGTTATTTTTTTTTTTTTGCAAAATAATAACAACAAAGTGTGAAATTAAACGATTTATATACTTTCAATACACACAAAACAAACACAATGGCAACTTTGTTGTCTTTACTCACTGATGACTTAACTTTAATTCATTCATTTGCCCAGCAAGTGGTGGTTAGATAGCTGTTTTGAGCGGTTCTCGCATATACAAAAATATTTCACTTTAATATCACCCCATATTGTTGTTGTTATTATCATTCAGTGTAGGCGCCTTGCTTGACTGTGTTTTTTTATCTGTGTTAGTTGTTTTATTTTCTTGTTGTTTATCTTGTTTGGTAGAATTTCTCATAAGCGTGTTGTTTTTGTCTTACACGTATAAGATTTCTTAGAAAACTGCGCAGTTTATAAAATGCTCAGTGGGTCGTTTCGTTTACATTTTTACTGAAGGAAATAATTGCTTTTAAAACTTAATAAATCATTTTCTTAACAGTATATTACAAAACACTTTGGTTTTTATTAATTGATTTATTTTTATTTATTGATTTTGTCTATATATATAATCCTTACAGGCTATAACATACATAGTTTACTTAAAACTACAACTAGTCATTCAAATAAACTATTATATTATGCTTTGCAATATCTAATGATAAAGAGTAATGAATAAATCGATATAGACTTTTTAAATCTTTACAAATTCTTAGAATTGGAACCGCATTTAAATAATTATTTTGGAAGAACTATAAAAACGAGTTGAACGAAAAGGAACATTGAAAGAGATATAAGAAATCAGGAATTTGATTACAAATTGTTCCATTAATTATAGTGACTGCAAAAGATATATTATTCATTGTTCTGCGGCTTTTGAGCTTTGTCAATCTAATTAATTTTAGCCTGCAATGATAAGACGGAATATGAACTCCAATCTCAGCCGTGTTAAATCTCGAAAGCAGAAAGTTAAAAATTATTTCAAAATGTTTAAGATGCGTATTATATTGTGGGTGTCATATTACTAAACCATATTCAAAAGGTGGTGTCACAAGTAATGTGTATAAATGTTTTGTTATATACGGGCGAGTTAACTCTTTATGTCACCTTTTAATGAACGCCAGTACACTTCTAGTCTTATTAACGGTCACTTGAATGTGAGATATAAAAATTAATTTGATGTCCATTAAAATTTTCAAATCCATAAATTGATGCTTTCCTAAAAAGTAGTGAGTTTCATACCGTTTCATTCTCGAGAAACAAATACAGTTGCTTTTCGGTAGGTTTAGTTTCATTAAGTTGATATCGCACCAACTTTAAAGCAATTCACTTCAGACTAAAACAATCGCTGATCCGATAGATTCACCTAATTGAAGAAAATTTTGACATCATCTGTGTGCATCAGAGTATTGGATAACGTTTGGGAGATCATTAAAATAAATTAACCCAAGATGACTGCCTTTGGGTACTCCAGATAAAACTGAGAAATCTCTCGTAGTGTTGTTTTTAAATAGGAGAAATTGTTTGTGATATGATAAGGGCATTCGTAGTGAAACCCAGCAATTTAAATTTATGCAAAAGTCTTTCATGATAAACTTTCTCGAATGCTTTACTACAGTCCATGTAAACAGCATCAGTTTGCTTACCTTCGACGATACCCTGAGTAATTGGTGTAGTAAAATACAGTAAGTAATAGTTAAACAGTTTTTACGGAAACCATATTGATAAGGTGACAAAACTGAGGATGTGTGATGGCTGATATAATCCAATACAAGTTTTTTGAAGAGTTTTGATTTTATGCTCAGCTTTGCAATATCTCTATAATATCGGTTTTGCTACCAGATTTAAAAAGCGGAATAGTATATAATGCTCTCCAAAGATTAGAAAAATATTCATAAAAGCTGATTATCTTTCAGCACAATTAGTTAATTTACAGCTGGAAACACCATGCTTTATGGAAGATTTTTGGCCTTTTAAATCACATAAAACCTTATCAGCATAAATAGGTTTTACCCTTTTACTCGTTGCATTTAGTATTATCAGCAATAAATAAGGTCTATTAATTTCATTGGACTTAAATAATAAAACAAAGAACGAAGTTGTTATTTATATTTTCTTTAACGATTTATTTAATTTAATGAGGACTTCAGAAGCAATAATTTTATAATCCAAATTGACAACACCTTTATACTTTATACTGTAGCAGGCATATAATTTCAATGCCTGGCTGTATTTAGGTAAAATATAAAACCAATTAAATGGATTTAATAGAAAGTACTAATAAACTTTATAATAATATTTCCAATTGATTTAAATAATTACTTTTGGTAAGTGTAAGTTTCTTTAATTAATAAATAAATATAATTTATTATTTTGGTGTTGAGTTTTAAACAACAAATTATATTCCAGAAATCGCACATTTATACTTGTATCATTGGATAGGCTAACTTAAGCCCATTTAGTAACGAATAACAAATAATTTTTAAGTCGATACACATATAACTATTTACTGTTTTAAAAGAAGAAAATATATATTTTCTTTAAACAATTTGTGGAATACTGCTTTAGATTGTTAATAGCTAAAATCGCTTGCATCTTAACGAATTAATTCTGTTTCTATTGGAATAGAATAACAATGGAATAGAAGTTAAGATGTGTTTGTGACCGTTAATGTTTCTAAGACTTTAACACAATTCTGTCTGTCCGTATCTCTATCAAATGCTTTCAATTCATTTAATCACTATTGTATATGCACGAGTAGATGTCTGTTTATTTTAGAATTTAAATCTAAACCTGCATTTTAAAACCAGTCAATAACATTTAAGCAAACTAATTCCATAATTTGATTTCAAATAATTTCAAAATAAATAAATGAAGTTCAAGGTGAACGAGTAAATTATTTTTGTATTTTCTCAGCTGTATTCTAAAATTTATATATTAAATAAAACTAGAACTGAATTAGAAAGTTCATATTTAAACAAACAGCCAATTGTTGCTTTCAATAACGTTTGCTTATAAATTTAAAAACTTTTGCTTTCCCAAGAAGTTCTTTTTAATTTAAAAAATAATTTTTTTTTTGTTTTACTTAAAGCCATTTTCAATTCATATTTGCGGTTGTTGTTTGTTAACGCTTTTAATCCAAATGGAAGTTTGCGGTACACAGCTGCAATTTTCTTCCTCACATACTTCGTATAGCAATGAAATAATTTTTTTCATATTTCTTTAGCTGTTTATTTTTCGCTTAAACTATCCCTCCCAGTTGCAGCACATATTTTCCATCAATTTTAAAAATGTTAAAGAACATTTTCTGAAGACGTCTTCTCGGCTTCCGTTAGAACTCGTAGACTTAATGGCGGCAGGCAGCAGCCATTGGGAATTGGCTGAAATAAACAGCAATTGCAAAAGAAAGAAGGAAAAAACAAATTATAGAAAAATGAATTAAAACTCGTAGGAACTCGCTGCAATAGTTTATTAAAGCAGTTAAGTTCATTTTGTAGATTGTGGCATTGCAATAGAGATATTTTTAGCCATGTTGTTGTTCTAATGATTGACAGGGGTTACATTTAGTAAATCAGTTTATTTTTTCTTTTTTTAATTTTCATAATCAATTTATATATATTTAAGATGAAGCGCATTATTTCCTTTTAAGTTCACATGAGTGTTTGTTGCCGTTCGTTGCCGTTTTCTATTTCCTTGTAAAGTTGATATTACGACGTATTGGCCTGCTAACAAAATTGTTAAATACTTAATGATATTATAAAATACCAAGTCGAGAAAATAAATACCAAAACATTTCTTAACTGGATAAAGGAAGTTATAAAAATATTTCTGGAAATTTCTAAAAATTATGTTTACTTTACTTGACGTTTGTTGCAGGGTAAAGCTCACTTTTTTTACTTCATTTTTTAATGCACAAAGTAAAAGTAATAAAAAAATTTCAGTCATGTCACTATAATTAATTGTTTTAGGTTTTGTATTTGCTGTCTAAACAAATAACACATAAATCTTAGTTATTTCTTGCATCAAGTTACCAGGGTTCCCAAATACTTTTCGAGTCGTAAGCCTCAAAAATCTGCAGAAACCAGCTTATTTTATAATTTTTTTTTTAATTAAAAAAATTAAAAAAAATTTTTTAATTAAAAAAATTTACACCATTTAAGATTGGTATATGTAAACACATCATTTAGTGGCGAAATGCTGTTTAAAGTGGATAATATAAATATTGTGACATATATAACAGTAATGTTTCCACACTTGCAGTCTTTTCTTTCTTCTTTTCTTTCTGTGATTAAATTACAAAATGTTTTTCGCAGCATATTTTTACCAGCAAAATCTTTCCGACAACATTTTGCTGAAGCTGTATAACAAAGCTTGAAAAATCGTATTTTTAATGTCATATCTTTTTCCATAAATCAGCTGTAAAGAAGACTAGTGGCTTAGTTATGAGACTAGAGGCTTAGTTATTTCTTCTATATATTTCCATTTCATATTTGAGCACTAAAACTTTAACCCCATTTGTCACCAATTATTATCCTGAAAGTGATTGATTTATTAGCAAAAGCTAATAATTTAGAATTTTTCTTATTGATCAAAATCAAAATATATAAGAAAAATTAAAATATAAATTAAAAAATTAAATATAAATTAAAACTACCTGTTCCCAAGTTTGACCTCACAGCAAGAACGCATAAAAAAAATTTTGTCACTTGGAATATAAATTTTAACTAAAAGATTTTTCAGCCAGAAGTGTGTTTTCTAAAACAAAATAAACAAAAAATTTTTTATAGGATTACGAAGAGAAAAGTTCGGCAATTATGAATGAAAAATGATATGTGGCGAATGTCCACCACGACCACGTTGACAGATGTCGATTCTTTCATCGAAGATTTTAATCACTTTTTTTTTGCAAAGTGGCGGTCCTATTTCATTAATAACATCACGGATTTTGAGTCTCATCGCTTAAATCGATTCGATTGGCTCCGTATAGACTCTGCCCTTAAACTAGTCCCACAAAAAATAATCCAGCGGTGTTAAATTACACGATCTAGCTGGCCACTCAACTGCTGATTGTCATGAAATTTGACTTGCAGTAAATTGATCGGTTCATTGGCTGTGTGATATGTGGCATCATTCCGTTGACACCATATTTCAGAGGTATCCATGTTGTTAATAATAGACCAAAATTGAGTTGTTAGCATCTTGTGATAGCGTGATCCATTGACCGTGACTGCATATCCAGCCTTATCTGCAAAAAAATATGGCTCAATCACTCCTCCAGAGCATAGCGCACCATGCTCCTCAATAATCGCTCTAGTACTTTCAAAATCCCAAATGTGGCAATTTTGCTTGTTGAAATACCCTGACAGGCGAAAATGGGCTTCGTATTCTAAAACAATGTTTTGTTTTTCAGAAAAACCAGCTTGTTGTTGCCGAATCAATTGAGCTAATCTACGGCGATGTGAATGGTCGGTTGGCTTCAATTCCTGCACCAGTTGAATTTTTAAAATCAAATTCTTGCAAAAAGTTCGCCTTGTGGTGGCTTTGGATCGCAGAGTTCACTATTTGTCTCTGTAGACAATTAGCTGTTCTCTGACTGATTAATGAGGTTGGCCCCTATATGGGAGTATCGTGGTGGCTGTGTGTTTCGAGACCCTCGTGATAGATTGTGGGTCGGATCATTCATAATGAACACAATGAATGGTTCAGGTTCAGTGAGTATTAATGTCGTCGTGTTCTTAATTATATTAAGCTTAATACATTCTGGACCAGGAGTTGGAAAGTCTCCAACTCTTTAGCAAGGAGTGAAAGCTGCGACCTACTTCGAGCTTTGGAAATTGCAACTAGTAGTGACCGGAGGATATATGTATCCGAAGGCCTTTTAGGGCGATGATGGCGCTACATACCATACATAGTGGTTTGACCACCATCTGATTATGGCTAACTCCCTGTGCAGATGTAAATCAAATCACGCTCTGTGGTGGTTTTGGATAAGCCCAATTGTTGAGAATGTCGAGTAATTGAAAAAATTGGATCTGCTTCAACACTATGGCTCACGGTTGTGACGTTTTCAATTGAACGACCCGGTCGAACACGCGTTGGTGTTTGCACATTTTATATCGAGCCTGTGGACATTATCAGAACCAATATTTTCACAGTGGATTTTAATTATTACAATGTGATTTTTGTTCGAAATTGAATTCATTATAACAATTGTCCATGCGATATAACTCAAACGAACTTCGGTACTGGTGAACTTTTTGAAATTAATTTAAGACAACTTATAGCGAATGCGAATTGAAGAAAAATTGCGTCAAAAGTTGAAACGGTTCACCCTTCAGCCTCATCCACACATAGTCAATTTTGAAACAAAATTTATGAATTCCTCGAAGTACAAAGCACCGCTTGAAACAAACATACAGATTATTATAGTTCTATCTCTTGGTAACATATTCCAAAAAGGATTTGGCATACCCGTTGTTAATAAAGCCAGGGTGAAAACCAGCACGCATACATTGAAAAGCCGACGCACCCAAAACGAGTCACTGTCTGGTGAGGATTTTGGTCCAGAGGCATAATTGGGCCATTTTTCAGAAGTGGCCGTTAGAGTCAATGGCTATCGTTATCGGCCCATGTTGAACGAATTTTTGTTCACAAAAATTGAAGAGGAGGATATTGGCAACATTTGGTTTCAACAGGACGGCCCCACGTGCCACACAGCCGTAGTTTTGTAGTAGTTTTGTTTACAGCATTCAAAAAAAAAAAAAAGTTATTTGGCGGACCCTATAGTTACCTAACTAGGGCTAAGTAAAATGATTTTCGAAGAGGTACCGGTGAGCCTGTTTGTGTAGCAGAAGTTTTATAAAACTTACTGAATATTTTAAAATAAGAAAGCCAGCTTTACTGACACTATAATTTTTCTAGCCTACCCCGAAACTCAGTCAGATGAAATAGTGGCTGAGGAGCACCCCATATATTTATACAAGAGGCACTCGATTTTTTTATTACTTTGCCTAGATTCTCTTAATCGACATATTCCTTTACTAAACATCTGAATGCAATATCCTGTTGTCGTAAAACTGTAGGGCTTCTACTTAAACTAATTGTTTTATAATAGTGTATACGCAGAAAAGTTATCAAAATAGCGGCCGGCCAGACGACTTAATGTCTTGAAATAAAATAATGAAATAAAAAGAATTGTTAACTCATGGCTTAACACCACACTTGACAAGTGTTTACTTTCAAACATGATTTCATTATTTCATTTAGATTTAAGGTTAAAGTTTCTTATTCTATTTTTATTTGTGCTGGCAGCCGAAAAACATTGAGAAAACACTTTGAAAACTCAAAAGTTGGTGAAATCATTTTTGTTTTTGGCTGGTATTGTATTGGTTTGCTTTTCCTCGTTCAACACAGATTTTTTTGGGTTGATTCATAATTTTTTGTGGCAGAACTGAGAGTTTTATTTCTTTATTTATGTTGCTTTATTTCTCTACTTGTTTGAGAGGTTGCACAGCCTTTAAAACTGTCTTTCCTAACTTTTGTTGCTATTGTTATTGTGTTGCACGAATGTGACTGGCCGTGTGTTTTTATTTATTATGAATTAAACTTGTTTTTCTTCCACAAACTTGCTGCTGCATCAATTTGGTTTTATGCAAATCCACGTGAGTGGTTTTTTATCTGTTGAATGCTCTTGCTTCACATCACTTTTGTTTTCTTTTTTGTGTTTTTATTTATTAAATTTTATTTTGTTGCGGTTATGTTGTATTCATATGATTTCTTGTTTTTATTTTAGTCCGTTTTTTTTCTGGTTTACCATAAAATTTATTTTCAATTTATTTTCTTTGCAATTTTATCATTATAATATTTTGTGTTTTTTTTTTTGCTTCTTCCTTTAAACCAGAATAGCTTCTCGTATTTCAATATGTTTTGAAAATTGGCTGCACGCATGCACCTTATTTTATTTCAAAATTTAAAACTCACTTATTCATTTTGTCCTCGTTGACTTAGTCTAAACTCTTTTTGAAAGAGTTTATAGAAACTGGTTGTAAATTGTTGGTAATTATTTTGATATTTTTTGTTGCAATTTAATACCTGAGTTTTTTTTTTTTTTTTGTTCATTTAAATAAATTTAAGTTTTAATTATTTAATGTCATTTTAATTTACAAGTTTTTTAGCACCGTCTATAGCAGCGTTGCACAGTGGGTGAAACGCTCAATATAGCGGAATTAAATTAATATCTCGCCTGTTTCTTATCCGATTGGCACCATACTTTCAGAAATAATTCTTTGTATATTCCCTAATATATTTGTGAAGTATCGGAAAAATTGGACCACTATAATCCAATTTTTTTTTTATTTATTTTTATATATATGTTTATTTACGAAATATTTAAGGTATAATAATAAACTTCAAATAAACAAAAAGTACAATGATTAACTTATTTTAGATATACAAAGTCCCATTATACAGAGCTCTCAAGTACAGTGAATTATTTCTTGTAAACTTAAGTTTTTTCTTACTGTATAACAAATATAGATATAATAGTATGTTAATGATAAGTTAAATGTAAGCAAAAAATGTTAACAAAAATCTTACTTGTATATAGGGAAGGATAAAAAAGTAAAGTCAAAAGTTAAAAAATTGAACGAATTATTAGTATGCGAGCCACCAATATTTGTTATAATTCAAATTAGGTTTAATGTTTTTATCCTTTATGTAAATGCATGTATCAAAACGACGACCACTATAATCCAATATTTTACTTTTTTCATACAATTTTAATTAAAATAGTTTATACTCATATTTGAACACTTTTAATTTTTTTATTTGTATTTTTATTTTAAAACTTTTTTATGTAAATTTAGTAAATAATAATTATAAAAATTGGTAAAAGAAATTATTCAGAATCTGAGCTATCATTGTATGAACCTGGAGGCTGCAACTCAGCACAAGAAAGAAGATTTTTAACTTCTTTGTCCACTAGGATAGCACCTCTGCTTTGCTAGTCTCAAAACGTCATAGCTTGGGTTAATGTTGGCACTTCGAGCTTTGGCACCACCCTGCATTAATTTGTACGAGTGTTTCGTGTAACCTCCATCAATATAAAGAGCCAAGGCCTCTTCTGGAGTATGTTTTATAGGTAGTAGGTTCTCAGATTCAATACTTTTTTTATTTTTGCAGCCACTACTTCACTTGAATCCAACATAGAAATTACCTTGGATGCCGTTCTTTGCCCAGTCCTGTAAAGACTGGAGCGAGTTGCCGCAACTAGCTCGCTACACGAAGATTCATTTATTAATGAAGAAACTTTATGGACCTGAGTTTTTGCAGTACATGTTGAAAACTCCCTTACCGGTCGTCCAACTTGTGTAGAAGTTGTTGGAGCAATTAACTCAAGGTCTCCATCTAACCATTCTTTGTTTCTTTTTTCAAAATATACTATTCTCCTACTGCAATCTTTCCATTTTTCCACTAACTTGACAATAAAAATTCTTAATTTTCTACCCATTGCACGGCACTGTTCTTCGCTATGATTATTTTTATTAATTATGTTTCTAAATATGTGGTTTTCTACTGCCAAAAATTTTTTAGACGGAACAGCTTCATTATACCATATTAAAAAAAGTTCTCGTTTTGATACTGACATTGCACCTACAAAATGGAATAAAAATTAGAGTCGGAAAAAGTGGCAAAAGATGGTGGCCATTTTACATTCACAAGAAACAGTACAAACAAAATAAATAAGATTTGGGCCGGACACTTTTGGACAACAAAAGATCTGCTCTACTAAAGTTCACTAAAGGACATTCAACGGAGGACACCTTCAAGGCTATTTTCTACTGATATTTGTAACAACAATATATAAAACACAAGGCATTAACACTTTTCTTTTTTAAATACGTACCACAAATTTAAAAAAATTCACTTTACTTGGCAAATATGAAAATACTTTTATTGTTTACAAAGCTCGTACTGCACTATGTGAAATGGCGGGAAAATTTATTGCTGCACCTGTTGACACATATTTTATGTTTGAAAGCTCACAGCTGTTCGAATATATTAGTTATGAGAAAACAAAAGTTATCGATAAATTCAGTGGGATATTGGTTATCGAAAATACAAAAAAAAATTTGGCAATTCCACATTTCAAATTTGAATTAAACGACGCTAGATTGACCGTTTCACCCACTGTGCGTTGGTTTAAAAGTGTTTATGCAAACAAGTTTAAGTGCCATAATCACAAAGGCTGACTAAGCGTGCAGTTGCTTTTTATTATTATTTAAATAAAAATATATTTTAAAATTTTTGTTGTTTATTAAAATGAAACTAAGCAAAAATATGTTCTAATTTTTCCATAAGCGAATGAGCTTTAGAAGTTAGCAAAATATTTTATAGAATCAAAAATATTAAACATTTTTCAAAAATCTACTGATGAGCGAAAGGGTATTTCAATAATTTGTTTGTTTTCCACAAAATAAATAAAACAAAAAATTTAAATTAAATTTTTATTGTATTATAAAGAGAAAAGTTAGACAATTATTAATGAGAAATGCTGTCTGGCAAATGTCCATCGCGACCAAACTGAGAGATGTCGATTCTTTCATTAAAATTTTTAATCACTTTTTGGCAAAATGTCGGTTCTATTTCGTTAATCAGATCGCGAATTTGGAGTTTTAAGGCTGAGATCGATACGATATGCCCCACAAAAAATAATCCAGTGGTGTTAAATCACACGATCTGGTTGGCCACTTAACTGCTGATTGTCGTGAAATTATACGATCGGTAAATTTGGTTTGCAATAGATTGATCGTTTCTCTGGCTGTGTGACATGTGGCACCGTCTTGTTGAAACCACATGTCAGTGATATCCACGTCCTCAATAATAGGTCAAAATTGAGTTGCTAGCATCTCGTGATAGCGTAAACCATTGACTGTTATCGCTTTTCCGCCTCATCTTAGAAAAAAAACGGCCCAATCACGCATCCAGGCATAGCGCACCATACAGTGACATGCAAGGGCTTCTCAGTATCACTCTAGTATTTTCAGAAGCTCAAATGTGGCAATTTTGATTGTTGACATACCTTATAAGTGAAAATGGGCGTCATCTATAAAATGATCTCTTCAGAAAAACCAGTCGGTTGTTTCTGAATAAATTGAGCAAATCTATTGCGATGTGAATGATCGGTCAGCTTCAATTCCTGCACCAGTTGTATCTTGAAAGGCTTCAAATTCAAATCCTTACACAAAATTCGTCATGTGGTATTTTTGGATAACCCCAATTGTTGAGAGCGTCGAGAAATTGATAAGTTTGGATTTGTTTCAATACCGTGGTTCACGGCTGCGATATTTTTAGCGGTCTCAGAAGAACGATCATGTTGTCCGAAAATTCACGAATTTTGCGAAATGAAGCTTTAACAGTACCACCATTTTCATAGTGGAGTTTGATAATTTTAATGCAATTTTCGTGCAAAATTGCATTCATTGTAACAATTGCCGACATGAATACATCAAAAAAACTAAATGTCAAAACTATCATGTAGATGGTGATGTCACAATTGTCAAAATAAACTTTTTGTTGAAAAACCCGGTATAAGATTGTTTCTTGTTTTGCAGGTTGTAAACATTAATAAATAAATATATAAAAATCATTTTTGCTTTTGTAAGGAAAATAAAAGTGCAGTAAATAATTTTTTATATCCGTCTTAAAAATGGCCACAAAGAATTTTGATCTTTCATTAAGGTATAAATAAGTTAATAAAGAAAGCCTCAGGGGCTTACCCGCAATAAAGATGATACCTATGTTTTGCTTAGGACTAAGTTATGTTGATAATAACATTGGGGCTTTAAAGGCTGGAGAATTAAAAACCTTCAAACTATCTTTAAAATAAGTTTAAGTGAAAAATGTATTTCGTGAGAAAATATTTGTAGATTTTTAAAGTATGAAAGAGTGAAAATAATAAGATCAATTTATAATTCATCAGCTTAATTTAAGTGCAGTTTATTTACAACAATAATCTACTATATTTGTTATATCCTCCTCTTCGCTCTCTAATCTTTAATACCGCAAACATGAGTGTTCTTTTAAGTGTTTCCGTTGACAAAAAATTTCAAAAAACCAAATTTCAAATATAGAAAAAGAAAAGATATACATACATGCAATTATTAAGAACACATTTATTATCTGATGTCTCGTCGTTAATAATAAAACAAAAATAAATTAAACCGACTGATATAAAAACACCAAAATAGAACATGAAAAACTTGAAAAACAAACATGGATATTCTCACACTCTAATATTTAGCTTTGTTGATACCACAACCACATGAATTTGAAAGATATTTGTCATCTTATCGAAAATCTTGTAGAAATACAAATAAAAATATTCTTAAGAAAAATAAAAAACCAGAAAAAAAACATATACAACTTAACTGAAATAGTATTTAGTTAACGAAACTATTCCACATTATAGATTGCGTTACAAACAGTCAAAGACACTTAAATGCTAAAAAATAAGAAATGCACATCTAATGCAATTTATTTGTCGAGTACACTTCTAGTGCATTATTTTTTTTTTGTGTTTTTATGTTGCCACAGTTATATGAAAATACAATCAGACAGACAGTTGTACAACAGCACTTTATCTTCTTCAGTCAAACATTGTCATACTCTTCATCATCATCGTCATTGTCATCATCAGAAGAAATTTTAAAACGAGTACGAGCACAACTACAACATCAACATTAAGACAAGACCTCATTTTCCGTATACTGCATCTGTATCTCGTTTATACTTACAGTGTATTGATAATAAACATAGATATTTTACACACTTACAAAGAGATAGTTGGATGTTAGCAATTGTAAGTGGATGCGTCTACAAATATTCTCTCATACATTCATCCGCTCCAATACACTTAAAGTACGAAGACTTGGTTAAAATAAGTGATATGGTTTGTTGTTCTCTATACTTTGTAGTTCATTTGTCTAAGCAAATAAAACACTTTGACAAACTATCTAAGATACATTTAGTTGGTTGGTTAGTTACTTAAAATCTGTCTGTCCTCTTGTCAATATATCTGTTTCTATGTCTGTTTCTATACACATAATGATGTATATATGTATATATGTATATAAATATATATTTTGCACTCTTTCTGTGTAAATATTAAAAATGAACAGTATTAGTTTGAAAAAAATCAGCAAAAGCCACAAGCTTTATTGGCTCTATTGACTTTTTGGTTTAGTCTATAACACTAGTTTGCTACAATTATACTTGAAAATTGTGTGCAGTTGCAACAAAAGAACAGTAAAAAGTAATTTCAGCAAATATAAAATTATAGTACAGCATAACCGACCACATATTTACACTCACCAATAAAATTTTACGGTTATAATTGAATTTATGGTTGGTTGAATTAAATTTTGGCAACAGGATTTTTACTTTGTTTCATTTAAATTTTAGTCAGTAGATTGTAAAAATTGTTCTTTATTTTTATGCGAGTCTAAAAACTTAATTGGCTGTTAGTATTTTTAAAGCACTAAAGTATAGAGTGTTAAGATCTTAAGGTAATGCGTGGGCAGTTTTAAAATTTTCTGCGACAACTTTAGTGTTATTGATAACAACGTAAAGCAGAAATACGAGAATTAATAATGAGAAACAATGTCAGGCAAATGTTTATCTTTAGCACCCTACTCTTTACATAAAATTCTTAAGCCGTTGGAGACGGTCACTGATTTCGTACATTAGCCAACAAAACTTTTTTTATCATGGTGGGTTAACGCAGAGAACTCATGGTGACGGCGTTTCCTTGCACATTTTCACCTGACCACAAACTGCACCATAGAGTTATGCATGATAAGTTTTACATCAGTACCTAGCTTTGTAACCCATAACCTGGATGATGGATCAAACCACTTGGGTGATGACGTAATAAGATTTACATCTACGCCTGGCCGTAAGCCGTAATATGGTAGATCATTACCACTGTGGATGAAATATAGCGTCGACCTCACCCTAGAAGGCCTTCGGATACGTATATCCCCCGGTCACTCCTAGTTGCAACTTCAAAAGCCCGAAGCAGGCCGCAGCCTTCACTCCTTGCTGAAGAGTTGCAGACTTTCTAACTCCTGGTCCAGAACATATGAAGCATAATATAATTAAGAACACGACGACATTCATACTCACTGGACCTGTACCATTCATTGCTGCTGAAGACCAATCTCAATAATCAGTCAGAGAATAGCTAAAAAGCTGGGGCTTACAGATTCCCGTGTAAATACCGTGGAGTTGCCCAGTTGGCTCCTGCTAGACTTTAGGGTACTAGACTGACTCCCTTTTTCCCCAGGTGATACATGTATTGAAGTTGAAATTCCATTAAGACATATCAATATGGGATGTAATATTTTTTTGCGGACTGTTTGTGGATTTTGTGAGTCCCACATGCGGCAATTTTGTTTGTTTAAAGAACCGCCTAATTGAAAATGAGCCCCAGCACTAAAGATGACTTTTTTCAGTTCAGTTTTTCAAACAGCCAACTCACAAACGATCAACGCAGACGATAGTCCGTTGATCATAATTCTTTAACGAGTTGAGCTTTATAAGCGTTAAGACAAAGATGTAAAATGATGCGTAAAGTACCTATGGTGATGGCCAATTGTTGCGAACGTTGACGAGCTGATGTTCCGTGCTCATTCTAAATACTTTGGTCTATAGTGCCCATGTTTGCGCCACTACGGTGACTATGAGCGTATTGTTTTGGTCTTTTATCAGCAACAATATGGTGAGCCTTGAGCCGGTAATTTAAAAATAATATCGTTTTACAAACGAAAATATTTTATCGCGTGGGCAAATTTGAGCTAATCTCAGGTAAACTGCCTGTCAAATGATTAAATGTAAAGAATTGGACAGTCATCCTTTGACACTTATTTAGTAAAACGTAAGAAAATTTTAAGAATGAACAATAGAATGAACTAGTGTGCCGTAGTGATGCATATTTAGCAGCTGTACAGCAAGTATTTAAAATAAGCGTGGAACATCAACTCGTCGACGTTCGCCATAGTTGGGCATCGCTAGAGCCACTTGGCGCAAATTTTTTTTAGCTTTAAGATCTTCAACTTGACGTGTATTAGGTATAACTCGTTTAAGAATTAAAACCATTCTCTGCGTCGAACCTTTGTAAATTAACTGTTTGAAAAACTGACCAAAAACAAGGCAGTTTTCAATGAAGCCAAATGTAGTGACATGGCTCATTTTAAATTACCAACGGTCCTTGAAAAACCACTACATCCAAAGAAAGTGATCGTATGGTGTGGTTTGTGATAAAGCGGCATCTTTGGCCCGTATTTTTTTCCGGAAATGAGCAAGAAAACGCCGTGTCACCGTAAATTCCCTGTACTATTTTCTGAACCATGATAACCAATTTTTTGGCTAATATTGACGTCAGTGATCTTTAGTTTCAGGCAACACGACGTCACAAGCCATACAGCCACCCATGCAATTATTTCCCGGTCGCGTAATTTTTTTATTTGGGTATATTGATTATGCACATCGTTCTTATGATTTAATGCTGCTGGAATTTTTTTTCGGGGGCCATTTAAAAAACAAAGCTTACGTGAACAATCCACAAACAAGTGATGATCTTAAAGATAAAATTTGGCGCTATATTAAAAAGATAGGTGAAGCTTTGTTGCTAAATGTTCTAAAAAATTTTGTGGAAATAGCGGACGTCTGCTGACGTGCCAGACATTTCCCCTACATTATATACCTTTATTAATTCCCATGTAGCTACTTTAGGGAGTGATTTAAGCCAATTTACTTGCTAGCCACACATTTGCCTGTAGTTTACTTAATTTCTTTTTAAATTTTAGTGTCGTCAGAATGAACGTCCTTCTTATTTTTGGGATAATTTTATTTTGCAAAATTTATTCCACTCTATAAGCATACAAATGAACGTACCGTGCCATGGAAATATCTATACCTGAAATAGTTTTAAAATTAGTAAAGCCCTGGTTATAAGGTGCTTCCATTTGTGGCATAAAATCTTGATTCAAACTATTGGTTGGGATTCTAGTACTAAAAGCACTCTGCTTGACTGAAAAAAAATACTCAAGTAAAAATTAAACATTTTTCTCAGTGTTTATAGATTTTGTAAATATTTCTCATAGCATGCTATGCAATTTGCTAAGAATAAAATTAATTTTTTATTTGAGACTTCTTTATGATTGAGTTTTGTTAAAGCATAATTGTAGGATAACAAAGATGTCGCATTATTCCTTATTAGTTGATAATAGAAAGGGATGCATTTAAAGTAGACAATAAAGAACAAAATTATTGAAAAGACAACTACCAAATTATAAGGCTCCATGATCACAACCCTTTTAATAAAGGCTAAATGAATTTCAATAAGTTTTAGTCACAAATTCAGTTTTTTTTTTATTTTTTTGCCTTATGAAACAATTCAGCGATTTTTTTATGTTTCGAAGCGTGCTATTCAAATCAGTGATTTAAAAAAATATGTAACAAGAGAAATATATCAGTTAAATGCCTGCTACAAAAATTGTAATTACCTCTCTTACTTATTGCTAAATGCAGTGCTAAATTACATTATTTAATCATCCGTTCTAGGACAGCTATTTAACATCTTGAAATTATTCGATTTATAAAACTACTCAAACTATTGAATACGTGATTTGTCGTGATTTGGAATGGTTTTTAGTAATGTTACGAGTTTTCTAAGAGGATTGAGTTGTAAAATATTTTTGCTCAACATTAGTTGAGGTAAATCGGGTTGTTTACAAACACGCCAGATCTACGTTGGTCTTCAAACTACTACAGAATCACGTAGTAATACACCAAAATGGCGTGAGCCCAAGCTGAAGTTAAGTGCCAGGCCATCTGCAGATCAATGCTGATTAATTTTTTTTGTTTATTTTCTAAACAGTAGTCGCTACAATAGGGTGCCCCTGTAGGCTAGTAGGTAGTGTACTAGCTTGTCAGAATGGGGGTTGTGGGTTCGATTCTCAACGAAGGCCTTGGTTTTTTTTTCACTACAAAAATTAAAATTGATTGTCGGTGGGGCCGCTCAGCGATGAAGGCTTATACGACAGGTAATTTCCGACTATCCTTCTACTTTCACCACCTGTTTCATCTCTCCTCTATCCCTTTCCTAAAGAATGTAGCACGGTACATAACTAAATAGGCATTGCTGCCTTAGGTGCTACTTCTCTTTTAAAGAAAAAAAAGAAGACTATTTGAAGCTCCATCTATCATTCAGTATTAGATGCATCAGTAAAATTGTAAAATACTAAGTTAGTTGGTCACGGGCAAGCAGCAAGCAGTCAGGATATTTTATGTGAGTAAGTTAGAATTTGATTCAGCTTAATTAGGAATTAGAGTTTTGTCGAAAAGTTATGCACAACTAACTGAACTCCAAATTTTATTAGATTTTAATTAATGGGGATACTATCCAAAATTTGTTAAAGTGAGAACTTTATTTGCCTAAGTAAGGAGAGACAAAACCAAGCTTTTCTTCGCGCAACCTAGCTGAACAAGATAGGCCAAATCGCATGGTAGACTATCAACAATTAAGACGAAGAGTAGTTGATCCAGAATTTTATTCGCATCAACAACGACAGAATTTTATTCGCTTCAACGTAAGATGCAGTCGGCCAGTCGTAGGAGAAATTGAGTATGGACTTGCACCAGCCTAAGAATTTCGTTTAAGAAAAGAAAGAGATAGGTGTCGCTCGTTTTATTATTTAGAAAGCGAGGAATCACTCGTGTTTTAGTTAAAGAGAGACAAAGAAATCTATTTTTGGAAGTAACCCTGGATGCCGTAATCTGTATTCCCGCGTACCGGGAAAACACCTAATTAAACTTTGCATATTTAGCGCAGAAATAATATCATTGTGAGTCTTTCGAGCTGTTGTAATATTATTTTGTTTTTAATTCATTACACTTTTTAGTGTTTCTCTTTTTCTTAACTTAAGTTTTATGAAAGTGTGTCAATACATTTTTATTCGTATAAAAACTTAAGAGTTTTTTTTTATATTTTTGCGTTTTTTTAATTATTTGCATTCTCACATTTCTTATTTTTTTTTTTTTTTGAAAGTTGGCTACAACATTGTTAAAACTTTATTACTGTGCAATAACTTCTGCAATTGTGATTTATTAACTTTTGACTTTCTTTTTAACTACGAACTGTACTTAAAGAAAAGCTTTAAATTTCATACAAAAAATTAATTTTTTAAGCTGTGTTTTGTTTGGTTGGCAAATATTTTTAATTTCGGTGAAAACCCCAATACTGCAACATTGTTCTATTTGTGATAATAAAAATTTGCTTTTTTTTAAATCGTTAACGAAAGTTGTTAACGAAAAGTCGTTAACGAAAAGAATTTCGAAATTGAATAAATTTTCCTAATCTAAAAGAATACGCTTAAAAACTCTTTTATCATTTTCTTCCTTGCAGGTAAGTAAACTATGTGCTGTGAAGATTCTATTTTCTAAGGTGTTAAACAACAAATTTGAATGAATTGTAAGTTTTTCTATTAAAAGATGACTTTTATGTGAAGTAAGAAGAACTCAGTTATATTTTTCAGAAACATATACAATCTTTGAATAGTATTACTTATGTATGTCTAAGAAAATATTCTTTTATTGTTTAACACATTTTGCGTTTTATTTCTTTTATTTTCTTAATGTTTCTACGTTGTTTTCAATTTGTTGCGTAGCTTAATGCGAACATGCGTTACCAATTTATAAATAAAAAAAACAGCTTTACATGTGCGTGCGTAATTGTTTAATGTATCTTTTCAATGCAAACATCAAATTCTATTTCACATAAGTACTTCATATGAATACAATCTATACAGTGCGAGTATATAGCAAAAGAGTTAGTAGATTTATTTTTATTTCAAAATATGGTGGTGAGTAAGGAAAACAAGTTTAAAAGTTAGAAAGATTAAGCTTTCGAATTACAATGCTTAATTATGAAAGGAAATATAATTTTATAAATACATTTTTATATTAACCAACCCCTTGAAAGTTTCTCAATCTTGATAACATAGTGATGTTTAAAAATGAGAAATGTAGTATCGGTGAGAACAATAAAGTTCCACTGGGAGAAAAGTTGAGCCAGTTAAGCGACAAAGAAGGGGAGAAACAATTTTAGTTTACTCCATAAAAGAATATTAAAAGTAAAACATTATTGCTATGGGTGACACTGGACATTATTTATTAAGTTTTTAATTTATTTTATTTATAATTTTTAGTCACAATCTATTTTTTTATAATAAAGAGAAGTAGCACTTAAGGCAACAACGCCTTTTTATTCAAGTACCGTGCTACATTCTTAAGGCATGGAATAGAGAAGAAGAGATGAAGCAGGTGGTGAAAGTAGGATAGTCGGAAATTAACTGCCGTATATGTACAGCACAGCGACCAGTGACTATGCCTTCGTCGCTGAGCAGCCCCACCGACAGTAAATTTTTATTTTTGTAGTGAAAAAACCAAGGTCTTCGTTGGGAATCAACCCCCAAAACGCGCACTGACAAGCTAGTACACTACCTACTAGCCGACAGGGGCACCTATTTTTACAATATTAAGTAACTGGTGTAACATCAAATGTTATATGACATTAAAACATAGCATGGGCTAATAAGATTATATGTAGCTTTAAACTCTTGGTATATTAATATTGAAATATATTTAAAAATTTTTAAAAATAAAAATAATAAATAACTATTGCTAAAGAAAAATAAATAATATGATAATATTTTTCTTTAGCAATAATTTTTTATTATTTTTATTTTTATTCGACCTTTTTTATTTTAATTAAATATGTTTTAATATTTTAATCGGTCTGTTTAATTAAATTTCCTATGGAAAGCGAAATATTTAAAAAATATATCGTTATACTTTAATTAAAAGACCGATTAAAAGAATAAAACATATTTAAATAAATATTTATATCAATAATGCACAGATATTTTTTCTAATGCTATTTACTGTATAAATATTGAATCGTTTTTAATTTTTTAACTCTTTGTTTCATTTAGAATATTCGAATGATTACCCAGATTTTTAAGATAACATGTACTGGGTTTTCTTATTTCATCAGTAGCAAGTGCTATATTTTAATTTTAAATCCTTTATTAGTAACAAGACAAAGGAGCATTAACCATATTTTTAAGACTGATATCTTTATATTTCCAAGATTTTTGTAGACCTCTGTCCTTACAACCCCAATATAAATTCTTTTTTAATAGTTTTGCGTTTATTCCTTTTTTTCCGTATTGAGTTCTTTTATTGCAAAATAATAGCAGGGCACTTAAGAGCTTTAAATTAAATTAAACGATTTATTTACTCGCAATACACACAAAATAAATGCTATGGTAACTTTACCACTGTAACGCCTTAACAGATGCTTTGTTGTCTCTTTTCAACGATGTTTGAGCTGGAATTTGATCATTTGACCAGCAAATGGTGCTTATATAGTTGTTTTAAGCGGTTCTCGCATATATTTATATCTCTAGGTAACAGCTCTTTTGACTGTCGTTATTAGAGTGTCTCTTTATTTAAAAAAAAAACATGCTATAATATAGAACAATGTGCACCTTAAAACTATTGTATCGTGTGCATTTGCTGGCTCAGCAAATTCACATGTTCAGAGTTCTAATACATTCATCTATGTCGTGTGAAATTGCCAGCTCAGCGAATTCACACGTTCAAAATATGAATACAGTTCTGTAATTCTAATCTAAATAAAATAAAAAGGCAATACAAACACATCTTTCCATGCTGTGTGAATCTGCTGGCCTAGCCAATTCACACAACGTAGTTTGATCCCGTTTTGGAAGGCCATATGTGCTCTCAATGTTTGAGAGGGCCACATATGACTATATACAAAGATATTTTACTTTAACATCTCCCCATATTGTTGTTATAATTATCATTGAGTGTAGGAGCCTGCTATGCTGTGTGTTTTATTTTTGTTGTGTATTAGTTCTTCTTCTTTTCTCTTGTTTAGCTTATTTCGTGGAATTTCTTACAAACATATTGTTGTTTTCTTGTGTGTATAAGATTTCTTAGAAAACTACGCAGTTTATAAAATACACAATGTGTAATTTCATTTAATTTTTATTGATAATTATTTTCTTTAAAAACTTAAACAAATCATCTTCGTAACAACATGTTTTGTTGTAATATGTTGCTTCCAAGTTGGCCTTTTGTTTTTGTTTATTTTTTATTTACTTAGTCTATAGATTTAATATCCTTACAGATTATAATGATATATAATGCATTTTTACAAGATTAATTATTAAAAAAAAAAATACAATATCTTTCTTAATAGTATGTATGTTCGGACAATAATCAATAAATCTATAATATTTACTAAATTCAGAAAAAATCCCTAATAACGGATCCCAATCAGCATAGTTGTCTCTGTATACTTGTAAGGATAGCGGGATAAAATTACGTGTTGGACGTGATGGAATATTAAAACATATATTTATTAAAAATTGACAGGACACATTTCCCTTAATAAGATTAAAGACGAAACTAACATTGTTCTACGACTTTTAAGCGTCGCAAGTTTAATTAACGCAAGTATATTGTTATAAGACGGTAGATTTCGCATATTTCACTTCAAGCCACGAAGGAAAAAGAGTAAAAATTGTCTCTGAACAGATTCAACAGTATTGGTATGAACATTGTATGTTGGGTCCCAAATTATAGAGCCATACTTCAGAATAGGTCTAACTAATGATATGTACAATTGTTTTGTAAATTTCTAAGCCCAGCGTTTTATAAATGCCAAGATAGATCGGGCTTTATTCACCGTAAATGATATATGACGTATAAAATTCAGTTTAGAATCAAGTAAGACACCCAGATCAGAAATTGCTTCAACTGGGTTAATATTCCATCGTTCAACATATATTCAACATTAAATACGCATGATTTATAAATTTCGATGTTTTTATAAAAACTGATGGGCAATCTTTTCCTCTAAAAGTAAATAAAACAAAGTTCGACCTATTAGTTTAACTCGCTTTTAACATAATATGAGGCTGTAATAGGAGATTCATCAAAAACTATTATTGAAGTATCATCGGCATAAGAAGCTATTGTAGTTTTTTTCATAAGTTGGAATGTTGGCTGCATAAACGGTGTATAATATTAGACCCAGTACATTTCTTTAAGGTACCTCTGCATACGTAAGACGATGTCTTTTCCAAAAAAAGATTTTAATAACAAGTAGATAGGCGCTGGTAGTATTGTCTTGAGTTTAAAAAGCAATGCCAAACTTTATCAAAAGTCTGCTGGACATCCAAAAACACTGCTGAGCAATATAATTTTCTCTCAAAACTTCATAAAATACTGAGAATTTTATATTTATTACAATATATTTATAAAATGATATTTAGCTCAGCTGTTGTTGGATTTTCGTTTGGTAAATCAAACGTTTTGTCAAGCAGCACCATTATTTTCCACGTAAAGCTACTCTCATAGAATCAACATACTTTTTCAAGCGGTTCACCCCGCCCTTATACTTATTATACATTTTTGTTAGTGCTGGGTAAATGACTTGAATTTTCCTTGTCTTCTTATTGATAACACCAATCCTATCTACTTTTGTGATTGGTGTCCATGATATTTGGAAGCAATGTTTATGATGCTATTGTCATGCCATTTATTTAGTATTTCTATATTATTTTTTTAGGAAGTTTTTTCATCTATCTCGCCTTAGTCTTCTTGTAATTTTCCCAAATTGTTCCAATTTCATCAATGTTATGCTCATATAAATAATTATTAAAGTACAAATTAACAGACGAACTTCTATAATCAACTCCTAATGGTTTCCCATGAATATGTTTCTTTGCTATAAGGAACTCAAAGTATTTGCGAGCCTTGGCAATTTTACCATTTGGTGGAAATGCGTTATTGTCACACATATAGGATTTAGTCTTTTGTCGGTATATATATCCGCTCTTTTTCCAAAACATTCTCATGTACTTTCCTGTCACTTATCCAGTCAACTCTAGTACAGCAATATAAATTCTTACTTAATTTTCTGTTCGATTAAATGTATGGTTATGTTGTTAGTATACAAACTAATACCTGTCTGGTACTAATTAAATCTTGGCTGTACAATAGCTTAAAGGCAATAAGTGATACTAATGTCTTCCTAAAATGTGTGTAGAATATCTTGATCGTCACCCCTTTACCACATAAAGAAAAAACTATGATAGATTTTGACCAATGCTTTGCCGTAATTTCTTGTTTTTTGTTATTGGGGGCAGGTTCCTGGTCTTTAATATATTATGATAGTTGCACCGCATCTTGATCCACTTCTTTATCTTCTCTGTTGAGTCTGCACGCACTCAGCCTCTGTACGTTGCTAGTAATATAAATAAAATAGGCATTATTTTCATTCCACTGACCTTATCAACAACGTTACCAACTCTGGAGGCAACAAAATGATATCACCAAAGTCATCTTCAACCTAATGTATTTGTAGAATTTCGTATAGATAAAACTTTGCAATATATGAAATTTGTGATATGCATTCATAGACACATTCAAATAGACTTATGTACAATTGTATTATCAAGCGTTACTTGTAGGTGACATCTGCTAAATAACGCCTAATTTTGGCTAGAATACAATTATATTTTTAAAAATACTTTCCCAGTAGCTAGCAGTACATATAACAAAAATTATAGTTTAGAATTTTATAAACGTAGGGGTCGTTAACAATTAACAAATCTCCAACGTTGTCAAAATAATATCAGATATACAATAAGGTGTGGCCTATATGTTAATAATCTTTTTATTTATCAGTGATGCCTATGTTCTTGTTTTAAAATACCACTAATTTTCTTTACCTGTAGCTGGCACCGGGAACTACCGGGTTAATATTATTGTAAAATGTGATTATCGTAGTCACTGTAGAATAAAAGTGAATATATATTTTCTGCATTAGTATTATGGATAACTCTTTGCTATTTAGTTACATATATCTTAGAAAAATTGAGTAGGTAATTAACTGCTCTAGGAAAAAAAGAACAATAAAAAGGAAATATCTGAACTGTTAATAGGTAAAATCAAGCATTAAAGGAATGAAATAAAATTGAATTTTGAAAAATAATTTTATAATAAAGTCTAACAATCTATACTATGGTAATAAAAATATAACATTTATATATATATATGACGAAAGTATAAATCGCAAAGTCGATTAAAAGTTTAGTGTTTTGGCAGTCGAAGCAATCGTTTTGCTGGCTGCAATCTATTCTGCTTTCAACGGTTAAAGAATCATGTGACCACACTACAGTATACTGAGTAATATTTAACAGTTAAAAAGAAACTTAAACAAGTGCAATTAGTGATACTTGATTTTAAGATGAGTTATTTGTCTGACATTTTAGATATTAGAGAAACCTGCAGATATGATATTGTCCACCTTTCTTCAGCATTCATTGGCCCTTCACATTTTTGTATCACTACATAACATAACATCATTTTTGTTACTTATATTCAGGCGATAACAAACCAGTTTTTTTTTAACATTCCATAAAAAAATAATTTTTATCTCTTATTTTTTAACGTCCACAATAGGTTAATGATTGATGATATGTTAATTAAAGGCCAGCTGAAATATTGAATTGGAAAACCTTTAACATTTTGTTAAAATAAAATTTGTGTATTTGTTCTTTATGCAAATGAATAACATATTTTACAAAAGGTGTTTATGATTTCGTTAAAATTATCAAGAATGGTATTTTTTAAATGGAATTTCGAAATCATAATTTGAGTTGAATGCTTGCAAAGGTTTTTTGAAAGTAGTTTTGAAATTTTTAAAATCTAAAATAATATATTTGATGAATGACTGTCATAAGTCTACCATGTTTGAATAATTATTTTTATGGTCTCATGTGTAACGACATCAGTTATATATTAACTAAAAATTAAATTTCAATAGATTATCCTCAGCTTAATTAAATTAATAAAAATAATTGATAAAAATTTTGTTTCTTTCGTAATAACTTTTTTGACTTGTTGGCCTTATAGTCCAAATACTTCCAAGTTCTGGATGTGTAGATTTTTATTAAACAGAAATTAATGCTACGACATTATTTTTCATTTTTGTTCTTTATTGAAAATTTTAAACGAAGATTTTAAAACAATAAGCAGACATGCCCAACTGGTATCTACAGTGAAAAACTAGCGGCCTACAGTTGTTCTAATGCACAGATAGTGATGTGCATCTTCTACAGCAAGAAGAGTGTTTCATGTAATGCTACTCTGAAAGCATAAATAAGTAAACTAATAAGGTGCCCCTGTTGGCTAGTGGTACTGTACTAACCTGTCAGTATCGGGGTTGTGGGTTCGATTCCCACCGAAGAGCTTGGTAGTTTTCACTACAAAAATAAAAATTGACTGTGGGTGGGGCTGCTCAGCGATGAAGGCATAGTCACTGGTCGCTGTGCTGTCTTATACGGCAGTTAATTTCCGACTATCCTTCTACTTTCACCACCTGTATGTTTCGTCATTTCTCTGTTCCTAAAGAATGCCTCACGGTACTTGACTAAATAGGCATTGTTGCCTGAAGTGCTACTTCTTTTTAAAACAAAAAAAAAGAAAAACAGGGAAGCCTATAGTTTAGTATAGTGTAACTGCGCCTCTGCATTTTAGCAGGTCATAGAGCATTAGGCCAACAAGTAGGCAATAGCAACTTCTGTGCTTACTAGAACAGAATCCGTTTTGAGGGCGAACCAAGAGAAAATAAAAATATACAATCAGAATGAAAGCGAGACGTGAGTACATCTGGCGAATGTAGACCTCGATTACAGGATCACTGTCATATCGCCTTAATTAGCATTGTCAGATGATAGTTAAAAATAACAGCGCGTATTACACCTGATATAGGCCTAGAGGGTGGTTAGATTAAATAGTAGTACCATTAGCTGCAGAGAATATCCATGGTGACAGGACATGGTAATTTGAAGTATAATGGATGTCTGGAAAATTGTACGATACAACTCACATTATTTTAAAAAGGCCACCACTGGCTACCATTAAAAAAAAGGATTAGTTAGAAAAAAATATTGCTTGTGAATGCCAAGTAGTTGAAGGTGTGTGCCTCAAAAAGCGAAATATGAATGATACGCTCCAGCACGATCTCGGAACCATGTCCACATAGGATTGTTTGAATAGAGTCGATTTTAATGCCCGTAAGACTCAATGTTGCATGTCTACGCAACGTTTATTATGGGTGATATAAACATTAAAGGATTGGAAGCTCTTAATGCTCTTGACACGAAAATCCCGTGTGATGCTCATTGGACTAAGCACATTTTTCAGGTTTCTAAAGAAGCTTTCAACTGCCTCGTCGGCTTTCCAAAATGGTGTAGAAGATACTTCACTCCATTCGATCCATTTTATTTATATCACCTATAACCGTCCAAAAAGGAAATACAGCTCTTAAAGTGTATTTTGGAGTTTATCGACCGCGTACAAGATAGGGCCAAGAGGCCCATTGGGAACAGTAGACTCTTAAACTCTATTGATTTTCTAGAGGATCGACGCAAAATGGGTTATATTTCACTATTTTATCTTTACTTAATGTTAGCTTAGGGAACTTGTGCCCATTACTCGCAAGTTTTTACTTTTCAACACTCTTGTCGTTGGCGGTTGAATTACACTACGCTTTATAGGAAAAAAAGTTATTTAGCAGAACAGTACGTGTATGGAATAAACTCCATCCAGATGTCTTTCCTGTCATTTTCAATGTAAGAAAATTCAAATCGAATATCCACAAACACTACTCCCTCTTGCCTCCTCCCAATTACCTAATTTCCTTGTTCTGGCACGATTTATGATTAGGAGTAATCCTCTGACTTCCGTTTGCAGAGCTGGCTATTTCGTGAAAGTCAGTTTTGTCTATGAACGTCGGGAAAATAATTCTATTTCAACAGACTTAAAGAATTGTAGTTGGATATTTTACACGTTTTCTGTTTGAATCTTTTTTTATAGTTCCTTTGTCTTTTTAACTGTCAATTTGCCTTTTTGGTATTAATTTTCTTATTTTTTTGGCTTGTTTTTTAATAAAGTCGTGTTTTGTTAATTTGTTTTTCCAATAGTTGTATAAAAGTCAGGCGACAGTTGACTTAAGTCCTCTTCAGTCTATTTTGTTATCATTCTGCTGGTGCTAATCATGAACATTATCATCTCCATAACGTCGATTGTGTCATTCTTGCAGACAACTTAAGCTTTGAGAATTTTATGATTAAAAGAACTATGATTTTTTATGTTTGTGGTGGAATTTTAGTTAATTTGAATTTTATATGAAATTAGGATTTTTCCATAATATAAAAATTATTGTATTTTCAATTTCGGTTCTTAATAAGAGTTAGTAAATTCTTTGCGATTCTTGAAAGCTCATTTCTTTCCAGTTTTTCTAACTTTCTACAATTAGTATACTTTTGTGATAATGAGGGGTACAATGGAATAGCCAGGCCTTTCTGGAGAGTCATGCCTAGAAAACTTTTATAGGAATTTTTTCTCGTAGCACCTGAAAATTATGACTACTGCTCGGGGAAATGGAATTTATAATAGCTAGAGTTCTGCCGTAGGTCAAAACCCCATATAATTGATTAATGAAACTTTGATAAGCATATAGTTATTTCTTGCTTATATAGGGAACTGCGCAAAATGAGATAAGGATAGTGAATTCGCCATTCGGTGCAAGCATACAATTAAATTGTCTATTTATGTATATACAACAAGAAAGTCAATTACAGCTTTACACGTTTTCAATATTTCAAAACAACTTATTAGAACAATTTTATTTTAAGCCATAGAGGGGCACTTTGTTGTAAAATTACAATAAAAACAAGCTGCAATTTTATTTACATTACCAGTAAATTTTCACTTCTTAATAATACTGTATTTAAAATTTTGGGTGCAATTAAATTTGTCAATAAAGTTTAATGAAAATTTAATTGCAGCATCAGCATTAGTTTATATTTATTGCAATTTTACTGTTAACTGGTTAACTTTATATAAGCAACTTTGTTACATATTAGACATCGAGCAGTATACCAGTAAAACACTTTATGCTAATGATTTCAAAATAGCTACATCTACAGAAGCTTCTCCTTGGGCAATATTGACTGAAAATGTAATAAGCTTTCCTTTCGCTAGCCTAAAGAGTTACAAAAAATTGGCTTGTTCTCTCTGCAAATCCAGTGATTGCTTGTCTAATTCTTTTTTCATTAAAAATGTTTTCATAATATTTATGTGTGTGGCTTTTTATTGTATTTTTCTTTTCTATGTTTTACATTATTGTTTGTAATATTAAACACATTAATTGTTTAGCGAATAGGTTGCTTGAATTCTATTTCACATCCATTAATTTTCAGGGATAAAATAGTAAGACAACATTTATGCAATTAAGATTCTAAAGTATATTTCGAAGTTTCTTTAAAGATTTTATGAAATATAAAAAAGTATTGCTACTTGTGATGTTCAACTTATAAGCATGGTTGAAGTATGGCTTCCAGCGTAAATATTTTTTTGTAACCGAAATTATTTAAGTGAATTTTAGATTTATACTTCCCTGTAATCTACATAATTAATCAGTGTTTCAAGTGCTTCTTTATATTTTAGCTGACAATTTTAATATTCTTGGAATTTTGCTGCAGTTACTTTTATTCGTAAACAATTAAAATTAATTATTTTCTTCCAGCAGTTGTATCTTTTTAAAATCTTTATTAAAAAGTTTTATTATTATGTTAAAACTAGTAGAACGAAAAACTATAAAATTAAAACCGCAGAAAAAATAATTTTATAAAAAGTAAAAAAAATTGTCACAATTAACCACACACTCTGGCAAACTCTTTGCTAACAACGGTAAACACCTACTATCTGGAACTTGTTTTCGTTTTTCTATCTAGAAACTTGTATATTTTTTGTTTGATAGTTCTTTGCTATTCTTATTGCCTAGGTTGTTGTTGTTGTTGGTGCTGAACCAGTCTCCAACTTCCATTTTTGTGTGTTTATTTTTTCTTTTTTTTTTGCTGTTTTATACTACAAAATAAAACAGTTTAAAATACGTTTAAGTGACTTGATTGTATTGCAAGTTTATGATGCATTTTAAACACAACGATGGTTTGACTAAATAAACAGGCATTGGACAGGTAACTTTTGCAGACCTGGATTGAAGCTATATGGAAAAAAATAGGAGGTAGCATAAAATCACAAAAAACAATTTTTTTTAAATAAAAAATAACTTGGCTTGTCTAAAATTAAAATTTTTTACATACGAGTCAAGCTGAAAATTACTTTAAATTTAATAAAATTTAATCCCTGAAAGTATTCGTAGTTTTATTATCATTTTTATGAAAAAGTAATCTAAGTTCTTTTATATGATTTTAATAAATTATTAGAATTAAGTATAAAATAATATACAAAGTCTATAATTTGGGATACAACTTCGTACAGAGAGAACCCCAACTTTGCAGTGGTTATAACTATAGCTACATCACCGGCATTAAAGATAATGCAGAGACGATAATAAATAATAAATTACTTGACGGTATGAAAAGCCCAACTTCAGCTATCTTAATGGAAATTTTCATCTCAAATTACTACACATAAAGACACTAATGAAAAAGCATAGAGTAACTCATTACTATAGACATGTAGATGATATCATATGCATCCTCGAACAAGACAAAGCCAAACAAAATCGAACAGACTTTTACAGAATCCATAATAACATACACAAGGGAAAAAGAACAATACAGAAATTTGCATTATCTTGATATCACAATAACAGGTGGAACTGACTGTTTAACATTTGACATCTGTAGAAAAGCAATTACGACGGACACTACCATTCACATCACCATGAACCACCCTGCCCAACTTAGACATATGATACACAGATTAAAATAACCCACTTACTCCAGATAAGTACTACAAAGAACTAGACACAATTTACACCATAGCTAAACAAAACGACTACAAACCCGCTACTATCGGCAAACTTTTTAGACAATGTAATATTAGAAACAGGAATAAACAAGACAAAGAGATAACTGATACAACACGACGGCACACTTTTACTTTCACATGACCAGAAATACATAGATTAACTAATCTTTTTCACAAAGAAGGACTACTTACAGCACTAAAAACTGGCAACTTTCTGAGACATGTTCTCAGGCCAATGACAGAAACAACTCACAAATTTAGTTGCAGCGGTGCATACAGATTTATTTGTACCTATAAACATACTTATATGGGATAAAGTGAACAGACACTAAAAACAAGATTTACAGAACATATGCGCTCATACAAACGAAAAAGAGAAGACTACTACTTTGCATTCTACCTTGGCACTCATAGACACACACCAGGCTAAATAGACGAATGTATGACTCTACTACATCCTAGCAAAAAAGACGAAGAAAACATGGAAATCTGTAAAATAGGGCAATTATAAACCAGCAGGTAAACGACATCAGACACAATATTCACACCACTACTAATAAACTCGAACAAAGGAAAAACACCCTTAGACGCATACACTTACCGGAATAATAATAAAAGACAGAAATATTAAAAATTAGCCCCGCTTAAAATATCAGCTGGCGGGCATTCTACATATATGAGTAGATACGACCTAAATGAAAGAACTACCTAAACTCGAACACTGACTCTCCAGTACAGTTTAGAATATGGCTTTAGAATGATGTCATCACATCGAAAACGCTCGCCGTTTATACCGAACAAGCAGCCAGCAAAGACGGAAGGGAATAACAATAGTATTTCATTTATTGGCGGAGTCAATCCAAACAACTTAACATAAATTTTATCTTGTGTCTGTATGTACAGTTGTGCCACAAATAATAAGGACAGTGATAAGCAAAGACAATATTGCATTCCAGAGTTTTTAACCTGATTATCAGCTGAATTTTATTCACTATTTTGTTATTCATGCTGACAGATGTCGACTATTTCATCAAAGTTTGTAATCACGGGTGTTAAATCTGGCCCGATCTGGCTGGTCACTTAATTGCTGATTGTCGTGAAATTATTTTATCGGGAAATTTGATTTACAATAAATTGTTCGTTTCATTAGCTGTGTGACTTGTGGCACCGTCCTGTTGAAACCACACGTCATTTTATCCACGTCATCAATAATAGGCCAAAAATGAGTTGTTAGCATCTCGCGATAGCGTGATCCATTGACCGTTACCGCATTTCCAGCCTCATCTTTGAAAAAAAAAATGGCCCAATCACGCCTCCAGAACACATAGCGCACCATACAGTGATTTTCAGAAGTCCAATTGTACTTGTTAACATACCCTGACAAGTGAAAATGGGCTTTGTCTGAAAACATGATTTTTCAAAGAAACCAGCCGGGTGTTCCTGAATGAAATGAGCGAATCTTCAGTGATGACCGGTCGGGCTTAAATCCTACACCAGTTGAACCTCGTATGAATTCAAAGTCAAATCTTTATGCAAAATTCGCCGTGGTGGTTTTGAATAACCCCAATTGTTGAGAACGTCGAGCAATTTACAGATTTGGATCTGATTCAATACTGTGGCTCAAGGCCGCAATGTTGTATGCCCCGGTCGAACACGCGTTAGTGTTCACACATTTTCTATCCAGCCAGTCAACTCAAATTTAACAACGAAATTCTTAATAGCAGTCTCAGAAAGAGTTTTATGTTTTTAGAAAATATCACGAATTTTACGAAATGTAACATTAACAGAGCCACCATTTTTATAGTGGATTTTAATTATTTTAATGCCATTTTAGTGCGAAATTTAATTCATTGTAACAATTGCCAACGAATACGTCGATAAACCAAATGTTATAACTATCATGTTGATGTTGCCACAATTGAAAAACAAACTTCCTGTTAAAAACCCGATATTATTATTCCTTTTTTTATTATATTATTAATTAGACAACTCTTACACACTCCTCTTTTCAAGTTATTGGTTTCTTTGGAACGTATACACTTGATGCTATCCATATCTCTGTTATGATATAAAATGCTGAATCAAGATTTTTTGCATAAAGGAAAGTATTGTACCTTTCCAAATCACATGTAGCCTATCCAATGTAGTTACAATTATGTGTAAATATGGTCATGTTATTTGAAAAAACTTTTCAGCCTGCCCTCTTATTTAATGTTGGCAGAAACTCGCACACATGCTTGAACAGATTCAATCTCAAAAAGATTTTTATAAAAGTCGATCTTACACTTAAAACCGCAACAGAAAAATTGCTAACGGTATTATAAACTAGAAACTCGTTTAAGTCAACTGATAAGTAAGAACAAGAAACTTGAAAACACAGAGGATTGTACGTATATATGTACGAGTATGCTTAAGCATATGAAAGAAATTAGCAACAGTTATGTATATTTAAGAGACAGTAACAAGTGGGTTGACTATTTTTTTTAAGGTTAAGGTCGACTTCAGAAAAATGAAAAATTGTTTTTAGAAAAGTATCTATTTTGTAATTATAATTAAATTTAGTTCTCTCTATCAATTGTTATAAGAAATGGCAACATTAATAAATTTGCTAAACGTTTTCATCATATTAATATTGAAAATTTTAATTTTTTTAAAAGTTGTTCTGCTCAGACCAGGTCTGATTATAATGCATTTTAGTTTTAACTAGGTTAATTATACAGATTTTATCATTTTAAAATTATTTATAGCAGTGAAATTAATAAAAATTTTCCATTTTTCATTATCATGTTGTGTTAGCCGAAGGCAGTTGTTAAAGTTCGAAATAAAAATAGTAATAAAGTTTAGACATTTATGCTTTAAAATTAATGTGTTGAAAAGGAGAAGACACTATTAAAACCCTGAACATAAATTTCTAACAAAACTGTTAAACAAAGAAATAAATAAGAAAAGATGTTATGAGTGTGATGATGTGCAGCGCTATATAAGGCATTGAAAATAATACTTAAGAAACTAAATTCGTAATGCTTTAGGGTCATTAAAAAATGCAAAAACTTTAAATGTTAATATATTTTTTCTTTTAAATGAATTTTTTTTTTAATTAAAATTTCATTTTGCAGTGAAATTATATCTTTTACGAAAGCTTTTTATACTCAGATTTAGTAAATTTGTATTTTAGGTGAAATTACGGTTTTTCCATTAAACAAAATTTGTTGTATTTTCAATTTCGGTTTTTGATAAGGGTTACTAAATTTTTATATGGTACAATGGAGTAGCCAAGCCTTTATGGAGAGTTATGCCCGAAAAGATTTTATCAAAATTTGTTCTCATAGTACCAAAAAATTATTTCTACTCCTCGTATAATTTATTTATAAAATTTGTTTCATATGTATATATTTATGCAGATTGGGGTGCGCCTTAGTTTTTAACACTAGAAATGTTTCAACCATATGTTTTGTAAAAAATTATGACGATCAGATATCGGAAAGGCGTGGCTCATCCAACCTTGATCATAACGCGAGCCAAATAACCCTTCAATGCGCAAGTTTTACGAGTACTATTCTATAATATGCGCAAAGTTAAATAAGATTTCGAGCAGATGCATCTCTTCTGGGAAGAGAAATAGAAATATTCTGAAATAAATAGGGTATACATTTTTCAAAGTGGACAGTTTATACTTTGAATGGAAAAATTGAAAAAGAAATTGCAAGTGCCAAACATTATTGCAAGAAATCCTATTTATTGGCCTACTAATCAGCAAAAGATACCTGATGTTATTGACTTTGGCGTAACTAAGGGTATTTCAGAAATGATTAAAGTTGAAGCATCTTTAGAATTATTTTCAAATCACTCACCTACTATCGTTTGCATTTGCAATCAACAAGAATTAATATCACGAAATACAAGAGCATAATTTGCTTAAACTACAGAAAATATATTAGTTCTCATTATTCGGAAAATGTACCGCTAAGAACACCTTAAGATGTACAGCTGTGTCTTGCTGATTTAGATGAAAAATTAAAGCTAGCTGCTCAACATGCTACTTTAACCATACAATCAACTAGGCATGACCATATTTATTCTGCGAAGTGGAAAAGGAAGAAATCGAAGAGAGTGAGTGGCAAGCACGATCTCCCTAATTTAAAAGCAGACTAAAAGAATGCACAAAACGACTTAAAGACCTGCTGAAATCACAGAAAATAGCATCCTTGAAACGTTACCTAGAGGATCTTGACACTACTCAACAATCAAACTATTCATTAAAAACACCAGTCTCATGAATGCCTTCCTTACGAACATCGTGCGGGGGTTGGAAATGATATCGAAAAAGGAAAGCTATTTGTCGAACATTTAAAAAAGTCTTCACTCCAAATGTCTCAACTGAAATATCTGAGCTGCCAATTGTATATGTTAAACCGGCAGTCTTCCTAAGGTTTGACCTTCGGGATATTGAAAGGGCAATAACGGATTTGAACTCTACGAAAGCGCCTGGTCTTGATAAAACCAGTAACAGGATGTTGATCGAGCTGCCCAGTAGAGCACTAAGAATTATTCTTTTTATATTCAACGCAATTTTACGTCTTGAATACTTTCTTTCGGATTGAAAGATTTCTTTGATTACTATGACTCCTAAACCAGGAAAGGATCATACAAAAGTAGAATCATATAGAATCAAAAGCCTTTTATCAAAAAATGTCAAAGCTATTTGAAAGGGTTTTAAGTTCTAAGACGAACCCAATTCTAGGCGAGATAGGATGTATTCCGAACCATCAATTTGGATTCAGAAAAAAGCACAGTACAGTTGAACAAACACACGGGTTAGTGAATTTGGTCAAAAAGACGTTTGAAGAAAGAAAATATTGTTCGGCACTTTTCATAGACGTGTCTCAAGCATTCGATAAAGTATGGCATAAAGGCCTGAAATATAAGTTGAAGCTAAATTTGCCTGGAAACTACTATAACTTGCTAGAGAGTTATTTAACTGATCGGAAGTTTTACTTTGAGGGAAGGAGACTATTAAGCTCTCCACAGCTGATTGAGGCCAGAGTTCCCCAAGGTAGTATTTTGGACCTAGCCTATATATACTGTATTCTTCAGACATGCCAACTGATAATCGAGTACATACATACATACATAATTTGGATAAATGGTTGAAAAAATGGAAAATAAAGGTGAATGAACAAAAATGTACACATATAACGTTCACACTGCGAAGGGACTCATGTCCCCCCCCCCCCCCCATCCCAATTCGCATAAATAACCAAATAATACCACAAATTACAGAGGTTAAATACCTTGGTATGCATATGCCAGGCCACATAGAATCCAAGTTAGCACAAATGAAGCTGAAAGCCGTCCAATTAAGCAGGCTTATTGGCAGAAAATCTACTCTTAGCTTGGATTACAAACTTCTACTTTACAAGTCGGTCCTGAAGCCAATCTGGTTTTATGGAATCCAGTTATGGGGCACTGCGTCAGCTAGCAATATAGAAAAAATTTAAAGATGACAAAATAAGATACTACGACTGATCACAGATGCTCCCTGGTATATAAAAAACACAAATATCCACAAGGATCTAAACGTGCCATCAGTTAGGGCAGAAATAGTGAAACATGCAATAACATATTTAACTTACTTAATGCCAGTGTTATATTAGACTGAAAAGGAGGTATACTGCTTCTCTCGCTCAAATATCAGGGGGATGACTCGCTGATAATAACAGTAAACCTGAAGCATACAGAATTTTGTCTGGCACTGGCTGGGCTTGATTTTTATTATGAGAATTAAGATATGAGTAATTATTGTTAGTTCGATTATATCGAAGATACATTAAATAAAATAAGATAAAAAAAAATCCGAAAAAATTTTACGATCAATTTAATGTTGTTCTCGCTAACGCATTATGCATCGTAAATATGGAGGAAGACAAATAATTATTTTGCTAAATCAAAAAAAGAACAAAAACGAAAGAATCTCAGGACGACTACAACTAGCTTTAGGTTTCCTTAAAGAGTCGTTACCAAAGTTTGCTTTCCGAATGCCAGATGCCTGAGGTCATTTACAAAAAAATACATTTTTATTTAGATAACACTTTACTTTAAGTGACTCTGAAAAAGATAACATTAGAGACATAAGCATTTTTATAGGGAAAATATATTTAAAAGTTTGAATAAAAGCGTCACTTGCTAGGGACTTCACCCCTAATTAAGATTTAAATTTTTTTAAAAAAAATTATATTTTTATGGTCGAATAGAAAAAAACATCAGTATAAAAAGACAACTTATGGTGGCTGTTTTACAAAAGTCCAATAAAACTGACATCAATAAGCTTAGGAGTCACTCTCCTAACATGACCCAGATTATCTGTAAAAATATTGACGATTTTGTTGTTTGTTAAATTGCTTCTTCTATTTTAATGGATTTTTTAAAGAAGACAGTGGTTACACTGCAGGCTTGAATATTGTAAGTGAAATTTTGCAAGTAAATAGCATGTGTACTGATTTCGTTGATATTGAGCATACATCAATAATTTAAGGGCAAACAAACAAACAATTAGCCAAATCCTCCCGTTATGTGGTCCGAACAAATTTCTGTGAAGCATATTATATTATAATTATTAGAGATTATTGGCAAAGCAATCTAAATCTATCAGTAATAATTACTGCGATTTCGAATGCGGTTTAATTATATAAAGCAGTAAATGCATTAAATATACTAAAAGAAACATGAGGAGATTTTGAACTACTTTATACTTCTGAAACCTTTAGTTGTGTCTATATATTCTCCATTGAGATTTCATTTAGATATGGAAACAAAAGTAAACTAGCTTGCTTTATCAGTAAAAATTACTGGTTAATGTAATTTGGATTACAGTTAAATTAATAAAGCAGTAAATGCATTAAATATACTGAAAGAAACATTAGGAGATTTCGTACTATTTTATATTTATGAAATCAATAATTAAGTGTCAATTACATTTACAGGTAATAACAGAAGCATATTAAAAGCGATTCGTATATTATGAATCGCCGGCACTGGATTAATTTTATGCAATTTTTCTATATAGATGATAATCTAAACTTTTTTTTTTTTTGAAATGTTAGTTGATTCTATTCCAACCAAAATAAACGGTAGTAACGCTGTCTTTATTAAACAAATCTAACGTGAGAAAGAAAAATTAGATCTGACGTCATAAAGAAGACAGAAATCTCTTACAGCTCCTTAAAGCAGTAAAAAAGCAAAGATATCTTAGCCCATGATTTTTTTTTAATCTGCCAATGTGTTGCGAATGTTACTTTCGGTTTCCCAACTATAATTGATTTGGGGTCACCACTGCGTTAGTCACATAATATATTGGTTTTGTTTCTTTTTAAGCAGAATATTTATGACTTTTTTAATATAAACATTTTGTTTCCTTTTAAAGTTTTCAGTTGGTAAAATAAGCTGTTGGTTATAACTACAATTATAATTATTAATGTAATGGCTGACCTCCCTTTAAGCACAACAAATACACAACACAACAACTTATTTAAACGAAAATCATGTTCGTTTAAATAATTATAAACTTCTAAAGAATATTTTTTGCTGGTGTTTGAATTTTCATTTGACTGGTTGACGAACGTTCGTTCGTTTAATCATAATCACAAGCAGAACAAATGTAATTTTTATATCTTTTGTTTTAATTTTCTCCACAATGATTTTGATTGTTTAGAAAAATGTTGTCATTAAGACGTTGCAGTAGTTGTTGCTAAAATTTTACAAAACAGCCATCATTTTTTACGCTGACTGAAATTGGTAACGCTTCAATGATATTTAGTTTTGTTTAGAGATTTCAATTTTTTGTTTAAAATAGAATCAAGCAAAGAAACCTTAAAAAAAGCATAAACAAATTAAACAGCGTACAATTAGAAAAATAAAACTTAAGAATATATTTAAGTTTTAATTTGGGGTTAGTAGCCAATTTTTTCAAAACGAACTGAAAATAATTATGACAGCACGACATAATTTAATTAAATCATGCTTTTGCTTAGAAGTTCTAAATGAGGCCAGATTTTTTGAAGAAATTTTTTAAAGAGGAAAAATCTAATAAATTTAAAATCTTTAACGCGTTCAGAAATGTTTACGCGCATAAACTATTAAAATCTAATATTAAATGGAAAATAGAACACTATAAAAAACAATACAAATTACAACTTGAGAAGAAATCGCTATAGAACATAAATTGTCTTTAAAGTGACATTTTGTATTAAAAGTGGCTTTGTCGAAATTCATATCTAAGGCGCTTTCTATAAATTAATACTTTAACAGGTTTAAAGTTTTTTCTTAACTTTAATGAAATGGACTAAGTTTTATTTTCTTTCGCATATAATGTGTTGATCCCCCCCGGGGGCACATTTATCGGTCTTTATAGAACACTTGACAGTCTAGACCTGTGCTGCTAGGGGTATAAGGGATCCCAGTCCCCTGAAGGTAAGCAGGGAATCAGCTGGAAGCTCCACGTTATTTCCACGGGAATTAGTAAGCCCCAGAGTTTCCGCTAATTGTCTCTTTAGACTTTTAACTGTTTCTCTGACTGATTATTGAGGTTGACCCTTCGGGAGTATCGTGGTGGTTGTGGTTTTGCAGCCCCAAGCATGAACTGATTAGAATGGCCAGGATCATCTCGCCTTTAATCACGCCAACGGGTGAATGATCCGGATCCAGTGAGCATGCTAGTCATATTTTCTGGACCAGGAGTTGGATGGTCTCCAGCTCTTGAGCAAGGAGTAGTGGTTTGCAACCTGCCTTGGAACCGCTGAAATTGCAACTTGCTAGAATTAGGCTTCCTAGGGCGTGAATGACGTTGCTTTTTATTCACAGTGGTTTGACCATCATCTGATTAAGCCCCACGGCCAGCTGCAGATGTAAATCTTATCAGAAAATAACGGCTTGATAAGAAATAACTAACCTTTTACCGACAGGCCTTACAGTAGGTTAACTTTTCTACCCAAATTTCAAAGTGTTTTTTAGCAAAAGTCTCAAACGATAACAGCTGTACGGCTAGCCGCATCATTGCTAAGGGCAAATCACAAGACATATAGTCTCAGTTCCTTGATAGGTCCTGCTGGTTTTTTCATACTTGAACTTGTAGATAAGCTTAAGGATAAAGTAGGAAATGTTCTTTAATAGTTGTTTAAGGCTATTGTCATCTTGTCATCTTATAAAATACGAACAGTAGATGTATAGGGTTTTACAATAAGAAGTTTGTTTTTCACTTGCGGTAACACCAACAACATGATAATTTTGACATTTAACTTTTTGACGTATTCGTAGTAGATGCATTGGCACTTGCTGCAATGAATTAAATTTCACACGAAAATAGCATAAAATAATTAAAGTCCACTATGAAAATAGTAGTTCTGTTAAAGATGCATTTCGGAAAATTCGTGATTTTTTTTCGTTCGGACCAGTACTCATGCAATGTATTGTATCAGAACTAGGAAATTAGGTTGTGGGGAAGAGGAAAGAGAGAGTAGTGTTTGTGGACATTCGATTTGATATTTTCGTACAACTTAATCGTCCTACTGAGGCCGCTATTAAGAATTGGGTAGTTAAATTTGAGTGGACAGGCTTGATATAAAATTCGCACACAAACGCGTGTTTGACCGGGTCGTTCAACTAAAAATATCGCAACATTATTTAAGCAGAGCAAAATTTGAGTTTCTCAACTGACGTAGAAGCCGACCAACCATACCCATTTGCGTAGGTTCGCTCTATTCATTCAGGAACAACTGGCTGCGTTTTCTAAAGAAATCATTTTTTCACATAAAGCCTATTTTAACCTGTTTAGGTATGTCAACAAGCAAAGATGCCTTATTTTGGCGTCTAAAAATCCTAGAGCGATTATTAAGAGGCGCTTGCATACTCAATATGTCACTGTGTGAATTTCCCGATCGCATTATTTGATGACATTTAGTAGTTAAGTGGTCAGCCAGATCGTGTGATGTAACATCATTCGATTAATTGTATGTGTTAAAGACAGCGTATATATGGAGCCAATCGGATCGATTTTAGCCCTACAATTTAAAATTCGTGATGTGATTAACGAAATAGGACTGCCATCTTGCCAAAAAATTATTAAGAAATGTTATGAAAGAAGCGACATCTGTCAACGTAGTCATGGAGGACATTTTTCAGATATCATTTTTCATTCATAATTGCCGAACTTGCCCATTCGTGATGCAGTAAAAGTTTGAATTATCTTAATTAATTAATTATCTTAATCAAAATTTTTTATTTTATTTTGTTTTAGAAAGTAAAATTCTTGTTGAAAACCCCTTTATTTAATTTGTGTGAGAGGTGTCACTTTCCCTTAAGTTTTCTATTTTTACCCATCAGAACGCCAGTAACCAACTGTTAAAATTTCTAAAAGCACGATCAATGCTGTGAGCTTATTTAGCTTTGCGACAAATAAATACATCAACATCGACATGTAAATTACAGTGTCAATAACTCATGAAGCTCTAAATTACGTCTTTTCTCACGGAAAATTTTTAAAAACAAAATCGATACACTTACTATAGTTAGTCAATCTCACGTTTGCCCTTTTTATTAGCTTATAGTACCATGCACTACCCTAAATAAGTTAGGACCATTGTATCCTTTTACTTCATGTACCCTTTAACGATATCATCTTATGTTCTTGTATACAGATGCCTTTTTTAAGTCTACTTGCTTTCGTTTCCTATTTGAGACCCAAATTTAAAGCTAATGCGCCTTTGAATAACTTGTTCACCATGGTTGGTTGTTTATCAGCAACATATAATTTTCTTTATACTCGAGGTTTCGTTGGGATATGAACTCTTGGTTTTGCTAAGCCAACAAGCAATCATCTCCACCTACGTTGTAGACTGTGTTATTAGGAATATTATGCCAAAAAGGGATTCAAAATATTGTTGAAAGAATAGTGATCTGTGCGCGTTTTCGTAGTGGACATTTTCCAGATATCACTTTTCATTCATAATTGCCGAACTCTTCTCTTCGTAATACAATAAAAATTTGAAATTAAAAATTTTATTTTTTTTGGTTTTAGAAAACAAACTTCTTGTTGAAAAAAAAACGTTTATATGTAGTTTTGCGCTATCACGTCATCTCATTATTTTCGCCCTATAAAATCAACAATTCTTAATTTAGTGTCATGAACCGTGATGTTAAAGCTGGTAGACTTTTATATTTCCATTAAATACATTTTACGGTATTGAAGCATGTATTAATCACAGATTTTTCCCATTAAAAGGAACATGTACTTACGTTACTTAAATCTCAACGACAAATCTTTTAACTACAAATTGATTTTTCATCTAGAAAAACTTTATTTAAAACACATCCTTACAATTCTCATTAAGTTCTTGAGTCACGTTTTTCAATATTCAATAAAATTTCATTATCCTTGAATGTTTTACTTACCATACTCACAGACACATATACAGTAATTCGACATAATAAAACAAAGTTACAAAAATACGTATTATTAAAGAAAGGACAGAAAAAATAGCGAGAAATAATAATAAATTTTAATATTACAATTGTAATCTCGAATACAATTTACCAACTTCTTACTGTTAAAAGCTATTATGTAAATAGAAAAAAAAAATAAAGAAAAAACAGCAAGGAAACAGAGATTAATTTCCGTTGAGGAAAAAACTATAGTATTAAATGCGATTCAAATACACAAACTCTAACTCATACTTGAACCAAAAAATAAATATAAAAAACTAGAAAAACTTCAGCCAACTTAAGTTACGAGAAGAATTATAAAAAACCGATTTTTTTCAAAAATACTTTACTACACGTTGCAGCATTTACGCCAATAGTAACAACTATAAAACATTTTTTGCTTTCAATATTTGAAAAAAAAATATATAATTTCTTTTTACTTTTTCAATTCTCCTGAAATGTCACCATTAAAGAAATTGAAATTGGAAAATCTTTTCTATCGCCAAGAAACCATGTAAACCGCATGACAAAAACAGCAACACAGTGACAACATTATCATAGAGGGAATACAAGTTGTAAAGAACGTTCACGAAAATGTTAAAATATCAAATGGAAAGAAAAATATATCGAAATGAAATAATGTAGCTAAACTTTCTTAAAAGCATCTATCGTATCTTTACAACGATTGCGAAAATCGAATTTGTAACAGTTTAGCTGACTTAAATAATAGCAAATTTTATCAAATCTACAGAGGCATAAATTGTGAGTAAAACGTGAGAGGTATAGGAATGACGCTGAGTGCTTTGATGTAGAATAAACTTTGGCAAAAATAGAAGAAAACGTAACAAAATAAAAATTGGCGAGAAGGTTTGTGCCAGTTAGCTATGAGAAAATTTGGGAAAAGATAAGAGTAATGTGATTGCGGGCACTCTTGCAGGACTTTTGTGTCTGAAGGACATTCACATGAGCGTCTTACGCAGGACTAGGCTAAACGCTAAATTCTAAATTTGCTGGACTACGTGAATCGTGGACAGGTGATTGGTATGTCTGCAGACACTTTGGTACATGCTCATTCCAATCCTTTTGAAATGTGCATTCCTCTAAGATGAAATATTCCTCTAGGGTAAGATTAAATCTTTCTACCATGCCGTCAGACTCTGGATGCAGTAACGTCGTTCTTTTCTCTTTAATGCCATATACATCATACATTTTTAGAGTATGGCCGACTCGAAATTTCGTTTTTGGTCAGAATGCAGTTCAATTGGAACACCGTGTCGACACACCCAATTGTTCACAAATGCATCCACCACCGTTTTGAATTCTTGATTTGGAATGGGTTACACTTCTGGCTATTTCGCACCTGGCTGTACGCCTTAATCAGATGGTGGTCAAACCACTGGGAATGAAAAGCAATGTCATTTACGCCCTAGGAAGCCGAGGACTAATTCTAGCAACAGGTCTTTCCTAGTTGCAAAGCAGGGTTGCAAACCACTACTCCTTGCTCTTCAGCAAGGAGACTATCCAACTAATCAAATTCATACGACGGTCGCAAACCCACAACCACCACGACACTCCCGAAGGGCCAACCTCAATAATCAGTCAGAGAAACAGCTAAAAGTCTAAAGAGACAATTGGCGGAACTCTGGGGCTTACTGATTCCCGTGGAAATAACGTAGAGCTTCCAGTTGACCTGGTCAACTTATACCTCAGCAGCACAGTTCTAGATGGTCAAGTAATCCATAAAAACTGATAAATGTGCCCCCGGATAGGCTATTTGCTAAAATAATCTATTACCACTATTACATATCGTTTTCCAGCGTTACTGGCAGGGGATGGCCCTACGATGTCCACAGCTATCCACTGATCGCAATTAGCTATCCAATCGACTATATATTGTTGACAGCCTGCGATGTTTTATCTTTTCAAGAGTTATTGTTATACTTAGATGACCCCTGCTGGGACCATTATGAAACTGCTCCATTATTTCTTTAATCCTGGAGGTTGGCGCTCTACGATAAAATCCGTTGCAGTTTTGCCAATTTCCATATAAGCAGCCATCTACCACCTTTAGGCTATTCCAATGAGCCCAGTGTGATATTGTCAGGGGATGTTCTGCCGATACTACATTACGGTCCGGTCTTTTATTCTCCAGCTTAGCCAATATAATTTATGCCGAATAAAGTGTCCTTAGAATAAAGTGTTGGCAATATAAGTATTCGTGATAATGTTAACACACTCCTGCATGGCTAAAAGCATCCGTTATGTAACGCAAAACTTTTTTTCGGGCTTGGATAGTACCCAATCACTTTTTTGGTCCAATTAATCAACTGAGAAAGCACACCTCCTATCACGTAGCCGCTTGCAACTGTATCCTATAACAATTCTTGTTTACCTATCTGATAGGTAAGAACTGGGGCCGAACACAAAAGTTCCTTAAGCCGTAATCCTTCTGAAAAAAATATATAATATATATATAGCGCACCATACAGTCACACGTCGAGGATGCAAAGGTTTCTTAATAATTGCTCTAGGATTTTTCAGAAGCCCAAATGCAACAATTTTGCTTGTTGACATACACTGACAAGTGAAAAAAGGGCTTCGTCCGGGAAAATTATTTTTTCAGAAAAACCAGCCGGTTGTTCCTTCATGAATTTAGTGAATGTACAATAATGTGAATGGGCTTCAGTTGAATCTTGTAAGTCTTCAAAGTGAAATTCATAAGCAAAATTCGCCATGTGGTGGTTTTGGATAACGCCAGTTGTTGAGAACGTCGAGGAATTGATAAATTTATGGTCCAACACTGTGGCTCACGGCTGCAATATTTTCAGTGGAACGATCCCGGTTGGTGTTCGTACATTTTGCATCGAGCTTGTCCATTCACATTCAACGACCAAATTCTAAATAGCGGTCTCAAAAGGATGATTATGTTGCTTAAAAATATCACGAATTTTTAAATTCTAACTTTAACAGAACCAATATTTTCATTGTGGATTTTAAATCTTTTAATGCGATTTTAGAAATTGAATTCACTGTAACAATTGCCAATGCATTTGCTACGAATACGTCAAAAAACTAAATGTCGAAACTATCATATAGTTGATGTTGCCACAATTGAAAAACATTTTTCTTGTTGAAAAACCCGACATTTCAGATTACACTTCTTAATCGAGTGAAACGGATAATAATTGCTTGATGGAACACTGTTTACTCCCTTATTAGTACGTGAGGAAGCATGATAGATAGTAAATATATTGTTTTAAGTAAATATTCTTTCCGAACATGTTTTTTAATTTAATGATAATAAAACTTCTTTTAGAAAGTTTAAAAACATTTTCTCAAAATTGTTATTTAAGAATAAATAAATAAATTCAATCAAAAGCTTAAAAAGGAAGCCTTTGAAAACACTATTAATTTGTTCTTTATGACTACATGTTTCCTTTTTTCTTTATTTAAAATTGTTTAATATTTTACATATTTTATTATTTAGTTTTGTTACTTGTTAGTTTTGATATTTGCAAACAATTTTCATATATTTTATTCCTTTACATTTCAATTCTCAAACTAAATGACAGAGAGAATGAAGCCAAGCCATATAAAATAGGAAAAAATCAAATAAAAGAATTTGTGTATAAAAAGTTATTATCATCCTGTATAGATGGAACCGTAAAATATTTTGTTTTATTTCTTATTGAATTTAGCAATTTTTCAATAGGAATTCATTCTACATTTGATTTCAATTGTTGGGCACAAATTTCTTGCTGTTTACAAAGCACAATAAGGGTTTTCACGATAGTTTTATTATATGTTTGCATATTCTGTGCATATTGAAGTAGTTCGGCTGAGCACTTTCTTAAATATTTTGCATCTTTGCGAAAAGCAGTTTAGTTTCTTCAAAATATTTTATTTTCTAATTTCCATTTATACATCAATGCTATTTACAGTTTGTAGCTATATTTTCTTGCTAAACTGATCACAAATAAATAGTTTCGTTTTCCAGAAATATAGCAAAAGTTACTTTATAACTAAGCAAATATGCTCTATTATTTGCTCAATGACTCAGCCAAATGAAGGTAAATGGAAATGAAAATGATTATATTTCGTTATATTGAAGAACAGCAATGAATTTTTGGCTATATTTGCATCGTATGCTTAAATTGCGCTGTCTATTGTGAAAATAATTAAAATATTGTTTAAGGGAAAATTAAAAAAGAATATGTAGAAGTAGACGGGTGAACACTTAGTTCGTCTCCGTTTTACAAGCAACAGCTGTTTTCGTTTTCATTACTCATTACCTTTCCCACCAAGTACTATCTATACGAGATGCTGCTCAACATGGTTTTAGAAAGGGTTATTCCATCGTTACTAATCTTTTGGATTTAAGAAGGCTATTTAATCGGGAACATGTCTAGTAAAAACAAACTGATGTCATTTATATTCACTTTAGTAAAGGGTTTGATAAGATCCACGACAAACTTCTAATAAAGAAACTTTATGAGATATAAACAATTACCTTATGTGGATTAATTCATATGTGTCAAACAGAACTTAAAACCTTCGGTTTAACACGCTTACTCCCAAAAAAATAATTGTTTTACCTGGTGCGCAACAGGTTAACAATTTGGGTCCTTTATTATTTCCGTTGTTTAATAATCATCTACCCTATGCTCAAACGCTCTATTATATGCAGATGATATTTCGAACATGTAATCGTCACGATGATCATATTCTCATGCCGCATTTAGTTTCTGGTGTAACTTTAACCTTATGAAGTTGATCCTTAAAAAGTGCAAATATATGTGTTTCTTCTGAAGATGTCATCATATATATTGGGTACTGCTTAGCATGGTTTTAGAATTGCTTTTTCAATCAATCAGTTAATCGGGCACCTACTTTAGTAAACCGTTTGATAAGGTCAACTACAAACTACTAATAACGAAACTTGACCTTAGGGATTGCCTTATGTGGATTAATTCATATCTGTCAAACAGAATTCAAAACGCTCATTTTAATACGCTTTCTTCCAACGTAATTTTCGTTTCATCTGGTGTGCCTCAGGGAAGCCCTAAAAAGGGTCCGCCATCTAATACTTTTTTTTCAACAAGTGCCTATTTCGTGAATGGTAACACTTAGCTCATGTTTGATTTGATAGATAATTAGTTTTATCCTTCCGCTGAACCAATATGGTTTTCGAATAAGAGAAGCACCGTCAGCTCCGTATGTTCGTTATCTTTTGAAAACAGTGAAAGAAACTGGCATTCTCATCGATAAACGAAAGCGTGAAAAGCCAAAAACAGTGCGTACATCCGAGAATATTGCTGCTGTGGCAGAAAGTGTGCGTGAAGCACCATCAACATCAATTCACTGTCGTCCTCAACAATTGAACATTTTAGAGACATCATTGAGACGAATTTTGCATAAAGACGTTGGTATGACGTCATAAAAATTTAAATTGGTTTAGTCGTTAAAGCCAAGTGACCATCCAATGCATTTTCGCTTCGCTGCGATTAACTTACAGAAGATGTCAATTTTGCAAAAAAATATTTTTTTCAGGTGAAGCTCATTTTGATCTTGGCGGATATGTAAACAAGCAAAATTGTCACATTTGTGGCACAGAAATCCACACGCATACATTAAAAAACCGACGCACCCAAAACGAGCCACTGTTTGGTCCGGATTTTGCTCCAGAGGCATAATTGGGCCATTTTTCTTCGAAAATGAACAAGGAGTGGCCGTTACAGTCAATGGCGATCGTTATTGGGCCATGTTGAACGAATTTTTGTTCATAAAAATTAAAGCGGAGGATATTGGCAACATTTGGTTTCAACAGGAAGCCGAAGCGGCACTCGATGTTCTGCGCCCTCTTTTTAAAGATCGCATTATCAGCCGCAGAGCTGATGTCGTTTGGCTACCTCGAAGCTGAGATTTGACACCGTTGGACTATTATTTGTGGGGTGATGTCAAAGATAAGTGTTACGCCGACAAGCCAAAGGTAATTGACGCTTTAAATGACAATATTTGACCAGCCGATGCAGCCATTTGAATGAAATTATTTTTGATTATTAAGCGGAAGGATTTTACTTTTAAATAAAAAAAAGAAATTTGAGAAAAAATTCAGCAGTTTTGTTTATAGCTTTTTAAACAAAAGAAAATTATTTGGCGGACCCTTTAGATTCCATATTATTTTCCTTGCTTATTAATGATCTACCTAAAGCAATTAATTACTCAAACCTTCTATTACATACGGACAACGTGAAGATATTTCGAAAATACAATCATCACACTGATCATATACTGCTGCACACGGATGTAACATTAAGCTTATGAAGTTGAACCTTAAAATGAGCAAATATATGTGTTTCTTCTGAAGATGTCATACAATACAGTTTCAGATCTAGGTATTTTATTGTATGCTAAACTAAATTTTATACAGCATTTTTCAGTAGCCAATAACAAAGTACGTGCAGTTTTTGAATTTGTAAAACGCTGGCCGAAGGAGTTTAGTGACCCGTATATAACAAAAAATCTGTAAACTTCTCTTGTCACACTTCTTCTGTAATGCAGCTTAATAATTTGTGATTTATTTTATAAAGTCCACAATAATAAATAGCATGGAATCGGTGCAAAAATAGTTCTTGTTATTTTGTCTTTGAGGCGTAAGCCCTTACTTCTACCATCCTGCACAGTTAGACTTTCTCTAATAAAGCTTCCAACAATTAGCAATATTTATTTAACGTTCCATTTCCTCCTGCGCGCTATTTTATTCCATTGGTAATTAAAGTATACAGATCAAATTGTGCTAATTCTGACCCGCTTTTAAGAATTTGTTTTGAGTTTAATAAATTTTATTTAATGTCTGTAAAGATTTTGAATCCATAGGCTCAAAATAAGACAAACAAATTCCCAGACGAGCGTGAGCTACGTTTGCATCGTATATTTAGTTTGCGCTACCTATTGTGAAAACATTTAATAATAAAAATTATTGTCGTTTCTTTCGATGAAAACCGTCATTTGTCTATGGTATGATCGGCGAGAGTTTTTCATGTGATGACATTATTATTAAGCCATCATTATCTAGACTGGTGGCGCACAAATACCTAAAATCAGTATTAGGTATTTGTGCGCCACCTGATATTTCATACGAGGCCCCCCCGGGGGCACATTATATGGTCTTTATAGAACTTCGACTATCTAGACCTGTGCAACTGAGGGAAAAAGGGAGTCCAGTCCCCTTAAGGCAGCAGGGGTCAACTGGGAACTCCATGTTATTTCCACGGGAATCAGTAGTCCGCAGAGTTTTCGCTATTTGTCTCTTTAGGCATTTCGCTGTTTCTCGGACTGATTATTGAGGTTCGCCCTTCGGGAGTATCGTGGTGGTTGTGGTTTCGCAGCCCCATAACAGACAGGTCAGTTTTCTATGGTGGCCAGGTTCATTTCACCTACCTGGTGGAATGTTCCTAGATCTAGTGAGCATGCTAGACATGTGTTCTGGACAGGAGTTGGATAGTCTCCAGCTCTTCAGCAAGGAGTGGTGGTTTACAGCCCTGCTCTGGAATCACTAAAGTAGCAACTAGGAAAGCCCTGTTACTAGAATTAGTCTTCGGCTACTAGGGCGTGAATGACGTGCGCTTGTCATTCCCAGTGATATGACCACCATCTGATTAAGGCTCCATAGCCAGGCGCAGATGTAAATCTTATCACGTAATTTCATACGGGGTTAATCGAATATTTCCTTTTTTTATTGTTATTTAGCTAGCTATGTCCGTCTAAAGGTTTTTTCATACCCTTTACTGACGGCAAAGTATACAAATATATGAAAATGAACCCAGGATCACCAACACTCAAAGTGCAGCCGAAAATACGCAAGGAAAGCGTACCAACGAGACCCATTGAAAATTACAGATCTGCACCAGCATATCACCAGACTTAACACAACACCACCCTACTTAAAAAAAAGATAAATTTGCAAGACTAATATACGGTACACAAGATCTTGTCGAAAAGGACATCACGATAAGCACAAACATGCGACTCGTTTCCTTTGACATCAAGGACAACAGTCTTTTATTTACTAGCCGAACAAATCCAAAAAAAAAAATCATAAAAATGTCTAAGGAAAATTAAAAATATAACAGCAAAAAAGAATTGTAAAAGCAGACGGATAGGTGAACTGTGAATTCGTCTCCGTTTCACAAGCAGCAGCTGTTTTTGTTTTTTTCACTCCAGTTACGCTTGGCTCTAGTTCGAATACTAATATCAAGGAATGCACGAATTCAAGTTAAAGCTAATACTTCACATTAAAAGTACTCCGAAATTCTGTTCGCAAAAATTTTATTACTGTATATAACGATTGAAATAAGCTTTTCGTTAGTGAATAATAACCGAGAATTTTGGGTGAAAAAATATTAATCAAGCTAAACTATTAAGTCTTTTTCTTTAAGTTCTAAAAAAGAATTTTGCTTATTAATGTTCATACCCCTAATGTCTAGTTTTAGCATATGAGTTTTTATAACTAAATATATTTCAATAGTTTAGGTTTGTAATGTTTTATCTAATAAACACAACATGTGTTTAACATATTTTCTATTTCTATTCTCTTTGCGTTCCATACATAAAATATTAGAAATACAACGTTTTTCTTTCAATCATTTATAAAATTATACAATTGTAATTTTTTATTAGGTCACTAGTATTATTTTGCCAAAGTTTATATAACATGATAACAAATATCTATTTAATTTGTATAATTTTGTTAGTTGCTTAATTTGATATAATTTCGAAAATGTATATATATAGAAATTTGTCTTTAATATTTTTAAAAGTATTTCAATATGTCTATCAGCATCACAAAATAATCCCATTTTCCCTCAATTCTAATAAAAAAAAAATGTTTTACATTTTACTGCAGTATAAAAAATATATATTTTTTTAAATGTATCAGTTATTCATTCATTCATTTTATATTTTATGTTATTGCTGTTAGTTCTCTAAAATAACATATTCAATTTACGTAATACGTTTTGTAGGGTTTTCTTTTTTTTATTTATTTATTATGGAATGTACAGTACGTGGCTTACGTATATGGGTTTGTAATATGTATTTTTGCGTTTAAGTATAAAAAGCACATTGTATTTAAAATTATGATAAACGTTACCACATAATATACCAAAAAAGATAATTTTATACAAAGTGACAGGGTAGGGATTTCAAAAAATATTGTTACGTTTATTCCGTTTAATAAACGTTATGTTATATTGCGTACTTTTATTGCAAAATAATACAACACTTTAGAGTTTTAAATTAAATTAAACGATTAACTTACTTTTAATATACACAAAATAACCACGATGGTAACTTTGTTGTCTTTACTCACTGATGAGTCGGCTGACTTAATTTATTTGCCCATAGCTGTTTCAAGCAGTTCTCGTATACGAGTATATAAGAATATTCTACTGTTGTCAACTTTGTTTGTCTTTGCTGGATGTTTGTTCGGTGTGAACGGCGAGCGTTTGCGATGTGAAGACATCATTTTCAAGCCGTGTTCTAAACTGTACAGTTAGCAAAAACAGAAAAAGATGGCAACAGTATTTAATTTACTGGTGGAACAAATCCAAACAACTTAATACAAGAATATTCCACTTTAATAACACCCCATATTGTTGTTGTTATTTTCATTCAGTGTAGTTGCTTGTTTGGCTGTGTGTTTCGTTTTTTTTGTAAGTTGTTTTTGTTTTCCGTTGTTTATCATAGTTCGTAGAATTTCTTATAAGCATTGTCTTGTGTGTATAAGATTTTTCAAAGAACTGTGCATTTTGTAAAATACACAGTGGATCGTTTCGTTTACTCTTTTACTGATAATTATTTTCATTTAAAACTTGAATAATCATATAAAATTTAAATCTTTATGTTCTTTAATTGTGACTGCAAATATGAACACAAAATACATTATTATTACCACAGATTCATCGACGTAGTTAATATAAGAAAATTTAACTGACTGTCTAATCTGTGAGATCTAATGAAGGGGCAGTTGAAAAAAATTGTTCCGTGATCTTTTGAGCCTCTTTAAGGAATTTTTATGCTCATTCTGCGCACTTTCGATTTTTGAAATTGTCGAAAATTGCGAAATTCATTGGGCGATAATATTCGGTATCTGTAGTTAAAATGTGAGCGGCACAAAATGATGCTACAATGATTTTGATGGGCAACTAAGAAAGAATATAAAATTTTCATTGGCTTCATAAGCCAACTCGCTATAAAACCTCTTAACTGATTTTGAAATTAAAGAAAAAGCATAATTAATTCTTTTAAAGAATAAAGTTGTGAAGTTTTTAAAACAAAAGGAATTAATTAATTGTGCTATCGAAGCAAATGAGAAGTGGTAAATTCTTTTGGTCCATTAAAAATAATTTTATATAAGTGTTTATGAATAGATTTTCGATCATATTTCATTTTCGTTGGTATTGTATTCGCTAAAGATTTCGTCATCTAAAATATTATTTTCAATAATACCAGTAGTTAAGCTATCATTAGTTTCGATATATTTGAAAAAATCATATAAAAGCTTGAAAATATCGTTTTTTTTTGTTTAGAAGTTATAGAAGTGCTTGAAAGTATAATAGGATAAGTTAAAAATAAGTGTTCCGAGATCACATTTTAGCACAATTGATTGCCCAATTCTAGGTGTTGCACATTAAGAGTTTAAGTTATCAAAGACTATTTCGCAAAACTCTTAGGTCATCATTGAGAGTTACTTAAAATAATCCCATTCAAATGGCTGAAGACATCATTCCCAACGCGAGTTCTAAACAGTGCTGGTAAGTCAGTGTTCGGTGGTGGTGATCATTCTGCCTACATGAGACCTTAATGAAAGAACTGCTTAAACCAGAACACTGACTCACGAAAGCGCTCCCCGTTCATAGCGAAAAAACTGCCAGCAAAGACGGAAAGAAATGACAACATTATCGCAAATCTTCTCCCAAATATAAAATTTAAATTTCTGTGGTTTCAAAGTTCCAACCCTGATATTTATAATGTACACAGACGTCTACCATTTATTACTTTAATCAACGTTTCTAGTTGCTCTGTGCATTTTTCTATCAAAACCATTAAACATAAATCCTCAAACGCAACAAAGTTATACATATTCCCAATACTGACACACCAGCACATAAACATACTTTTACAGCTTCTCACACACAATATCATTATATTTAGAATGTGTGTCTATAATATGAATTAAATTCATCACTAAATAATGTTTAATGTTTGTTTAATGGCACATTTTGGTCTTAAAAAATCTAGAATATTCTACAACAATCGACTTGTATACTGCATATCGATTATAGGGACGTGGTTTTTCGCTAAAATAGCAAAAATAACTTAAATACATTAATGCCCCAAATAAAACCGAAAACTGCTCGAGCAAACACAATCAAATCATTTAAATGAAAAGGAAAACATTAATATTTATGCTAGAATTACTTATTTTTCTACGGGCATTTACCCATACGAAAATAAATAAAATTTTTATAAGAATTTTATCACCCAGATAACAAGAGTTTAAAGCTTTAATACTTTAAACGGACAAAGAAAAAAAATTGCTGGAATATTTTAAACAAAGGCAGCGATACTACTGGTCCACTTCACTTATTAAAATTCGCATATTTGCTATTTAAATTAAACTTATATTAAAAATGTATTCCATATTTAAGTTACTCATACTTTTTCCATTTTATTTCATTTATTTTCAGGTAAATATTACGCTAAATAAAAAATGATAATTTTAATGGATGTTACGACTTTATTATGCGTTGACAACATTTCTTTTTTGTTTGAAAAATATGAAACCAAAAAGTTTACTTGGTATGTATTTATTAATGTCATAAAATAGTAGCAAAAGGCTTTAATTAAATAGCTTAACTGGAGCCAACAAACACATAATGGCCCACAAATCTTTGACACAGTTGGCAACGCTGTAAGGTTGACAGTTTTATTAATGCTATGTGTGTGTATGTATGTGTAGTTGGCTTAAATGTAAAATTTGGCCCAAAAATTTGTTTAAAATATGTATATTCAACAACATAACATAAATAAGTTATTTAGCTGCAAAACATTTTATGAGCACAGTGGCCAGTATATCATGGAGTATTATCCTTCCTTAAAGATTTCTTTAGTTGTTATTGAAAAATCTCTTGTTTGCAATAAGAAGTTTGTTTTCTAAAACAAAATACAACAAAAAAATTATTTTTATTTGGGTAAGGTTTTACGTCGACCCTCGTCAAATTTGGTTTGTGAACAAACCAGTTTCGGCTATTTGCCATCTTCTGTGTTCACAAACCAAATTTGACGAGGGTCGACGTAAAATCGTACCCAAACAAATAAAAATATACGCACATATTAAAAAATTTATATTAAATTTATTCAAATTTTTACTGTATTACAATTCGGCAATTCGGTATATGTCCACCAGGAGCATGCTGATCGATGTCGATTCTTTTATCAAAGTTTTTAATAAATTTTTGGCACAACGGCGGTCCTATTTCGTTAATCACATCACAGATTTTGTATTTTAAGGCTGAAATCGATTCAATTGGTTCCGTATAGACACTGTCCTTAACATATAGCCCCACAAAAAATAACCCTGTGGTGTTAAATAATACGATCTGGCTGGCCAGTTAACTGCTGATTGCCGTGAAATTATGCAATTGGGAAATTTGGTTTCCAATAAATTGAATGTTTCATTAGCTGTGTGGCATGTTGCGTCGTCCTGTCGAAACCAGATGTCAGTGATATTCACGTCGTCAATAATAGGCCAAAATTGGGATGTTAGCATTTCGCGATTAAGTGATCCATTAACCGTTACCTCATTTCCAGTCTCATCGAAAAAAAACGCCTTCAGACCACATAGTCCTCTATACAGTGACATGTTGAACATGCAAAGACTTCTCAACAATCGCTCTAGGATTTTCATAATCCCAAATATGGCAATATTACTTAGTGAGTTAGCCTGACAAGTGAAAATGGGTTTCGACTGAAAAAATGATTTTCTCACAAAAACTAGTCGGCTGTTCCTGAATGAGTTGATCGAATCTATAGGTCGGTGGACTTCAATACATGCACCAGTTAACCTATATAAGGCTTTAAAGTCAAACCATTACGCAAAATTCGCCGTGGTGATTTTGGATAACGTCAATTTTCGAGACCGTCGTGAAATTGACAAATTTAGTTCTGGTTCAACACTGTGGCTCACGGCTGCGATGTTGAACGACCAGATCGAACATGCGTTCGTGTTCGAAAATTTTGAATCGAGCCTGTCTACACAAATTTAATGGCCAAAATCCTTATAGCGGTCCCAGAAGAACGATTATGTTTTCATAGAGGATTGAAGTTATTTTAATGCGATTTTCGTGCAAAATTGAATTCATTGCCAATGCGTCTACTACTAATATGTCAAAAAACTAATGTTAAATGTTAATGTTGTTGGTGTTACCACAATTTGAAAACAAACTTCTTGTTGAAAACCCCGATATTATTTTTTATATTAAAATGCGTGTTATGCGATATTTAATTTTTGAAATTATTAATCAAAATATTTTTGTATTTAACCAAATGAAAAATTTTAATTCGGCTTAAGTTCTCGTATATTTAAAGTTGTTTGCTAGCTCTAAAAAATAACGCAGCATTTTCTAAATCGCTGCCTCCATCATCAGGATTTTTGAAATAATGAACTCTAGCAACTGATAACTGCGATTTTAAAGAGTGTTTCATTTGTAACTTGCTCTACCCATAAATAGCTTATTGAAGCCGGATGTTGTTAGTACATAAACAAATTTGTGTTATCCAAAAAAAATATTGATGTTGATGTTTTTAAATGTTTTCAACAGCTATAAATAAAATTATCTCTCCTAGTTGTTTAAAAGTGCCCTTTAATACTTTTTGCAATATTTTATAATAGACTGTTATGTATTAATAAAGAACAGCCGAACCTGCCAATATAACATGGCTAATGGTATATACAGAAGATTATTTTTACACAAAATATTTTAATATAATTCAGGTATTCGCAACCTATTATATGTAAGAAGTTAATAGTATTGGCGTTAAATATCGCAAAGATATTCGTCTCCTCCTGCGATAGTAATACAAATTTATAATAATTAGAATAATAATTAGGTGTCTATATAGTGTAGACAATGCTGGCAGGGTGTGGATATAGAGATAACTTGGACAAAAGTAATATAGCCTAGCTAGAAAAATAGGATAGTCATATTGAAAGTCTCTGCAACATTGCTCTTTCTACCTGGAGCAAACAGCAGCTTATTCACTACTATCCTATGCTGGCTGGACAGCAACTTCTGTTATTGGGAAACCAATATTTTCGTAGTCTGTTCAAAGTTTCGGATAGAAATCCGAGCGGCTTCAGTTCATATATGCGAACCACTGGCTGCACTGCGTTCTTTTTTGGCGTGATACAGCCGAGCTGCAGACTATACAACGTGATAGGTTTAACGTCAGCACCTGGCCGCAAGCCTTAATCTGACGATGCTCTTGCCACTGGGTGTTGGAAAAAGGTACCACCCATGCTCTAAGACGCATACACGCCTTTGTGGGAGTGATACCACTCCCTGCTGAAGAGTTGGAGACTATCAAAATCCTAGTCCTGTTGCATGCGCAAGCTAGGAAATTGGATTTTAACTTTTTGTTAACATCTCTTCGGAATTTTATTCAAAGTCCGATTGAACCACAGCCACCACGTTGCTCCCCGAGGGGTCTCACCAATAACCCAAACACGGCCGTAGCCCTGTGGGCAGCCGGTTCCCTTAATAACAGTGTGTGTATAATAAGTCAATGATTGGACTTCGAGAGTCCTATGTCTCTTCCAGTATCTGGCTTATACTAGCCCAGGCGACTGATGCCGCCTTTTACTCCCGAAAGCTCATGTCAAGATGGGAAATAGATGCATTAAAACTGCGTTCCGCCGGAGGGATAGCCGCAGACTACAATGTGTTGGGCATTGCAACTCTTTACTCTCTCTTTTTTTCCCACTTTTCTCTTCTTGTATTGCATTCTCTCTTAATCAGCTAATGCAGAGAAAGTAGAAATTAATCTTATAAGGACAAAAATGCTTTTTTTAAATTAAATAATATTTTTTAACATGTCCTTATTATGTGTTGTGTGCAAATTTAAATATTTTCAGATACATGCAAATTTATCATTTTATTGAAGAAAATTACAATAGTGGCTTTGTAATTTGCAGTTGCGAAATATTGTTCTGCAATAAACTAGAAAAAATATGTCGACATAAATTTAACTCAGCATAATTAACACTAAACAAGCACTTTAAATAGAATGTTATAAGTCCGAAATTTTGTTGTTGTTAAAACTAAATGACAACATAATAATGGAGATAAGGTACTTTTAAATAAGCCATGAGAGCTGTAATCAATATGACATCACAAAAAATTATATTTAAATAAAGAGAACAAACCTAAGGTACAGTATCCCAAAGGTCCTTTATATTCTACTGAGGTACATTACCCCAAAGGTTCTTTATACTGGGATTTCTTTACTGATTTCATTTTGTTTTCTTTATCCCAATAACTTGTTTAATTTTTGTGTGCTTGCTGGCAATAGAGTTAAAATTTTTGAACATGCAAATGAGTTTACAGGTAAATGTACAAACAGATAAATAAATGTGTGTTTCTTTAAATATGTAGGTTATTTACATAATAAATTAATATGAAAAGAGAATGTGCTTTATGACTACATCAAATGTAAACAATTTTAATATGAGTTTTTGCACCTTTTAAAATAATGTAAAAATTAAAAGCAGCAACAAGATAATAATGAAAAACCCTGAATAAAATGTTAATGAAATTACAAAACATTTCCTTTTTTTGTAGCATTTACATAGTGGCAAATAACAAGAGACTTTCACAATACATACCCCTGACGTGAACATAAAAATTATTTTACAAAAATTATTCTTCCTTCTACGTTGTTATTTCACAAGTGATAAAAAACAAGTAATTTTAATTGTAATTTTTTGTGACATTTTACTTGACTCCTACAAGGAATTGTAGAAAAAAAATTTCAACATATTAACAAAGTTTTAAATTGTATTTCGAAACAAATTACATACATTTTTACTCATGTCGCATTTGAGCTTTTTAAATTAAAAATAACAGAAAGTATTAACTTATCTTACGAAAAAACGAATAGGATGATATTTTAATAGTTAGTTATCAAATATATTTTTTTGAATATGAAGAATTTGAGGACTTTATTTTTTTATAAAAATTAAGATTTTACTTAAATTAATTTAAATATATTAAGGATACAACCTTGGACCAATTTTAAATTCCAGACCATATAGCGCATCATACAGTGCTGCGTTGAGCACGCAAAGGCTTCAAAATAATCGCTCTAGGATTTTCAGAAGCCCAAATGCGGCAATTTAGCTTGTTAAAAGCTCACAAACAGCTGTCACTCTAAATGATGAAATCCGACGCTGTATTGAAGAGATAAGCGATGGTTTGTTGCAAAATGCTAATCAATATTTTGTGAAATGAGTAAATGTCTGGCAACGGCTACTAAATTGGTGTCAATAAAACTGAAGTTGTAAAAAAAGAGTGTGGGTTTAAAGTCAATTTACCTGCTAACCTCAAATTTGCCAACCCAATATAAATGCACTATAAAGGGTTATGGTTTCATATTTTTTTTTAGACATATTTAGCTAATTTAAAGTAGTTCTTATAATTAAATAAATAATTTTTTAATACATCAGAACGTATTTAGAGATATTTTTACAATAATTAATTAAATTTAATTATTTCTTTTATTTTCAATGTTTTGCTTTTTAGATGAAGTCTTTTATTGAAACTTTTTCATTTAACATTTTACAGTGAACCTTTAGCACATGCAAAAAAAGTATGGCTATGATATGTTCGCAAGAATAACACAATGATCTTCGTAATAATATGGCGTAATAAGGACGTGAATAAATTATGAATATTGTTTTATAGCGATTTAGTCAGAATGAAATATATATCTATTTGCATTTGATTATTAAATGAAATTTTTACTCAGATTGTCAATTACAATACAAATTTGCATAAATCAAATAAAAATTTTGTATTTATAAGTTTCTTCTTATGGAGTCAATTTTAAATCGAACAAACATTTTTTTAAAACTAACTTTTCAGAGGTTCTATATTAATGAAAAAAAATTAAATAAATGTTAGAATAAAGTTATCATGATTTAAAAAAAAAGCAAATAAAATTTATAAATAAAAAAAATGTATCAGAACAATGGAAATTAATTATTGTTTATCATACTATAATCATTTTATATTGTGATAGTTTAATGCTGTAAACAATAATTATGGTTATCTGCAGCTATGTTTAAATTTCAGCAAAATTGTTTAGTTCAAGCCAATCATGTTGTATTTAGTAGTGACTAAATAATATTTCAGAATAGCTGAAATTTTCTACCGGAGACATATGTTAAAATAATAAGCATAAAATGTTTCATATTACCATAAAGCAACCATGCATATTTCTATGTTTATGGTCAACTAAGTAGACTTATTTGACTTTATATACAATTAATAGATTATAATAATTGTAAAATATTTAATTTAGCGAGAAGCAATTTTCTCAAACTGCACAAACGAGATCTTTTGGTCCTACTTAAATATGTTCGGCGCTCATTTTATAAATTAATTTGAGTTTTTATAACCGTAAAAGTTAATCAAATGATATTTAAATTCTTTTGCAAAATAAGTTACTTAGCAACAAAAATCTTGCGAAACCAAGAGCCAAAGACTTAAAAAAAAATACTTGCTATTTAAATCATAGTTCAATTTAAAAAAGCCCATTATTTCCATCTCTAGATCAATCAAACTATCAGTTCTTTGTTGTACACTGGTTTCCCCTCACTTCAATCAGTTTTTAATACCATCTGCTCTAAAATAAATATTTTAAACGACTAAGGAATTAAACAAGGAAAGGAAAAAAGTATTCGTACACTGCATCGTAAATGTATGCATTGTTTTTCCATTTTTCTCCCTTTTTGCTTACGTATCAAATTTCATAAAATTGTTTAAGATTTAAATTCTATTTAATAGTCAGCCATGCCAGTCAGTCATAGTTACGTTTTATTGTCTAGTCATTGCTAAAATTGCATTCAAATAGTCATCGTTCTTATGCTAAACGTATCTCTCTAACTCACTCATGTTTGAAATAGAATGAATATGTTCAATTGTAAAACATGGATACTAAAAACAAAACAAGCACACAAAAAAAATACTGTTTACAATCATTTTTGGTCTATCCGAGAACACCGAAAAAGGGGGGAGGGGCAGACCAACATTAAAACTAGTTATGTTTAGTATACAAGCATAAACTAAACTACAGTTGTTCTATTTAAATGAATTTTCTACCGACAAAAAAAAAAGAACAGAAAATGCAATGCTGGTATAATACGATTACAAAAAGCTCCTACACAATGTGTAAAAAGTTTGTTTTTAGATACCAGAAATATTTGTCACGCTGACTGATCTTGTAATTAAATCAATTGAATTCTCAAATATTGTAGAAAATATTATTAGAAACAGAGTTTTAGAGCTTTGAAAAGTAATTTGGCCAGCTGCCAAAATCCAACCTTTATTTAAAAAATACACTCTACAGCAAATTGAAAAGTGTAATAGCTTAAAAGCCCTCTCCAAAACGTTTTTGTGATCAGGCATATTTTCTCATCCTCTGGAGTATAAATGAAATATTTTTTTTCAGAGAAAAGTAGCCTTCCAAAGAATAGTTATAGAATTCCGCTGTATAGAGGATATAGCAACGAAGAAAAGTGATAGATAAATGATTTCATATAGAGCAATCCTGCAATTTTACCTCCTGCTATTTTTTTAGAATGGGATTGCAGTACCTCTAATGTTAAGTGAGCTAATTTTTTTTTTTGTTTTACTTTCATACTGGCAAAGATATTTTGTTTATTTTTTACTCCATCTACGATTTAACGCTGTAGAGGAAGAATAGTAAAAAAGCGACCTCTCATACTTTCTAATACGAAAAGCCTTTTAACTCAACAGTATTATCCATATCTAAACACCTAAAAAACTGTTAAGTTGTTTTGATCTGTTCCGCCAGTAAATGAAATACTGTTGTTATTCCTTTCTTTGAAAACCGTTTTCACTGGCTGTTTATTTCGGTATTTATAATCGGTGAGCCCTTTCGATATCATAGCATCATTATCAACCTGCGTGTTACATAGTACCGCCAGTGCCTTAAAAATGATCTGTAACTTAGCTCACTTTTTAGAAATGTGATTTAAATTCTATCATAAATTTCTATACTTTGCTTGCATTGTACAAGTCTAATTTTGAGTTAATACGATACGCAGTTGGGATTCGAACACAGATCATCTAACAGTTTTATGAACTAAAAGGTATCCTAGTTTAATAGAATGCAATTCTTTATTAAAAAAACTTGAACATTGAAAGAGAATTTAATTTTTTCAGTATACGGGGAGGAGGGGTATGCCTTATTTTTTTTTGGTATTATGTATTGCCTCAATGCAAAACCTTTAATGGTGTTAAAAATAATCAGACGTACGTCGTAGTTTCTATTTTAAAAATCTTAAAAATTCTGAAAGTCTTTAAATAAGATCAATAGCAGGCCAATTATAATAAGAAATAAAATTAACACCACAGCATGCTTCAAATAATATTATTTTGTTTTTGCAATATTCAGTAAATATATAAAAAATTAATTTAATACAGACAGACGGCAGGCAGTCTTTAAAACTGAAATAAAATTTTAGTACGCATTCTTTTAAAATTCTCTATCAAATAACATCAATTTGAAAGACACCCTATAATTTCTAGTGTTTAACGTTGTTTAAAGTTATTGTTATAGTGGACAGGGTAATACGTGTTCTGGGTAAATTTCAAGTATCGCTTTTATAAATGCGCACAATAAATTAAAAAAAAAATAACCTGTAATCGATTCGGCAGATAAATTTCAAAAAGCGGAAAAAATGTAGTAGAATTTATAACCCCTTCTTTTTTTAAGTAGGTCAAATATGTCATAAGTGTTGTGTAAAATATTTTTATATAAATTACTAACAACAACTTCACAACTCAGCAACAGTTTACTTACGTACAACAGATTGTGAATTGCACAATCTTAGCTTCAGCAATATTAAACACTAATGTATTGTCACGAAGATGATGAAAAAATAATTATCAGTAAAAAATTAAACGAAACGACCCACTTTGCATTTTATGCACTGCATAGTTTTCTAAGAAATTTTATACATATAAGACATCAACATGCTTATAAGAAATTCTATGACATAAGATAAATAACAGAAAACAACAACAACTAACACAACACTTAGAGTTTTAAATTAAACAATTTATTTACTTTTAATAAGCACAAAATAAACACGATGGTAACTTCGCCACAGTAGTGCCTTAAAAGATGTTTTGTTATTTTATTATCTTTTCTAAACGAATTAATTTCATTTTCCCAGCAAGTGGCTATTATATAATATAGAAGAATATTCTATTTTAACATCATCTCATATTGTTGTTGTATCATTCAGTGAAGATGCCTGCTTGGCGATGTGTTTTGTGTGTGTTATGTGTTAATTGTTTCTGTTTATTATCTTATCTCGTAGAATTTCTTATAAACATGCCTAGCTATTACCTTGGGTGTAAAAGATTTCTTAAAAACTACGCAGTTTGTATGATGCACAGTAGGTCGCTTCGTTTAAATTTTTAATGATAATTATTTTCTTTTAAAACCTAATAAATCATTGTTTCGATTTACTTCACATTAAATGAAATACTGTTGTTATTCCTCTCTGTCTTTGCTTGCTGTTTCGGTGTCAACGATAAATTTTTTCGATGCGATGACATCATTCTCACGCCTCATACGGAACAAGCAGCCCGTAAAGAGGGAAAGGAATGACCACAGTTAACAAGTCATCTTCGTAACACTGTTTTAATAAAACAATTTAGTTTTATTATTTTGTTGTCTCTGAACTTTTTTCTGGGTTTGAAATTTAGTTGCAGAAATTATATTATAGACTACAGGTTTAAGTTTGTAAAACCATAGATTGTGACTTTAAGATGATTCATTTTTATCGTATCCTTTATAAATCATTCCTTAAACCGAATTATCAAATAATATATGTTGCTTAGTAACTTTCGTGACTAGTTTCAGAATCTCTATTGTCAGCAAATTTGCATGGATGGATTTGTTTGATAGTTACCTAGGAACTTAAAAGCTTTACAAAACTCTAAACAAGACAAGATATAATTTCGCAACCATAATAAGTTAAGTTCAAACGACAACGCACCAGTGCACATCAACAAATTCAACAAAGCTACCGCTCTCAATTTAAATTAATACTAATACTTTTCAAATAGTTGTAGCGCCACAAAATACAATTGCAATACCTCCAGCAGAAATATTGTGATTGTGTATTGTTATTTTCAAAAGCTTTGTGAAACCAATCAATCGCCTTTTCTACCCGCAAACAAAAAAAGGCAATTTTTATTTGCCTCATTTTATTGTTGCCATAAAAAATACAGACAATAACATTAGAAACGATATGAGAAACATACAAAAGAACTAAATTAAACGTTATATACGTTAGAGCGTTAGAGCGTTAGAGCTGATTTTAAGCTAAAGTATTAAAATGAAACTACGATTCCTACAAAGAGGAGAAAAAGAAAAATACACATTGGATTTTTGTTATTTGAAAATTAATTTTAGCTTTGGTAGCTTAAGGCTCTAAGTGTGTTAGCAAGAAATGAGTTAAAATTGTTTGAAATAAAATTGTGGTCATAAATTTAATAAATGACTTAATTATAGACGAATATTTTGGCAGTTTAAATACGCCTACTTACTGTCACGCCTATAAAAATTAAATAAAAACCATTTATTTTTAGTAAAATAATATTTTATATATTTAAATTCCAGATTGTAAAGAATTTTTGGCGGAATTTAAATAATTAATTCTTTAAATTAGTATAGTAAATTATTTTTTCTATTTATTCTATATTAAACTACTTAAAATTTTTATCTTTATACAACTATAACATTTAGATGTTTAAATGTTTAGCACGTTTTAATCACAATACACAAAAACAGAGCAATTTAAATTAGATGACCTAAATCAGATATGACTTATACGCACTGAGAAAGCTTTTACATGGCTCTGTTGGGATGTGAACTTATAATCTTGTGTTAAAAAAAGTAAACAAGCAGAAATATTTACCGCACTTCAACGCCTTTTGGCCTTTCCTTTCGTTACACACTAAATACTGGCATATTATGATATTATTAAAAAAAAGACGAGCATTCCTTTACATTTTCTATAACAACAAAAGCTCTTTATTTTATAACCCTTATCAAAGAGGTGAGTATTTAAGCAAAGATGTCTACTAATAGTAAACTATCGGGGTTTTCAACAAGAATTTTGTTTGTCAATTGTAGCAACTCCAATGCTTTGGCATTTGTTAGAATGAATTTAATTTCGCACGAAAATCGCAATTAAAATAATTAAAATCCACTATGAAAATGGTGGTTCTTTTACATTTTGGTCAATTCGTAATATTTTCGGATCTTCCAGATCCAAATATGCATATTAATTGACGTTTCAACAATTGGGGTTATCATAAACCAACACATCGAGAATTTTGCGTTAGGTTTTGACTTTGAAGCCTTACAAGGTTCAAATGGTGCTGGAAGTGAAGCCGACCAACCATTCACAACGCCGTAGATGCGCTCAAATCATTCAACTGGCTAGTTTCTCTGAAAAAATCAGTTTTTCACTTGTCAGCAAAATTGCCGAATTTAGACATCTAAAAATCCTAGAGCGATTATTGAAAAGCCATTGCATGCTCAATGTGTTACTATATGGTGCTCTGTGTGGTTTGGAGGCCGTTTTTTTCAATATGGATCATGCTATTTCGAGATGGTAACTCAATTCTGACCTATTATTGACGATACGGATATCACTGATATGTGATTTCAACAAAACGGTGCCACTTGTCACTCAGCCAATGAAACTATCAATTTATTGCAAACCAAATTTCCCTACCGCATAATTTCACGACAATCATAATTTAATTTCAATTTTAATTTTAATAAGTTGATTATTTTTTCAGCCTTAGGACTCCTAATTAACGAAATAGGACTGCCATTTTGCCAAAAAGTGATTATAAACTTTAATTAAAGAATGGGCATCTATCAACGTAGTCGTGGGGGACATTTAACAGATATCATTTTTTCATTCTTAATTGCCGAACTTTTCGCTTCATAATACAACAAAAATGTGAATGATCTTAACCTAAATTTTTTTTATTTTGTTTTAAGATAACAAACTTCTTGTTGAAATACCCTTTATGTAAAACAAACTTTGCAAATTTCAAAAGCAACAGTTTTCTCGTTTATAATTATTTTCAATGGTTTTGAAGTAATAAAGTGAAAAAGGTAATTTCTTGGATTTGGCCGACTTCACGTCATTTCTTAACACGAATCAATTCACAGGAAAAATTTTTCAGGATACTTTCTTTGTAACAAACTTTATTAAACTGGAGGGCGAAAGTAAAAAAAAACCTAAAAGAGCTGATGTAGCCTAAAAGTGTATATGCCGTAGATGAGTACGGAAATTGTCCGTTTATTAGAAAAATTTACAGAACGGTAATAGCATTATAAAACAAAACATGGCTTTAGTTAGCCAGGAAAATATTTCAGCATATGCAGTATTAACTGAGTCATTTTAAAAACGTTGGGTAAGTAAAATAGAAGAAATATTGGACACGCTTGATTGCTTAAGAAGACATCGGGTATTTATCGGGTTTACGTTTGTAAAAGCCCACATTGAATAAGTAAGAAACTATGGAACAAATAAAGACATAGCAATACAGAAATAGAGAAATAAAAGCTGAGAAGTAACCTAAAAAGAAGAAACAACTATGAGTTTGCTATCGACGAAAACAACATAATATGTTCCCTTTAGATAACAGTCAGCACAACTACTGTGTTATGTATATTTTATATAAAGGAAAACAAGCGAGGACTACTTATGCAACGAAGGTATTTCAGATGGTAACATTACTTGTTTGACAGTATATTAACCTAGACAGGTTTAACATAATTCCTAATTAAAATTTAATAATATAATGCGGATGGGGTAATGTCGCCGTAAAATTTATTTATTGTCAGCTTATATTCATATTTTTTATATTAAAATATAGCATATGTTTAAAATGTTAACTTAATAAATACAGTAAGACTGATCTTCAATAAGCGCCAGTTACTATGTCTGTTTTTGAAGTAAATAATATTAATATTTTCGAAAAAGAAATATTTTCCCATATACCCTTTCATACACTATTGTACAAAATAATCCTTTTCCAAACTCTTAAAAGTGGCAATCATTCCTTGCGTAATTTTTTAAATAATTGAAAATCGTTTATTTGAACAAAAATATTAAGCAGGTGGTAATCTAAAATTATAGTCCTTTAGTTAGTTATTTTATAATACTTATCTTACACAGGACACCAGTTAATAGTCAAAAGTTCGTTATAATCATCCCTTCAACATGAACAAAACAAAAAATAATTCTTACCTGCTGGCTGGGTGCAGAGGAACACTGGTAAATTACACACTTTTTGCTAAAATTATTACCATGGTAATAGTAACAGAAAATTATATTAAAATAAGTTAACTGTTACTTTCGGCTGCGACGAAACGAATGTACCCTTTAATTTTTTGCGCCTTTAGTGCCATATGGCGATTGAGGTCGTATTTTTCGGAATTATAGGAAATCTCATAAATATGCCACTGTAAAAAGAAAACTATAGATGTTACACCGTTACATGGAATTTAACAATTAATCACCATACGACTATATATGTTGGATGGGAAATTTTGAGGTTAGGAAATAAATTGTTTGTCAAATGATTAAATGCCACGGATTGAGCTGTCATCCTTTGAGGATTGTTTGACAAAAAATTAGTTAATTTTAACGCTGCACTCAACAGCAAAGGCTTTTAATTGTGGAAACTTAATATCGGAATGGTGATTATTTTACTGTATCACTTCATAAAATTCGGGCAGTTTTTCGTCGTAATCAGGCAGGCTCCTTCTGAGAGCGCTGTGTTTAATTAAGTTGCAAAAATCGGAAGTTACGGTATTGCTGCTGATAGTAGGCTGAATCAGTTGCAGCCGTAGTGATGTAAACATAGCCGTACTACAGTAAAGTGTTCAGGATGAGCTTGGAACATCATGTCGTCGGCGTTCGCAACAATTGGGCATAACTAGAGGCCCTTTACCCAACATTTTAAGAGTTAAAGGCGACCAAACATTGTTTTTTTTTTTTTTTAAGAGAAGTAGCACTTCAGACAACAATGTCTAGTAAGTCAAGTACCGCGCTTCATTCTTTAGGAAAGGGATAGAGAAAAGATGAAACAGGTGGTGAAAGTAGAAGGATGTCGAACTTATGTAAATTGTCTGGCTGTTATGTTATCAAACATTATTATCTGCAAACAGCCCTCGAAAAACCATCACATTGAAGGAAAGTGGCTTTATAGGGCGGATTATGGTTAGGCGGCTTCATCGGCCCATATTTTTTTGGAAATCAGCAGGCAAACGCCTGCACCGTGATTTCTTTGCATTAAAGGACCCTGAGTCAATAATCATAATTGGCTAATGTTGACATCAGTGACCTTTGGTTTCAGCCAGGCGGCGTCACAAGTCACTGAAACACTGCATTGAAATTTTTTAGTCGCATAAGTTCTCTATTTAGCGATGTCTTCTGGGCGCTTCCTTCTTGTATTTAAACGCCACTGGATTATTTTCTCTGGGGTCACTTTGAAAGCCCGGCTTGCGTAGATAAATAATGTTTATTGCAAAATATTCTTCAACATTTTATAAAAAGAGCGGATTTCTACTAATCTGCTGGAGGTTGATATTTGCGCAACGTCTTATTGCTTAGTGATTCCCTGGTTTTACTTTGCAGTGGTTTCAACAAAACTAAAGTTGTCGAAAAAAGTTTGTGTTTTAATTCATTTTACTTCCTAGTTTCAAATATGCGCGTCTATTATATTCGTAGCCCTTTTAACGCAGCTTCGTAAATTTTAACAACCACTTTAAAATCATAGTCGCATTATAGCGCCGAAAAAGATATGGAATTACGAGTATATAGAATTAACTATACCTTATTCAAATTTTCCGTCTTTGCTTTTACATAACTGCAATAACAAGGATCAGTAGTTTACAACAGGATAGAAAACATAGCTAAGTGAACATGCCAGCCAGTGCAGATGTATATTAGTTATACTATTCTATTCTGTATTGATAAAATAACGAAAGAAGAATTTATTTGTATATCCATCCCACTGGCTGTGAAAGTTATTAATAGAATTCAAATCCGTAGCATAGGCGAACACTCATTCCTACTGTGACAATATCAGTTTTCAAAAACAACAATGAACAACCACCATCACCGGCGCAGCTCGCCTGTGTATGATGGCAAAGTCTTAAATAAAAGGAATTTTAAATTGCCGTCTTTATATCAATATTATCTTGTTTAATTTAGTTACCATAACCACCGGAGTGCAGAGCAGAAAACGCGTGGTATTAAACAGTATTATAAAATATTACAGTCAAAATGGAACATGAGTGTTATTCACATATTTTTAGCTATTTAGGGGATGAAACACATAACAACACATTTTTCTATTCATGTTGTTTCTTTTTTTGTTGATTATAATTCTTTTCATTTTGTCAGGCATTTAATAAAAGTTTTAAGTTAGATATTAAATAAAGTATGAATTTCTTGTTAATAAAGTTTAAAAAAATAACACTTGAAATATTATTATTTTTTAAATTTATTATATAAATTTAAGGTAAAAAAGAAAAGAAATTTGAGCGTTTATTTATTAAAAATAAAAACGCCACCTTAAGTTATTTTGTGTTAGTTAAGTAGAACAGCTAAATACCCTGCTCTCCATTATTCAGTTTTTGTTTTACTCTTTGTAGGAGTACCGTTAATTGTTTTAGTTAAGCTCAAAACTTCAAACACTCCTGACAACGCAATTGAACCAATCAAACCTCCATCCTATGGCTGAAACCAACAGAACAGGAATTTTTATAAGACGCTAAAAAACTAAATATTAAACAGATTAAAGTCTATAATTGTTGCACAAAATTGTATTACCCGCAAAGTAACGATAAAAATACTAAAAATACCTAGTGAAATGCAGTCTCTATGATTGAGCTGACGTGTAAAGTAATTCCACTTTAATTACTTTAAAATCAGTATAAAATGGTTATTGTTGTTCTTCAGTGGTAAAAGAGCTTTTCCATATAAAAGTGTGTTAACAATGATGAAATAGTAGCTTTCGGGGGTAAAATACGACATCAGTCGCTTGGGCTAGCAGGAGCCCCAATCTGGAAAAAATAAGACTCTCAAAATCCGAGCAGTGACTTCATACAGGCGCACTGGTTTCACGGGAACCGGTTGGACGGTTGATTATTGATGAAGCCGTAAGGGGGCCAACGTGTTGGCTGTAGTTTAATCGGGCTTTGATAAGAGTTCCGAAGAAATTTTCACAAAAAAAGCTAACGTCAATGTTCCAGCTTGCGCATGTAACAGGACTAGGAGTTGGATAACCTCCAACTCAATAGCAAGGAGTGGAGGCAGAGCCCTGATACTGTACACTCGAAAATTGTGACTAAGGCATGTATGCACCTAGGTGTGTATGCGTCTTAGGGCGTGGTGAGACCACCTTTAGATTAAGGCCTCGTCACCAGGAGCTGACGTTAATTTTATCAAGTAACTCTCTAGTACTATTTTAAACGCCGCTTGCTAATGATGTCATCGCATCGAAATCGCTCGTCGGTCATATATAATAAACAGCCGGTAACGAAAAACTTCACCAAAAGGAATAACAACAGCATATCAACTAGAGGAGAACAGTATTTTAATACTAAAACGGCGCACTCAAAATTCTAAAAGCAGCTGAGCACTAGAAGTGGCGGTTAATAAGGTCGTAAAGACACTCGCATTTTAAAACAGTAGCTGAGATGACTTAGATGGCAGGACTTTAACGGACCCGTACTTGATATAACAATCTGATAAGGTAAAAGAGAGAAGAAAGGAGAGAGAGAGTTGGGGTCCCAATAGAGTTAAATGAAACAATGGTTGTTGAGTAGCAGTGTGATGAATACGATGAATAAAGGATATAAATTGGATCAAACCACATCCATGTGTCGAGTTCATGTTCTAATAGAATTTAACGAAAAATAATAGCTGTTGAGTAGTGCGATGAACACGATGAATAAATGAAGTCTGAAGTAGAAAATGAAAATTAATATTTTGATGGACACGTGTGTGTATCCCAACAGCAAATATATTAATCAGAAACGTGGGTAGTAAAAAAACTTTAAATGTTAGACAAAAAAATGACAAACTGTGGCAGTCATGGTTGCAACAGATTAAAATTTTGAGTAGATACGGAAAATAATTATTGTGTAGACGCGTTAAGTTAATCGATGAAAGCGCATGTTTATTAGAGCTACTAAGTGTAGTAAAACTGGTTAATCCGGGTCTAAAATGTAAAAGTAAATTAGTTAGTGAGGAAGGCAGTCATGAATAAGTAGGTTTTTTATACTGATTTTTAGACAGAAGATCTAGAGTCATACAACATTATTATGAATGTGTTATAAATTTTCTAGCCTAATTGCTTTATGGCATCTGGAGTTTTGAACATTTTACTGTAATCAGATAAACTTTCAAGCAAACGAAATCATTCCTACTTATTGTTTTACAAACATTAAAATATAATACACTTTTTAAGAGATCACTGAATTGGTTTAGTCCCAACTTCCTTTCATATTAAATATGCAGAGCAGCTTTTACATACTTTTTTATTTTGCTTTTAAAACCAACAAATTTTTGAAAAAAATAAATAGTTTTTGTTAAATCGTACAAAGACCCAATTAGCTTTGTATGTACTCGTATCTATCTGTGTGTAAATCGTATGTAAATATCTATAAACATAAATGAAGAAAAATCTTAACAATTACTTTTTATAACTTCTGGTATAAAAACAGAGATTTTTATACTTTTGTGTTGTTCAGATAACTCTCTGGTTTATGTATTTGTTGGTTGTCTAAAATAATAGTTTTAAAACAATAACAACAAAAACAATACCAATAAACAGTAGTTGTGTGCAAAGACGTAAAAACCCCAAATTAAAGCTTTAAATTTCAGTTAAAGGAGAAAGTTATTTTTTTGGTTTCATTTGTGAAGATGCCTGACTCACAATGAAGTGAAAAAAGAAACTAAAAAAACAATAATAAAAAAAATCAAAAGGTGGTTTTAAATTTCATGTTGTATTTTTGTTTGAGCATATAATTTGTAATTTTCTAGTGATTTTGTCAGATTGTTGATTACATATTTTTGTTTAACCCTTTAAACAGCAGCATGAAAAAATTCATTCGCTTTTCATTTTTCTAATAAATTATTGAAAAAATTGCCCTGTAGCAAAAATCATTTGAAAGGGCTTAATCAAGACTGAAATTAATTTTAGCTTATCGGCATTTAAAATGCTTTTCAACATTCCAGCCATTATTAGAGAGATATTAACAGAGGATTAGGATGTTTCTAAAGTTTTGTTTCTCTTTATCGATTCATCGTAATTTCAATGGATGGGCCTTTAAGGCCTTTCACTCATTATAAATTATTATAGTAGTAATTAACTACTCCACTAACATGCGCTCTTCTGCGTTAACAATGGCCCACTTCACGCCTCTCTAAAAGCTCTTCCACATGATGTGTGTCAACATCTAACTGAAATCTTTAATCAGCTTAACTAAGCTCTAATTAAATGTACTAAATCTTATAATCGCATCTTAACATAATATTTATTTACAAGTTGGTTTCGTCACTGAACTGGGTTTTACAACGGGGTTTTAAAAAGCATCTACATTTTACTATGTTTTAAAGATTTCATTACACTTCTAAATTATGTCTAAATTATATATAAGTTTATCGAGTAACAAATACTACATACTATAGGGTATGACGTGATAAGATTTACATCTGCACCTTGCCCTGGGCCCTAATCAGTTGGTGGATCATTACCGCTGTGGATAAAATGTAGCGTCTTCCTCGCCCTAGAAGGCCTTCGAATACGTATATCCTCCGGTCACTCCTACTTGCAACTTCAAAAGCCCGAAGCAGGCCGCAGCCTTTACTCCTTGCTGTAGAGTTGGAGACTATCCAACTCCTGGTCCAGAACGCATGAAGCTTAATAAAATTAAGAACACGACGGTATTCATACTCACTGAACCTGGACCATTCATTGTGTTCATTGTGAATTATCTGACCCACAAACTCAAACGAGAGCCTCGAAACACACAACCACCACGATACTCCCTCAATAATCAGTCATAGAACAGCTAAATGCCTAAAGAGACATAGCGCGGAACTCTGGGGTTTTACTGATTTCCGTGGAAATATAGGCCCCCTTTTACCCTGCAAGACATAAGTCTAGATGGGTGTGTGATCCATAAAGACTTATAATGTGCCGATGGGGGAATACTATAGGGTATAATTGCAGCATCAAATACATTCACAGTTTCGAGTGGTTGGGAAGGAACTATTTTTTAAATAAATTAGAAATATCATAACGGTTGAGCTGATTAAATAAAAATTTAACATGCCTGTAGTAGACTAAAGTTAAAGCACTACCTTTAATCTTTAAGCTTTTGACTGCCTCTAGGAACATTGCTAAAGGGCCCTTCGAGCATGTTTATTTTTCAAAGTTTTAACTTTTTATTTTTTTAATAGATTAAAATGTTTTTGTAATAGTTAAAAAATCCTTGACCAGATCTTTAAGTCCAAGTATAAAACTAAAACTAGTCATTAGTAGCAATATTCAAAATTATTAAAATATTAGCTTTTCCAAAAAAGTCAACCCAATGTATGTAATTAGTTAGAAAAATTGGGTCTGTATCAAATGAGAATTTTTAATTTTTACATTTTGTAGTTAAAAGTATTTTTTGCATAAAAATTAATTTCTTAAATCTTCAATTTTCTGAAATAAACCATTTCTTTGCTACATTAGCTTTTCAAGCTGTTTTTAGTCTTAGCGAAGCACTTAAGTATTATTTAGGTTATCTTGAGTTCAGTGTGCCTAGGATTCCATTCACCGAATTTAAACGCTTTCGTATATGAACTTTCTATAGTAGTTGCCATTTAACGCATATTTGGCTGCGCAGTTTGTTCTCTTTCGATTAACATGGCAAAGTAAGTGCGCTTTGATGAATCTAACTTAGTTTACGTCGATATATCGATATAAAGTCTAGTATCGGTTCATCTACTCAGTGTTCAGTAGAATGAAGAATTACGGTTGGAATGTCATTATAAAGAGTGTTTTTTTAAGCCCGATAGAACTTGAAATTGTAAAAAATAACACAAAAAATTAAATTGTAATCAAAATTTCTTTTTTATTCGAAGGATCAATACGTGACATTAACATTTGAAAATGATTTCGGGCATATGGGCACCGCGGCTGTTCTTGACGAAGCGCATTCTGGACATCCAATTTTGGGCCACTTTTTCGAGCACTGCTGGGCGTATGTCACGAATAACACGAACAATGCTGTCCTCCAAGGCGTCAATTGTTGCTGGTTTATCAGCATAAACCAGTGACTTCACGTGGCCCCACAGGAAATAATCGAGTGGTGTCAAATCGCACGACCTTGGAGGCCAATTGACAGGTCCAATTCTCGAAATCAACTTATCGCCAAATTTTGATTTCAATAAGTCGATGGTTGCGTTCGCTGTATGGCACGTAGCGCCATCCTGTTGAAACCACATCTCGTCCGGATCAATGTCATCCATATTTTCAAACGAAAAATCATTGATCATGGTGCGGTAACGATCTCCATTGACCGTAACGCGAGCTCCGGCCTCATTTTTGAAGAAATAAGGTCCGATGATGCCACCAGCGTGAAAACCGCACCAAACGGAGCATTTTTCTGGATGTAATGGAGTCTGTAGGGTCTGTTGTGGATTGGTCTCACTCCATATGCGGCAATTTTGCTTATTAACAAACCCGTTAAGCCAAAAATGCGCCTCATCGCTGAACACAATTTTGCGATAAAACAACGGGTCAGTTGCCAACTGCTCTAGAGCCCAATCGGCGAAAGAACGACGCATATAATGGTCTCGTGGCCTCAATTCCTGCACCAGCTGGATCTGATACGGGTGTAGGCCGAGATCTTTGCGCAAAATTTTCCACGTAGTGGACGGACAGAGCCCCAATTCCTGCGACCGACGACGAATTGATAAATTTGGATCTTCTTCCACACTTTCGTTTACAGCGGCGATATTCTCTTCAGTACGCACATTCCTTCGACGTGTTGGTGTTATTGCATCCTCTAGAGAGTATGTGGTACGACATCTATCGACAGTTCGACGAATGGCTTGTTCAGATGCACGATTATGTACGCCATAAAAATGACGAAGTCGTCTATAAGTTGCGCGAGAGTCTATTCATGATGATTTGTCAGAGTATACTGAAACAAATAAAAAAAATGTTCCATCAAAATTTCATTTTTTGTGTTACTTTTAACAATTTAAAGTTCTATCTAGTTAAAAAAAACACCTTTTAGTTCTTCGAGGTTTCTGCCCTTAAAATATATACTAAGTCGGCAGCAACACCTATTCCTATTGATGGCGACATATATTAGTTCTTCTATTAACACGAGACTGTCGCCTTCCGTCAACTGCTCAGCAGTTGCCATCATGAAATTGGTCTTGTCCTAAATTACCAACAGATTCATTATAGTTAATTTCACTACATTTTGAAAAAAAAAACATGTTACTCGTCCTATCTTGCCTACTAAGTCATTTATTCCTCATATGCGAGGATGAGGTGGCCTGGTCCTATATAATTAACTTATACTTTAGTATCTTCCTTAATACTTAATATAATAATTCTTAGACTTCTTCGTGCTGGGCGTAATACTTTGAAATATTTAATTTTTTAATTATTATGGCTTAGCATTACACATCTGCAATAAGCAGTAAATACAGTGAATAAAAAAAATACTGCAACATTTTAAGAAGAAATTATAATTTATTGTAAATTTGTAATCCTAAATATTTTACATAAAAACTAAATCAAAGTGTATTTTTAAGAGGTTAAAAACTCTTTTTCCAGCTTGAATAGCAATAAACGATCAAATTGCATTTCACTGAATATCTTGACAATTTTTGTGGTTTTTTCTCTGATTTTTTTTTGAAAAAAGAAAAATCTAAAAGAAAAAACAATGAAAAAATTACCGCACAATTATTTTAATAAAGAAAACGTTTTCATTTGTCCAACTAAGCAGCAAAACGAGCTTTTGCAACTAAAGATGATTTATAATTTGTATAATTTGTTATGACACAGCCGACTACTAAAACTGACACAACAATAATGCATTACTCTCAGCCACGATTATATCGAAATGGAGGCTTGGGCTTGGTAAGCACTTAAACAACCAACAAGTCATTATGATTTGAACAATCACCACCACCACCACCACTACCACCATCATTACTAGATTTACTATGACAATTATAGGAACAAGAGGCTAAATATGGCATGATAATGGTTACAAATTAATCTCAAACAATAGAAAAATAATTTTGTTTATGTCGTAAACATAAAGCTTGAATTGCAATCTATCTTTCGTTGCTATTTTACTAGTCATAATAATTTGCATAATAAATGAAAAACTACAGGAATGAGTTAATGCAACAATAATGCGAATGCTCAAATTTTGGAAGTACCTAGGCAAACTATATGGATTAATAACAATTAATAGTTCGTTGGATTTGTTTCGCCAGTAAACGAAATACTGTTGTCATTTTCTGCAGTGTAAAACATCATTGTTGGCTGGCTTGTTACTTGTGACCGGTGAGCGCTTTCTATATAATGATACCATTGTCAAGCTGTGAGTAACCGATACAACACCACGATAATAATTCTACTTACTCCAGATATGTATAACAAAGAAGTCGACACAATTTACAACATAGCTAAAAATAACGACTATAAATCCGTTACTATCGACAAACTGTTTATATAAAACAACAATAAAAATAATAATAAAGACGACAAAGAGATAATTGACACAACACAACGATACAGTTTTACATACACAGGACCAGAAATATATGGATTAACTTAACTTTTTTACTGAGAAGGTTTACTCACAGCATTAAAAACCAGTAACACTCTGAGACTTAATCTCGGGACAGAAACAACTGAGAAATTTAGTTCCAGCGGAGTATAACAGACTTACTTGTAACTTGTAAACATACAGGACAAAGAGGACGAAGACTAAAAATAAGATTTACAGAACACATACCCTCGCACAAACGAAAAAGAGAGGACTCCAACTGTGGATTGCACCTTGACACTCACGGAGACACACCAAGGGAAATAGATGACTGTATAACATTAATATCGTAACAAAAAAGACGAAGCCTTAAAAGCATAGAAATTTATCAAATAAAAGCTTTTAACTGTGATATTACACTGTCACGATCAGGTAAACATGACATTAGACACAAATTTTCACAGCACTAAAAATAATCACATACTCTAACAAATGAAATACACCCTCAGACGGACATACTTAAACCCGCATAAAAAGCTAGGTGGCGGACATTCTACCTGCTTGAATAAACACGACCCTAACGAAAGAACTATCTAAGCCCGAACGAACACAGACTCACCAGTACAAACCGGAACACGGCTTGACATTGATGTTATCACATCGAAAGCGCTCGCTAGTCACATTGAACAAACAGTCAGTAATGACGGTTTACACTAAAGATAATTACAACATTATTTATAACAATAAGAGAGCACATAATCAAATTTTTTAACAGCAAAATAATATTATTCTACAAAACGGAAGGCTCATCAAAAAGAATATAACGATTTTATCTTGTAATTTAAACAGAAAAAAATGTATTTAAAGCTTCTGGTAAACTTTGAAAATATCTAAAACTTTAAACGCCATTTCTTCAGTTCAGTATTCATCATATTTAGTATTTAAGTTTTGCCTAAAATGTTTACGGTTTATAAAGCTACTTGAATTTCACTAGTAGCCCTACATTTTCCAAGATTTAAACAATTTCCTATTTAGCCTGTAATAATATGCGTATATTTTATTTTTGCATAAAATATATTAATCGTTTATAAATAAAAGAACTATTAATCATTTCAAACACAATGCACACAATACAATGACAGGACATCGTCCGACAATCGTCAAGAAAAAGAAATATTAATAATTTAAATATAAACAATATACAGTGTATAAGTATTTAAAAGGCCCTGCTTCTTTTTGATATTTGTAGAAAAATAACTTTTTGTAAAACATAATTTATCATAAAATATTTGGGAAACACAAAATGTGTATTTCAATTGTTTTCGCCCTTTTAATCTTTTCTCTGCATACTATAGACATGGTGTTTTATGTTTTCTTTAATACTTTTTATACGTACGTATATAGGTATATATGTATGTAGGTATGTATGTATGTAAGTATGTATGTATGTATGTATGTATGTATGTTTATATGCTCATAAAAGCTTGTAATAAATGTATACGCGAATCATAAACACCACAAGCAAGTTCAAAAAGGGTGTTTTTTGTAGAAGTATAGAATTTTAAGTTGGCAATATTTTTTAACTGGCGGTTATTCTGTTAGCTTTCCACTGGTTTAAATTTGTTGTCATTCCTTTCAATGAAAACTATCGTTACTGGCTATTTTGGTGGTAAGATCGGCGAGTGCTTTCGATCCGATGGCATCATTATCAAGCCGCGTTTTAGATAGTATTGTGGAGTTAGTATTAGGTCTGTTAATATAAATAGTGTTGGGTTTAGGTCGTTCTTTCATTAAGAACGTGTCTATTTATGCAGGTAAATTGATTTATATTTATACTTGTTATATTTTATATTTCAACGTGAATAGACGGACGCCTTAACAACGCTTCCAAATTGTTTACGTTGAGCCCAAAACAAGATTGGCGTTGATTCCGATTTTCAAAAGCGAATATAGTTTAGCGATAAAGCTCGCTTTTGTTTGAATAGATACATCAGTAAACAAAATTGATATATCTTTAATAAATATCTTTTTTTCTTTTTAACGATCTTTTTTATATATTTTTTTCTTTTCGATATTACGCTTGCCTTTGGAGAGCTTTTTCAGAAAAAAATGTTTATTTTTGAAAACAAAAAATTATTAACATAATAAATTATTAACATAATAATTAATAATATCGAGAAGAAAAAAAATATATAAAAAAGATCGTTAAAAAGAAAAAAAGATATTTATTAAAGATAAATAAAAAAAGATCGTTTAAAAAAACTATAAAAATGATCAAAATTGATATTTTTGGAATGTAGGTTGAAACACCGTGTCCATGCTTATGGACAAACTATGCCACGATGGCAACGCTGGGGCCAAACTGGAAAACTGGCGGGTTTTTTCCAAAAGAAGAAAACCGCAAGTTTTTGGAAATGGGAGAGGCAGAGCGGCGATGAGAAATAAAGTCAGTCACCTTTTGGCAGCCAACCTTGAAAGTTTAAATGACAAATACAAATAACTAACTAATTTAAATGTGAGAAAAACCCAACAATAGTTTTGTTGTTTAACTGTAAGACAGAAAATAAATTTAACTGAAAAAATAAAAAATGAACTGTAATAGCAAATTGAATTTAAATAAAAATGAAATGTAATTGAAAAATGAGTTTAAAAAATTATGAATATTAAACACACCGTTCATCCAGAAAAACTGGCTATATAGGCTGGTAGAACTATTGCTGTTCAGAATCATTGCTATTGAGCCAAAAAGTCATACAGTTCATGTCACAATTTATTTATTGAAGGAAATGTTTGGCAATCGTATAGTTTCAGTTTTCTGGCTCATAAATTCACCTCCTAGATCCTGCGATTTAACTACGCTAGGCTATTTGCTGTGGAGATATGTGATATCGTTAGTCACGCCGATAAGTTCAAAACAACAACGCGTTATTTTCGAAATATTCGAAGAATTTATAAAAGATTAGATGTCTAGATTAGATTACGCCGAGAGAGCCATGTCGGCCAAATGGCTGAAGTTATATTTAAATTATAATGCCAAAAGATCGTATGAATAATATAAATTTTAAAAAATTCATCTTAGTTTTATTCCATATTAAAGTTCTCTGTGAAAACACCCTTTATATAGCAATTTCAAATAAAAGCTATTTTAAAGAGCTGTCAAGAAAAGTATGGTTGAAATAAGTATTATATTATTTTCTGAGATAACATAGTTAACAATAATAACAATAACAATAGTATTGCAAAAGATAACCAGAGTTATGTTTAAAGTATAAACTATATAAAATTAAAATTAATTTTTTAAAGCACCAGAAATCATATATAAAAATTTAATAATATTTATTTCACCACAACTTTGAGTGGCAACTTCAGAAGCAGCAAATAAAAATGTACATATAAAGGGGGTATGTAAACGATACATATAAATGATATATGCAATTGATACCTTTTCATTTAAATTTATTTATTATTAGTAAATTAAATTGTTATGTAAAGACTTTGTGCTTTTAAAGATTAATTATAAATTAATAAAAAAGGTCAATTAATTATAATTATAATTTTAATCTTATCTTATTAAGAAAAAATATTGTTTAGAAATTTCACATCACAATAAGTGTCACACTGGTTCTTGTGAAAGAAGAATAAATACGCGCTACCCCAAACGAAATTATAAATCGAGTTATAAATTGTGCATTAAAGCAAAATAAATATTTATTTATTTAATGAGCTGATTAGATTTTGAAACTAGATGTAAAAGCTAGCTATGGCACTGTAATAATAAATATTAGGTGGTATTATTGATTCCGCGCGGAAAGTAAAATTGAACGGAAAGAAATATCGATCGATATGAAAATTGCAATTATTTATTCGTCCGGTATTCTCTTTCCGCAAACGTAATTTAACATCCCTGTTTTAAGTGATTATAAGCCAATGTTGTGTCAGCTGATGGGTAAAAAACAAACAAATTTTAGATGTGATGGCAGATGCTTGTGTAAAATATTTTTTAAATTAAATATGTATACAAATGCCTTTTTGAGGATAGCAGTGAATGTGATTCTGTGGATTGATCGATTGGAAAAAAGAGTTTTACGCTATAAATCTGGAGATGTGTTCCAGATGAACGATAGAAAGTAAGTTGAAATACACAAATGTGATTCGGAATCCTGATAAATGCTTAATTGTACAGCTTCCAAAAAAATTTTCGATTAAGTAAGGTAGCTTTTAAATACATTTTGTCTGAGTTAGAATCCGCGAAGGAGCTGTATCAGTCAAAGATAAATTTTGCGCTTGTTTGAGATTTTTTGCAGAGGGAAGCTATCAGCATAGTGCTGGTAAGGATTTTAATGTGAACATAGCCCAATGGATGAATTATTGAGCAAGTTGGATAAAATGTTGTGCAACAAATGGATATTCATAAGCACGATTGTAGACGAGGAAAGAATAGCCAAAATGACTATCTATGAAAAATGTAGTATTCCAAATGGCTGTCGATTGGTACCCATGTAAAAATTATTGCTCCGAATTGCAATAAAAACTTTTGTTATCGTAATAGATACTACAGATTTAATGCTATGATTGTAAGTATATATTTATTAGCTTGGCTTGTTTATTTCTTTATAATTGTGTAAATGCATTAATACGATCACGAACAGAAAATACGGTATGTGTCTTCACAATATCCTGGAATTTGAAATGATTCCCACATTTGGGAAATGAGCACTGCAAAAACATTCCTCTAATCAAAACATAGCAATTGAAGAAATTGTCTCCTTTTGGGTAACTTAAAAAACTCTCAGCAACGAAGTCGTGTAAACAAATTTTTTTTTGTTTGTTTTTTCTTTAAAAAGAAGTAGCACTTCAGGCAACAATGCCTATTTAGTCAAGTACCGTGCTACATTCTTTAGGTAAGGGATAGAGAAGAAATGAAACAGGTGGTGAAAGTAGAAGGATAGTCGGAAATTAACTGCCGTATAAGACAGCACAGCGACCAGTGACTTCATCGCTGAGCAGCCCCACCGACAGTCAATTTTTATTTTTTGTAGTGAAAAAAACCAAGGTCTTCGTTGGGAATCGAACCCACAACCCCCATACTGACAAGCTAGCACACTACCTACTAGCTTACAGAGGCACCTACAAATTTTAAAAATTGTTGGAGGTGATAAAGGGTATCCTTTACAACAACGGCTACTAACACCTTACAGAGAGGCAGTTAACTCTCTTAACAAAATTAGATTAAATACCGCACATTCTAAAGAAAAAATTAAAGTGGAAAGAACTATTGGAATGCTCAAATCTGCTTTAGATGCCTTAATAATGAACGGGGATTATTTAAGATCTACGTCTGCAGGGGCACGTTGGCTGAAATCACGTTAATTAACAATTGCTTCGATATGCAATTTGTTTGCATATTTTTCACTTTTATTCCTACAAAAATATTTTTCACATATAAAACAAATAAATTAAACTAAAAGAAATTTATTTCGTAGAAATTTTATATTTTTTTTACGTTTTTGTTCTTTCCGTTAATTACCCGTTATAAAAATTAAGCGCAAGCAAAATGGAGGAAAATATGTACACTGCGGAATCAATAATATGGTTATACCGCAACTATAGAGTTGTTACTGCAACAACCAATCCATACCGCAGCTGCGGAATGAATAATTGCAAAATTTGCTTCCGCAAAAAAAATCTTATCCGCAGCCGCGGAACGGAAACAAATCTCAGACCCATTATATCAGTATAATATGACACAAAAAACTGTTTACTATTTTAATTTTTTATTTATTTATTTTATTTGTGAAATATGAGCAATTAATGTACACGTCAAACCGTGTTCGAGAGACCTAATACCCCATTATTAAATTACTTCAGTTATCCAAGAGCGATATATTAATATTTCAAAAATCATAAAACCTATTTGTTAATTTTAAAGCATACTTTCATTTCATAAAATAAAATTTATTTTATTGTATTTATTAATAATTTACAGATCGGTTGATTGTGATTAGAAATTTTAAAAATTTTATTGTTCAAAGCAACGACACTGAACATAACTTTTAATAGTGATTAAATTTTTGATAAAAGATGTTTACTGATAGTAAACTATTGTTTAAATTAGCTATAATATCATCACGGTAACCATATATATTGTTACAGTGAAGATGATAATATTTTTAAAATCCATACTTTTTCTGTTTATATATAATTATTTTACTAAATTATAAATATTGTGGAAGAAATAAAAAATTTTAAAAAACTAAAAAAAAATATATATTGCCACGTTATGTCATTGCTATCTTTCTCTGCTCGAAGTTACCTTTAAGTATATATTTCCTATTATAAGCGAACAAAAAATGTCATATACACTATAGCATTGCATTACTATTTATAATGTAGACCCCATATTCTCGAAAATGAATTGGAAAACTTTTTAAGCTATTTAGCTACAAATACTAATAAAGCTTAATACAGCGACATATCCCAACCCTTTAATATCATGTTTGAGATTTCTGGTCATTTAGTTTACAATTATTTGTTTCGTCACAGTGCAGTGTGACTGATCGCTTAATGTGACGATCACATAAGTACTGTAATAAAGCAGCCCGAAATACCAACATACTTTAATTAATACATGTTACATTTCTCACATGCAGTTAAAGTAAACAACAGCCGAGTGGTCTGCAAAATAGGGCAACAATTAGTACGTTCATATTACACCCAAAATATTTATATTAAATAATTATAATTTTAAATAAATTTATTAAAATGACAACAATATTAATTAGATCATATATCCATATAGTTACCATAAGCATTGTAATGTATTAATATATTAGACTAATTATATAAATAAGGGGTTAAGTATAATATGAGAAAATACTAAACCAAATAATATATAAGCAGAACAATTGTCAAACAACAAACATTCAATAAAAAAAAAAAACATCTTAGGAGCTTCAATCGCGGAGCTCTAAGAAAGAACTTAAAATTAAATTATTTTTAATTAAAATCGTATCAATAGTTAGTTGCCTGCTTAAGAATCTCTATATGTATTTGGTTAAGATTGAGATCCCTTAAGACATTCATATCGAATATGCTATTGCTGCTAGTATTTATTTTTATGTTTACAGCTATATATAATCGATATTCAATATTTACAGAAACACTTCCGGCATAGCTGACTGCTGTTAGAGTAGTCTGCCCTACTTAAGTCTGCTAACTTAAGTTTCGAGGCTATCTGATCTTAAAACAGTTGTCTTCTTATTAAACTTGAAGCAATCTTAATGTAATAAAGCATGTTTCGTTACTTCATGTAAAACTATTCTACAAATTCGATTATTATTGCCTGTTACTTTATAATTCATACTCAATTAACAAATTTGTAATTTGAAATATTTATTTAAAAAACGGGATCTATCATAGTATATTTTTTAATAAAAATCTTAATGAAAAACTTAATTAAAGCAATTAAAATAATAATTAAATGTAGATATAACTGCAAACAAATACTTGTTAAAACAAAAATTATTGAAAAACGTTTCCATGGGAGTAAGCTTTTGCATAGAAATCTTTTAATCGTATTGTACTAAGTCTCGTCTAACAAAAGAACAAGGTTCTTATATAAAACTTTAAAAAATGGTATGGACGTTAGTGTTTTCTGAGCTGACTACCATCACTATTGCATTCTTCGCTTGTAATTAATTGTCCTCTAGTAATCTGTGTTTTAAAATTCAATTTCAAAAAATGTGTTTTCAAATTGGTTTATTTTTTTGTATTTAATTTTTCTGTTAAGTCTCAACGCGTAATATAAATCGTGTTCTCTTTCTTAAACTACTTACAGCTACCGGTTCATTTAACAACATTCTGTTTTTCATTTGTGCATTTTAATATCATAAACAAGAACATCGAATAGACGAACACTTTAAAACATTCACTCTTGTTAACTTCAATTGTGAAAGCTACATCCTTAGAAATACACACACATACTCTAAACAGATTTACAGGCATACTTACATTCGTATATATGGAGAAAGCTTATATTATACACGTACACACATCTTTTGTAGTTGTCTAACAATGAAAATGTTAATTAATGTTGCTGGCTGTTGATGTTCTTGAAAATGATCACAAACATCGTCATTATCATCATCATCATCATAAGGAAAATCATTCAAATAACTATGAATTGAAGTCTTTATGCAATGATACGATTTTATACTATGAAATGTAGAAAATAGATACTCATAACTAAAGATATGTTTTTACAAACTTACATTATTAAAGATTTTTAAAGTCGATTCATACATACTCAAATACATTTCCACATCTGTTAAAATGTAACTTTTAAAAATTTTCATAATTTTATTCATTCTTATTCATGTTTATACTTATTCATGTCAGTCGTTAGATATTTACAATCATTCTAGTCTTTTTGTTGTTAAGGAATAGTGCGTAATAAGACAATGAATAATAAATTCTTCTACGATAGATTATTTCTAATTAAAATGGAAATGAAAACAAATACAATGATATATAAAAAAATCATTATAATTTTTAATTTATTAAAGAAGGAATTACATTTTTAACTAAAGATATAATGGAAACAATATTTTTGGTTTAAAAAATCATTTCCATAAAAACAGAAAACAATGTAGAGTTCTATATATGGAATATTTCGAAGTATAAATAGAATATTTATACTTTATAAAGAATTTGATAGAAAAGTCATAATGAATATTTATTTTAGGCGATGTAAGCCAAAGTAAAAAGATTTATGATCGTTTATAAGAAAATAAAATATCAGCGAGTTTGAGTTTAGATATTGAAAAAATGTTTCGATCTTTACTCGCGAGCATAATTTTTCAAACTCATGAGAGAGTTTCAGATTGGAAAGTAAAAATAAAATAAAGAGAACACTGAAGACGGCAAATAGCCAAAAACGGTTTGTTCACGAACCAAATTTGACGAGGGTCGACATAAAACCGTACCCAAATAAACATACAAATAAAACATTAGAAATGAATTTAAATTTTCAGAATTAAAAATTAAAAACAAATTTTTAGTCGAATTTAAATGAGTTTTTCAGGAGTTTTATTTGGTTATGATTCTGGTGCTTTGTGATGAAAAGTTATTTATGTGTTAATGTATGTATGTATTTTGAATATTAAAAAATGAATAAGCTATGGCGTGTATAAACACCATAGAAAGAACAAAATTAGATGAAACGGAAGTGAAGAATCCGGAGTTAAATTTGACTCGCAACTAAGACAACATAGGCACATTTGCAACACAAAAACCTACACCCAAAGAGTTTCATCTTATAGACTGTTATAATTGTTTGAAATGGATATGACAGTTTTACCTCATTATCAACGATTAAGAATTTGCTGTTACGAATTTAGCCGACAGACTCAATACCAAATATGCAAACACCAGGTCCTGTTCGACTGGGTCGTTCAACTGAAAACATCGCAGCTGTGAGCCTCAGTGATAAAGCAATTTTGCGTAAGGATTTGACTTTGAAGCCTTACAAGGAATTAAAGCCGATCGACTATTCAAATCGCTTTAGATTAGCTGAATTCATTCAGGAATAACTGGCTGGTTTTTCTGAAAAAATCATTTTTTCAGATCAAGCCTATTTTTACTTGTCAGGGTATGTCAATTGCCGCATTTGGGCATCTGAAAATTCTAGAGATATTATTGAAAAGCTTGTGTATGCTCAACGTGTCGCTGTATGTGGTCTGGAGCCGTGATTGAGCTGTTTTTTTTTTCGGAAGATGAGGCTGGAAATGCAGTAACGATCAATAGATCAAGCTGTCGCTCTTTTGCTCTAATTTTTTTTTTATTTTTTAAAGAGGCAACAATGCCTATTTAGTCAAGTATTTAGTCAAGAAGAGATGAAACAGGTGGTGAAAGAAGAAGGATAGTCAGAAATTAACTGCCGTATAAAGACAGCACAGCGACCAGTGGCTATGCCTTCATCGCTGAGCTGGTCCACCGACAGTAAATTTTTATTTTTGTAGTGAAGAAAAACCAAGGTCTTCGTTGGGAATCGAACCCACAACCTTCTTACTGACAAGCTAGTATACTACCTACTAGCCTACATGGACTACGTGGATATCATTGACAGGTGGTTTTAACAGCATGGTGCCACGTGTCACACAGCCATTGAAATGATCAATTTATTGCAAACCACATATTCCGATCGCATAATTTCACGACAGTCAGCAGTTAAATGACCAGCCAGATCATGTGATTTAACACCACTTTATAAATTTTGATGGGGCTATGTTAAGGATAGAGTGTATGCGGAGCCAATCGAATCGTTTTCAGCCTTGAAACTCAAAATCCAGTCAGCCAGATTGTGTGATTCTTTATTGTGAGGCTATGTTAAAGACAGAGTCTATATGCAGCCAGTCGAATCAATTTCAGATTGATGAAAGAATCGACAGCTGGCCGTGGTGGACATCAGCTTGGTCGTGGTGGAACCGAACTTTTCTCTTTGTAATACAATAAAAATTTAAATTAGCTTAATCGAAATTTGGCGCTTCTTGTTGAAAAACTGTTTATATAATATATACATCTCATGAGGTTAGTTGGCAAAGGCCTCCTCGATTATGTGAATTGCTACAATTTAATTTTTTGTATTTTATAGCAAAATTGACACCAAATTAAGCACGGAAATATCGCGGGGGTATTTTCTTTAACTATTTTATTATTGCTGTGTCTTCTTTTAAGAAAAAATTTAAAAATCATGTTATTAATATTTTTGTTTAAAGCAGTTTTATATTTTGTTGGATTCAACAATATGCAAATTCTATCAAACACTTTCTTATTCAAACTCACGTCTTAAAGTGTTTACCTTTTTTTTAACAGCAATAACAACCCATATAGTAATGCGATACTATAGCGAGACAGAAACTAAAAAACGTGCTTTTGTAAAAAAAACAAAGAAAAAAAAACAACTACTGCCTGCCTAAAATGGAGAACAAACAAATAGACATGCAAATTGAATTGTGTTGGTGAAACACTTTTACTTTAACGTCTGATTTTGACTTGTATTTTTCTATACACAGAGTCATTCTTTCACTTTCTTCATTTATAACAGATTGCATTTACCGTTTTATTCTGCGATAACTCTCTAAAATATTGTCTGCGGCTTGAAGTTGACAACCAAAAATAAATAGTTAATCTAAAGATCACGTTACCACAAAACAAAATGCAAACGTGTAGTAACCAAAAATAAAATAATATAGAAAATTAACTCAGCGGACGGATCGGCAATATATAATCCTTCTAGATTATCAAATTTTATGGATCTAATTTTAATAAAATTACTAATAAAAATTTTGAAAGAGCAGTGGTAAATATTTCTTAAAACTACAGTGAAGAGTGTTTATGATTCGTCACAGTGGGTGTATGTTTTGCATTTATTTCCTGTGCAACATTAGAAATCTACGCATCACAAAAATCGAAAGGGAAACTGAAAATCATGAAAAAAAGAAGAAGAAAGCAATACTTTCATCAATTTTGTTTTCTGTGTATTGTTTTCTTTTTGCATGTATCCTCCTAAATTTTATCACAAATTTTGTAAATGGTGGAAATAAACGCAAACATGTGTATATGAAAACAAACATATTCATGCTCACGAATGTGGCCAACTTTATTGAAAACGTGTTGAGTTAACTGAACAGGCAAATAGATTCTAAAAGAGGAGTTTTAAAATAATGTTGTATGTTTACTTGATTGATATTTGTATAAACATATACAGATATGTATGTATGTGCATATATTAATATGCATTTGTTGACTTGCAAAATATTTTTTATTTTTTTTTTCCAAATGCAAAAGATAACCAAAATAAAAGAAATAAATAAATACAAAATTCAGAAATAGTTGACACTTTTTTTTGCAATTTTTGGTTGCTACTTTTATTTTGTGCCAAAAGCTGTTTACTTTCGTTTGCTTTATTCATGACGTCTAGTAGAACGAAAGTAATTTAATGTAAAATAATATTTTAAAATGATATTTTAATAGATATTAAAATAATATTTAATAGTCAGAATTGAGTATTTAAATAAAGTCTGTCCTTAGCTTTTTGAATTTTACAACTGAATTTACACCAAAATTTTTAGTAAGCAAACTTTGCTTTTTTCCAGGAAGAATTTTCAAATCAAACCTTAAGGTTTCATCAAAGCTTTCAATAAGTCTTCAAAATGTCTATTTTCCTTAATTTTCAATTTTCAAAATAAAAAATAAAAGAACTATTGATTATTGATTTCTAAAATTGTTACTTAAACTGGCAAATGATCTCGTATATTTTAGTTCAGTGTTAAAAAAAAGGACTACGAAGTGCCTAGTACGCACTCATAACGTCCTATATGTGTACGTAAACAAAATACCATACCCAAAGATTCTTAGCTAATGTATGTATCTAAAATGACGTATTGAACTTTTTTTTTGAACGTACTTGAGTGAAATTTTTATGTGTTTATATTGATCTCTAAAAAATACACAAACATTGAATAAAAATGTATGCTAAAAATCATAAAAAAGTGCGGCAAAGAAAACAATGCAAACACTAACACGTGCGCTAAAAGAAATGACGCAAATACTAATAATTTACTACATAAACTATTAAAATTCAGTAGACATACATAAAAGTTCACTAAAGTACGCTAAAAACATTACCATGTTATTTAAGTGATTATATTCATTAGCCTGTGTACGGTATTTTGTTTGCGTACACATACACAAACGCTAAAAAAAGTTTATTGTGCATTAGATATTTCTTCGGAAAATTTTTTTTTTTTATACTGAACTCCAAAACTACAGTATACAACAGTAACATAGCGTACATTAGTGGTTTTTTCCAACAGTGTTTTAATTGCTAAATTTATTAAAAAAGAAAGAAAATTATCTTTCTTAAGAATACTAAAGATCACGGAAACATAGTGTTCGTAAGATCAATACAAAAACTCTAAAAGAAAATTAACATAAACAAGAATAATACCGTTACGTTAGCGTAGCAATTGTGCTCATAAATTTTTCATAATTTTGTAACGTATTCTGTAAACCTTCATCTTCACAAGCGATAAAATAAATTATGAGTTTGTTTTCTTTAAACAAGTACGCTATGTATTCCCAAGGGAAGCCTTCTGGATCCTTTAGTATTTTTTTCAGTAATAATCTACTCAAAGCCATTAAATACTCAAACGTTCTATTATATGCACACGACGAAAAAATATTTCAAACACACAATCGTCAAGCTTGTCATGTTTTTCTGAAACAGGACTTAGATGCATTTAGGTCCTGGTGTAATGTTTACCTTATGGAATTGAGCCTTACAAATACATGTATTGCTTTTGAAGATGTCATAAGAACAAGCACCACCATTTTAAATGTTCATGAACTTGATAAACACTATGTGGTTTCAGGCCTTGGTGTTTTACTAGATGCTAAATTAAATTTTATACAGCATATTTCTTTAACTACTAAGAAAGTATGTGCAGTTTTTGAATTTATAAAACTCTGGGCCAAAGAGTTTAGTGACCTGTATATCACAAAACATTTTTACACATCTTTTGTCAGAGGTATTCTGGAATACGGCTCAATAATTTGGTATCCAATTTACAAAGTCCATACCAATATCACTGAATCGGAGTAAAAATTCTATTCTACCATCCTACACTAGTAGACTTGCGCTAATAAAGCTATCAACTTTAAAAAGCCGAAGAATAATATTAAATATCACCTTTATTCTGTTCGAAGCCTTCAGCTTTATAAAATAAACACAGGGCTATAGGGAAAATGTTTTGCACACTAAACATTACACTTCGATCCTTTTATCTTACACTTAACACCCCATAAACAATTGCCGTTTAAGAATAAATTTCCGAACGAAATGATATTTCAGACATTAGTAATGCATGGACATGAAAGTGGGTTTAGGAAGAAAAAACGATGAATAGTTAAATAAACTTACTTCATTTATCTGATAGGAATAATTTAGTTTATTATCAAGTAATACACCTAGAGCTCGCAGTCTGTTCAACCACTTTATGTATTCTTCGACAATTTGAGCAGGAAAACCTTGTGAACCTAACCTATTGAACTCCATGACTTGAATTTTTGATAAATCAAGCTGAAGATAACCTGAATGTATCTAGATATATACCCTACAACAGGTATTATTCACCACAGTCTGCAAGTTGTTTGATGTTTGTTTTTCGTTTAACATGAATCAATTTCGGTAAAACGGTTAATAATATGCAATATAAAAAGCAGGACGCCGAGTATTTAACCCAGTGCAACCCCTGAACTAATCGATATTAAACGTGATTGCTTTCCATTATGAGAAACAAATTGTTTATGTTCACATAGTTAAAACGTTGGATATTGACAAGATGTTCAAGTGAATTTTAAAAATGATTTAAATTTACACAGCATCATAGAATAACGTAAACGATTAAATGCCTTAGATAAGTTCAATGGAATTAAGATGTATGTATGTGCCTTCATGTCTTGCTTAAGTTTTAAAATAAAATAATTAAGCAATAAAGCGAACTACTGGGTATGTTGTTTACGAACTGCATGGCTTGCTAAGAAAACTTATGGTACAACAACAACATTTCTAGTTACAAACTGCTGTTTACTAACTGCCCGGCATGCAAGACAAAAAAAAAAAACAAATTTCTGTTTACTAACTATACGCGCAAGACAGCAACAAACATGTATGCTGTTTACCATCTGCACAGTTTTCTAAGAAAACTTACCCACACGATACAACAACATATATTTTGAAATAAATCCCAAGTAGAAACCTTATCAGCATAAAAACAAAAATACACACAGACATACAGGCGCCTATACATCGAATCAACAACATACAACAACAAAATGTGATACAAAGCGAGTAGAAGATTCATAAATTTTTGGACTTTAAATGGGCAAATATAAATAGGGCAGCGGCTAAGTGGATAGTCAATCAATGTAAAATTAAACCTCTTGAAGAAAAGACGTGCATCTTAAGTAAATTGTTCTTGTGTAGTCAAAGTAATAAACTTGATATTAATTTAAAAACTGTAAAAACTGGTGTTATTTATTTTACAACAAAACGATTATAAAAGGTATAAACATAAAAATATATATTTTTGTTTATGAATGTATTACAATTTATCCAAATCGCGGTTTGTTTACCATTTAGTAATGAATGCCGAAAAATTAAGTCAGTAATTTGAGATTAAATATTATGTTCAAATCATCTGAATAGTGCGAATAATATAGTAATTGGTCCTAAGTTTGTTAAATCTAATCTCTTTACCATATTTCCAATCCTCAGAATATGTGATGTTGCTATTATAGAGTTAACACTAGATTTATCATCTATTTACATGTACGTATTTCTATCAAAAACAATCTAAATGATTGGTGTATATTATACATAGGTAGATTTTGCTCTATGTATACTTTCCGCATATACTTTTTTTGGCATGTATTGCAGATATTTGTAGCCTTATTGTTATTGCAATATCCTATGTACAGAAACAGTGTGGTTTTTGTCTTGATATCTGAAATTCTGAAGCAAATTCTTCTGCGAATCGAAACAAAAAAATGTATCTATGGGACATTTTCTTCTAAAGTGAATTGCACAATATCCAGTTATTTATTCCGGCTAAGCCGAAAATATTGAAAGATACATGAAATGGGTACCTTTTGGCACCTTATTTCACCGTATATTTCCGTGCCATTCGATTAGTGACATCGACGAGAAACTTAGTTCTATTACATGCTACGTCCAAATAGTTCCGTTCGCTGATTTAATAAGTTACTTTCACCTTTATCTTCAGAGCTGGAAGGGAACCGCATGCATCGTCTTGTACGATTGTTTGGAATATTTTCGCAATTACTGTCACCTAAATGAATCTGCAAGAATTTCATCATCACTACTCTCGACAATAGCATTGACATCATCACTGCCTTTCGTATCAAGTTTTCTATCTTAAACATCGCCGTCACTGTCAAAGTGAAGGTGAACTTCTATAGTTAAATAATCCAGGGGTTTTTTGGTTGCATTTTCTAAATATGAAGAAAATTTTGCTCTTTTGACCATTTTCACGGACTGAAGATCGTTATTAAAATGTTGTCTATAAAAAAAAATGCCACATGTTGAACAAAGCTCAAAACAAAATTGAACGTGTCTCGTATATTTACAAAGCAAGTGCTCATAAAAATGACTTTATCAGCACAATGCCGATAACAGAATGAAAAAAGACGTATGGGCGCTATATGTACTACATCGGGCTAATGATTCTACCGAAATTATACATTTTTTCATAAAAATGTCAATAACAAAAATTATATTTGTATATAAAATAACATGAAGTTTATAAAATATATTTTTAGCTACAAAAGTCATGATATTATTTCTGAGGTAGTAGGAATTTTGAATTGAAATTTCACGACCAGTCCAAATGACTGGTCTGGTAAATTTAGTGTTTAAAAAATGTGGGTTGCGACTAGACATGAAAGTAAAGATAGTCGTATAAAATTTAAAGCGAATACCATCTACTCCGAAAGCATTTTAAATATCTATACAGCTAAAAATTAGATTGTCATTAATAGTTAAAATATTAAAGAGTTTTCTTAAAAGACACCATTCATTTATTTTGTGACAATATTACACAAATAATAGTTTGGTAAAGTTTTTAACATTTGTGTTGAATTTTATTCGTAGCCATTATTTTGCCAAACAAAATATTGTTAAATAAGTTTAAGGTTTAAATTTACATTCTTTAAAATTTTTTGAAATGCTCATTTCCAATTAAATTTTTTACGACTTTAACGTTTTCCCCTCTTTTATGTTGTGGTTGATAATAAGGAAATGTAATTTGTGGTTGAAACTCAACTTGCTCTGCCTTATGGATTTATTTTCTCTACTTTGTTTTGATTGTAATTGAATTTTTTACAGTTTACAGTACAGTCACGAATATGCATGGGATAAATACACACACACACATTTATTTTTATTTTCAATAACGTTAATTATGCTGTGCTTTTCGCCGGATTTATCTCATACCATTCATCGTTATTAAATAAGCATATTTATTGTTTAACTTTACATATGATATAAACATTTATTACAAAATTCAAAAATATTCCCCAATTAAATTTTTTGTCCTGTTCCATTTTAATCATTTTCGACTCGGCCATCATTCTTTTCTTGTAGCTTATCACTAGAAAGAAAATATAAACGTAAATTTAATATATTTTTCAATCATAAAACTTAATTAAAGTTTTCGTTATTGTTCTCTTTCTTATTACTTTGTTGTGTAGTTATACTTAAAATATGTTTTCTTTTTATTGTAATATTATTTTCCCTTTTTGCTTTAGTTTTGGTAATAATATGAGTTTTTCCTTAACATTTACTGATAATAAAATAGATGAAAAACCATTGCAAATGAAGATGATGAAAAACGCAAATTCATTTTCCTCATGATAATACAAAAATATGAAAAAGAACTGGGATACTTCTGTATAATAAAAGAAACCCATAGTTACCAAAGAAGAATTACTACTTGTATATATTTATGTTGTATGTTTTAGGAAATTAAACACACACGCAGACACACATTTTTGTTTTTATATTCCAACAAACACATTTTAGAAAAATGAGCAAAAGCTTAGGAAAATCATAGGGCATATAATATGCTACAAAAAAAGAATGTGTCTTATAAAAAGAAACACTGTTTCTGTAATATAATAAGCCAGTTTTTATAATTTATCACATTCCAATCCGGCTGATGTAACAGTCGCCATTTTCTATTCAAGTTTAAATTATCACAACGTGATTTATATCGTCTTGGCTTTATTCAATTAACAGTTTTACTTTCTTCCAGTAACAGGAGAACCTATTTTAAAATAGCCTTCATAACGTTTATAGATATATATCTGGCATTTTTAAGTATCGAAATATCGTTTTACACCATATTATCTTCCGAAAATTGTAATGGATGTTTTTTATCTCCCATAGAAATTGTACCAATTAACACAGAATAAAATTTTATGCAAAAACAATTTTTTTTGATTCTAACTATTTTGGTTCCAATAAGTCGATGCTTGCAGACGTTGTGCATAACGTAGTTCCACCCTGTAGAAAATACATCTCGCCCCGATCAATGTTAATCATATTTTGAAATAGCAAAACTTAATTATGATCATACTTCTGGCGAGTTCTGAAAGGAATTTCTAGTTGTTTTCAGTGATGGTACCAGGTTAATGGTGGTACCAGGTAATGGTACCAGGTTAATCGTCGCAACAAACGTTAAACTTGTCTGAATATAATAGAATTGTATTGTCTTAAGACTATTGTGTTATACTAATTTTTATACTAAGCCTAATGTATTATACCAAGACTATTGTTTTATACTTAGACTATTGTCTTACATTATATTATCTTATGCTAAGACTAATGTTATTATCTTGTACTAAGCCTAATAGTCTTATACTGACTACTGTTTTATACCAAAATTATTGGCATATACTACAACTAAATTATTGTTATATACAAAAACTAAACTATTGGTTTATATTATGGTTATTCTCTTATACTAAGACCATTATTCTCTTATACCCATTGTTTTACAATATTGTCTTTAATTCTAAGATGACTTGCTTACTTTAACTTTATTATCATATACTGAAAACATTTTTAAATTTGATTGTTTTTTATTTTATATTTATATATGATTATTATCTTATACACTGACTATTATTTTGGACCATTTTCTTATACTGAGACACATCAATTATACTATAGCAATTTTATTATCACACTAAAATGCGTTAAGTGCTATAGCTATTATTATATACTACTATTATATTATAATTACACTTTTGTATTGTAGTATATATAGATCTTTGTGTAATATTAAAACTAAATCCACACTCTAGTGCTAAGCTCTTATACTAATACTCTCATACTAAAAGTACCATCCTATACTGAACCTCAGTGCAAATACCAATGATATTTAAAATTTATATTTTACTAACATTATCACTATAAAGTGAGACGATCATTCTTGTTAAAACTTTTTGACTTATGTTTTATCCATCCTGCTAATATAATCAGTAATCCTTTGTCAAGATTACCATATAAAGCTATAATTATAATAATTCAATATTTAAAACATTTTATAATTATATTATATATTATAATTTTAAAACAATATTTATTCTCAGATATAAATATTCTGAGTGTATTTTCAATTATTACTGACAATACTTTAAGCTACTCATACTCATGTATTATACAAATCAGTAATACAAGCATGAAACGGATAAATATTTTGTAAGAGATAGTGTAAATTTTTTGATGAATTTCGTAAAAAATGGGATGCTTTATTTCGGGCGATAACAAACATAGATTTTGTTCTAGGGAATGTATCATATACTCTTTCAAACAAACAAACGTTCTTAAAAACAGTTTGCCCTTTAGATATTCTGTTTAGTTCTATTTTGTATAAGCAACAGAAATGATAAGGAATGTGTTGCTGTGTTCCATATTTTCTGTGATTTTTTAATGCGTCTCCGCATGAAAAGAATTTTTATATCAGGTAATTGAAAAATTTCAGTCGCTAACGTCTACAATTAGTTCATATTATTGTTCAAAGGCATTTTTTAGCCGTTTTATATTCAATATATAATTCATTGGCATAAAATGTAAGTTGTTTCGTTAAATAATTAACGTATGTACTTCGTTCTTAACAAATTCATTGTTGGTTGTTATTGTTGACCAACGATTTAATGTTTTATTTTCCATGTCCTATCTTTATATTCATTCATAGCTTGTTGTTGTTAATTTTTTAAATGATTTTTTTCTAAAGGCGATTCTTTTACTTAACGAGCAATGCACGAACATAATGATGACATAAGGAAACTAATAAAAAATGTAGTTTTAATAAAATTACATGCAAATTACACTTTTGCTAAATTGAAACCAATAAAACCAAACAAACTAATTTACACCATAAACAAGAGAAAAATGGGAAAAAGGAAAAGTAATGATAAATTTTAATGCTGATAACTTCTTTTATACTATTTCCTTGGTTGAAGACGGTAACTTATGTATATCAAAAACTTTTTCTTTAAACTTCTTTGGACATGTCTCACGAAAAAAGATTTATCTACCTGTGTGTGCCTTCATTTAAATAATGACCCTTAAACAAGTTTTGAAGTGTGTTTTCTTTTCTTAAAAGTAATTGATAAAAAAAAATAGAAGCGAAAAACAACAAAACAAATATTAGTGTGATCTTTGTTTGAAAAAGCCCACTAAAAGAGCAAATGCCAAATAATCAACTAAAAGGTATTTTGAAACGTGATTTTTACAAAGATGGGCACGTGAGTATTTCTTAGCTTGGCTTTATGCACGCTTATAGACACATGTTGTGCTTAGATATTTTCATACAAAATAAATTATAATTTGAAAATAATTTTTCAGTCTTAGTCATCAGTGCACAAAAGTGCTATTATTCCCAACGCTGTCGTTAGCAATTGCGTTACGTTTTTTTGTTTTTCAAATGTGGGAGATACCTACCAAATACCTGTACCTGTGGCAATTTACCAACTCCCTTTTGTTTACTTGCTCTGGCTATATTCAAATACTGCTAATTTGTAATAACTTCCTTCGCGAGCAAGGACCGTTCTTGATCATTAGCTAACCCTCTTCAATATCTCCATCTGCTGCCCCAGTATGCAAACACATTCAGTAACTCATTCATAGCGGTAGCATTGTTATTGTGTTTTTTCTGAAAACATTTGTTGGCTTTTACTATCTCTGCTGCGTTCTCTAATTAGACTACAGATCAAAACTGTTTTTCTTTTCTAATAAAAATTTCAAAGGCTTTTGGAAAACAGCATACCAATTCAGTTTTTTTTTTATATTTCCGTCGCCAATTGGATTTGACTTCGTGAAATTTTTTTTTCGCGGTTACTTAAAATGTGTTAGCAATTTTTCTTATTTGTTGTTCTATCCGTTCACAACTCACTTTGTAAATTTTGTTAGGGGCAGAAATTACAACGTTATTTCCACCCGGGGGGCACATTATATGGTCTTTATAGAACTTCGACTATCTAGACCTGTGCAACTCGAGGAAAAAGGGAGCCCAGTCCCCTGAAGTCAGCAGGGGTACAACTGGAAGCTCCACGTTATTTCCACGGGAATCAGTAAGCTCGCAGACTGTTCTCTGGCTGAATATTAAGGTTGGCCCATATATGGGAGTATCGTGGTGGTTGTGGTTTCGCGGCCCCATATCAGGTTTATTGTTTAATATGGTGGCCAGGATCACTTCACCGTTAATGACACGCTAGGTGAATGATCCAGCCCAGTGAGCATGCTAGACATGTGTTCTGGACAGGAGTTGGATAGTTTGCAGCTCTTCAGCAAGGAGTGGTGGTTTGCAGCCCTGCTCTGGAATCACTAAAGTTGCAACTAGGAAAGACCTGTTGCTAGAATTAGTCTTCGGCTTCCTAGGGCGCGAATGACGTTTGTTTTAAAATTTCTCAAAGTGGTTTGACCAACATCTAATTAAGGCTCCATAGCCAGGCGCAGATGTAAATCTTATCACGTAATTACAACGTTAATTTCCCCCGAGGAGACATTAATATGTCATTACATGTGTCAAGGCTAGCAGGAGTCAACTGGACAATCCAGTATATTTCCACTGAAATTAGTAAAGTCCCAAAGTTCAGCTGTTTGTCTTTTTAGCCTTTAAGCTATTCTCTCCCTTCGGGAGTATCGTGGTGGTTGGGGTTTCTAAGCCCTCGTTTAAGTTGTGTGGGTCGGATCATTCACAATAAATCCAATGAATGGTCCAGGTCCAGTAAGCATGATAGCGATTGTGTTCTTTAATTTTATTAAGCTTTATGTGTTCTGAACCAGGAATTGAATTGTCTCCAACTCTTCAGCAAGAAATGAAGGCTGCGGCCTCCTCCGGGCTTTTCCAGTTACAACTAAGAGTGACTGGAAGATATATTTATCTAGGGCGAGGATCACGCCACACTTCATCCACAGTGGTATGATCCACCGTCTGGCTATGGCTTACACAACTAAGCACAGACGTAAATCTTATCACGCATTACAACGTTGTTTTTGTTTGGCTCATTTCTTTTGATACTTTTGGACTGCTGAATCTTTCTTTGTAACATTATTATTAGTTCTTTGTGATTATTGAACTTGTTTCGAACTTGTTTTTCTGTGTTTAATTTCTCTTATATAAAAAAAGAGAGTTTTTAACAAGAAGTTTGTTTTCTAAAACAAAATAAAGCAAAAACTTTAGATTGACATAATTCAAATTTTTATTGTATTCCGAAGAGCAAATTTCGGCAATTATAAATGAAAAATGATATCTGGCAAATGGCAGTCCTATTTCATTGATCATACCATGGATTTTGAGTTTTAAGGCTGAAATCGATTGGATTGACTCCTTATAGACTCTGTCCTTAACGTGGCCCCTCAAAAAATAATCCAGTGGTGTTAAATTACACAATCAGCTTGGCCACTTAACTGCTGATTGTCGTGAAATTATGCGATCGGGAAATTCGGTTTGCAATAAATTTATCGTTTCATTGGCTATGTGACATGTGGCACGGTCTTGTGGAAACCACATGTCAGTGATATCCACGTCGTCAATTATAGGCCAAAATTGAGTTTTTAGCATCTCGCTATAGCGTGATGCATTAACCGTTATCGCCTTTCTAGCTTCAGCTTGGAAAAAAAACGTCCCAATCACGCCCCCAGACCACATAACGCATCATACAGTGATAAAGCTTCTCAATAATCGCTCTAGGATTTTCAGAAGTCCAAATGCAACAATTCTGCTTGTTGTCGTCTGAAAAAAATAATTTTTTCAGAAAATCCAGCTGATTGTTCCTGAATGAATTGTGCGATTCAACGGCGATGTGAATGGTCGGTCGGTTTCAACTCCTGCACCAGTTGAAACTTGTAAGACTTCAAAGTCAAATCCTTACGCAAAATTTGCCATGTAGTGGTTTTGGATTACCCTAATTGTTGAGAACGTCGAGGAATTAACAAATTTAGATCTGTTTCCATACTGTGGCTCACAGCAGCGATGTTTTCGACTCAAATTTAACGACCAAATTCTTAATAGCGGTCTCAAAGAACGATTATGTTGTCCGAAAATATCACGAATTTTATAAAATGTAATTTTAACAGAACCACCATTTTCATAGTGGATTTAATTATTTTAAAGCGTCAAAAATTTAAATGTCAAAATTATCATGTTGCTGGTGTTGCCATAATTGAAAAACAAACTTATTGTTGAATACCACATTAAATATCTGCTTCATTTTGTCCGTACGAAAATAGTATTTCAATTATAACGTAGAAAATTCGCATGATTGTCGTGCATCTCGGTGAGAACTGTCGTTACTGAATATTTATTTAGTACGATCGGCGAGAATTTTTGATGCGATAACTTAAATATCAAGCCGCTTTTCTATTGGTACTGGAAATTTAGTATTAGACCTGTTAGTGTAAATAGTGTGGGGTTTAGGCCATTCTTCCATTAAGGTCTGTAAATTGTCCCGCCACTTGGCATTCCATATGGCGGCAATTCAATGTTTCTGTTTAGTATTAATTTCTAGGTAAGTGTGTCCGTCTGGGGGTGTTTTTCGTTTGGTTAAGTGGTATAAAAATTGTGCCTGACGAGGTCGTGTTTACTTGTTCGTTTATAATCAGAAAACCTTAATATCAATTCGCATGATGTTTTAAAGAAACCTAGTTGAGAAATTTAGGGTAGCTTCTTAACGCCCATAGACAGGCTACATACAAGACCGATAAAGAATCAAGAGTCACTAGGGGCATTGTTAGGAACTGTTAAGTTACTCTGCATTATGCATTTAGTAATGAGTGCAAATTTAACCTACAAAATTTTTGTTTATAAGAAATTTTTACCCAGGACTCATTTAAAACCTGCGAAGAAAAATACAAGACACGTGCACATCTCTCATTTAAGAAATAGTTATGATAGTATCAACTTTAAAATTCTCTAAACAATTTTTTTGTTTTTGCTTCTTCTATAATAATTTAAGCGCCAAACATTTAATCAAGAATTCTCGGAACGCATGTGATAGTCATAAGATAGTGCCTGTTTTTATGAACCCATTCGTTGTTAGCGTGTTTAAGTTTGAATAAAATAATTTCTAAATTTTTTGTTTAGTGCTAATTTAATTTTCGTTGCTGCAATCTGTATCTCGATCTTTTAAAAGAGTTTTGCTCTGTTGTTGGTTGTTGTGTTTTTATTGGTCATTACCCTGTTTTTTTTTGTCCATTATCACATTCCAAAATTTGCCTTTTATGGCTTTATATTTATTTTTTAACAGGAAGCTTTTTAAATAAAATTGTGTACTTTTTATACTTATTCAAATATAAAGACCTTTCTAACATGATAATTTTACTCTAAACTAAGAGCATGAACAAATTTAAGTCAAAGAATCATTTCGTAAAAGTGTTTTTATTTATAAAACATTTTTGTTATATGTTTAATTTCTCTTCTCTAGTTAAGAGTATATATATAATAAAAATATATTTTTAGCTTCAGTTTAAAAAACCACTTCAAAGCAGATTCTAGTTATTTACAAACTTGTTAAAAGATTTCTAGTCAAACCTCAGATTGCATTAAATTTGTGTAAAAAGCATTTCGTTAAACATTTTACTTTAAAAGTGCTTTCTCGTTGAAAAATATTAAAGCTTTATTAAAAAAACAAGCTTCTAATAGTTTTAAAACTGCCTAGTTTTCTAAGTAGATAAGAACAAATGTTTTAAGAAATTCCACGATATAAGCTAAACAGCAGAATAGAAAAAAAAACTAACACAGAACAACAACAAAAGCCACAGCCCAGCAGGCATGATGGGGTGATGTTAAAGTAGAATATTCTGGCATATGCGAGAACCGCTTAAAATAACTTTATAAGCACCACTTGCTGGATAAATAAATTACTTCAAGTTGAATCATCGTTGAGTGAAGACAACAAAGTTACCATCTTGTTTTTTTTTTTGTATGTAGTGAAAGTAAATAACTCGTTCAATTTGATTAAAAAATTTAAAGATCTGTAGTATTAGTTTGCAATAAAAAATCTCAATATAACAAAACATTTATTAAAACGAATACGTAACAGTATTAAACACTAATCATACATATGTAAATATAGAGCTGAAGGACCTCGCTGCCATTATGTTATAATTTTAATCTCTATATACTTAATTTTGATTCTCTTTGCCAAAATCCGTTCAATTAAATAATATTTTTTTAAATTGTACATCGAAACATTGTTCATCCGCTACTTTGAAAACACTTTTATGCTTAAAGTGTATTCAGACAAAAAAAGAATTATTTATTGCTCAATAAGTCAGATTTCATTGATCTTTGAGGTTTCAGCAGAGACAATTTATATTCAGTCTGCACAAAGTGGTAACAAAAAATTCATTGTAAACTATTCGCTACAAGTTTTTGTTATGAAAGTTCTTGCATGTTTTCAATGTGTATGTTTGTTTGTCTGTCTGTCTGTCTGCCTGTCTTTACATCTTTGTAGAAGTTTGTTTTGTTTATTTTATCGTCGTGCTTGTCATTCAGTGGTTCACATATGGTTTGATTGAATATGTGCATGATGGTTTTTAAATTATCTTTTTGTTTTTGTTTGTATTTCACTTTTCGTAGCTGTTTTTTTTTCTTTCTGTCTCAAAATTTTATTTCTGTGCCACCATTTGTGGGTCAGTAATGTGTGAAAATACTGAACAAAATAAAAGTATATTCATTCTCTATCTTGGTTTGCTTTACTTATTTATTTTTCGCTTTGCTTTAAATAGCTGAGATACTGTTTTTAATATTACAGACTCGTATGAATAAGTATCCATTGGTTTAGAAACCGACCTACAACTCCCTACCCCCTGCTTAATTATGTATCTCTTTCGTAAATTGCTTGCTTTCATTTTTTATGTATTTTCAACAATTGGGTGAATGTCATTTATTTTCTTTGTTTCGTTTTCGTGTTTCGTTTTAAAGACAGGTTTTGAATTCTTTCTATTTCTTTATTCACTACTTGCTGGGTGTTTCTTGTTCTGTTTATGGTTTTAATTGAAATAGAAAACTACTTTTAATTACTTGTATGAGACATTTTTTTTTAAATCACACATATGTACCAGATTCTTCTTTCAAACTGCCGGATTTCATAAGCTATAAAAGGAAAAGTTCTCAGCATTTTAATTTTAAAATATTGTTTGCACAACAATGCGATTTCAAAGAGGTTGTTGGTAAATGATGTTTAAAAAAATACAAAACTACACCAGAAAATTAAGTATAACATTTCAATAGAGTTTTTTGTGTTATAATTAGCATTTGGTATTGAAGGCGATGGCACAATGGGAGGAATCGGCCCCTAAACCCGTCCTAGATTGACATAGCAGGAAGTATTGAAGTATTGAAACATTTAAATAAAAGTATTGGGTCTTTTAACAAGAAGTTTATTTTTTAATTGTGGAAACAACAACATGATAGTTTTGACATTTAGCAGTTTGACGTATTCGTAGTAGATGCATTGGCAATTGTTACCATGAATTTGATTTCTTACCAAAATCCCACTAAAAGAATTATAATCCACTATGAAAATGGTAGTTCTGTTAAAGTTATACTTCGTAAAATTCGTGAAATTTTCGGAAAACATACTCCTGCTTCTGAGGCCGCTATTAGGAATTTGGTCGTGAAATTTCAGTCTATAATCTCGATACGAAACGTGCGAACACGAACGCGTGCTCGACCGGGTCGTTCAACTGAAATCGAAAGGCACGATACAAAATGTACGAATACCAACGCGTGTCGTTTAAGTCAAAACATGGCAGCCGTGATCCACAGTATTAAAGCAGATTCAAATTTGTCAATTCCTCGACGTTCTCAACAATTGGGGTAATCCAAAACCAACACATGGCGAATTTTGCGCTAGAATTTGACTTTGAAGCCTTACAAGATTCAACTGGTGCAGCATTGATTTCAAATAAAGAAATACAACAAGAGTCTGGTGGGAGAGCAAGAGAAAGAAGAAGGAAAATAACTATAGTGGAGCTGCGGTTTTGTTTTGACGGTGATGATACAACGGGCCGCTGCACGAACAAAAGGACTAGATCAGTGCTTTTATGGCCCTTTTCTTTGTAATATAATATATACCTTTCTTCTTTTTTTTGTGAAAATTTAAATTTTGCTTTGCAGATGCTATTGTATTAATCTTTGCTGAACTATTTGTAATGAAGGTCTAGCACTGATAAGAAGTTCAATAAGCGAAAGTTATAGCACTGGTTGCAATATAGCAAAATAGATTGGCAGATTTGACTTTTTGCTTGTTATAACAGGACGACTAAAAATCGACATCCGCAATTTTTTTCTTTGTATAGGCTCACACTTGTCTCCATCGGCCAGATATATTAGCCTTATGTGAGACTCACTTACCTGGGTACCACCTACTGTCGCCTTTTAATTTCCATCGGGGCTGTGCGTTATAAATATGCAATTAAGTTATATACCATTGGCAGCACCCATTAGGTACATACGACCCTGAATTTAGCTGTCTCAACGAATTTTTTAGGTAATTCAATTTGAAACTATGTTTTTTTTTTCTTTAAAAAAAAAAGTAGCACTTTAGGCACCAATTATTTAGTCAAGTACCGTGCTACATTCTTTAGGAAAGGGATAGAGAAGAGATGAAACAGGTGGTGAAAGTAGAAGGATAGTCGGAAATTAACTGCCGTATTTAAGACAGGTCTTCGCTGGGAATAGAACCCACTACCCCTATACTAACAAGCTAGAACACTACCTACTAGCCTGCAGGGGCACCTGTTGAAAAATAATGTCGATGCCACATCGGAAATTGTTGTAAGCATCATTTTGTTTGAAATGAAAACTTTTATTGCATCCAAAAAAAAAATCGACTAAAACCAATTTGTAGTCCTGGTTTATTCAAATGTGCAAAAATGCAGCCATCTCGGGAGATAAAGCATTTAGTATCTGGCGTATAAAAAAAACGCAGATACTGATTCGTTAGCGGCCCTTTTCAGCACGTTGTATCATGCCGGCGAATTTTCCAAGTGTTGGGAGGTTGCTAATGTAATGCCGATCCGAAAAATACTATGAGGTAACAACTCTGCAAATTACCGCCCAATTGCAATAATATTTTGCACTTCTAAAGTAATGGAAAGTATGATTGGTATTCATCTTGTGAGCTATCGAGAGTCCAAAATGTTACTTAGCAACCGACTGAATGGTTTCCGTGGGGGGCGCTCTATGGGTGACTTGCTGGCTTTCCTGTCGGAGCAATGTTGCAACTCCATACTTCGTTTTGGAGAGAGTAAGGCGGTGGCTGTAGATATTTCCAAGACATTGTATAGAGTGTGGCATGATGCACTTCTGTCAAAACTGATTGCATTTGGTGTCGGTAAAAATTTCTCCAGATTAATATCGAGTTGTAGGAATCCCACTGTACGAGTCGTTATAGATGGGATTTCAGCAGACGAGTTCAAGATTACTTTTATTTGGGTACGGTTTTCCGTTAATTTAGGGGTACCACAAGGTTGCAGTCTTTCTTCTACTTTAAAACAAAAGACTTGCTGAAAAACACTTTAGCTGTTCTTAAAAATAAAATACTAGTTTTTCTTTTTATTTATATATTCCTTCAGTTTTTATCTTTTGCTTTAAAAATTAAAAAAAAAATAATTACACAGTTATTATAAGACAGTGCTGTTATTTGTCATAATAAATGTTGAAAATTTCTTATGTTTCTTCTTGAACATATTTAAAGCAAATTCACTTATATCTTTATTCCATTCATTTGCAACAAAAGAACTTTCTCAGATAGCATGGCAATTTATTCTTAATGAAAATGGGCTGATAATGCAGCTGTTTTATTATTAAAAATAAAATTACAATATTTCCATTTCCTTCAATAAACTCAACTCAGCTTTTGTTATTACTCCCTCTGATACTTAAGAGCTAAGCTTTTTATGGTTTCTAATCTCATTTATTCTTAGCAATTTCTTTAATTAAAAAAATCTTTTATTGCTAGTTTTTCATTTGTATAATTTTCAGAAAACTACAAAGTTTCGTAAGTGATTAAACACTCGTACTAAATTATTTATGAAGTTATTGTTAGGGTCTGCAAGAACTTTTGCATTTAATCTTGTGCTTCTAATGTACATTTAAGTATATGCCAATACCGGATAAAGTAATTATTCTGCTAGCTGCTACTTAAATAGCTTTCAAAAATACACAAAAGACTTGGTCGCATAAAACCTCATGCAATTTCTTTTCTAATAAAACTTTTCAATAAACTTATTTTCGCTATTACGAGTAGAACGCATGTTGTTTGGCAACTTTAATATATTGATTGTCTCTCTTTCAGTTCATTTGAAGGCAGAAGACCAGCAAACGAAACAAATTTTTTGTTGCATAAGATCTAAGGCGCATTTGGCTACGCTTATCGCTCTTCTTATTGGTTATTAAATTCATGTATAGGGTTTAACAAAATTGCCGCATTTGGGTTCCTGAAAATCCTACAGCGATTATTGAGAAGCCTTTGCATTCTATGTGTGGCCTGGAGGCGTGACTACGCCACTTGTTTTTGAAGAGAAGGCTGAAAATGCGGTAACGGCAATAGATCATGCTACTGCGAGATGCTAACAACTAAATTTTTGCCTATTATTGACGAAGTGGATATCACTGACATGTGGTTTAACAGGACCGTGCCTCACGTTATACAGCCAGTGAAACGATCAATTTATTGGAAGCCAAAATTTCCCAATCGTATAATTTAAGGACAATCAGCAGTTAAGTGGCCAGCCAGATCATGTGATTTAACACCACTGAATTAATTTTGATGGGGCTATGTTAAGTGCAGAGTGTTTACGGAGCCAGTCAAATTGATTACAGCCTTGAAACTCAAAATCCGTGGTGTGATTAACGAAAGAAGGCCGCTGTTTTACCAAAAAGTAATTAAAAACTTTGATAAAGGAATAGACATCTGCCAGCTTGGTCCTGGTGGACTCGCGGCATCATGTTAATCGAAATTTTTTGTTTAATTTCGTTTTATAAAACAAACTTGTTGTTGAAAAATCCTTTATAAAGTTTTTGTTTTCTTTTAGTAATATTAGTAAATCATTATCTCCCTAATTATAGATTTCTTGGTAGGCCAAAATATACCTCCCTAATTATAGTTTTCTTGTTAGGCCAATACTTGAAAAAGAATTACTAACCCTAATAAACATTTATATAAATAAACTGATTACTTTTAAATTTATTATTAGGCGAACTATATTGATATTAAAACTAACGGAAACTTAGAAATTAAAATGCAAACGAACTTAAGCCTGACAAATAGACTTATTTTAAAAAATACACACTTTCTAAATATTTGTTGTCTCAAATAATCTTTGTTATTTTGAAAAATTATTCACCTCCAAGATAAAATAGTTTTTGTAATGTTTCTCTTCATTATCCTCTGGTATTACCAAGAACTACTGGGCTGTTATCTTAGCACACATCCACAAATATTTATATTTGTGTATTTTAGAGAACTTCATCTCCATTCAACAATACTGGCAAATAATTGACTAATGCCAATATTCAGTTAAGCTTAGCATAGTAGAAAGGGAATTGATACACCACGTCATACACGTATAGAAGGCATTAAAATTGTTTACAGAAAAAACAGAATATATTTTGCGTTGGCCTGTGAGTATGTAATTAAGGAATTAGTGTTGGTAATGAAAATTTTTTTTAACATCCTTAAATTTTATGAAATTCAACTCCTTTTCCATTATTTGTTGTTACAAGTACACTGCGATGACTAGAAACATTATTTTATTATTTATATGCGGAGGCTTAATTGCAAGCTACCCTGTCGGAAACTGACAAACTACTCGTATATCTAAAATATTCCATATGTGAGTTAAATGCCTTTTGAGTGCAACTAGTTTAGTTCGAAAGTATTAAACTAAATTTTAGATAACTTGCACTGATATAGTGATTAGCGAGCACGTTGCGTAGCGAGTACATTGCATAGCGTATAGTTAACTCAAGGCATATGCCGTGGAGTAGAGATAAAGCATAGAATTTTCAATGGTTGTTTGGAGTTTATTGTATTTATATATACTCCACAGTATAAGAGGATAAATTGCAAAGGGCTTTTCAAAAAGAAGTTTGTTTTCTAAAACAAAAAAAAACAAAAAACTTGCATTAAGATGAATTTAATTTTTATTGTATTACGAACAGAAAAGTTCGCCAATATCTTGCAAATGTCCACCACGACCACCCTGACGGATATCGATGCTTTCATCAAAGTTTTTAATTACCATTCCATTTTGTTAATAACATCACGGGATTTAAGTTTTACGGCTGAAATCGCACGATTAGCATCGTATAGACTCTGTTCTTAACATAGCCCCAAAAAAAAAATACTCCAGTGGATTATTGCGATCAGAAAATTTGGTTGGCAACAAATCGATCGTTTCATTGCCTGTGTAACATGTATTGAAACTACGTGTCAGCGATATTGAAGCCTCATCTTCGAAAAAAACGGGCCAATCACGTCTCCAGGCTACACAGTGCGCATTACAGTGATACGTTGAGTATGCAAAGGCTTCTCAATAATCGCCCTAGGATTTTCGGAAGCCCAAATGTGGCAATATTGCTTGTTGCCATATCCTGACAAATGAAAATGAGCTTCGTTTGAAAAAATTATTTTTTCAGAAAAACCAGCCGGTTGTTCCAGTTGCACCAGTAAAGCTTCAAAGTCAAAATTTTACGCTAAATTTTCTTTGTGGTGTTGTTGGATAACCCAAATTCAGAGATGAAGGCATAGTCACTGGTCGCTGTGCTGTCTTATACGGCAGTTAATGTCCAACTATCCTGCTACTTTAATCACCTGTTTCACTTCTCTATCCCTTTCCTAAAGAATGTAGCACGGTACTTAACTAAATAGGCATTGTTGCCTGTACTGCTACTTCTCTTTAAAAAAAAAAAAAATAGGATCTGATTGAACTGTGGTAGCCGTGAGCCATGTTAATATTATCAGTTGAACGACCCGGTCAAACGCATGCTGGTGTTTGCACATTTTGTATCGAGCATGTCGACTCAAATTTAACTACCAAATTCTTAATAGCAGTCTCAGAAGGACGACTATGTTGTCCGAAAATATCACGAATTTTACGAAATGTAACTTTAACAGAACCGCAATTTTTATAGTGAATTTTATTTAATTATTTTAATGCGATCTACTACGAATTCGTTTAAAAACTAAATGTCCAAACTATAATGTTGTTGGTGTTGACACAATTGAACAACAAACTTCTTGTTGAAAATCCGGAAACTGCCTCTTCATGAAAAATGAGTTCGCTTTAGAGTCACCATTCACTCTAACTCACTTTAAAGTTGAACATGAGTTAGTTTTAAGTTGGCTCGAGTTCCAACAGGGGTTTGTTTAACTGTTACGTGTATATATTTATGTGTGTGCATATGTATGTATGACTATCATAAGTAATTATGTTTATGCACGTGACTGCTTTACACAGTTAGAGATAAACTTTATTTACGGGTGGCTGAATAATCATTCAACTTCCTTACAAATATGATTTGAAGTTTATTTCTCATCCCGCTATAACGTGTGTGCGAGTGTGCGTGCATGTGTTTGTTTGGTTTTTTATTACTGTTCCGGTTGTGGGTGATGATGGATGCAGTTTGTTAGACAGAGAAGTAGAATAAACAAAATAAAATTAAACCCAAACAATAAAAGAAACACAAAAAAATATACGAATTACTCTTGTTCCCTGTTCTTAATTCAAGGGTAATTTTCTGATTACATAACAACGAAATTGTTAAAAAAAAATAAATAAAAACAAGAAATAACTTTTATAAAAAGATTATTTCAAGTGTTTGAGAAGTTTGTTGTTTGTCTTTAATGCTGATTGTTTTGCCGATGGCTTTAACCATGGGAAGGGTGGTGCGCGTTGTTAGATTGTTGTCACTAGTGGGTAAATATTTTTATTAAGTTATAATTAATAAGCTTGTATAACAAAATTATTATAATTCATTTGCAGCATATGGGATTTTATTAAGCAAAGAAAATTAACCTTTTTCATATCGCGAAAGCAGGTCAAATATTAAACAATATTACGAAAAACCTAAGTTATTAATACTAGCTAATGCCTTCAAAGGCGTAAGTGACTACTTTTAATTCTTCTTAATTCTATTCTATATTCTCAAATAATATTTATTATTCAAAAAATATGCTAAATATATTACTGTGAGCGAATTCATAACCATATGGCCATTTCACTATTGCTCATATAGCCCATTAGTGGAGTTTACCCCAAATTTTGTAGAGAAAATTCCAGAGTCTTATACAAATGTGAATTTTCACTAAACCAACACAGCAAAAATATTATAAATTAAAAAAAATTTTATACAAATATACAGCAAATATTTCGAAAATAGAAACACTTTTTACTTTCAATCTTTCTACATAGTAAAATGGTCATATGTAGATGCCTTCCCCGCAGTAATACATTTCGAATATATATTTTTAATAAATATTTTATGAGAATATCATAAAATATTTGTAAAGGAATCTAGCACAAATTAACGTAAATTAAATTAAAAATAATTCCAACATGTAAAATTGCTTAAAAAAGAATAATTAATTTAAAAAAAATAGATTTTAATAAAAAAAAACTATTTGCAGTTAATTTCATATTAAGATAATTCTCACTTCACCCTTTATGAAATCGTGTGTGAAAGTAATTATTAAGCTTGATAGGACTCTAAATTGTAAAAAAATAATAAAAAAATTAAATAAAAAATTAAGTGTTGATTTGAAAGCTGAATGGCTAGCGTCGATATAATAATTAAAAATTATTTCAGGCACACGGCTACCATAATTATCCAATTCGGAAATTTTGAAAAATATGGGAAGAAATTTCACAAAATAATGTAAAAACGCAAACTCAACAATATGATAAATAGTCATTTTGCTTAGAATCCAAAAACGAAAAATTTTATTATAATAAATCGAAATATCTGAAACATCCACAACATTATAGTAGATGCATTAAAAATTGGTACAATGAATTCAATTTTGCATGAAAAGCGCATTGAAGTAATTAAAATCCACTATGAAATTAGTAGTTCTATTAAAGTTACATTTCCTAAAATTCATGATGTTTTCCTCCTGAGACCGCTATTAAGAATTTGGTCACTAAAATTGAGCCAAGTTTGATGCAAAATGTGCAAACACCAACGACCGGATAGATCAACTGAAAACATCGCAGCCGTGAGCCACATTGTTGAAGCAGATCCGAATATATCAATTCCTCGACGTTCTCAGCAACCACCACGAATCAAAAATTGACGCTACCATAGACTCGTTGAATTCATTCAGGAACAACTGGCGTGTTTTTCTGAAAAAATCATTGTTTCAGATGAAGCCCGTTTTCGCTTTTCAATGTATGTCAACCAGCAAAATTGTCGCATTTGGGGTTCTGAAAATCCTACAACGATTATTGAGAAGCCTTTGCATACTCAACGTGTCAATGTAATGAGCGCTATATGGTATGAAGGCGTGATTGGGCCGTTTTTCTTTTCGAAGATGAGTCTGGAAATGCGGTAACCGTCAATGGATTACGCTATCGCTAGATGCTAAAAACTCAATTTTGGTCTATTATAGACGACGTGGATATCACTGACAAGTGGTTTCAATAAGACAGTGCCATATGTCACATAGCTAATGAAATGATCAATTTATTGCAAACCAAATTTCCCGATTGTGTAATTTCACAACAATTAGCAGTTTAGTGGCCAGCCAGATCGTGTAATTTAACACCACTAGATTACTTTTGTGGGGCTATGTTAAGAACAGAGTGTATACGGAGCCAATTGAATTGATTTCAGCCTTAAAACTGAAAACCCGTGAAGTGATTAACGAAATAGGACCGTCATATTGCCAAAAAGTAATTTACAATTTTGATGAAAGAATAAAATGTCATTCATAATTGCTGAATTTTTCACTTTCTAATACAATAAAAATTTGAATTATTTAAGTATAAATTAATAAACTTATTGTTGAAAAACTCTTTCTATCTGAGATATTTCACCAAACACCATAAAATTTCTGGAAATAAACAAATTGCATTTTATTTTCGCTTAGAGAGTTGTTTGACTGACTGCTTCATTTATAACTTTAGAAAACTTTGAAATTGGACTTGAACAACATCATTAGTGGAGCTTAGCATCTGATCAATAATTTCTGAAAAATGGATGTTTAGCTTCTTGTAATCACTACCGTATACTAACTTTCCATTTCTTACGTAAGTGATTACTTTTAAACTATGTAAATTGTATTATTTACTCAAATATTTTATACTTTCTCCTTTTAAACAATTTACACCAAAAAAAATGTATTTGTCATACATCTATTTACTTTTCAACTTTATTAAGATAAATATAAAACTTAATTTCTGATAAGAGAAAAGCCAAGAGATTTATTAGAATTTCTAAAACAAAGAAGAAATAGTAAGAGAAAAAGAAATCCTAACAAACTCGTTGACTGCATTTTTTTACATGAATGTCTGCTCTATGTGAATATAACAAAAGAATGCCTTTCACTTTAACGCAATTTAGTCAAAGTTAATCTCACATCGTCGCACAATATCAACCGTAAACAAACAACAATATTTTTCTTTCACATCCTGGTTTAAAAAAACAAATTAAATATAAAAAAATAATAAACGCAAAAATAAAAAATGTGTAGAAAATGAGAACAATCTGCTAAAGACTTAAAATATATAAAAAAAAGCAATAAAAACAAAAGCTTTTATATTGAATAAAACAAGGCCATCTCTGTTAAAGTTGCTTCAGTCGTTAGGCATCAACATCCAAATTATCGCCAGCCTGCCTCATCAGCAGCATTATTATCTAAAACATAAAAACATTATTGTCATCAACATTGCATCGCAGCAACACATGTGACACTTATTTGCCTGCTTTCTTGCTTGGTCGCTGGCTTTCTTCGAGTGCCAGAGACAAGAAAATTGAAAAATAAAAAACTTTTCAAATAAAAGATTCTTAAGAAATATAAAACAATACGACAATATTAAATTGAATAGCAGAATTCTAAAAGTATGACTTTCAAAAATGCCTTTTAAATACTTTAGATTCCTTTTTAATGACTGGCAGCTTAGGAGTGACAGGAGGCTTTTTCCTTAGGAAACTATGGCCTCATAAGGAAGAAAATATTTTCAAGTCCACATACACAAGCTTAACAGCAGGGTAACAAATTAAAAAATTGTTTCATGTGAGGGGTTTTTCATCAAGAAATTTGTTTTCTAAAACAAAATAAAATAAAAAATTGTGATTAAAATTATTCAAAATTTTATTTATTTTATATTTTATTATAAAGAAAAATGTTCGGCAATTATGAATGCAAAATGATATCTGGCAAATGTCCACCACGATCACACTGACAGATGTCGATAGTTTCATAAAAGTTTTAAATCACTTTTTGCCAAAATCCCTTTTGAGTTTTAAGGCTGAAATCGATTTGATTGGCTCTGTATAGACTCTGTCCTCAATATAGCCGCTCATAGAATAATCGTGGAGTTAAATCACACGATCTGGCTGACCACTTAACTGCTGATTGTGTGACATGTGGCATGGTCCTGTTGAAATCACATGTCAGTGATATCCACGTCGTCAATAATTGGCCTAAATTGGGTTGTTAACATCTCGCGATAGCGTGACCAAACAAACGGCCTAATCACGCCTCCAGGCTACACAGCGCACCATACAGTGACACTTTAAGCATGCAATGGCTTCTCAATAATCGCTCTAGGATTTTCAGAAGCCCAAATGCTGCAATTTTGCTTGTTGAAAAATTGTGACAAATGTAAATGGGCTTCGTCTGAAAAAATTATTTTTTCAGCAAAAACCAGCCGATTGTTCCTGAGTGAATTGGGCGAATTGGCTATGTGAATGGCCGGTCGACTTTAATTCCTATACCAGTTGAACCTTGTAAGGCTTCAAATTCAAATTCTAATACAAAATTTGCCATGCCATAATTAACACCAATTGTTGAGAACATCGAGGTATTTATAAATTTGGACACGCGTTAGTGTTCGCACATTTTGTATCGTGCCTTTCGACTCAACTTCTCACAAGGACGATTATATTGTCCAAAGATATTACTTCTTTTTCGCAATATAACTTTAACAAAACCTCTATTTTCTTGGTGAATTTTTATTAATTTAATGCGATTTTGGTGCTAAATTGGAGTCATTGTAACAATTGCCAATGCATCTACTATGAATACAGAAAAAAACTAAACGTCAAAACAAACTTATTGTTGAAAAGCCCGATATGTAGTTATAAAAGAACTCAAAAAACAAATCGTCTAACATTTCAAAAATTTTTCGTAAGGAAAACTTTTTGAAGGAAAATTTTTCGTAAGGAAAACTTTTTGAAGGAACTCTCATCATTCAAAGAGATCTTAAAACCTTTATTTCTGTAGAATCTCCAAAGTAAAAAGATTTAATTTTTAGTCTTTTCCATAATGTTGAATTTGTGTTTCTAAAGCTTTTTTAAATAAAATAACCTCACACTATTTCTATTTAATATCTTGTATGGCGAGAGAGCGTATCTTTATTATTCGCTTATTCTATTTATAAAATTTTTTTGGGAAATAAATTCAACTCCTTCACATCTCTGCTTTGAGCTGTTATAACAAAAGAAGAAAATGATAAAACTCTCTTAAAATATTTACACCAAAAGTTAATCGGCAAACATATCTGTAACAAAAGATACGAACAGAAATAAGGATGATAATTTTAATGATCATAATTTTTTTTAGTTTTAAAGCAAATTGACACACTAATTATATGATGATTTTATTGTATTACATCTTCACCGAAAACTATAAAAACAATGGCATGAGTTGATTGTGGCAGTTGGCATATTAAAAAGAGCGAAATAAATTTAAATGTTTAAATTGAAATGCTTTGTTAAAATCACTGCCCGCTGGGTGTCTTTAAATAAAAGCATTTAAATTAAACAATTATTGTATATAATTTCTTTTGTTTAATATTTTTTTTTTTACTATAAAATGTGGGAGTTTTCAGTGTATGACTTTTATTCATGATATTTAAATATTAATGGAATCTCTCTGTGATGGTGAATTTTAAATATTTATCCATATCAAATAATCTGTAGTCATAACCGTATTACAAAATATGATGAAACAGTGTGGTAGTTTGCGAAATATTTAGGGCATCTGCATTTATAACTAAATCATGAACTTGAAGTGATTACTTTTAAATCACCAAGTTTCGAGTAACCGATAAATTTAAATAATAAAATTTTGAGCTGATCGGCTCTTAATGTAGATAAGTTATATAAAAATAATATAAAAAATAAATTAACATAGAACAAAATAACAAGCAACGCAGAAATGGAAACTTTTCGTTTTAATGGCACTATGGAGTTCAGTTATGGGGAATAATTTTTTTTCTAACAAAATAAAAATTTATAAAAATGTAGATTCATACATTCTCAAAGACCATTATCATTCCCTTCGTCACTGACTGTTTGATAAGATCGGCGAGTGCTTTCGATGTCATAACATCATTATTAAGCCGCGTTTTAGATAGTACTGGAGACTTAGAGTTACGTCTGTTAATAACAAATTCTTTTAGCTGAAAGTCCATACCACGCGTTCTACGCGCACACGCTTTATATGCGTTTGATACTTTTTACGCGTTCCACGCTTTTCAAACTTCAAGTTACATGCAACGCTTTTTATGCGCCAATTATTTACAATAATTTTATCTAATAAAAAACATTTTTGCAAAAATGAAAACTGAAATTGAAATTTTTCAAGAATTTATTGAATTTGTGCATATAATATTTTGTGTAATGAGGACCTATGGAAAACTTCAAGTGAAAAGAAGACGCTTTTCGGGGGCGTTCTTTCTTTTTGGACAGGGAAGTGAGTGGTTTTTTTTACAGCAACGTTTGAAAAAATCAAACTAACAGAAATGATACAACGTCAAAAACAGCTGACATTTTTTCATGGCGCTTGCGACGCGTTGAAAAGTAGAAAGTAACCTTCATGCGTTCTATGCGTCATAAGCATTCTATGCGATGTGCTGTGTAACTTGTCACATACAATTACACTGATTCTACGCGTATAAAGCGTGTACGCGTAAAACTCGTGGTATGGACTTTCAGCTTTTGGGTTTAGGTCGTTGCTTCGTTAGGGTGTTATTTACCTATGCAGGTAAATTGTCCCTCTATATGGCATTTTATGCGGGACTAACTTAATATTTCCGCTTTTTATTATTTGCCAGATAAGTCTGTCCGCCTGAGAGTGTTTTTCGCTTTTAAGAGTGTATGAGTAATTTTAGTGTTATGAAAATTATTTCTGAGATCGTGTTTATCTGTTCGTTTATAATGTCACTGTTAAAAGTTCTTGTTTTGTAGATCTCCATGTTTTCAAGAATGTCTAGCCTTCGTCCTTTAGTTGCTAGGACGTCATATAGAATGTTGCGTGGCTGTGAGTGTCAAGGTGTAATGCAAAGTTGAAATCTACTCTGTTTCGCTTGTGCGAGCGTATGTATTCTGTTAATCTTATTTTCAGTGTTTGTCCATAGGGTCCTATATAAGTATGTTCATTATTATTATTATTACTTGATTAAGTTGTGGCAGCATAAAACAGGTTATTATCTTAGCACCCAAACATAATCAAGTTTTTCAAATTTCATTGTTTTTAACATTCTGGATAATTATACCTTCTGAAAATAAAATTTCTCCTTTACATTTTATATTGAAATAGCTGACCCGGTCCGCGTTGCTTTTTTTTAGGAGAAGTAGCAGTTCAGGCAACAATGCCACTTTAGTCAAGAACCGTGCTACATTCTGTTAGGAAAGGGATAGAGAAGATATGAAACAGGTAGTGAAAATAGAAGGATAGTCGGAAATTAACTGCCGTATAAAGACAGCACAGCGACCAGTGACTATGCCTTTATCGCTTAGCAGCCACACCGACAGTCAATTTTTATTTTTAAAGTGAAAAAAAACCAAGGTCTTCATTGGAAATTAAACCCACAACTCCCATACTGACAAGCTAATACACTACCTACTAGCCTAAAAGGGCACCTAAGCAAACATTAGTGTTGTATTAGCAAATGATTTAAATTAAGCTTTTAACGAAGTTTTTGGTAAATATCTTTGGAATTACATAACCGATTTAGGAATTTGATATCTCCTTTTGAAAAATATGACAACGGCTTTCAAATGAAATAAGAAAAAACATATTGCATACATATGCAATAAAAAAATTGGATTTTGCCACGCTTCTCCGCCCGCAGACCGAAATTCAAAAATCAGACTTCTGAAGGTTCCCTGAAAATTTCATCATAATCGGCCCAGCCCTTTTGGAGCCCATACGTTACATACATACATACATACATCCTATTTTGTATATATAGATTTTTTCTTCATCTCTTAGAGCAATTACATACACAACTAAGTTTCGAAATGTAGCTGAAACTAAAACGTTTCGTTGTATATCCCCTGAAAGTTATACAAAATAGTAAACACAAATTTTTAAAATTATATTTAGGATTTTTGTTTTCGCTTTATTTAATAAATAATTTTTTTACATGATGAATTCCATAAATATTTCTTTTAAAATAATCAACTTTTCTAACAGTGACAGTACATTTGGTCTCTATTCTAAAAATAATAAACAAAAACTATCTACGCCACTGTCACTTTTTTGTATTTAGTGGTTGTTGCTGGCTTGACAAAAGACACAATGATTATGCTGCTGATGACAGTGTAGAGCTAATTACACTTTTGATTTCTTTTGTTGGCATCGATTTTATTGTTCTACTGTGCACTATAACCATAAGTAGACTTTGTCATTGTTGCTAGAGCTGCAACGTGTGTGTAAATGTGTGTAATATTTCTTTTATTCTATTTATAATATTCAGGTCACTTCGAATTCATTTGTTTTACTCAGATTAATAAGCTCTTATGCAAATACAAATCTAATGCTACAGTGATGCTAAACAGGAAAGCCTTATAGTGCTACACGTGTATTATAAAATAATTTTTTTCTATTATTCTCTTATTTTAAATTATACTTTATTTTATTTATCCAATATTTTCATTCAAGATGGCAGAAGTTACATAATGAAAAAATTGTTCTCTTTCCTGTGATTGCTCAATTTGCTCCAAATTTTATTTGTATTTCATATTACAAGAATTAGAACTTAATATTGAAAAATTAAGTATTTTATTTAAGTTTTCGAAGATGTATATAAATATAAAATTTAAACTCCCATAGATACCATAGATACCATTTTATTTAGTGCTAGTGTAACAAATTTATTGATTGGCTATATTGAGGCTTATCAAATCATATATATGTATAAAAGTAAAAGCTCTGCTCTTTTTAAAATGATAAAATGTGTAAAGCATACATTAGCTTAACACATTAATGCCCTCTGTATTAAAAATAGTACACTACTTTAGTCACCGTAACTAAACTAAAGCTGATGCTGCTTATGACGTCTATATACTGCCACTCGTTCATGGCGAGGAAGGAGTAAATCAGTATAGTAAACTAAACGTAAATCAAAGCGAGTAGAGGAGCGAAAAGGCGAAAAGCACATTAATGATTTATATAAAGAATTTAAAAATCAAAAAAGGAAAAGAATTCGTTTATTAGCATCAATATGTTCAGACTGTAATACATTGATATGTTTCAATGGAATCTCACCATTACGAGAGTCCAGTCCCCTAAAGGCTAGCAGGAGCCAACTGGACAACTTTCATTTTATTTCCACGGGAATCAGTAAGCCTCAGAGTTTAGCCTTTGCTGTTTTCTGTCTGATTATTGGGGTTGGCTCTTCGGGGTGGTTATGGTTTCGCAGGCCCTCATTGAATGATTACGGTGTTAAGATCATATCTCACTTTTGACCAAGAACACAGGGTGAATGATCTGGATCCAGTGACCAGTATCTGAATAGTTTCAAATACTTCAGCGAGGAGTGGCGGCGTTAGCCTGCTCCGATCTCTTGAAGTTGCAACTAGAAGTGGGTGTAGGATATTCGTATCTGAAGGCTTTTTAGGGCCATAACCGTCTGATTACGGCTTACGCAGCTAGGTACAGATATAAATCTTGTCACGCATATCCTTGCACTAAACGTTTTATTTAATTGAAATTGGCTTTAATTCTTTAAATTTGGAAAAGCTTAGAAATGCCAAAAGGTTTTAAAAAAAAACATGTTTGATAGGGGCGAATGTCTGACAACAGAAGGCCTTAAAGAAGTATTGTAAGTAACAGAACTGAATTTCTTGACAAAAAAATTGCCCATATTTTAAATGGACTTTGACTGGTGATGAAATATATATCTATGATGGCAGATCAGTGGTAGGATTAAAGTTAACGAACCTTCAATCTGACGCTGATCTTACCACTGGGTATAGGAAAAAGTGTCCACCCATGCTCTAAGAAGTATGCACACCTAGTGCATACACGCTTTAGTATCAATTTTTGAGGGCACGGTAGCGGGACCATGTCCTACTCCTTGCTGAAAATTTGGACACGATTCAAGTAGTATTTCTAGTGCATGCGCCAGTTAGGACTTTTTTGTAAATATCTTTTCGGAGCTTTCTGCAAAGCGCGATTAAACCGCAGCCACCATGTTGCTCTCCGAAGAGCCAGACCAATAACCAGAACAATACCACGTTGCTCCCCGAGGGGCCACATCAATAACCAGAACAACGCCGTAACCCTGCGAGCAACTGGACCAGTGTGTGTGTGTATAAAGTCACTGCTCGGACTTCAAGAGTCCTAAGTCTTTTACAGTTTGAGGTGACCCAGGCGACCGGTGCCGCCTTTAACAGTGGAAGCATATATGATGGAGAAGAATTCTATCAAGACTGCGTACTCTCCGGTGGGAGAATCTAGAATGAAAATCTGATCTGGAAAAACGTCAAAAATTTCTTACTGTATAGTTTGTTCAGAGCATGCTACACAAAGCCATAATTCATAGATCGTGAACGTGCTTGAAATAATGTTTGCCCATTGGTGTGTAATAGATAAGCAATTAGTACTTCATTTGCTTTATGGCTTGTATACTCAACTAGCGATATTTTGATCTATGTAAAACAATTCCCCTTAATACTTTTACTTTAGCCGGATATATAATAATAAGATTAAATAAGTTTCAGCCTCATCATGAAAGTCGGAAATAATCGACATCGCAAACTTCTTTGTAGAATCGAAATTGTAACATTTTCCTAATGCAAAAGCAACGAAAAATTATTGCTTTAACAAGAAGGCTGAATTCTATCATTTGTCCAGTTTTTTGTTGAGAAAAACTCGCTTCTTCTTCTTGCAACACTTGTTATCAGTTATGCACACCTTCAATTCAACCATACATGTATGAAATAAAATAAACCTTGAATTTATTAAAAACAAACTTTTCCACTTCTAATAAAAGAAAACAAAATAAAATAACAAAAAAGCCAGCAATTAACATACGGCCCCATAAAAAAATTAGAAAACGACTTTAAATGAAATCCATTTGAAATTTTGTTTAGCGTTTGCCTACAATTAGTCATGATTTTAATACCCAACACTTTTAACACTTGTATAAAATAATAACGAAACATAGCCAAGTGTATGTTTGTATGCGTTATTACAAAAAAAAATGTAGTTCAAGGGTAACATTCGCACTTTTTATACTTAAAAGAAAATCTAAAAATAAACAACGTAAACGTATTTATAATAATTGTTAACTAATGCTTAAAAGCCGCTAGAAGCAGCTAATTTGATTTTAATAGAAGAATAAACTAAAAGCTTTTAAGCCTGAATATAAATGTTTGTTTTTTGTTATAAACATTAAAAAAAAATAAAATTAATGGTTTTTTACATTAACAAAAAACAATAATAATAAAGCGAGAAACTAAAATTAATTTATATAATTGAACTTTGTAATAAATTAATGCGATGTATTGATGATGAAAATATAAATCTAAAGAACGTTCGTATATTTATTTTTTTTTCGTTCTTTATTCTATTTCTAGGTAAGAGACTATGACAATGAAGGCAATATAACGTAAGTTATTTAAAATTCTATATTAAACGTGTAATTATACCACAACAATTATAAAAGTTATTTAATATGAGATAAAAATGATCGATACATAGTGAGTGAGTCCCTACAGACATTAAAACAGGAAATAACAATAGTGTTACATAAAACTCAAATTTAGTTAATCAAATATAAAATTAGTACAGAAAGTATAAATAAAAGATAATGTATACAATATATTAATAAAAAATAATTAAGGCGCAATACCTTCCATTGTGCATAAACTCCTTGTATTTTTATCATTAAACTGTACAGGCATTTTCTGTGATTACAAATGTCTAAATCTGTATATTCCTCTCTTGTTATCTTCGGCCGCTTAATCTATTATTCTAATTTTGACGAAATATGAAAAAAGAATACAAAAAATGGATATTTAATCGCCAATAGCAGCAACAATAACCACTTTCG